>OZ010610.1:29103251-29178251 GCA_963932145.1 Acanthosepion lycidas | reverse complement strand
GGAATTTTTTCCATGGGATCATATCTGTAAAAATGACTTGACGAATATAACATGACCGCCTTTTTTACATAATGTTTTAACTACTTAGTAACATTAAAAATTTAAGAAAATATTCTCCAGGTTCTAATATTTTAGTGAATTTCAGTTACTTTGGTTTCAAAATTACTATAGTTGCCGATCTCTCGTGTTTTCTGATAATGTCGTGTATGGACGTCTTTATTTACAAAAATCAACAGTTTATACGCACGCAAAAGTTCAAAATTCCTTTTCAAATACTGGGGGGCCGTTGAATTGTTGTAAGCTTTTCCATTTATGATCAATAAATATAGTTTTTCTTTATAATAATATCAGTTAACCGCCACAAATTAATACGGAATATTAAAAATATTAAAACTTTATAAATTATTCTATTAAAAATGGATTTATACAACTAATTAAAAAAATCTAAACAATTCTTATAAAAATTAATCATTCTACTAAAAAGATTTTAAGAAAGTAATGTCCATATTATATCTTATTTATAAAGGAACTACAAAAATGTCTAATTAAATATCTTAGTTTTATTGCATTTTTTATTTTACGATTCAGAGCACATTTTCTGTAAATGGGGGTCCTGTTTTACAAAAAAAAAAGCATTGATGATTTAAATTCTCTATTAGGTTGGTGCAAAAATAATGTCGTTTTCTCACATAGTAACATATGACAGAAAACGACATTATTTTTGCATCAACCTAATAATATAAACAATAAACCGTACAAAATTTAATTTCTCGAAATTTCCTAAAATGAAATAAATAAAATGAAATAACATGTAACAATTATTTTAAGAATGTTTTCTAAAAAAAGAAACGTTTCTAAAATAATGTAATTCATTAGTGAATACGTTCTGTATATTCCCTTAAAATCTGACAATTATTTGATTTTTACGAGAATGCCCAAATCAATGTGTTTTTACCGCAAAAAGCTGCTAAAATTTCTCATACTAATTTATGGTCACCCGCTGACCCAAGAAAAAAATTAACCAAAATTTCGAACGCCCTGAAAAGGAAAAAAAAATATATAATTTAATTATCAAAACATCCTTTGGTGTTTCCTCTTTATAAGAACAGAAATATTTTTACGATAAAACTTTGTTTTTATTATGTTTGAGGCATTTTTTCATCATGCATGCTCATTTTTTAGCGTAACTTTGGAGGTACTTAATATATTGAGATAGATTATCATAGAAAGTTTTCTTTGGACAATGATTTCGATTTTGACTGCGAACCCCACTAGGTTAGCCATGTTTCAGACAATAAGATACTTAATAAATATATACATAGCGCTTTCTCCATTTAATCATTTATAGTTTTAACCCATTAATACCTACCCCCCCACACACACCACGCCCGATTTGGAAGACGGTAGGCATTAATGGGTTTATAGGTATCATTTTTTATAAACCTATAATTAATACTGGATTTTCTTTTCAAAAACCTATACTTAATACAAATTGATGGCAGCGGTATGGACAGAACATGTGAGCAAGAAGGAAATTGTAAAGAAAATTGGAATGAAAGGGACACTTGTACTTAGAAACAAAAATAAACAGGTGGAATGTCTGGAATATATAATGAGAAAAGAGGACTTAGAGAATTTGACACTCACAAGACATACTGAGAAACAGCAAGTAACCAATCTAACGAATTTATGAGAATGGATAGCAGAATTTGGGCTGGCAGTGACAATAAGAGGGAAAAAAACATTACTAAGGGCCTATGAAGGATAAGTGTTTATCGATCTGGGTAAACTTCAGGGAATTTATAGCTGGAATCTACAGGGGTTCGTGGCTTGGGATAACTTGTGTTGTTCTCATTTAGTACTGTTCAGTTATTTCTCTCCCTCTTTCCATTGGGACTATGTCTTCACTACTCAGCCCAGGGATTGAACTCACAATTACTATATTACAAAATTTATGAACCAAGGCTAAATAGTATTAAAAAGAGAACAAGACGAGATATCCGCCCCGGTATTTCTCTTATCAGTATTTAAAATCATTTTTCTTTTTATTCTTCTTGTTTTACGGAGCCTCATTAATATGGCACACAAAATTTTCTACTATTGTTTACTGAATTTCTCAAATAAAGTTTTCTTTGTTATTTTAAACAATTTTAGACTCGTGTCTTCATTGTTTACATTATTTATATTGTGAAGATTGTCCTCAGCTTTCTTATTATTATTATCACAACGTTTCAGCCGTTGTGCCTTAGACCTTCATCAGATATTTGTCGATCCGGATAAACTTAGTGAATTTCGACGGGACAATAGCCTTGGTTCGTGAATTTGGTGACATAGAGAAGGGCGAGAATTCAGTAACTAGGCGGGGTAGCGCAGACTTTAGGCTTACTAGTAACGGGGCGGTCAATAACTGAACAGTTACTGATATGAACAAGATGTGATATCCCTAGTACGTAAACAATACGTTGATTTAATAAAGTGTTTACTTCAAAGTTTTCTGAAGAATACCGGGATCGAGTGGCATCTGAAGAAGGGCAGAGGAAATGATGGTCGAAACGTTGTGATAATAACAATGATGATGACGGAAACATGAGGACTAACGTTTTCCGCTGACATGATTGATTCATGGATTCGTTCTTTTAATGGCACATCAACTCCTTATGGGTCATTGAATGCGGAAATTTAATTTTCTTTGGAGCTTTGAAGTAATAAAAAATGTTATATATGTTATTCTGCTTTCACAACTGAATACATGGTAGATATTGCTCAGCTTTTGTGCATATACATGTTTGTGTGGACATAATTACTAGAGGCGGTGATATGTGTGTTTTATGTTGTCTTTTTGTTGACGTTATTATTAGGTTGGTGCACAAATAATGACGTAATAATGTCGTTTTTTGACGTAAAAAAACGACATTATTACGTCATTATTTTTGCACCAACCTAATATATTTTGGAATACAGTTTGATTTCTTAAAGAAATTGTAGGATATTACATGGATTAATGTCATGAAAGAGTTTCTCTATTTTGGTAATTCTGCTATAAATGGGAATTGTTGGTCATTTTATATATAATAAGGTATTGCTGGTATTTTTACTATAAAAATGTATTTTTATACTATAATAGTGTTTTATTTGGCGGGGGGGTCACTATTTGCTTAACAGGTGCTACCAAACCCGGTTTAAGGTGGATCTGAGAAGAACAGTAATTAAGAGATGGTTCCACACTCGTCAAAATTTCCAAACTCTCGAAGAATGGCCTTGCGAAATTCTTTTTTAGCTTCTTTCTTCCCAATCAACTTTGATCTTCAGAAATTTAAACGCAATGTCAATCATTATCTCTTGTCTTCTTAATTCTTGTTCTTTTATTGTTCTTCCTCCTTAATAGTATTTTTCTCATATTCTATAACAAAGTATCCCTTGTGTCTTAGTGGCTTTATTGCCTTACTTAGGAGGAAATTATTAAAAAAAAAGAGTCCGAATGTAAATAATGTAAATACTGATAGTGAGTTTGATCTTCACGATTTCTTCATTCACATAAGCACATACACACAGATGTACACACGCATACACATAACTACAGACACACGCATTTCTAAATATATACACGTACGCACACACACACACACACACATAGATGCGCATGCAAGCATAACTACACGAATGCACATACATACACTGAGGCGTATACAATCACATACATGCACACATACACACGTAAGCGCATACATAAACGCATATACATACGCACGCATATACATATATACATGCGCACACATAACTACACGTACGTGCATATACACATGCATCCAGATGTACACACGCACATACATACACAACCAGGCGCATGCCAAAATGTATACACATATGCACACACACACACATATATACGCGAATATGCATATCTATACATACACCAAGACGTACATACATACACACAAATGTGTGTATGAGAGAAGAGACAGACAGACAGAGAGAGACAGACAGACAGAGGGTGATCGTTGTAATTCAAGTTGCATATTCTTCCTGACTTGAATTGAAACCAGATGTTACTCGAGTGGAAGAAAAACAAGAAAAAACTTTGAGATAAGTGGCATCCATAACAGTTTTTCTGTTTTTTATTATATGTGTACCTAAAAAAACAACAAAAAAAATACTTGTTTATCAGACAACTTTAATACATAAATGGTGAAGATAACTCCTCAAAATGGTGAAGATAACTCCTCAAACATGCTTTGTATGTAATCAATATTCGAGTAACAAACAAAACCACCCACATTTCTTTTTGTTAATCAAATATTGATTACCGCAACGTAGGTTGTTTTTTTTGTTTTTTGTTTTTTTCGTTGAACTTACCATCATCTGTCATGCGTTTTTTTCATTGACTGCAAAATAATCTCACACTGTCTTAAAGAATACAGACAATCCAACCGTTTATTAAAACGGTAGTTTGCAAATGTCTTGAAGGAATAACACGATTTTTATATCAATATGCAAATGTCTTGAAGGGATAACACGATTTTTGTATCAATATGCAAATGTCTTGAAGGAATAACACGATTTTTGTATCAATATACAAATGCGGAAAATTCAAGAATTACAAAAGAAATCGTATACAGTAAATTGTCTAAGATTCTAAAATGAAATATTTATACAATAATACTATTTGTCTCGGCTGACGTTTTAAAAGCAACTAAAGATCAGAGTATAGTATCTGTGCCAAATCGTCAGCTTTTCTCAGCTGGTAGCAGTTACGCTTTCTGACCGACAATCTATATCATTATTCTACATCGATGTATGTGTACTAAAATAAGAGAGTCGAAATAGCCTGATGCTTATGTGACAATGGTTGAATGACGTTGATTACTTTTGCCCATGATCCATATGTACAGGTATGGGAACTCCAATCATATGTCACATCTTAGAACCATACTAGGTTTCGCTTGTTTTGTTTTACGGCATATCAACCTCAATTGGTTATGTAATGCTGACAAAACTTTTATTGATGGTAATATTTTGTTTTATCAAAAATCTATTTCTGGTAATATTTTTCCTTCAAAAATAATAGTTTTTGTCTTCAAAAATTTATTGCTGGTAATAATTTTTTTACAAAATATTTCTGGTTATAAAATCTATTTTATACTTTAATTGTGTTTTTACCCCAGTTTTGTGGTTAACTATTTGCCCATAGCTGGGAACCTAACAGGTGCTACCACCCCGGGTCAGGGTGGACCTGGGAACACCAGCAATTAAGAGGTGGTTCCATGATTCTCAAAACCTCCTGATCTGAGGCCTTGCTGCTGGACGTAGTTTATCGTCTTACCCAGGACGCGGATGTAGTTTATCGTCATACCCAGGACGGAACCATACAAGGATTTTGGTTAATATGGGATCAGAGTGTGACATCTGTCCCATCACTGGCCCTTCTAAATTTGAATCATTTACGCTTTCCGACCGAGAAAACTACATAGAAATATTAAACGGGGGGGAATTGGATAAAGAAAAAGAGGCAGAATAGTGAATGTGAAGTCGGTTACCCAATAGGTAAGAAAACTTGAACAAAGCGAAAAGAAAACCAGGTGAAAAGAATATATATATATATATATATATATATATATATATATAATGAAAAACGAACCACTTTAATGTACCATTACGATAATTTATTTCACCTAAATCCTTTTTTAAGGATTCAGGATCATCAGGTAAATCTTCCAACAACGAATTGAGAAAAAAAAAAACATGTATATATATATATATATATATATATATATATATATATGTGTGTGTGTGTGTGTGTGTGTGTGTGTGTGTGTGTACAGCATAGTTACAGTATCAGTATAAACCACAGGTGGGCTTTGTGGGTGTTGAATAAATAAAAATGCGCCTGAGCAAGGGTCTGCAATAGGGATTTTCTAGCCGCGCTAGTAGTTGGGTATCCTCGAGTGGCCAGCTATACATATATATATATATATATATATATATATATATATATATATATATATATATATATTCATTAAAGACGACTGACAAGGTACTGCGCTTAAGCATTTTATTCAATTTTTCTTGTCTTCATAAAAATGTTTAAAAAGGCAAAAAAATAATGGAAGCATTAATAATAAAAAAAGAAAAGGCTTACACTCAATAATAACAAATATGAACACGGCCACGATGCGCTGACAGTGTTTGGAAAAAATTCCATCACTATAGGTATATATATTTACATATTCAGGGACAAAATTTAAAAAAATAAATAAATAAATAATATCCTTCAAAATGGCTAATCGAATAGCCGAAAGCGCTCAGATATGCAGAACATCCGAGCAGTTTTTATACACTTCATGACCAGAAAAGAAAACTCTTATATGAAAAAATGAAATAAAAAAACTTAATTGCATACCTTGTTAGTCGTTTTCAATGAAACTTGTATAAAAAAAAGAATTACTGTTACTTGTATCATTTACATTATTCGGACCGATATCCTTATCTTCATTGCCATATTCACAACATTTCGGCCGATATACGCTCCGGCCTTCTTCAGGTAATTGAAATTTCGAACCGATCCTTTATTTCGTCCAACGGGGTAGATTTGTTCTAGTTCCACATGCCATACCTCTTCCGGGTGTCTCAGTTATTTCCCTTCAACGCAACTCTCCAAGTTTTGGTTCACAACTGCTGTGGTCTGGTATTGAACTCGCAACTATTTGGGTTTAGTCACTGGATCTGAACAACGTCTTTATCCACTGGGTCATGTGAACCAAATCTTGGAGAGCTGAGTTAAAAGGAAATAACTGAGACTTCTGGAAGAGGCGTGGCACGTGGAACTAGAACAATCTACTCCGGTGGACGAAATAAAGGGTTCGGTTGGAAGGAAGGAGACAAAAAAAATGCTTTTTGGCTGGGGGAGCAAAAAACTGAAAGTCAAGTTGGGTTGAAACAACATAAATATTGCGATACATTAAAGAGATAGAGGAAAAAATTTAAAAATTGGGACTAGAGTAGAAAATAATTGTACACTCCTTTTTAGTCTTAGTCTTTAAGCAACGGAAGGGATAAGGGAGAGACTGAGAAGATACAGCCAACGGGTTAGAATTAAACAAAAGCTTGGCTCCTCCGCTAATGAATGCCAAATGTTTCCTTATAGGGAAAACGGCTAATATTAACATGACCATGAGATAAGGGGTTATCTTTTCACAAGTTCGACGAGTTTTCATTATTCAGTGTATATATATATATATATATATATATATATACATATATTTTTTTTTTTTTTTTGACTAGCATTTTCACTTTTATTGCTTTTCATCGCGGAAATTCAAATAACTCAAGTATTGGTCGTTCGGATTGAGGAATCGGAGAGCTGAGTTTCAATTCCAGTCAAATCTATTACGTTCACTTACGTGCTAATCCTCTTGGGAAAGGTATGAATCCTCCTCTTCTCCCTCCAGCTATGGGTAAATAGCAGGACAGACCGGGTTCTATAGCCTTGGATGGCAACTGATCTACCGCAGAAAGAAATGGCAACCTACTGCGGGAAAAAAATCTGCATCGTCAGTCATGTATCGAAAGATACATGATCGCCTGACCGTGTATCATGCATGGCTCATAACTTAATTACTGCTACTAAAGACGAGGAGAAAAGTTTGTTTGGGTGGGGGTATTATCAATGCGTGAAATTATTTAGAGTGGGAGACAGTATCAGCTTTAATCGGGATATATGGGAAGCTGACTATTTGGAATTGTTTCTGTAGCTAAAGCAGTGTTAATATTGGTTCATGACGTAGCAAGCTCCCGTGGTATGAGAGATGTGTTCGAGTCTTGTTAGAATTTGCTAAAAAAAAAGTTTCAGCTAAAGACATTGTGATAAAATATGTAACAACCATGAAAGATAAAATGTTTCTACAAAAACGACTTGAACGGAAATAAGCGAAACGATGATGGATGGGTTAGATTAATAAACAGGATACATTCAGTTGCGAGGACAGACAGGATGGAAATGGCTACTGGAACTGTTTGCTTTTAGTGCTACTTACCGCTAATCAGAATGATTTCTACTGACAGAACAAGCACGTCAGATCATTCAACACACTTCTCCCCCACTGGGGTTGAAACATCGTTACCACTTCAACACCAGCGGCCATGGACGATTTAACAAAAAAGGCATCATCCTACCCAAACCTGAAGATGCTTCGTTTTTCTTCAAAATGAACAAAGAACATAAAATTAGAATTAGGTATTTCTGACTTGTATAAACTTGTTGAAATTTCCAGAAATATCTTTATCATCCAAACAAGTCAATTTGATTACACTTCTGAATCGTCTGAAGATTGAGAAATTCTTTTTAATTTTCTATTTTACGAAACATTCTCAAGCATATTAATTTTTACTTGTATATAATATCATATAAATCTTTAGCTGTTCTTTATTGCAACATTTATTCAGGCCGTTAATCTACTTTTGATAATAGACAGTGCAGATTGAAAATAAAAGATTATTTGCGTCCCTTTTTTTGATAGAAGAAAAATTATTAAACGCCCGGTTAATTTGACTGCTAAGTGTTTGATTAAATCAACCTATTATTCGAACTGGCATTTTTGTTTTTTGTTAGTTCAAACGTTTCGGTTGTTATGTTCTTCGGCCTATCCCAGCCATTTGCTTCTATTAATAGTCGTACAGTGTCATCCTAAAGAGAACGACGAGTCTTAATTGTGAATCCGGGTGAAATAAAATTGACGGGCACAAGAAAATCTCATAAAAAACTAAAAATAAAAAATTTTACATTCATCATAAAACTAAATCCAACATGAATTCTAATTCTGTTTATTTGTCGAAAGTCTCCATGTTGACGTGGTAACAATCGTTAATGATATTCAAGGACAACTAAGCGATATATGTGAAGAAGGCCAAAGAGCAGACCAGCTGAAGTAAAAGAAAAATAACGTAAAACTCACATGGCCAGAATATTGCCTTAGAGTGTCTACAACAGTGTCCTTACTAAAGTTTATTTTTAATCATATTTTATACTGGTGTGCTTAAGAAAGACAGTGCGTAGTCATCTCGTGTTCACAAAAGAAGACACTTATCGAAGCTTAAGATTTGAGACGAAATAATTGATGATTTTATTCTGATAAAAGATTGGACACTTTCTTTTGTTTAAGTCCAAACTGTTTAAGCATTGAAGTAAACATACCGTAATGAGTGTCACCAATCTAGTGACTGACATAGAACGCCCCCCCCCCCCGCCATCACTCTTTCTAGACTGGAAACCGACTACTGGAATGGGGCGACATGGTGACATTCTAATGATACAATGTCGCGTCATAGGATGCTGATTGGAAACAGAGTTGAAAACAAAATAGCCGTAATCTCCATCAGAAGAGTGAATTAAGAATCGATGTTGATGTCTTTATCGCAAGAATTCTTTGGAAAACTATTTTTGATTCTTGAAAATGTCATAAGAAGAAAACCAAAGATATTTTTTCGTTTTTATTTGACATAACGTCGTTTGGCGTTTATTTGGGAAATTTACTTCTATTTCCTTCCGGACTCAAAGACTGTCAAATATCCGAGATGGATGAACCACTGAGGAAAGGAAAGAAAATAAAAAATGAAGATAAGTGGAAAAACAGTTACTTTATTCCGAAAGCCGTTTTTTTTGCTTATATTTCTTCTTTTGTTTTTTTTGTTATATTTTTTATTTGTACATTTTTAATTATATTTTTGAATTTGTTTTCTTTCTGCGTAACAAATTCAAATGCCAGCGCGATCAAATTATTTCTTTCAATTTTTCCCTGATATGGCGTTTATTTGTCACGACGCGCTTATTGTTTATCGGGTATGCGGGTGGATAACAAGTCGAAATGTAAAATCGGTTAACCGATATGAAATTCCAATCGGATGTAACATTCACATAAATAACTTTGGAAAACGTATGAATTTACCCCCAATTATGGGTTAAATAGTAAAACTAATATCTGGAAACATAATTGTTATTCTCAAAAAGTTGTTAATGCAATATTCACGCACACACAAAAAATATTCTTACAATCCTAAATATATGGTTCAGCTTCAAAAAAACCCTCAAAGGGTTGATAAACCGTAAAAACCAAATCACTATTATTATTTTTCCCCAGCACGAATATTTTGTTTCAGAAATTAGAAATTCACTGTGGAATGTTAATTTGAACCAGCAAATTTATTTTGAAAGGATATTTCGAAACGGAATTTTTATTTAGTACAATTTTTATTTAGTACAATGGAATACAGTTCTCTCGTTTCTTGATTGAGACTTTTTTCTTTTTATGTGCCGTGTCCTTTCAGGACGTTGGCGATCATGACTCTCCACTTCCTCCTATCCCTTGTGGCTCTCAATATGTTTCGCGCCTCTGCCACGTCCTCCAAACCACGTTCTGCCATCCACTTGCTTAAGTCCGCCAGGAATGTCAGGTGTTGCTTTCCTTTGTGAGTATCAAATTCTCCAGGCCCTCCTTTCTCATTACGTGTCCCATAAATTTCATCTGCCGCTTCCTTATGTTAAGTATAAGCTTCCTTCTTGTTGAGTGAAACTCATAAGAACATTTTATGAGACAAAGAGTTTTGAAACTGTTGTCCACGAATACTTAGATGACAATCAGGTCGACAGTTTGTAGCCGAAAATTGCTTTTTAAAACAACGACAACTGAGCTCGGCAATAAGCCCGACGCCCCTAACGACTGGATGGAAAATCCGTGGCGAAATGGAAAGTTTTGTTTTGTTTTGTTTTATGGCATATCAACCTCAATGGGTTATTTAATGCCGACAAAATTTTTATTGTTGGTAATGTTTTTCTTCAAAAATCTATTTCTGGGAATATTTTTTCTTTAAAAATCTATTTCTGAGAATATTTTTCCTTCAAGAAATTTATAGCTGGTAATAATTTGTTTGTTTTTTTTTTCAAAAAATGGATCACTGTTTGTATTGCTAATGATAATTTTTCCTTTAAAAATTATTGCTGGTAATAATTTTTTTCAAAGTATTACAACGTATTTCTGGTATTAAAACCTATTTTTACACAAGTTTAGGTGTTAACTATTTGCCCATAGCTGGGACCCTAACAGGTGCTACCATCCGGGTCAGGGTGGACCTGGGAACACCAGCAATTAAGAGGTGTTTCCATGCTTCTCAAAACCTCCTGATCAGAGGCCTTACTGTTGGACGTAGTTTATCGTCTTACCCAGGATACGGACGTAGTTTATCGCCTTACTCAGGACGCGGACGTAGTTTATCGTCTTACCCAGGACGCGGACGTAGTTTATCGTCTTACCCAGGACGCGGATGTAATTTATCGTCTTACCCAGGACGAGCGAAATAGAAAGAGCCGAAGATTCGCGATCAGTCAACCGAATGAATAGTGAATATAACTTGAGAAATAAATTTAACTATTGAACCTGATTTTGCGAAGAAGAGAAACATTATTCAACACCCAGCTGTGTAAAAGCTTTTGTGTATTTTACATTCACTTCTACCAGATATTAAGATTCAAATAAATGCAATCAATGTGAAATAAAAATGCCAAAAGTTGCTTCTAATTTATTAATCATATCCCAAAAAGTGAGTGCTAAAAATAGGCGGGGGGATCATACTGCTTCATTTATGGAAAAAAAAAAGTAGTCCTTAAGTTTACAGGCTCACGGCCTCATCACGTTGGAACACCAGTTCTCGTATGATCACCGAAGTTAAGCAACGTCGAGCCTTAACAGTACCTTGATGGGAATACCAGGTCCTGTATGCTTGGATGTGCGGGTGATGTGGTTGATAATGGCTCGGAATTGTTAATCGGAGTGCCCAGTTCTAATTTCAGTATGGTTCCTTATAGTCATTTACGTGCAAATACATTTAGAAAAGATATGAATCCACCTCCTCTTCCCCTCGCAGATATGGGTTAAATATTATATAAATAAATAAATTATTAAATAGTAGGACTTGCATCACTAAAATGTATTATTAACTAAAAAAAATAAATAAATAAAATTGCGTATAAAAATATAGATTTAGGCATTAAATAAACCATATAGGTTGATATGATGCTAAAAAAACAACAAACTTAAGTTTACAAAAGTTTAAAGTTTTAACAAGCAGAAGATCGAGTTATGAAAATTTTAGAAAAAACAATAAAAAAAAAGAGGGAGATAAAACAAGAGTAAGGAGTAGGATGAGGAAAAGGAAGAGGAGAATTAGTAGGAGGTGGGGTGCAAAGCAGGTCTTAAAGGTAAATGATGTATAAAAGGAAAGAAAGAAATGGTAGGAGGAAATGCGAAAAGGAATAAAAGATGGTAGAAAGTATGACTTCAAGTTTATTTTCACTATCCAGCAACAAACGTCTTTTCTCCATTCCAATATTTTGACTCCCATCCGACCCAAGGGATGAGGAAATAAAGATAAAGTTTGAACGTCTTCTACCTGGTGCTGAGTGATTTGATGATTTTAACCACCTACCTACCGACTTACTTATCTACTTTATTTTCGTTTTTCATTCATTTATTTGATTAAATTATCATTTTCCGACTTCCCTTTGCCAACAGACCGCTTCCACCGTCTCTTCTCTAGCCACACACCGCCACCTCCTCTCGCATGAAACCCCGCAGCCAACACAAACGTTCCAAGCCCTCATCTACCCAGCGTTATCCAAAACTAGCCCTATCTCTTGACCCCAGACAAGTCACTCATGTTGAATTATATGCGGAGAGGGGGGGTTGGGTTCGAGCCCTGCCTGTTCTTATCGCTGATTTGTTCGGGATGCTAAGACAGACTGAAGCATCTTATTCGAGAATAGTGTGTACAACTAGGAAATATCCCCCACTCGTCCACACATCTCAACAAAGTCAGGGTTAACCCTAAACCTGCCGTGTTACAACGGATCTCGCCTTGGCTTCTTTTTCACAATTTTTCGTTTGCCATTTTAACTACGTTCCAGAACTTTCGAATTTTAAAGTTGAAGCTGCAAGAAAAAATTTCGGCAAAGTAAATTGTACAGTGTTGAGCAAATTAGATTCTGCTTTGTTGATCAAAAGATATTGGATAATGCCGACTTTGCCGTTTCGGGTCTAGGAAAATGGGATGTGTTGAGCAAAGGGTATTTTTCTCTTTTGAGCAACATAGTGCTGCATTGAGCAAAGTGTAAACTGATGTGTTGGGAAAAGTGTATTCTGCTGTGTTGGGCCAATTATATTGTTCTATATTGGACTACATAGGTTCTGCTATGTTGAGCACGGGATGTATTGTTCTGTTGGACAAGGTAGATGGTACTGTGTTCGGCATAGTGTATTCTGCTGTATTGGGAAAATTAAACTATACTGTGTTGTGCAAAGTATATTCTGTTGTATTCGGCATTTGATACTCTGTTCGGTTGATCAAAGTATTTTGCGCTGTATTGGGCACAGGAGATTCTGCTGTATTAGGCAAATTTGATACTGCTGTGTCATGAGATAGCATTTAGTAAAATGGACGATAGATGTCGACAGCATACTTTGATGTTATGGAAACATCTGACATACAATGGGTCTATGCTACATTTAACTTAGGCGAATTATGATTGGGCGACGTTAATTATGGGTGTGTGGATGGAACATTTTATATCTGAGATTGTAGGACCATTTTACATCCTTCGATGTACGATCTGATGTGCGCATGTCCAGTATCCGAACATGGACAGCACAGTGACTGACCTCGTGTCCGTAATAATCTTTACCGTATCTTTATTCATATTGTCCTTTTACAGATATATTTTTAGTTATAACTGAAATTTTACACACACACACAGACATATATATATATATATATATGTGTGTGTGTATGTATATATATATATATATATATATATATATATATATATATATATATATATATATATATATATATATATATATGTATGTATTAGTCGCGGTACCTGGCGTTGCCAGGGTGTACATGGTTGCAATTGTATAACCGCACCCCCTATATACTCGCATCCACTGTCTAGAAATGTTTTCTTGCTTCCCAGCTTGCATGCATCATCCGTTAGTATACTAAGCTACTCCCCCCACCTAATCTTTTTACGGTATGTCTTTCGCAAGTGTTTGATTGTTCTTAATAAAGGAATTCCATCGATAAAAAAAACCTTCTTGTGTGGTCGTTGCTCGGGGTTAAAGTGTTTCAATGTTTTAGATATTCAGTAAATTTCTCATGGTCGTAATAACTTTCAAATAGTATGGCATTGTTCACAAATGTAATAATGAAACAAAAACGGGGTTGAAGCGTCAGAACTTGATTCAACTGCAAGTAAAAACGCATCAAAGCCCCCCCACCGCTTTTCCTTCGCATGTTTACTGTAAAGCTGGATTTAATAAGAGGTTCTTCGGGAAATTTTCCCTTTTAATACTTTAATAATGATTCTTAAACAATCTTTGCATCAAAGCTTGTTCAAATGTCAATTTGGAATGGAATCATATGAAGAAACCATTGGCTAAGTGGCAATAGCCGATTTTGGACCTAGTTTGTCGCATATTCCGTCCACTTAACTAAAATAATCTAAACCAAACATTCAAGCAAGACAATTTGTGCGTCATATCTAATTCACATAGCAACTTTGGAAAGCATCGGAGGAAAAACCATTGAAACGGACCTTTTGAACAGTTTTTCGTGGTTTTTCGTTGTACGTGAGGGAGCGAGCAGGGCTAAAATGACACTATCTTTTTTCTTGCATGATGGCAAACGTTTTGTGACATGTTTGAAGAAAATCGGATAAAAAATGTGGAAACTATTCAAGTATTTATTTTAATTAGTACGAAAAAAAACATTTTTTCGCAATTTTTGTTTGAAGCCAATGTCGCAGGAAAACTATCAAGTATTCTACATAAATCTCGTAATATGAGCTGTTTTGCATTAAATGAAAAGAACATCAGCTCATCTAGTAAAAATTTTGGTCGAGTTTAACGTCGCTTTGGCTTTTGAAAAAAGTCGTACTTAGGTTTTAACGATTTTTCTGCCAAACCCGGGGGCCTGGAGATTGAAAAGTTGGTTTTGACCTAAGATGGTAAATTCGCAATATGTGTATACAATTGCATTGGAATCGGTTATGAAATGTGTACGTGAATAAATAGCATACACACACCCACAGACAGAGACAGACAAAGGCAGCTTCTGTTTTATATATCTATCTATGTGTGTGTGTTCACGTGGGCATTAAAATCACTAACATATATATATATATATATATGTTTGTGTGTGTGCGTTTGCGTGTGCATGCGCGAGTGCGTGGTGTCTGTGTGTGTATACATATTTTATTTCTAAAGTTCCTTCTTTAAAGATAGAAATCCAATAAATAAAGGAAAGAAAATTTGAATGAGTTTATTGATAAAAAAAAAATGTCGAAGAAGAAGAAGAAAAACAAACGCTGAATAACAGAAAAGAGTAAGATGAAAACAAAATGAAGAAAGAAAAAACATGAACGAAAATTAAAAAAAGAAAAAAGATAAAGAGAGATAAAAAAAAAGAATTATATATATATATATATATATATATATATATAACGCTGATTGATAGGACAGATGCACGTGACGTCAGCTTAACCAATGAAAAAACAAGCAACATAATAATAAAAATATCAGAATTTTCTTTTCTCCTCCATAGTTTCTTTTCTGATGAAGCTTTGATAAAAGCGAAACATGTTAAATTTCTAAATATTTCCTATTTGTTTTCTATATGTCTGTGTGTACGCACCCGCGTGCGCTCGCGCGTATATGTGTGTGTGTGTGTGTGTGCGTTGTGTGTGTGTGTGTGTGTGTTTACAAGTGCGTGCCTGCTTTTGTCTGTGTTTGTATGTTGAAAATCACTACCTGATAGCAACAACGATAGAAATTTGATTGTGGCTGTAGTGTACTTGCAAAATCTCTATCAGCCTCAAAAAAATAAATGCCATTCTAAATGCAAATTACGAGTGGAAATATAAAAAAAAAATATTTATTTATAAATGAATTGAAAAGACTGATGTTAAAAATGTGTTTCGAAATTATCCCAATCCGGGTTTCCAAGCTTCTCTCATATTTCGCCCTTTTTCTGAAACAGAACCTGAACATTACTTTAATTATATTGAGATGATAAATTCATACCAATATCTATTCCTCTCAATGTCCCTCCCTCAATGTTTCTCTCTTTCATTTTCTACATCACTCGCTATGTCTCTTTCCTCTCCCGCTCTCTATCTCGTCCCTTCTCGCTCTCTATCTGTGTGTGTGTGTATGCGTGATTTTGCACACATTTAAGTGTGTATCTTCCGTTGATGTGTGTAGAGGTTTTTTTTCTCTATATCCGTAGGCTATGGATGTCCTGCATACTCAACCCGCAGGTCAACACTGCATATCATTAATCAAACGACTTTAAGCACTCCCCATTCCCCACAAATTCTGATAGAAATACTGATTTGAAGAGTTTGGTCTGGCCAAGATCTTTTCAGCACCCCTCGTACAATAAACATAGAGTTAAAACTTATAGATAAGTACAGAATTTTGTCTTTGTAACAAGACCATAACTTGTGGAATACGCAAGGTGTATTAATAACGACTCTAGAATAATCCCATTCTGGTATAAACTATTTGTTTTCTATCAACCGATTGCAGGTTATTTAAAGCCAGAAAATATTTTTAGATTATAAAAAATTTTTTTGTTTGTTTTTTTTTTTTTTGCAGATAATGATGATTTATTCATACAAGAAATCTTATTAATTAACCCATAGCTAAGTGAATATAGCGAACCGGACTGGAATTGGAACTCTGTTCTCCGATTAACAATTCCAAGCGATTATCCATTACACCACCCATACATCCAAGTATCTGGTATTGCCAAGCGGTCACCCATCCAGATAGTGACCAGGCTCGACGTGTTTTAACGTGATGCAACTGTAACCCTATTCTGGTACAAGGCAATGGTCCTATAACTTCGACTGGAAATCAAAATCGTAACACAGTTGAATTGTTTTATTTATTACGTCGCAACAGGAATAAATATGAAATAGCGAGAATAACTTTATTATTATAATTATTATTATTATTAATATTATTATTAATAATATTATTATTATTTTAATATAGCGTCAATATTAAAATTCCAGTCTCTAAGACGCTAAGTGACATACAATGAAAGCGCAAAGGAACGAACGAAGATACAATGGGAATAATATTGCAGATTATATTCATTTAACTATAAAATTCTGAATATTGCTGATTGTTTTCTAAAACTTCGTAAAAAGCAAAGATAAAAAGAATATAAATAAACAGGAGTAAATAGATTCGCTTGTTATGCGATTCACAAACCTCCACGGTCTTTTCGATAGGAGTAGAGGTCTATTCCTTGTATTTTGTTTAGGATTGTGTTTCTGGTTCCTTCTAAAGTTTTCTCATTCTCTTTCACTCCCACCAGACACCCCCCTTGCATCTTAGTGGCATTATCTCCTTGCTTGGGGTAAATTGGTAAAAAAAAGAAATAAACAGGTACGAGAGAAATAATAAAACCAGAGAAACATCCTTGGGGAAGATAACGGTTAACTGTTTGAACAGGTTAAGATTGTAGTAATCAAAACAGTGACTTGTGGAAAGAAGCTGCTTGAGTAGAACTTCTCATCAATAGAATACGGACGGAACGAGCTTTCTTTTTTACAATGTACATGGTATGACGGATCTTAGCCATGAAGGTTATTTCTGGTGGGAATAAAGGAATGTAGTTTGTCTGAACACTTTCCATGGAAGTAGCGAGAGAACAGCGAGAGAGGAGGGGTTGCAGAATGGAAAAATAATTTGTCATTCATAAGGCCAAGATTGTGGTGATATGGGAAATATTATTTGATATTCGATTCTACGGAGCAGTGGTTCGCGGGAAGAAGCTACTCCAGTGAAACTTCTCACCAGTGGAATACGGAGGGCATGAGGGTGGTTTAATACAATGTGAATGGCATGGTGGGTCCGAGTTGTGAAGGGTAGAACTGGTGGAACCATGGACTGCAATTCATCCGAGCACATTCCATGGTTATAGCGATAGAGCTATGAGAAGATATCCACATCCTGTCTTTCAGAGAGGGGTTGCAGAATGGAAAATAATTTGTCATTCACAAGGATGCGGGGACGCTTTTGGACTCTATCGAGATTGCAATGTGGGGACTGGGTAGTTCTTGCCCGAAGATGATGATAATATTTTCGTCCTGATCTGGCTCTTGTAAAGATAGAGCATATCACGAGGAGTTAAATACCCACTGGAACGGTACTAGGAATCGAACATTTTTCCTGTATCTTTACCGATGGATTGTATGTACGAGTTCCACTTGGTGTCTGGAAGGAGTTTAACGTCAAACCATCGCTCAAGACACGGGCTTCCCAGAAAGGACGTCTATTCATCGTGACTGGTGTTAGTTCGGTGTTCGATTGGCGTTGATGGAATGTAATTAGTTTGGTTTCGAGGCATTGGATGTAACCAGCCAGTTTTCCTTCCATTGAAGTCGGATGAGAGATCTGCTACCAATCTTTGGTCATTACGGGTTTTGGAGGTGCATTCATCTATATCATTGTATCATCGGCATAGATGATTAACAAATATGTAAATATATTCTTATGCAGATCGTTTATTTAAAGTCAAAAGACGGTTGGTCTGATAAGTGAACACTGGTGGACACCTGCGTTGATTTTTAGGTCCCCGTTGGACTGGCCATTAACAACTACCTTCGGGGACCTACCCGCTAGGAAAGACTTTATTGGGAAGACTCTTCCAGTGACACCATAGCTTAAGAGCTTGAGCAGCAATTCTTTGTGCTACACCTTGTCTAAGGCCTTTGAAATATCTAATCCTTTGGTGATTGGGGTGTATTTATTGTCTACTGCCTCATTAATTCTGTGAGTAATAGTAACTAGGACATAAGCAGTGGATTGTATGTACGAGTTCCACGAGGTCTGGGAGGAGTTTAAGGTCAGTGGCGAAATGGAATTTTATTATCTATAATTTATGTCATCATCCTAATAATAATAATAATACGGGATTTTAATGATCAAAAACACGACGTTGAAAATCTGACTTGCAGTTGCATAAAAATTCACAGAGACTGATACGTCTACACAAAACAATACCCTGTCCGGAGGCAAAAGCTGCTGATGACGCCAAAGGTGGGGCGGTACCGCCTTAGCCACCAAAACTGTGTTACCTCCCCTGGTTGGCGGCTGATGAGGGTAGGGCACCTCACGTTGTATGTAGAAAAATCCAGACAGAACAATCAAACCTAATCGCCCAGACATCCCAGTCACTACTAAAAATAACCATTCGAGGCGGAGAATTACTGAGGCAAGGTGACAACGCCGCCAAGACGCAACGGGCCACTGGAAGTTAAAGAGAAGGAAAATACTTTCGAAAGAACTGGAAAGCCAATCCAAAACTGGAAATTGTTGTAACCTAGAAAGAGTTACTGAATGAGGAATAACCAAAACGGAGGTTGGAAATGAAATGGTAATCTTTATCATCAAAATACAATACTCGCCATCGGCGTGAAGTAGGTAAACCACTGCTAGTGGTGGACTACTTAGACAGCATATTAGCCCCATTTACAATAGTGTCCAACGTATTTATGAGGATTGGGACATACTCATTAGTGTTCATAGGTACGCTATATAACAGTAACAAAGGATAAATATCTACTCTTGCCGGGAGGAGTGTGAACCAGGCAAGAGGCGAACCTATCTACTCCTGTTGAGGAAAAAGAAAGCACATAAATAGTAAATAAATGCTCGGAGTTTTAGGCGGCGACGTGATAGAAGTACAGAGTTGAAGTAGACATTGGAAGGAACCGGAAACACAGAGATAGAAAAATTTCGTTCGAACCAAAGAAAAAGGTGCTAATCGGCCAATACCATAGCTATTGCTCTACAACGCAGTGAATGCGCGACAAATTCCTTAGATATAAAAAGGAAACTCGACGCCACAGAAATTTCCTTATATAGATGACTACTGAGAATGCCATAAACGAAACATGTGGCCAATGTGGAAGTATTAAGAAAATTGAGACGAGAAAGAACGATTGTTCTTCGACGTAAAAAAGATATAGTTGAAAATTCTGCTAGAAAGAGGATTTAGAGAATTTGACACTCACAGGATCTTTTGAAATTTGGAAGGGTCAATAGAAACAAAGAATAAGCCACTAATGAGTTCGTGTAAGAGCGAGGATAAATTGGGATGGTAAAAAAATTCTTAGAGTTACAAGGGACAGTATGCACCACAATCTGAAAAGAAACGGAACATAAAAGAAAATTGGAGCAACACAATCTTCCTATTCCGTTTAACCATGAACTAATGAAGCTATGCTTGCTAAATATTTTTAAAAAGTAAACTTACTTCATTAAATCTTTTCTTGTGTCCCACGGCCGATATATTCTATAAAGTCATAGAAGACATGAAGGCACATTGATATGGCGTAATGGTTAGCAAGTTTGTCTCGCTAGATCAATGACGACTTAATAGTGAGATCGATCCTCTAAGCCGCGCTTATAAAATTGCCATTATTAGAGAATATCTTCTAATAAATATCTCACCTTTATGGTTTCCGATTCAGTAGTTGAACTGCTCTGCCTTCTTTAATTAAACATTGCATCAGGACGTCTTCATTTCTCCCGCGCACTCTATTTTTTACTAAAAAGAGCCAGTCAAGGTAGATAGTTACTGACTGAGGTTGACGCAGAAGGAAGAAGTAAGTACAGATCATGAGGATATGTAGGATAGATAATGGTTAACTAGTCTTGAAGATGTTAAGATTGTAAAAATCTGGAATCATCCTCTGGGCGGTCTGTTTCACAAAGCGGACATTCTTCTGGTCATCAGTTTTTCTACTTCCTCACCGATTTATTTGGTTCATTATGTTTTCAAATTCTTATCGACAGAACTATTAATGCTAAAAAAAAAAGTCTGCATTAAAATGTCGCAGTGCTTCTTAGTCGGATAATTTTCTTTGTCTTTGTTTAATTTCTCTTTTAGTGTTTCTTAACATTTAGTGTAGGCTGAAGATGGTCGACATTTAGGAGATCGAATCGAACCGGAACTGCCAGCTGCGCGTGCGCACGAATGTTTACGTACATATGTAAAACGAGCCATTTGAAGGGATCATAGTTTCTCATTCCTCTGTCCCTCGCCGAGCCTGGATGATAATACACCGTAAATGGTTCCTTCACCCGGGGGGTATGCCAAAAATGTTGTGAAGAGACGTTGCACCCTCATCCAACCCGACTCACCAGTCTGTTTTCCTCCAATGCTCCTCCCTCCCGCTTCATCCGAAACGGCACTTGGAATGTGTAAGTGATTCCCCAACGTTTGGATGAAATCCAGAAAGCAGCTGGAAATTTCAAGCAACAATCAAAAGACACTTAGAACAAGTGCGCTTTAATAACCAAATATTTGGTGCCTCTCTCTTTCTTTCTTATTTTTTGTCTTTCTTTTTCCTTTTCGCGGTTTTTACATCTCCTCCATTTTCCTTTTCCTTTTCCTTTTCTTTCTCACCCTCTTCTCTCAATGGTTTCACTCGTAGTTTTCTTTCTCTTTCCTTGCTACTTTGTTTTCTTGTCTATCTTTTTTTTTCTTCTTTCTTTTATTTTTCTCTCCTTTCCTTTCTTTCTTTCTTTTTTCTTTCTTTCCTTTCCTTTCTTTCTTTTTTCTTTCTTTCTTTTCCTTTCTTTCATTCTTTTTTCTTTCTTTCCTTTCCTTTCTTTCTTTTTTCTTTCTATACTTTCTTTCTTTCTTTTTCCTTTCTTTCCTTTTCCTTCTTTCTTTCTTTTTCCTTTCTTTCCTTTTCCTTATTTCTTTCTTTTTCTTTCTTTCCTTTCTTTCTTTCTTTTTTCTTTCTTTCCTTTCTTTTTTCTTTCCTTTCCTTTCTTTCTTTCTTTTTTCTTTCTTTCCTCTCTTTCTTTCTTTTTTCTTTCTTTCCTTTCCTTTCTTTCTTTTTTCTTTCTATACTTTCTTTCTTTCTTGTTCTTTTCTTTCCTTTCTTTCTTTTTTCTTTCTTTCCTTTCCTTTCTTTCTTTCTTTCTTTTTTATTTCTTTCCTTTCCTTTCTTTCTTTCTTTTTTATTTCTTTCCTTTCCTTTTTTCTTTCTTTTTCTTTCTTTCCTTTCTTTCTTTTTTCTTTCTTTCCTTTCCTTCCTTTCTTTCTTTTTTCTTTCTTTTCTTTACTTTCTTTGCTTTCTTTTCTTTATTTCCTTTTTCCTTTCTTTTCCTTTTTCCTTCGTTCTTCCTTCAACATTCATTGCTTCTTTATTTCCTTCTTTTTTCTTTCTTGTTTTTTTTTTCTCTATCTACTTCTTTCTTTACTTTCCTTATGTTTCATATGTTCCCTCTTTTCTTTCTTTCTCTGCCCACTCTCTCTCTCTCTCTCTCTCTCTCTCTCTTTGTCATTCTTTTCTTCATTCATTTTTTCATACCTTTTCTTTCTTTCTTTTCTTTCTCTCTATTTTACTTCTTTTCTTTCATTTTTTCACTACCTTTCTTCCTCCCTTTCTATTCTATTTTTCTTTTCTTTCCTTTTTCTTTTCTTTCGTTTTCTAATTTTCTCTTTCTTTCTTTAACACTTTTTAATTTAAATTCCTTTATTCTCTTTCATTTTCTTTTTTATTCCTATTTCATTCATTTTTTTCCTCTCGTCTTTACCTCCTTCTTTACTCTCTCATTTTCATTCTTTTTCCATATCCTTCGTTCATTTGCCTTGCCTTTCTTCTTTCAACTTCTTTTCAGACTATCAAGTCTTTTCCTCCTCCTTTTTTTTACCGTTCTAATCACTTCTTCATTTGTTCCAGTGTTAAATGTTAATTTTCAATCGCTTCATTGCTTCATCTTCGCAATTTTCTTCTTTCACATTTTTTTGTTGACCTTCTTTAATTTCACTGATCGAGATTATGGCATCCTTTCTTAATTTTACTTTTTTCTTTTTTTTCTCTCGTTCTTCTAAATTCATTCCAATCTTTTTTCTGTCTTCTGCTATTTTCTTTCTATTCGTAGAATTTATCTTCCTTGCTATTCTTCTTCGCTTAAGTGATCGACACCATTCTCCACAGGATTCGAGTTTTTAAAACTTTATTAATACAGTGTAACCCGGATATAAGAGAGTTGTCGGGACTGGATACGAAGTCTCTTATATCCGGGTTTCTCTTATATCCGTGTTTTGGTCTAATTTATATACATTAACACAGGCTCTAATTTGGGACCAGATAAAATCTCTCTTATATCCGGGTTTCTCTTATATCCGGTTCTCTTATATCCGGGTTACACTGTATGTTCAGATAAAATATACGGATTCCAAACATTGTTTATTTTTTTTAATGAATAATATTTTCCTTCTTTTTTTCTTTCACTTCAATCATTCTCTCTGCTTCATTTTCATTTACTTTTTTCTTTCTTGCCGATTTTTCTTCAACTTCTTTTTCCGGCATTGAAAGAACAATTCCAAGATAAACCAATGACGCTATTGAGAAATAACCACTGGAAAAGATCAAGCGGGTTTTCATGATAAAAAAACACACACACACACACATACACATAAACAGAAGACGCTTGGATATACTACTGCAAGAAATATTAATGTCGCTTGATGTTATGACCTTGTGTCAGACTCAGCAAACACAATCGGTTCATATATGTATAGATATGTCATAAATTAATAAAAATTAGGCACAATATTTTAATAAGCATGAGGGAAAGGCACTGTTCCTTACCGCATTGCATATTTCTAAAAGAAAATATTCGAATTTCCCTTACTCTCTCTCTCTCTCTCTCTCTCGCGTGCGCGCGCGATTTGAATCCCTATCTTTCTCTTTCTCTCCCTATCTCCCTCTTTCCCTATCTCTTACTCTCTACATCTCTTACTATGTCTTTATTTCTCTCACTTTCTTTTTTTCGACGTCTTTTTTGTCTGCGACTTAAAAGAATGGTCATGTGTGTGTGCAAGATCTAGATCACTGAATGTGGATAGGTTGTAAGATAGTGTTGCGGCAACTTTCCAAGTGCGGAGAATCAATTTGTATGCCATGAACAACCGACTCAAAGTGTAGTACGGATGTAGGTAACCTGATCCATAGATATTAGTAGAATTTTGACTGTATAAATTTTGACTAAACAACATTCGCACTATGAGATTAATAGTCAACAGTGAATTAAGTGCATTGATAATGAAGGTTACTTTGAAAGATAAACATGAGTTATGCAAATATATTTTTTAATTATTTGTTTGCAGACTCATTGATATAGTTACGGAGTCATCAAAAAGAAACTCTTCAAAAGAAATAGCAGAAATGTATTAATTAAATCCATCATTAATGTATTAATACAATTTTGATTATTTATATGCTCAACCAAATAATATATACATAAATACATATATATACACACACACACACACACACATATATATATATATATATAGTGATGCATGATTCATTATATAATATAGACAAGTTTTATCTATTTATTTTATGTAAATTCTTTTCATATCGTCTGGTAAGCTTAATAACATTAGTATTAAAAGATTACAGAAAATCACAATATTAATACATATTTTTAATCCTATGTAAGCTTTCGGCTTATATAAGCGATTATCAAAGACATCACAATATCTTCAACAATACACGAACAAAACAATAATGATAATCTGTTTTTGTTTGCATGGAAGATTTCCAAGCAACGATATATATATATATATATATATATATATATATATATATATATATATATATATATATATATATATATATATTTCATTAACAACGAATGACAAGGTCCTGCGATTAAGCTTTTTTATTCTATTTTTCTTGGATTCGTATAAGTGATTTCTTTTCTGGACATAAAGTGTGTAAAAATTGTTCAAATGTCCTATAAATCCAAAACTATTTTACAAGCCATTATCAAGGATTATTCATAGTTTTATTTTTAATTGAATATGTAGATTTTTATATATTTTTCTACAATGATAGGAATGTTTTGATTTTCCAAACACGGTCAGCACATTGTGGTCGTGTTCATAGTTGATGTTATTGAGTGTTTGTTTTTTTTCTTTTTTATTATTAGTGCTTCTATTATTTGGGAAAAACATATCAGATGCACAACTCATTTCACTAAGTAATATTCAAGAAATCACTTTAGCTTGAGAAGAAAACATTTAGTATAAAATCCGTAAAAGCCATTGTCGATATCGATGTAACAATTTATTAGTTTGCCAGATAAAATCGTTCGTTTTTCCTTTTATTAATCATGAATTTTTTTTTAATCAGTCAATAATACAAAACGAACAAAATTTGTAATGGAAGAAAACAAATCTACGGTAATATATCTTAAAATTGAAAACAAAAAAATACATGCGAAATTATCTTTCAACACACTATATTTACATGTTTCACTGAATGTACTTGTATCTTCCTTTATATATATATATATATATATATATATATATATATATATATATATATATTGATTGATTGATTGATTGATTGATTGATTGTGTGTATTTAGGCAGCATCTTTTCATTTATAAACGTTTCATTAAATATTATCGACAAGTGTTGTCTATTTATTTTATGTAAAATTTTTTCGTAACATCTCATAAGTTTAATAACACTATCGCTGAACCAAGAAAGAAATTCACAATATTGATCCATATTTTTTTTTATTTCAATACAATCTAAGCTTTCGGTTTACATAAGCCATTATCAAAGATGTCAATTAAAACATATTAAGCAATATACGGACAAGACAGTGATGATAGTCTGTCATTGTTTACATAGATGATTTCTAAGCAACGATAAACACGTGCATAAAGACGCTAGAAGCGAAAATCGCGCCGCATCTCATGACGTCACACGAGAGTGAATTAAAAGTATATATAGATATTTGTGTGTATATGTTGTTGTTGTTGTTGTTGTTGTCCTGTATACGACATAAAACATAATTTGTATGCCCAGTTGGCATGACTGTCAGCTTCTCCCTATACCCTGGAGTGACAGTATCGCTTAAGGTCCCCCAACTATGGGTCAAATATGTCTATGAAAACCAGGTTGATGACATGCTTAGCTAAATGGATGAAATCTAAAATGTAAAATGTGCGACTTCGATTGTATCCAATAATGTAGAAATGTTCTGCTTTTCCATTTTTTTAGGGGGGGGGGGTGAGGGGTGAATGTTATATTTGTTCAAAGAGTGGGATCGGTCTTGTTCAAAGCTTTTCCCCACTTTAACAAGGCTCACAGCGCAGACACTGTTATACCATTTATAAGAAATCAAGTATACGAATCTTTAAAACACAAAAACCGACCATTGCTAAAAAAAAAAAAAAAGGAAACTCAATAGAAGTTAATAACAAAACGTGTGCGCAATGCAATGAGGTTTTCTGACGGATTATTAAGCGTTGGGTATAAGTCGGAAACGAGAAAGCAGCTAATATATATCGAGGCAGATAGATCTGAACAGACTCAGATAGATAGATAGATAGATAGATAGATAGATAGATAGATAGATAGATAGATATGAAGCAACTAAGATAGATAGATAGATAGATAGATAGATAGATAGATAGATAGATAGATAGATAGATAGATAAATGGAGAAATCAAACTAGCCAATGCTCTGCTGTAGGTCCTCTCTCTCTCTCTTTCTCTCTTTCTCCTTCTCTCTCTTTCTCTTTCTCTCTCTCTCTCTCTCTCTCATACACACACATAATCTATCTTTATTTGATTATCACTTACTCGTTCCCCATATCATCTCTGTCTCTTTCAGTAATTATCTGTATCTTTCACGATCTTTCTCTCGCTTTCACTCTCTCTCTCTCTCTCTGTCTCGCTTGCTATCTATCTATCTATCTATCTATCTATCTATCCCTTATTCTCTATATATCTATCTCTACATTCTTCGTCTCCCTTATTCTCTCTCTTCGTCTCTCTCTCTCTCTCTCTCTCTCTCTCTCTGTCTCTCTCGCTCAGTTTTTCGTATGTTGTTTCTCTGTCTGCCCGTTTCCCCGTGTCTTTATGTAACTCTCGCTTTCTGTATTTCTCCCCCCCCTCTCTCTCTCTCTCTCTCTCTGCACATAAACACACACACACATATATTAGTGCCTGTTCGCATCGTTTAGGCACTGTCTGCCCATCTCTCTCTTTCAGTATATTTCTCTCTCTCTCTCTCCCTCTTCTCTCTCTCTCTCTCTTCGTATTACTTTGTGTCTCTATTTCTCCCACAAGTCTGTTGCGAGCAGATATCAATACACCTTAGTGCATCTCAGTATGTTTTTCTTTCCATCTCTCTTTCACTCATGTTCACGCACACTCATACACATACACATACGCACACACATACAAACACACACGCACGCTTAATGTGTGGGCTGCGGCGGTGTGGTGCTCCGGAACTTGTGACAATGCAAGTCCCATTAAAACGAAATGAAGTCACGTTGATTCCCGGGATGAATTATGACTTTGACACGACAGCCTATCCATCTTGTTTGTTACCCGTCGCTCTCTCCTGATCTCCCTCTTCTGCCTTCTATCACTCTCTCTCTCTCTCTCTCTCTCTCTCTCTCTTTCCCTCTCTCACACACGCACACACACACGCACACAAACACCCCTCCCCGGACGATGGGGTGTGGTATGAAGACGGGGTAAGGGCATGACGGTCGCATCCCGTATTCCTTTATTGCATTAGCCTGCCACGTGCACAACGTCATTGCCTTTTTCAATAACCGACAAGCGATGGCCAAAACCTGGCAGCGCGCCTGCTTTGTTGGTAATCGATTACCGCCCGCTTCCACCCCTCAGACATCCTCACGCCGTAACCTCCTCCCTCCTGCCCCTGAACAGATACTCCCAACCCAACTCACGAACGTTTCCCACGGAAAAATTATCATAAACGATGCTTCATTTGTTTGCTTGTTTATTGACTTGTGTTCTTGGTTTCTCGTGTAAAGGCGGGAAGAAGAAGAAGAAAAAGAAGAAGGAGGAGGAAGGCGTAAAAAGAGGAAGTAGGAGGAGAAATAAAAAGCAGGATGAAGAAGAAGGGTAAGAAGTAAAAGATGAAGCAGAAGGAAGAAAAGGAAAAGAAAGGCGATGAGGAGCAGTAGGAAGGAGGAGGAGAAGAAAGAAAGAGGAGAAGTAAGGAAGAGGAGAAGTAAGGAGGAGGAGAAGGAAGAAGAAAAAGAAGGAAGAAGAAAAAGGAGAAGAAGAAGAAGAAGGGGAGGAGGAAGAGTAGGAAAAGGAAGAAGAAATCTGATTCCATCAATAAACTCATTATTAGTCTGAAGATGTTTCTTCTCGGAACGGAACGCGCCACAATCTAATCATTCACTATTTTATACCATATATACATATATATATATATAGAGAGAGAGAGAGAGGGGGGAGGGGGAGAGAGAAAGAGAGAGACGGGGAGGGAGGGAGGGAGGGAGAGAAAGAGAGAGAGAGAGAAAAGAGAGAAAGAAAGAGAGGGATCTTTTACGAAACGACGCACTCAGTGCATCAGTCGTCTATTGTATATAAGTCTTACCATAATTTCAACTTAACGCAGTTTTAAGTAAAAAAGAGAGAATAGATAGTTAACTAATTTCTTTGTCTTTTATGTCTAGGATCATACAGCAAATGATTTTTCTTGGCAAAATTACTAAAATTATAACGTTGGAGATTTACAAAAGAAGATAAACCAAAAACAAAAGCGGTAGGAAGATGAATGGCGTCTGCTATATTGTGCTTCTAGAAAGAAAAAAAAAAAAACGGAGCCAGAAATTTACAATTTAAATTTAATATTAAGCGTCCCTGCATCTCTCGATCTTTCATTATGACCGATGTTTGCTGTATGTCTTTCCTATCCCCTACATATATATGAGTGTATCATTACACATATTATTCAATCTGAAGAAGTCATTTCGAACGTGTCACATAGGATTTTTTTTTACATTTTCTCCTTCAATTACCCACCAGACAGCGTAATATATGTAAAGCGTGTATTAGCGCCATTTTTCATTTAACCGAGCTTCTTATTGTAAAACTTCAGAAAAGGTTAAGTTAATAACTCTCGATATTTTTTATTTTTTTTATTTCTGAACATGATAATGGGTACTCGCTTCCCCAAGGTGCCAAAATAATCTGTACTTATCTCTGTTCGAACACTTTCTATCATCATTGGTTATTTTCAAGAACATTAATTATATGTTATTGTTCTGAAATTTAAGAAAATTGATTTTCAATGTTAGTATATTAACTGTTTAAATCATGTTGATGACGTCATTTCCGGACCGCTTACAACAAATGTAAAGCCTCTTCCGGTATTATGTGTTGATTGAACGTGTTTGTTGGTTAATGATGGAATGGATTTAATTCACCAGTTTCTAAGCTGAAAGATGTTACATTTATTGTAGGATTTTAGACTACACGGCTCCCAGTTAATAGCTGTGCCATGTTAGGGATAAGATTAGCAGTGCGGTGTTTATTGATACTTTTCCCAAGGGCATTAGTATTGTAGAAATAGTCTCAGTTTCCAGTGAATTTCGAAGTTAAATTCCTATTAATCTATGTATGCATAATTGAATACCTTGAAGCATGCATATATATATATATATATATATATATATATATATATATATATATATATATATATATATATATTGTGTGTGTGTGTGTGTGTGTGTGTGTGTGTGTGTGTTTCCGTGCGTGTACGATATTTGTCCGGAAAGGTGTAGCGATTCAATACCAATGAAAAATATCCTCCCTAACATAGTGTTTTTTAGATTCCCTCTTTTGAGATTTCACAGAAATATCAAGTTATCTCTTCTAATTTTCATTCAAAAAAATTCCAATTTCGGGATCACCATCAGCAGCCACATCATGTTCTCCTTAATCATTAGAGTAATGTGTGTGTGTGTGTATGTGTGTGAGCACGCCTGTGTGTGCGTGTGGGTCCGTGAACCTGATTGAAAGAAAGAAAGAAAGAAAGAAAGAGATACTGGCTTCCATTAATATGTATTGATATGCGTTCGCAGCAGATGCTTGAGAAAGAAATACAGAATGATACAAAGAAAGAGGGGTAAGGAAATACAGTGGTAGATATGGACAGAAATAGAGAATGATATACAGTTAGAGAGAGAGAGAGAGAAAGTGATTAGGAATTACACAGAGAGGGATATATTTATAGACATAACGAGAAGTGCGGGCAGACACAGTGAAAAAGATACGGACATACACCAAAAGAGAGAGAGAGAGAGGTAGAGAGATACGGATAGACTCAAAGAAGGAGATAAACCAACGGAGAATATGTTTACGCATGTTCACTAAGGTACCATCTGAATGCTCGTTAAGTTACATCAAAGCCTCGCAACAAGTTCCCGAGATATTCAAAATGGCTGGATATGCTATGGACAGACTTTGGGATAAACTATGTGTACATAATCAAATAGTTTTAATCATATACTTACATATACAGAAATATACTTGCAAGTCTATATGTGCCTCTGCTCTGTGTGTGTGTGTGTGTGTGTGTGTGTGTAGTTGAATATACGCGCATGAAAAGACAGAGTCCTACCAATTCCATAAAATTTCACACAACGTAATCATGTCTTTACTGGTCTTTCAAAACTCCAGTTTTTACTTTCGACAAGCGAGCGTCCAGCATTTTCATTGGTTGTTCAGCTTCTCGTGTCTTTTTTTTTTTTTTTTTTCCGTTTCGCTTCTGGAATCTCGTTTTTTTTTTCCTCCTTCCTTCATTTTTTTTTTTTTTTTTTTTTTTCTTTCCCGCGAGGCTCTATTATTTGAACGAACGAATCTTGAAGAAACATTTGTATTCTTCTTCTCCTTCCCTTTCTTTTTTTAATTTTTCTTTCTATTTTAAATCAAGATTTTTTTTTATTTCATGAACAGCCATGAATTCCATGCATGTCGTAATACACTTCCAAAACACACACAATCATATTCCCACGTAAAATATACAAGGATAAACACATTCGTATGAAACGCTATACCATACTCACGCATATATATTGAATGCCAGCCGAATAGCAATAGTTAGCAAGCTCGTCTCCGAAACTCTTCCTTATTACTTGTGGAGTCAGTTTCTTTTACCAATGCCTACCCAAATATACACTCTGGTTTATACAAGACTGTGTTAAACTATTGGCAACGTGTCTTTAGCTTATGAAGAAGAATATTTTACATGTTGTTACAATTGCGTTATCTGTTGATGCGGATGCTATCATAAAAGGGAAGCACATTTATACACAAGAATACCTTTCTACAATTATTTTAACAACTTACAACAAAATTAAAAAAACAAACAAATGATAAGTTCAAAACTAATACTAGGTTGGGTAGTTGATTTTGTTTAACGGTATATCAACACCTCTATGGGTTATTTAATGCTGGAATCTAAATATTTTGATCAACACCTCTATATAATCATTATAATATATAATGCTGGAATCTAAATATTTTGATCATAATTTTATGGCTCAACTAAATATATTTTGAACGCAGTTGTATGCCTTCAACTGCAGATAAAAAGTATTTAGGTATAAAATGCATTGTTGGTAATTTTAAAATAAATATGTATTGTTGGATACCCGTCTACTAGTGCAGCTAGCCAATCCCTATTGCAGACGCTTGCTCAGGCGCATTTTTGTTTATGCCCACAGAGCCTGTGTTTTATACTGCAAATATACTGAGCAGACCTTAGTTACAGTTCCCGAGAAAGAGCGTGTTTTCTAGCTTGATCAACAATTTGAACAAAGCCAGCACGCTCAAGCACTCGGCCACAATGACTTGTGACTTCGTGCTAGCACAGCTATCGACGGCCCAGTTTCACTCACAAGGCTTGGGTCAACCCGTGGTATGGTTTTCAAGCACTTTCCAATAGCGCCGCCTACCATTCCGATAATATCAGGAAGTCTCCTTCGTAACAAATCGACCATGGTGAGATTCGAACCTGGGTCTCTTGGTCAGAATGATAACGTTCTAACTACTCGGCCACGTGTATTGTTGATAATTTTAATATAAATATGTATTGTTGATATTTTTTTATATACAAATATATTACTATTATTACTATAAAGATGTATTTTTTACTTTTATAGTATTTTGTGGGGTTTCACTATTTGCCCATAGCTGGGACCCTAACAGGTGCTGTTAAGGTCCCAGCAATTAAAAGATGTTTCCACGCCCCTCAAAACATCTAATCTCTCGATCAGTGACCTTGCTGCCAGATGTAGTTTATCGTCATACTCAGGACCAACTATTACTAGGAGAAAAGTATAAACAGAAAAATTATGGCTTTTCTCTGAATTTCTAGATGAGTAATTATCATTATTTACACTATTTATTTTCGGGCAGTTGTCCTCATCTTTGTTGTCATCACATCGTTTCAGCCGCTGTGGTCCCCGATAGAATTAGACAACATATCTCTAAATAAGTGTAGAACAGTCTACCCACGTAGATTAAATAAAGGGTTCAGTTCAGAATTTCCTGTAGGTTAGATCGATATACACTTGAGGAAGGCCGGAAAGCACAACAGCCGTAATGTGATAACAACAACAAAGATGAGGACAATAGTCCGAATATAAATGGTGTAAATAAGGAAAATGTATTTTTATGTATAAATAATGAAAATTAAGTAATAAATATTTCTATAATAATATTTATTTGTTTCCAGACGTAAATCAGAAAGTAATTATGTCTTTAGCTGCTATGAACTATGAGTCAACCAACCAAGACAAAACAGCGATCAACCCCGAATGGCGACAATCTGTTTTATGTACGAACGCAATCTTCAGGCAATGTAGTTTACGCTTAAGCATGAATCACACTGAACGAAGAACTTTTGAAAGAGTCTATTGAATTGGATCCACCTCAAAACACCAAACATTTTTCGCAAAATTTTAATGTGTTATGTTCAAATGTTCCCGAACATCTCATGCGAATTGGGAAAACGTGCAAAGAGAGAATTTGCTTTCCTCGTCAGGTTCTGTTTTTGATCCAAACGCGATGTTCAACCATCTGTAGTAGTTTATTATTTTTTTTATCAGGAATGTTAACCTTTCATTTTTGTATCGCATTGTTACAGGTGATGAAAAATGAGTTTAGCCTATCAAAGAAAAATGAAAAGAAAGAGATTATCAAAAAATTAGAAATCAGCACCAACACTAAAAACCAGGATTCCAACCAAAGAAGTCGCTGCTTTTTATTAGAATATGAAATCTACTCCTTGAACATCGAAGGATGTTAACTGTAGATTTTATTTGATTTGCTTTTTTTAAGGTTTATCAACACTTTTGCAAGTTAATTAAAACCAAAAAATATTTTGAAATTGTAAGAACTATTTGCAGATAATGTTTTACTGATACAAATCCTACTAATTAACTCATATAGGAGGTGGGTGTTGTTTTCGATTACAATAGGAATGACTACAAAACATTTTCCGCTCCCCATTTTATAGGTAAAAGTACTCAGATGCATGCCAGGATTTCTTCCTAGCCAGTAAAATAGATCGTTTTTCGGTTTCACCTGACTCAGTCCCGGTCTGTTTTGTCTTGAAGTCAGAACGCCACAGTCGCTTGTTCGCTTTGCCATATTACTATTGTTTATTTTATTACTGTTTGCTTTACATACAGTGTTTGCCTGATTTATATTATTTTTTTAACTATGTCTACTCACTCCACTGTGAGAAGTTTTGCATTTATATTTTTCTCCAAGGGTATTTCTGCGAAAGTGAATATTATGGACATAACTCTAATTGGAACTCGACTCTTTAATTTCCAATTTTGAGCCATTATCCATTGCACCACCTGCACAACTAAGCTTAAAGTAGCTGTTATTTGTAAACGGTTACCCCATCTAGGTACTGACCAAGCTCAGTATTGATTATACTCGGCGATCTATGAGAACAGGTGTTTCAATGTGATATGGCCATCCGCCTTCATTGTAGGCGTTTATTGCCAACACCTTGACCGAGCAAATGAAGTATTACGTAAAAATGTAAGGGCACACAACTCTGCAAAACAAACCCAAGAAAAAAAGTAAGATTGTTAAACTTGGAGGTTTTTCCACATCCTCCATACCCACCAAATCTGGCACCGACAGATTTACATGTTCGTAATTATTTAAAATAATAAAATATCGTGTGAGTATTTTCGGTTAGCAGTATTTAAAGAGAGAGGGTGAAAGGAAGAGATGGGGATGAAAAGAAAAAAGTGCGTCTAAATCTTAATAAGAAGTGTAATAGTCACTGAATGAAGAACACTCGAGCTATTGTTCTCACACACATAAGCAGACATTGCGAGCTGACAACAGCTATTTCCAGCTTCTTCCATGATGACCGTGGCTATCTTTTTCTCTACCATGTCTTGCTAACAAAATCCTGTATCCATTTTTCTGTCTACTCTTTTCGTATTGTATTTGCTAATCAACCAACCTTTTGCTTCATCTTTTATCCTTTTTTCTTGCTATGTGCTCCGACCACCTAATTTCTTTTCATCTATTCACTTCTATGATGTCTTTTATCTTCTGATCTGTTCCCTGTAGATTCCTGTATTCCTAGCATATTTCATAGTTGGCGCTATAAATTTATTACACTTTACATTTGAAGTATGTTGGGAAAGTACTTTTCATTTCTCTCGACTTTCTAACCAAGTGTTACACATTGATTTATTTCAATTTCAGGATTTCCACCGATTTCATGGTCTGCGCGAATTAGTTGTATTCCTGAATCTCTTTCAGGTCTTCATTCTTTATTCATCTTATCGTCCTCGGAATGTTACAACTGAACATTACTTTTTGGTTATTTCTGTTCATTTTAAACTACACTGAGACTTTTCAGTTTTCCTAAATTATAATCTCCTTCCTTGTCAGTGCAGTTAAGCCAAATTTTGTCAATTAATCAAATATATCAAACATTAGACAGTGATCCATCTCTATCTGGCTACAGACTTATTGATCTAGCCTCGGATCCTTCACAGTCAATTCTCAAAGCAAAAGACAATCTTCTAAAATAGTCTTTACATTTGTTTCATTAAATATTAATTACAAGCTAGTTGCTATCAGAGTTATCTCCCCTAACAATTTTGATCTCAATCTCTCTCACTCACACACACACGCATGCATATACATATATGTAGAGAGAGAGAGCGATTGTGAGAGAGACATCTACATACAGTGAAAGGATAACAAAACTAGTTTAAACTGGCACATGGTCGCAGAGACAGAACATACAGGAATCTTCGAATTCTGTTATAACGGTTTCAATTACGGCCTGGTACATACACACCTCTACAGGGCTTATTGTTAAGTAAGATCTCCTATTATGTGGCGTCGCTAATAGTGTAAATAGTAACATGTAGGTAATAGTATATAATGTCTTATTCAACTGTAAATATGACTGTAGAGTTGATATTGAGTCATGATTATTATGTCCGAGTTAGGCACCTCGAGGCAGTGTAATGGTTACCAAGCTTGTCTCCCAAGAGCAATTACAACTGAGTAGTGAGTTCGATCCTCAGTGGGTGCCCCCCATACTTTCGGCCTTGTACCACATCTAAGCTATGCTTGGAAAATCACTGTTATGTCCGAGTTAAGTTTAATGCGTTCCTTCGCACTCCAAAAGAAATGACGATTAATTCACACATGTTGAACACTCTATGCATAGACTAGGTTTGACAAGATCAGATTTCTGGCTATTGAAATTGAGAGAGTCGTTGAAAGATCAGAATGGTTTAAAGGTGACATAAGCTGACGATTTACGTTGCGTAGTTGACAGGAAAACAAGAAACCGAAAGAGAGTTCTACAGCCGAGAAGTGCGAGAGAAGAAAACTTTAGCATAGAACTTGCGGTTACATATAGGAATTTCAGAAAGGGAAAACTCACCAGAATAATTGCCATGAAAATATTGATAGAAAAGGTACTTGGAATCCACATTACTGTGATTGGGAATTGATTGGAAGTAAGATATCAGGATCAATAGAAGTGAAGATTCTTCTTTGGATTTTATCAAGAATCTCGAGAAACAAATAATGGTTTAATGCAGAGACAAATGGTGGACGGTTGATGAGAAAAAATGCCTAGCACGAGACAGTGAACCAAAATTTCTCGCAATAAACTTAGCAACTGATTCGATATAACTGTTCAAATTCACACGTGGAAAACGTTAGACCGAGAAAGCGCAAATATTAGGTTGGTGCAAAAATATTTTTTGACGTTAAAAAATACGTCAAAAAACGACAATATTTTTGCACCAACCTAATAGATACTCACTGGACTTTAGCATCAGCCGTCCTGTGATGGAAGACAAGAAAGCTTCTTTCAAACGATAAAAAAGAACAGTTTAGTTTTGTTGTTGGACATAAATGGATCAAAAATTTATGGACCGAAATAAAGAATGAAAAGAACATTTGGAAAGAAATGGCCACTTCGACGTGGTGTAATGGCTAACAAGCTTGTCTTGCTAAATCGATTACCACTAAGTAACGATTTCGATCATCACTGGTTGCGCCATATCTAAGCTACGATGGGAAAGTTGTCATGTACAGAACTAAATGGTGACTATTGGTGAGGAGGTTTACCTAGGATATTCAAACTTATTGTGCATTTTGTGATAAACGCACCAATTTTGGCACAGAGGTAACCGTTTAGATATTATGACCAAATTTGGATGTGGAGTCATAATCAAAACTCCCCCAAGTGGCTACCAAGGAATATTTGGTGAATGAGATGTACTAAGTAAACATGCAGGAAAAAAATATTGTTTTCTATCAGCAATGTTGCACAAGCATTATGTTGCATGTTGTTGCTACTGTAGGGTAGCACTTAACCACAAAGAAAGGTGTCCATGTGTCTTTAGAATCTTATTATCGATTTATTGAATTATGCATAGATTAGCATAACAACCACCCATAAGAAATATCTCTCAATTGAACATGTCCTACAACTTTGTCGTTTTCCATTTCCAGAACAATGTCGAAAATCTTCAAAATTGTTGAGCCTCGTGGTGCAGAAATAGCTCAGCCTACCTTCTCACAGCCAGCAGCAGAGATAAACTGGTCATTATGCGTTATACGCCAAGAAACGACGCTGGAATCGCTGACAAATTCATCCCAGAATACACACCAAGACAAGGGGAGCAGCTATAGCATTCTCGCTTGGCATCTGAGAGGGTTCAATGTATTAGGTTGGTGCAAAATAATGACGTAATAATGTCGTTTTTTAACCTATTTTTTAACGTCAAAAAACGACATTATTACGTCATTCTTTTTGCACCAACCTAATACATTGAATAATAGTGTCCCTTGACGAAAGATATATAACATTTAACTTGCTCAGGATTAATCTGATAAGAGCAATCCACCATAATTATCACTATCTGGCTTTGTTATTGCTGTTGCATTATTGATGTAATGAGCATAATTGCGTTAATAATTTTGTTAATTGGCGTCTTAATTGGCGTCTTAATTGGCGTGGACAGTGTCCATGAATAGCTATTGACAGTCAGAGAAAGAATGTCAGATAACATTTCCTCAACTTAAAAGAATCTAAGCTATTCACAAGGAATGTCAGCATTTGATGTCTGATCATGGTTTTCCTTTTCGCCATTTCATCTTCAATTATCCTTAATATTTTCATTAATATCAGCAACGTCTCCCCAAAATGTAACTGAGAGCTTTCTGACATGTCATGCTTCAAAACATTCAATAAACATTTACTAAAACCTTCAATTGCAAACTTGAACTTCTGTGTATCTTTTGGTTGTCTGCTGGTTGCCATTTTGGAAAATGGCCGCTATGGATGGGGAGCCAGGGCGATGGCTGCACATTCAAATTTGTTAATAGTATATTGATCTACCGCTGTGCCGAAAATGGTGCTTTTATCAAGAATGCACAATAGCATTTAGCTTTACCACCCTACTATGTGTTGAAAATATAAGCTTGAACTTTAAGGAATAAAACATAAGCTTGTAATTGTGAAGAGAAATAAATTTCCATAATTTTGATATCAGTTTCATTATTTTCTCTGGTCTAAGATCTATACAGTTGGAGACTTTATTTTTTAATCAATCATCAAATATGTCAGATGATTTATTTTAATATCGATCTCTTAAAAAATCTCTTTAACACTTAACAATTAAAATTTGAAATATAAAGTTAATAGAAGAGAATATTATCTAAAATAAGTCTGTTTCTCATGATTGTCATTTATCAGAGAAACATTGATAATTGTGTCAATGTAGAAACATTTTTGAATTTTGTTACAAAACTTATTCTCGATTGTATATTGTATTTTAGTAGGAATGTACCTGTTCAAGTTTGGATGAAACATTGTTTCAGTCTAATATTACTTTTATTACAACATGCATAAAATATGCATTCTCTTTTTTTAATTAAGATGCACAATGAAGACATCTAAAAAAAAAAATCAGGAATAAAAACTTGTATTCACATCTTAAAGGTTATTTTTTTTTTTTTTTTTTTTTGCTTAAAAAATATTTTTTTTCTTTTTCCAGAATTTCAATATTTTAAATTTACTTTCAAAGAGTTCCCTGCCAATTTTTTTTTTCCATTTCCAAATACCGGATGTAACAGCAAAATTGTCCAAATTGTGTAAAAGCAAAAGTTTCCATTTGTTAGATTAAGCTTTGAGCCGTTGTATCTTAGAAATGATTAAAGATATCTTACTGGAATTCTCAGATGTTTTTATGACACTATTGAACTCTGCTTTGAGCAATACGAATGTATAATTACTCTCCAAACTTAACAGAAGAATCGTGATGAAATCAATTATAAACGAAAATGATATGTTCATCATTAATTAATCATAGCTAAGGCTCGGAAGTTCATGAAGAATTGATAGAAACTTCATATATATATATATATATATATATATATATATATATATATATATATATATATATATATATATATATATATATATCTTCGCTTTCTCTAACCTTCTAACTTTCTCTCCTGCAATGACAAGGTGCCTCACAGGTTTCACGTAGGATTTCAATTTTAAGTCTTTTTTCATTGCTCTTTGGACTGTCATATCTGAAACTCACGTGCCAAACCTCTGGTGATTTGAGTTGGATCTTTTCTAATTGATCTCTTTATCTCTAAGTTGAAATGATTATCCATCTTCCTGTTGCGACCCCCTGATCCAGTTTTCCTCTCTACTGCTCCCTCTTTTTAAATCTTACCCGTTCTCTCGATGGTTCTTGAATGGACATTGAAGATGAAAGCCAGAATATGAATGTTGGTACCATTACTAAACGCCTGAATGATCTTTTTCCTCTCACCATTGCTCATTTAAGAAGACAGTGGGTCTGACACAAAAGGGTTTTAACCTGTTTTCTTTCTAGCTGAATAACTCATAGGATTTTTCAGTGATTCTTACGATAAATGGTGTCAAAATGCTTAAACGTCTTATCTGAAAACCCGAAAAAAAGAAACTCAATTTGTTCAGTGCTTTTTTTAGATATTAAACAATTTATGAGATGTACAATTATGCGGTGCCACGATTTGGACAATTCTGCTGTTACAACCGGTATATTTTCAATGATAAAACTTTGATTATTCGAGAATTATGAAATTTACTCTGACAAAAGTACATCATAAAACTTGTTTCTTAGAATAGGAGACTTTTTATCAAACAACTATCTAACACAATATATACATATACATATATATACATACATATATATATATATATATATATATATATATATATATATATAAAACAATCTATTGATATTTTAATCCTACATTATTATTAAACTATATTTAGTGGACATCATAAAACTTGTTTCTTAGAATAGGAGACTTTTTATCAAACAACTATCTAACACAATATATACATATATATACATACATATATATATATATATATATATATATATATATATATATATATATATATATATATAAAACAATCTATTGATATTTTAATCCTACATTATTATTAAACTATATTTAGTGGACACACGTGTTTGTGTAGACATCCTCATTTTTTAAAGTTAAATTGATATCTATAAACCTGGGAAAGGCTTATTAAATTGATGTATGTCGGTCGGAATCGAATCTTGGGGAACTACCTTTAAGATAGGTTGGTATAAACCGGTTACCCACGAGAGATTACACAGCAAAGTTTTCACAGGATAAAGGAAATTCAGGTTTGATCCCTACCGAGGGATATTACTTTCTAGTGCCCCAGACCGATACATGTCAATTTCACTTTAATAATGTAAGGATATCTATTCAAATATTCAAATACGTGAATATTCAATATTCAATATTCAATGTTCACTGTTTAATATTCAAATACCTGAGCTCACTGTATATAACGTTTATTTACAATAAGCAAAATACTTTGCTGCATTAAATGAGTTTTTTTAATCGTTTGATTTTAGCCATATTTACAACGTAATTCTCTTTATTAAAGATCTGATTAGCTGACTAAAAATTCAATCAATCTGATTTTAAACATATATTACTTACAAAAGTTTAAAAGTAATATTTGTTTTTAAAATATCACATCAAAAGCATTTTTAACACTCAAGTGGGATTTTTTGTGAGGTATTGACGGCTCTATTGACAGCCTGACGCTTGAGCAATTTAAATAATTCTTTTAACTACCCAGAAATTTTAAGATTTTAGGAAATATTCTAAGTAATCTAATTATACATTGAATTTTAGGTACTTTGGTTTAAATTTACTATAGTTAGTGCTCTTATTTTCTGATAATGCCGTAAATGAACATCTGTATTTACAAATGTCGGCATTTTTATGGACATAAAAAAATTCAAAATTCTTTTTAAAATATATGGGTGTCTCTGAATTTTAGCAAGATACTCCATTTATGATTTGTAAATATCATTTTCACTTAATAACAGTATTAGCTAACCGGCACAAATTAATAGAGAATTTTAACAGATTTCACATTTTATAAGTTATACAAATTAATTTTTTTTTATTTCTTAATATGTTTTTTTCTTAAACCAGTTGTGTCTGTATTCGTAAAAGCAATCAAACTTTTCTAATTAAATAATGTCTTAGTTTTACTTCGCTTCTTATTTTACGATTCAGAGCAGATTTTTGGTAACTAGGAGTCCTATTATAAAAAGTGATGATTTAAATTCTCCGAAGACTTCTAATATAATCATTAAGATCTACAAAAATGTATCTTTCGAAATTTCATAAAGTGAGGGTAACAGATGTAAAACAAAAATTTTACGAAGATTTTCTAAAAAAAAAAAAGAAACATTTCTAAAATATTTTTTATTCATTTGTGAATAACTACCAAAATTTGCATTAAAATCCGACAATTATTTGATTTCTGCAAGAATTTCTAAATCTATATGTTTTCACTGGAAAAAGACGCTAAAATTTCTCATACCAATTTATGGTCACACGCTGACGCAAGAAAAAAAATTAACCAAAATTTCGAAATTTGTAAAAAAAATTAAAATATATAATTTAATAATCAAAAATCTTTGGCTTTTCCTGTTAATAATAACATAAAGATATTGACGCTAAAAATTGTTTTTATTAAGTTTCATGTATTTTCTCATGTATGCTCATTTTTTTGCGAATATTTGAAGATATATATATATATATATATATATATATATATATATATATATATATATATATATATATATATATATTATTCAGATTTCAACTTATGAGCTGAGAAGTGCTACTTGTAGACAGAATTGAACCAATGGTATTACGATCTAAATTGTACGGCTTCAAGATTAATCCATTGTCGGTGTCAATGTATGAAACATTAACAAAGCCTTTTTGACCAGTGACATTTTGAGTAGCATGGGACTGATCAACAAATACATCTTCTTCTTCTTCTTCTTCTTCTTCTTCTTCTTCTTCTTCTTCCTCCACTTCCTCCATCAAAGACGAAGAATTAGAAGAGAACAGTAAAGGAGCATTGGGGAGAGGAGGAGGTGAAGAAGAAGAAGAAAAAGAAGAAAGTGGGGAATCGCTAGACGAAAAGGCAGCGGAAGACGTAAGTTCAGAATGGCAAGGAGAGAAAGGCAGGGGAGAAGGAAAAGGAGAAGGAAAAGGAGAAGAGGAAGGTAAAGTATCGGGATCAGGAAACAATAAATGAGAAGAGGAATGAGTAGGAGGAACATGAAGAGGTGGAGAAGAAAACTGGGGAAAAGAAGAGGAACAAAGGAGTAGATGATGACCGTCTGTGTTGGCCCTATTGCTTCTGCAATCTTTACCCGCCTCGTCTCTTGGAATATCTATCCGTCTATCCTGCACCAATCCTCCTTTCAGGATGATATGTTGTTGACCATCTGTACCACCTAAGGCTTCCAACTTTGTGGCCAGTTGACCAAATCGAGGCCGATGCTCCGCAACCGTTCGCCAACAGGTGAGCATTAAATCGTATCTGGAAAAGAAATAAAACGTCTTATCAGAAAGTAAAACAACAGAATCTAAACGGGGACGTCAAAACTGTCACCCATAGGGTACAAAATGACATGAATTGGGGGCATTTCATGTTTTGGCATTTTGTAAATATTAGCAGCATTTGTATTGCAAAGAATATGTAAATGTAAGGCCAAATACGTAGGGTACGCAGTGAGGATTGAACTCACTACTCAGCACGCGCGCGCACACACACACACATATATACCTGATATTGTGCACTTAAACCCATAAATAAAGCATATATATATGTGTGTGTGTGTGTGTGTGTGTGTGTGTGTGAGTGTGTGTGTGTGTATTGTAAGTTATATATATATTTTCAAAAATTTGCTTGAAAATAAAACAGTACCAGGGTTTTTAATTTAATTCTGTAATTAAATTTGAAGTTTGTAGTTTTTGAAACATGATAATTCCTTTGTAGCGATGGGACCATATTTTTAAATTAGAAAATGTATAATATTTATGCTCTGCAGAATTGTATTGAGCACCGTTTTTTTAAAATTAAAAATAATTAATAAGAACACCAGATTATAAATCTTACTGTTCTTTCTCTTTATTTTAATATATATATATATATATATATATATATATATATATATATATAATGTGAACATTGAAGTCAACACTTAGAGGCGACAAGCTGTTTCATGCTAGACGCAATCGTCAGGCCTGACGATTGATTCTAGCATGAAACAGCCTGACGATTGCCTCCAGCATGAAACAGCCAGTCGCCTCTAAGTGTTGACTTCAATGTTCACTTTTATATTTACACACGCCCTATCTCAGATATTGATCTCTTTATCCCATACATATAGCACACCTTAAGAGTATATATCTTCATTCATATATATATATATATATATATATATATATATATATATATATATATATATATATACTGGACTCTCCTGTCGTTTTCGATGTATGAGTATCAAGTAACTCAGTTCCTAGAATCCGACAACCAGACCACCTGCACAAATTATTTGATTAATAATAATTAATGTTTTTTGAAGAGACATGGTGCATCATGGGTAGCACAAGTTTCCCAAACGACCCTACGCAGGTTTTGAAATCAGAGTTGTCCTTGATCTAGACCAGTTACAATCCAAGGCTATAGAACCCAGTCGGTCCTGCTATTTACCCATAGCTAGGGGGAGAAGAAGAGGAATCATACCTTTCCCAAGGATATTAACACGTAATACTGGAATTCCTCAAACTGAGGTGCTATCCATTACACCACCTTGCCTCCTCATATATATATATATATATATATATATATATGCAAGCGTTTTAGTAAGATGGGAAATACTATTTTTATGAATAAATATAAAAGTATACATTGTTCAACAACAAACAAAGACAGTCTCTTTAATGCTTAAACGCAATCGTCAGGTCATAGAGTTTGTAGCAAGTACCGATTAGAATTAAACTTCACGAAATAAATAGATCCAATGATGTACAATAACAAATAATAACCTACAGGTACTTTCAAGAACAACCAAGACGCATATAGACACAGAAAAGCCGAGCAAGATACACAAGGAAGCAGATAGAAATAGATTATAATCAATAAAATATTCAGAAATGCAGTTCTATACTCCAAAGCTTATCCAAGAACCAACTGTGGGAGCGACTACTTTCCAGTCATATGCAAACTCAGATTAAAATTGCAGAAATGAAAAAACCTAAAAGAACACCTAAACTACAATATTACATTTTCCAGGGTGGCTCAGTTTGGAAACAAATGCTGATCCAGTCAAGAGCAAATATAGGAGCTTAGAACAGGTCAGGAATTCAAAGTGGAACCACTTAAAAGAAGCTTTAATAACATTGACCAAGGAGATCATACTAAGGGAAGCGAGACAAGAAGAACAAAAGAAAAGGATAATAGATGAAATTCTCGAGCTGACGAAAAAGAGACTGCAAACAATACCAAGAAATGGCACTGAATATATTAGGTTGGTGCAAAAAATAATGTCGTTTTCTCACATATGTTACTATGTGAAAAAACGACATTATTTTTGCACCAACCTAATAGATTATGAAACAAAATAAATTAGATACAAATGCAGACAGGCAAAAGATGAATATTTCAGAGTTAACTGTTCTGAGATAAAACAAAAAAATGTATAACAGATATCGCCGACAGCAATAAAATGATAAAGAAATAATAGGACTAAGACTTGCTCTTCAATAGATACATATCTTTTTTTAAAAAAAAATGGACTGCTTATAATGGACGAGAAGAAAATATCTTTAATATGGAATTTATACATCGGTGAATTCTTCGTCGGCAAAAATCTATAATACATGTTAAGAAATGCAATACCAAAGTCTCAGGTAAGATTGGCACCGACCAAGATGAACAGGGACAAAAAAGTAAGATCAAACGGGATTGTAATAGAGATACTACCAGTCTAAAATGATTTATGGGTCGACACGATAGGGACAATATATGATAGTGGGACAGTGTCCTAAATTGATTTATCTTCACAGCGATATCTAATAAGCGAGGTGCAAAAGGATGCGAGCTCAATCGGACAATCAGTGTAATGAGTAACATAACTAAACCTCAGGTTCTGATGAATAGAACGAGTACAATAATTCGACCGGAAATAGAGCAAGAACATTGTAACTTTGATCAAGACAACAGAACAAGAAATGTACGCAGTAGAAATACAAAATGACCTATACCGCTATTTCATAGATGACTCAGTAGCATTTGGTAAGAACAACACAAAGATTTATTTGATTGATGAAAACGGAAGCCATGTTAAAAACGCCATGATGGATACGGAAGTTGAGTTTGGAGAATAAGCGTTGTTATTTTTTAATAAACATCGATAATGAGGAGGTTTTTGGACTATGCAAAGCAAAACAATAACCCTGCTGGAGGGCTGCTTCTGCATGATTAACCAGAAAGCGTCTTTTTGTAAACAGCTGCACAATGTTTTTTGTTTTCTTTTATTGCCGTTTGCGTGAGTGCATGCCGTGTCTGTCTTCCAATATTTCTGTTTTGTCCTGGCGAGAAAGAATAATGAAAATTGTGTGTGAGCAACCTCACAACACTTGATACCATTTACAATTGAGAATGCTTTGGATACTTCACTTCTGCCCCTGACTTTATCAAGCAGCTCCCTGTGGAATATTATGGTGGACAACCCAAATTTTTCTTGGTTTTCCAGAGACTTGAAATGCTTATCGTATCAAACACCTTTGTCAGGTCGACAAAGGTCACATAGAGCCCTTTGTTTGTTTGTTTTTTTTTTCGCGGCATTTTTTTTAAAATCAGATTTAAAGCAAATACCATGTCAGTCGTGTTGTAGATTACTCTGAATCAGTATTAGCCTTAAGCGAGATAATCCTCACAGATTTCAATTCTTCTTCTACTTCTTTATGTGCCATGTCCCTTCCGGACGTTGACGATCATGGCCCTCCACAATTTCCTATCCTTTGTAGTTATATATATATATATATATATATATATATATTAATCCATGTTCCATTAAATAATAGAGACAAGTTTTGTCTATTTATTTCAAGTAAGTTCGTTTCATATTGTCTGATAAGCTTAATCACATTATCGTTGAAAGACGAAAGGAAACGCCATATTGATAGATATTTAAATCCAATCTAAGCTTTCGGCTTACACAAGCCATTATCAAAGATGACAATTTCAATAAATCAAACAACAATGGACACAATAACAATGATAGTCCATTCTTGTTGGATGAAAATTTCCAAGTAACGACAAACTTGTGTATACGAGACGCGGAAGCGAAAATCGCGTCGCAGCTCGTGACGTCACACATGAGTAAAAAACGAGAAGTATTAAGTATGGGATGCCGTTGATATAATGAAACATGCATTAATGAAAAATTGCTGCCTAAATATACACAATATATATATATATATATATATATATATATATATATATATCTGTGTGTGTATGTGTGTGTGCATGTTAGCACGGATACCTGGCGTTTCCTGGGGCAATTAGGTTCAAATTAAACTCTACATAAGACACGCTGTTTAACAGATTTTTTACCCAAAATAAAAAATGATATGACAAAATATTTGAACTGTTTGTAAATAAAAAATTGTTACTGAAAAATATGTTAATGCGCAAAACAAATAAGCAGTTTTGATCTATCTTCTATCTTTTAATAAACTTGTCTTTCTTTTATTTCACCTAAGCCCGTCACTCGAGCTCGCGAAGAATATCATGTGTTGTTTTCCTCTGTTACTCTTACCCATTAATCTGCCCTGTGAGTATCAGATTTTCTAAGCCCGCCTTTTCAAGTTTATATTGAAGCCAAAACCCAAAAGCGACAGTCTGTTTCGTGATGGCCTGAAGATTACGTTCAAGCGAGAAACAGACTATTGCCGCTGGGTGTTGACTTCAATGTTCACTTTCATATTGATATACGCTCTATCCCTGCTACTAAGCAATTAAACCCATAAATATAGCATAACCAAACCATGTTTTTATTATATATATATATCGATATCGATATCGATGGGGTAATGGATAGCGACTTGGATTGAGGAATCGGAGAGCCGAGTTCGAATTCTATTACATTCACTTACGTGCTTGGGGAAGGTGTGAATCCTCTTCTCCCTCCAACTATGGGTAAATAGCAGGACAGATTGGGTTCTATAGCCTTGGATGGAAACTGGTCTAGGAGAAGGACATCTCTGAATTCAAAAGTCGTTTGGGGACCTTGTGGGACGTAGTGCACCAGGTCTCTGTATTCGGCCCTTCAGAAAGTGTGGATGGCCCTGCAAGAAATCTTCACCACTATAATCAAATCTCATGTGTCGTTGTCGGTTTCCTAGTAACTGATCTGCTTGACCCTCATATGTAGAATTCGACGGAGTATATATATATATATATATATATATATATATATATATATAGTCAAACATATATTGTTAAATATGACAACGAATATTTATGTTTAATCATGAACCGTTCTAAACTTCCTATAGTTGCTTTAATTTCGGGAATAAATAAAGACATTTGAATATTTTTTATGCTGTTCCTTGATCTAAGCTTTTGGCTCACATGAACCATCTTCAGAGCGGTTATATGGACATTTAAACAAAGATATTCAGCATCAAAGATGATATTGTGTTATGTTAACATGGAAAATTGCTATGCGACGTTAACGGTCGCGGAATAGCAGACGCATGACCTAAATTCAAGATGCGTTTCTATGACATCATACAACATGAGAGAACGAAATATAGACGATAATCTGTTCTACTAATGTGTAGCCATCATTGGGTCATTTTGAAAACTGTTAAGACTGGATTTCCCTACCGAAAATATAAATTCAGAGTTTTTTTTAATCCGACATTATTTCTTATTACTATAAACTTTTGATTTAAAAAGAAATAACGGATTAAAAATCCATTAATCATTTTAAAAATTACACACGCCCCTCCCCCCACACACACAAACACTCTTACACACATACACACACACATAAGTGGACATTTATGTTAACAGTGATGCATCACTGACCAGTATATATAAAGTGTCAAGCTAAAACACAACGCACATTAGCTGACGATTGCGCTTAAGTATGAATCAGACTGTCGCCGCTGGGCGATGTATTCAATGCCTACTTTTATATTTACATACACTCTATCCCTGATAATGAGTATACTTACCCATAAATATAGCATAGCTTAAAACTATATATATATATATATATATATATATATATATATATATATATATATATATATATCGCTGTGAGAGAAGCACTCTACAAAAAAACAAAAAAACATCTGGTACCCAGTATTTATCTCGCCTTATTTAACAACGGAAATAATGTGCCGAAATGTTTTGGGTTTTTTTTAATAGAAAGACGCCAACTCAAATTACAACCACGTTCCTTTCGCGGGGCTCGGAATAAATGCTACTGCTTAAAAAGATAACCCTGAAAATAACATAAAAACACTTAACAACAAATCTGTTGAAATTGTCTAAAGAAGTGGCTGAAAGTGCTTGGGACAATGGACACTGTGGATAACTTTTAAGCTCACCTACCCCTACCCCTACCCCTACCAAACAGAAAATTTTAAAATACCAGAAAAACTCAATAAAAAATATCTTCAAATTGTCCTTGTCTGTCATATTCAAAGAAATATGTTTGAAAGAAAATTTACTGCACAAATATTCATTATATATATATATATATATATATATATATATATATATATATACATTACACACACACGCGCACACACACAAGGACGACCAAAATTTATATTACAAAATAAAAACAAATGAAAACTACTGACAAAAGTTCATTTTATCCATTTTATCCTGATGATGGCCATGTTGGCTGAAACTAGCCGAGGAATCTAAATGAAATAATAATAAAAACCAAAGAATATTAATATACAACCCAGTGTGTCTGAAGATTTTAAATTTTTATTGTTGAATATATATATATATATATATATATATATATATATATATATATATATATATATATATATATATATATATATATATATATATATATAAGGATTTACTTTTAATCCAACATTTTTATTACTTCAAACATAATTATGGTGTATACTAGTATTTGAAATAAACGTCGTATTTTTATTTCTACTTTTAAGTAGTGTGTATTACGTCCATCCGGCCTTCATATTCGAAAAATCAGACTAAATTAAATGTGCTCTTCGGCAGGGATCAAACCTGCGTCCTCCTTTATAGGAAAAGCCATCTTTTGATCTGGGGTGCTTTATTGTCAGATGACAGTGGGCATGAAAATTATATCCGTGCTTTCTTACAGAGACAAAATGGAGTCTCAATCAACTGTGATACTCTCTGTATCCGAGCAGTAATGTACGCCGGATTAAACGGTAATTTCACCTACAAAGAAGGACGCAGGTTCGATCCATTCCAGAGACCACAGTTTCTTTAAGAATTCATGCCGATAGACATAATACACACTGTTTAAAAATAAAATTAACGCGTCTATTTCAAATACGACTATCCACTATATTAACGTTTGAAATAATAATAATAATAATAATATATATATATATATATATATATATATATATATATATATATAAACTAAAATATTTTCGACCTTCACTTTGCCCACTACTTGTGTTAAAAAATTGGGATTAGATATAAAAAGACAATGAGCACTCAAAATATTAATATCAACTCTTAATCAGTTTGAAATCAAGACGCGCATGTTTTATTCTATGTTATAATTAAAAATTAATTTAGATATAGGTTTTTTTTTCCAGTTTTGTGACCCTATTTATTTTTTTTTATTTTTTTTTTTTTCCATCATTCAGTTGCTTCTCCAAACTGCTTCATTTTTTATCATAACCCTGGCAAGATATTTTTTCAAGTTAACTAATTGCAAAATCAAGAATGTTCATGGATTTTCTAAAAACTTAATGAAACATAAAAAAAAAAAATTAAATTTTTGAAAAGATCATTCTATTTTCTTTCATTCACTTTGATCCTTTTTTTCTTTTTTTTTTTTTTTTGCTTCCAATCAATAAATCGCTAAGAATATTCACGGATTTCCCAAAACATTAGCCACATCCTTTCGCGGGGCTCGGAATAAACTCTACTAATATATAGGGATCACACAACTAAATCTGAAAGATACAACCACGATAGTGAATAAACAACACTTCACAAAAAAAAAACTTGAATTTGGCTAAAAACTCTTCGGATAATCGACACAACAGACATCACAAAAAAAGAAATAAAACATACGAAGTAAAAAATTTAAAAAATGTTTCCCGGAAGTACAGTATGACAGGAAGTCCCCAAAGGGGATAGATGCTCCTAGTTGATCTGAAATTATCGCCAGAAACTTTCCTGTTAATAATAATTCCATTTATAACTCGCGAAATATTTAATCTTCCTCAAATCTCAACAGGGAAATTTTAATGAGCAACAATTCGGTTTATTGTTAAACTGGAGTAAATTTCATTGTTATCAAAACTGAGCATCAATGTCTACCAGGAGAAAGAATTCATGAAATGATCTGCAAAAAGCTCAGAATGTTGACCCCTGTACGATCATGCATGCCGAACATATATTATAAATGCCTGATATTTACTTCTCACGGTGACAATATTCGGCTTCGTTGGTCTCCAGTCTGACGCGCTAACCCCTGTCCTATCTGCCGGATCCTGATACAAACTCATTGTTTACACTGCAAATTCCTTTGTTCAGCAACGGAAAAGTACACATTACAAATGGTCGGAATCTGCTCAATGTCTGACTGGGGGGGGGGGGTATTGGGTGTTGGAGAAGGCGTTCAGGGGCGAGCGTGTCTGTACGTGGGGCCAGGTTTGAAAAATGGCCACAGCATTGATTACAATAGATTGGACAAGGTGGACAGGTGAGAGCAGGGGAATAAGGTATCTGGGTAGGGGCGTTGGTTAGGATTAGGGTAGGGCTAGCCCAGTGGTTAAGGCAATAACTTATATACAAAGCGTTAGAGGTTGTCTTGCTGATTTAGGGTGTGTACAGCTCACTGCATGAAAAAATACATATTTCTTAAGATGAGAGCAGTTTTAGTGAGGCAATAGTTAATGTATTTGTCTCACAAGCCTTTAACAGTCCGTTTGTTGCTTAGTAGGTATTCTATGCCAATATATAAGTCTAGTGTAACAAATATCTAAGATTAGAGTATGTTTGTCATCAGGTGAGTATATTGCAGGGTGCTCAGTAAAAAAAAAAGTGGTAAATTCAGAAAGACGCGAGACAACCGTTGAAAACTGGTGACGAATGATGTGATAAAAAAATTCAGGAAGGATTTTTGCATATTTCGTCAATCCCCATGTTGGATGTTCTTTGAAATGCACGATAACTTGACGCTCAAAATCAGTGAGTTGTTTAGCCATACGAGAAGGCCAGAACGAAAGACGAAATTTTGTAAATAACCTTTAAATAACGAGTCGGAAGATCGATCAGTAATTAATCAATCATAAAAAGAACCAATTAGAGTTAAGTAATTACGCGAGAGTTGAATGATTATTCAAGGTCATGAATATTCAAAAAATTTATTCAAGGTTATTCAAGGTCAATTATTCCTTAAAGATAAAACAGTAATAATAAATTTGCCGTTTTTTTTTTGTTTTTTTTTTTTTTTTGTCTGTTTTTTTTTTTTTACTGAGCACCCTATAGTTTATGAAAAAGAGTTCGATAAATATGAGGTTATTTTTCATTCACGCGCAAACAATTCAAACCAAAAGAAACTTCTTTCATTGTTTTATGCTATTCAAGTTAAACATACTCTCTAAAAAATCTATCATTTGCAATAATTGACAGACATCTAAAAATTACAAAATTAGTATGCTTCATTATTACTCGTCTGTTAGATGAAAAGGCTTCCCATGAGTTGAAGGCAATGGGGCCCTTTTCCAAGTGGTGCAAATAAATATTCCTATCGCATTAGGGAAACAGTGGACGTAGCTTTCGGAATCCCTGAAACCCACCTCCATTTCCTTTGCAGTCGCACATCGCTTCCCACCCAGCTCGACGATGGTCGCCATGTGCGTGTTTGTGTGTTTTCCCAGTTTGATGCTAATCGACAAATACATAGCACCGATTGCGTGTTTTGTGTTAATTAATCCTGTGCAAAGTCTGATGGCGGGGTCTTGCTAGCACGAACGCTCGGCTCCTAACGACATTAAAGATAACGAAAGTGAAGCTTCAGGTTCTAAACTAGAAAGAAGGAAAAAAGAGGGAGAGAGACATATCGAAAGCTTAGTGACACAGAAGAAAGCAGAGAAGAAAAGATGGGATAAGGGAAAAAAACAGTAGAGATTGCGGTTTTTGTCTTAGTCCCACTGACTCTGTCTTTCTTTATCTCCCTGTCTCTTCAATCAATCAATCAATCAATCAATCAATCAATCTATCTATCTATCTATCTATCTATCTATCTATCTATCTTGAACTGTTCATTATCTATCTATCTATCTATCTATCTATCTATCTATCTATCTATCTATCTTGAACTGTTCATTATCTATCTATCTATCTATCTATCTATCTATCTATCTATCTATCTATCTATCTATCTTGAACTGTTCATTATCTATCTATCTATCTATCTATCTATCTATCTATCTATCTATCTATCTATCTTGAACTGTTCATTATCTATCTATCTATCTATCTATCTATCTATCTATCTATCTATCTATCTATCTATCTATCTTGAACTGTTCATTATCTATCTATCTATCTATCTATCTATCTATCTATCTATCTATCTTGAACTGTTCATTATCTATCTATCTATCTATCTATCTATCTATTTTACCATATTATTAGGTTGGTGCAAAAAATAATGACGTAATAATGTCGTTTTTTGACGTATTTTTTAACGTCAAAAAACGACAGTATTACGTCATTATTTTTGCACCAACCTAATACCATATTTTCCTTATCATAAGCGACATATAAAACCAATTACGCCCCTTGAATTTTCCCTTGTTTAAGACAAAAGCGTCAACACGTGGGAATATAAACTTTGACAAACTTTTTTGAAAAGCTAAAAGCGAAACTTAAAGTAAAACAATTTTTTTCTGAAAACCTACGTGTAAAAGAATTTTAATTTTAATATTTCTCTGTAAAAATACAAGTATTGTAAATATTACATATAAATACACATTAGGTTGGTGCAAAAATAATGACGTAATAATGTCGTTTTTTGACGTTAAAAAATACGTGAAAAAACGACATTATTACGTCATTATTTTGCACCAACCTAATATAAACATTAGATGATTTTTCTAAATCTTATTTTTAGAGAGAGAGAGAGAGAGAGAGAGATCGGGAGGGGCAGAGAGAAATCATAGAATCAGATATAGATGAAAAGTTAGAACGAAAGACAAACAGGAAACAAAACTATTTATGGCGTACTTGCTGGCTGAAATAGTTGCGTCTATTCCCTAGTTAACTTAAAAAGTATTTTGAAAGCTGATTTTAAAGATACGCAAGCACTTTGACCTTTATATGCAACATAATATTTTCACCACGCACTTTTGCCATTCCATTGCGCCGACAAAGATACACTTAGATAGATAATGAACAGTTCAAGATAGATAGATAGATAGATAGATAGATAGATAGATAGATAGATAGATAGATAGATAGATAGATAATGAACAGTTCAAGATAGATAGATAGATAGATAGATAGATAGATAGATAGATAGATAGATAGATAGATAGATAGATAATGAACAGTTCAAGATAGATAGATAGATAGATAGATAGATAGATAGATAGATAATGAACAGTTCAAGATAGATAGATAGATAGATAGATAGATAGATAGATAGATAGATAGATAGATAGATAGATAGATAATGAACAGTTCAAGATAGATAGATAGATAGATAGATAGATAGATAGATAGATAGATAGATAATGAACAGTTCAAGATAGATAGATAGATAGATAGATAGATAGATAGATAGATAGATAGATAGATAGATAGATAGATAATGCACAGTTCAAGATAGATAGATAGATAGATAGATAGATAGATAGATAGATAGATAGATAGATAGATAGATAGATAGATTTAATACTATAATGAATAGTGTAGGTAAAAGACAGCTTAAATAATGTATACAGAGGTAGAAGAATTATGGTGTAGTGAATGGTCTACTGGGAAACGGGAGACAAATAAAAAGATTTAACATTAAAAAGAGAGAGAGAGAGAGAGATTACTGGGAGAAGGTCACAAATTTAGAAAGAATAATGAAAAATCATAGAACTATAAAAGAGAAAAAGAAACAACGAGAAAGAGAAGGGTTTGACAAGAAAATAATAAAGAGAAAGACAGACATTGAGATCGAAGTAAGAATAAAAAGGGAGGAGAGAGAAAATCACATGCAATGTTTAAAAAGACGAAAAAAGTACGGAAACCTAAAATAAAAGAGTATGAGAGAGAGAGAGAGAGAGAGAGAGAGAGAGAGAGAGAGAGAGAGGAGAGAGAAACAATAATGGGGAACTTAAGTGAGAAAGGAGAAAAAAAACGGAAGAGATAAGAGAAAAAAAAGAGATTGGCAAAAAAAAGAGAACAACAAAGAGAAAAGAAGGAAAGACAACAAGAGAAAGAAAAATAAAAACTAAATAAAGGTGAGGCAGAGTGGAGAGTGCTCGGATTGAGGAATCGGAGAGCCGAGTTCGAATTCCACCTGAATCCGTTGCATTCACTTACGTGCTAATACCCTTGGGAAAGGTATGAATCCTTTACTTCTCCAATAGCTATGGGTAAATAGCAGGACAGAACGGATTCTCTAGCCTTGGATGACAACTGTTCTACCGCAGAAAGAAATGGCAACCTACTGCGGGAAAAAAAATCTGCCTTGTCAGTCATGTATCGAAAGATACATGATCGCCTAAGCGTATATTATGCATGGCACATAACTGACTGAAATAAAGAACGGAAGAAAAAAGAAAGAACGAGAGAGAGAGTGAGAGAAAAAGAGAATGAAATATAGAAAGAGAGTATGAAAAAAAGAAAAGAAAGAAAGAAAGAAAGAAAGAAGGTAAAGGGGAGAGAGAATAGAAAAAGAAATAAGTGAGGGCAGATTTCTGAGAAAAAGAGGAAGTCGAAAAATATGTAAACGAGAATTTATGGCATTGAGGGTGGATAAAGCAAGAGATTGTAAGAATGTGCGACAAGACTGAATAAAACTTCGACCCCTCAGGTCAGAGGTCAAGCCAACCAGATTAATACAAAAGTGCGACGCTGATTATCAACAAGAAGAGAAATAGTACGGCCATTTAAGCGCCAAAGAAACTTGAGTGGAATATAAAGAAGATAAAACAAAGAAAGTTTCAACGAGAAACATTAAACTAAAATATTATGTTGGTGCAAAAATAATGACGTAATAATGTCGTTTTTTGACGCTGAAAAATACGTCAGAAAACGACATTATTACGTCATCATTTTTGCACCAAACTAATATTAACACAAACAAACATAGTGCTTCTTTTTTTTTTTTTTTTTCACAAGACTAACCACAAGCAAAAATGACAAGATTTTGTCAATCTCTCTAATATAAAAGAAGAGATGATTCTATGGCCGTTACTGTCAGCTTGTGTCTTTGCAGATGTCTCTGCGTATGCCTCTGTGTATGCGTAGGCCTCTGTTTATGCTTACATGCGTACGCTTCTATGTATGCGTATGCCTCTGTGTATGCATATATGCGTATGCCTCTGTGTATGCGTATATGCGTATGCCTCTGTATATGCGTATGCCTCTATGCATGCCTCTGTGTATGCGTATATCCCTCTGTGTGTGCGTATATGCATATACCTCTATGTATGCGTTTATGCGTATGGCTCTCTGTGTGCGTATGCGTCTCTGTATGCGTATATGCGTATGCCTCTGTGTAACCTGCTGACATTCAAGCCTGATTGTGGGCCCCGTAGTGCTTTGTGACCCTCGCTATCTTACCAACACCTGTTTTCTTCTACCTACATTCATGTAGGTTACAAATTAAACTCAACACAACTATTAAAGGATGAAAAATTTTCGCAGATTTCAACATCATTCTGGGGTCTTTTTTTTTTTTTCGTCCAAATCAGTGAACTTGCTTTTGTTTATACTAACTCTCGAAAAACATGATATAAAATTCACTATTTTTTATCCATAATGTTGAATGAGTTAAAATTATTCAACTTTTTAACAAGAAAAATCTCAAGTTGATGTTAAAAATTTATTTAAGATGGAGTAATCTATTATGACATGTCTCGAATTTTTATTCAGATACATTTGTATTTATTTTCAATTTTTCTAGTTGAATTGTATCTGATCCATTATTGTACATAATTACGTTACAATAAAATGTGTATTTTAAATCTGAGATGCAGTAAAGTGTGGGGTCCCGTATCATAGATTCGGAGGCGGGGCACGAGACCCTTGTACCGGACAAGATTTTACGACGCACTTCCTCAGGCCACTATCCTTACGTCAGAGCAACATGCCAGCATCATCCAACGAATGTTTATTTCGACTCAGACTATTGTCCTCGTCTTTTGTTTGATTGTGCCCTCTGACCTTCATCGAGTGATCAGGACATTTCAAACTGAACCAACTAGGGCGACAACAAGTGAATAAGAACTAAACGAGATATCCTCGGACGTGGTCAGTAAAACGAGAAATAACTACTGCTGTAGATTAAATAAAGGGTTCACTTCGAAATTCCATAATGGATCGACAATCACCTGATGAAGACCGGCGAGCAAAACGGTCGAAACTTTGCAACAATAACAACATAGACAAGGGCAAGAGTCCGACTGTAAATAATGATAATTCCTTATCACAGAAATTACTTTCACCTACTTAAAACATGTACGCATTATTTTTTAACGAGGTAAGCGATCATGGCTCTCCACACATTCCTTTTTTTATTATATTTGAAATGACTTCTTGGGAAAGATTCAAAACACTGTTGCCTTCTCCATGGTTTTGGATTTAAAGTTGTTCTCCTCCTCGGTATTATCCAGGGTTATAGAGTCCTTTCTAGTCTACTTTGCTGTTATCAATAGCAGTGAGGGAGAGAAGAAATGGATATTTGCCTTTCCCAAGAAAGTTAATACAAAAGTTAAAGCAACAGCCTAGGCTGAAACTTGAAATCAGATCACCGATTCGACTTTCAATAACCACTACACCACCTACGCATCCTTCTTAAATATTAATGCTTGGAATTTTCTAAATCTTGTATAGCCGCTACTCATAACGTCTATAGTGTTTTTGTGTACTTTTCGGTTGATAAAAAGCGACAAAAGGATGCTTCTGTTTGCTATAATCTGTGTGACAGAAATGATTGTCGACAAAAATAAGAATTGCTCTTTATGACTCACTTCGATGTCAGTGAGCCGTAAAACTTCATACTTTCCCCCTTAAAACTTACTAGTTCCTTTACTGTATATTCGTAACCCATGCAACGCGACACTTCCTTCTCCACACAACCCGCAATATATGACAAATCACCCCCACTTCTTTTAACAGGTCAACCACTCGCTCCGTCCAACCCAAACGTACACCTCAAATTTATCCACCAATACCCCGCTCCATTTCCGCTTTTCGTTTTCGACGGTTCCAGTCACACATTAAAAAAAAACATCCTGTCTCCATTCTCTTATGAAAGGAGAAGGGTGCCGCCTGCTGAACGGCGAATAATAACAAAGACACTAAATGGTAGGTGTTTAGCAAACCATCGGGAACAAATTACTTATAACCTTCCCCCCGCCCCGCCCCCTGGTAGACTACCACCTTCCTTTTTCCATTCTTGGTAAACTCACACCACAACACCCACCACCGTATCCAGCCGACGCACCCCTCCCAACTGCGTCTGATTCCCCACCCCCAAATGTTTGCTTCATTCCTCGCAGGTGTTTGTCTATTGCACCAAGCAGAAAAGCCATCACTTTCTGCAAAATTTCTTACCACCCTCACTCCCACCCTCACACCAACAACACCTCTTTGTCTTCTTTCTGCAACACTTTCTTTCCTTTTATTTTTCACTTATCTTTTTTATTTCTCTCTTGTTTGCTTTTTCTCTTCTTTTTTTTTTTTTCATTTTCCTTTTTTCTCTTATTCAGCGTTTGGCTTTTCTTTAACTCTTTTTCTCTTATTCATCATTTCATTCTTCTTTGTCTTCACCCATTCCAACATCCTCACCTTTCTTCTTCTTCTTCTTTTCTTCTTTTTTCTTCCTCTTCTTTATTTTTTATTATCAATAAACTCATTCACATTTTCTTTCCTTTCTTTGTTAGACTCCTATCTTTATAGAAGGAACTTTAAATAGAAAAGAAAGAAATTATCTAAATATTTCACTGCATCTAATGCCCTGGTATTATGAATGAGATACCGACTATAAAATGCTCAGTGGTGACTTTAGGTCAAGATAAACGACCAATAATATAAAAATTCTCTTGTAAATTATTTCTTTAGTGTCATAATCAATTATCATATCTCGGAGGTTAGGTTTTTAAAAAGAAAAAGATTCTAATATTACACTCTATCCAATGTTCTAGCATTATGCTTAGTAGGCCGAACAATGAAATTTCTAGCATTATGCTTAATAGATGGAACAATGAAATTTCTAGCATTATGCTTAGTAGGCCGAACAATGAAATTTCTAGCATTATGCTTAGTAGGCCGAACAATGAAATTTCTAGCATTATGCTTAGTAGGCCCAACAATGAAATTTCTAGCATTATGCTTAGTAGGCCCAACAATGAAATTTCTAGCATTATGCTTAGTAGGCCGAACAATGAAATTTCTAGCATTATGCTTAGTAGGCCCAACAATGAAATTTCTAGCATTATGCTTAGTAGGCCGAACAATGAAATTTCTCGCATTATGCTTAATAGATGGAACAATGAAATTTCTAGCATTATGCTTAGTAGGCCCAACAATGAAATTTCTAGCATTATGCTTAGTAGGCCGAACAATGAAATTTCTAGCATTATGCTTAGTAGGCCCAACAATGAAATTTCTAGCATTATGCTTAGTAGGCCGAACAATGAAATTTCGAGATTCTAATGACAGATTGAAATCCCAAACATGTCTGCATGATACTTGTATTTTTTATATAAATTACGTTTAGCTTAGTTCGGTAAAGAGCATCAAGTGTGAGAATTACAGCCAGGATCGAACCCACTACATTAGCCTGAGATTGGCTTGCTGACTATAATATCATAATAGGATGTGTGTTTATATTTGCTAAATTTAGTTTAAAGGGGAAAAGGAGATAAATAGAATGTGAAATAGAGTAATATAAAGATTGTATATTTTTTGTCGTTTTGGCCCAAGAGCTACTCAAGGTAGGGAATTAATATTTGGAGTTATATTAGCGTAATAAAGGAGAAGCGTTAGGAACATAGAGTTGAAGTAGACATAGAAGGTACCGGAAACCTAAACAGGAAACAAGGGATAAACTTTTACTCCTGTTCAAAACACTGAGGAGGAGTATGAACCGGACGATAGGCGAACCTATCTACTCCTATTAAATCTCCATCATAGAAGAAAAATGAAAACACAAAATTCAAAAATTTCTTAAAAATCCAATGGATCCTTGCACAATTTGTGTTCGATGAGTTGGTTTGATGAAGAACTTTGTTCAAAACGTAATAGAGGTCTTTCTTAAGACCTCTCTTAAGACCTATCATAAGACCTCTCTTAAGACCTATCATAAGACCTATCGCAGCGTTAGGGACACATGCAGTTTTGAATTCTTCTCCTACACTGATTAACAGCCAAGTCTAAAGAGAAAAGTCTACTCTGCTATTTAACCCTTTGCTAGTGGGGGGGGGATATGTGTTCATACGTTTGCCAAATGAATTTGCACGAAAGTGAATGTAACGAACTCCGTTCGAATTAGAACTCAGTTTTCCGATTACTAATTCTGAGCCGATTTCCATTACACCACCTGCACACCCAAAGAGGAAGAAGGGAAATAATAAAACAAAAAAGAGTATTCAAGGAAAAAAGAAGAAAAAAGTGAAAAGATGGCACAAGACTAGAAATTTGAGACGTCCAATGAAGATGAATCCAATCAGCTTATAAAGAATTGCTCTCCACCATGTTTTTTGGATGAAAGAGGCGAATTTTGAAAGACAGAAAAAAATGCAGTTCCTATTTTTTCAATAATAATTTTCACACGTTTCCGTTATATCATTTTATCCATAGTATTTCTTGTATCATTTTATTCATTCCGTTGACGCGCATAGTTGGAGAAATGTACTTTTCTGAAATCCATTTTTTCTGGTTAGGGTTTACAAAATGGCTGATTACTGACATGTCACGATGGTTAACGAAAAAAAGACTAATGTGCATCAATTCTCGTTATTACTGTACATCCGTCAGCTGTCACTGCAAGAAGGTTGACCACCATTGTCGACTACTTTTGGATACTTTTTTATTTTTACACTTCCTAGATTTCCTTTTCTTTGTTTTGATTTTCCTTTTGTTTTATACTTGTCATTCCGTTTTCTCACCATTTTTCTTCTATTTATTTTTCCCTCCTTTTTCTTTAATTTATGTTTTCCCGCCTTTTTCTTTTAATTTATTTTTTTCCGCCTTTTTCTTTAATTTATGTTTTCCCGCCTTTTCATTTCACGGCCCTGTTTTTATTTTTTTCATCTTTCTTTCTTGTCTGTTTTTATTCGTTTTCGTTCGTTTTCATTTTCCATCAATGATAATCTCAAACTACGTTGTACCAAGCACATCTCTGTCCCTTTAAGATTTTTCCTAATTTGGGACAAAATTGTCCAATATTCACTGTCCCACAAGTGGATAGACAATACATCGCATCACATATTTTTACGTTTCCAATTATCTGAGACACTGGGACAAACAAAAGATGGATAATCAATCCTCTCAGTAGATTGACCTTTTATCTCCACATCCAAAATTAGTCCGTCCTTGGTATGACGATAAACTACATCCAACAGCAATGCCTCTGATAAGGAGGTTTTGAAGAGCGTAGAACCACCTCTTAATTTCTGGTGTTCCCAGGTCAAATCTGACCCAGGGTGGTAGCACTTGTTAGGGTTCCAGCTAGGGGCAAATAGTTAACCTCGAAACTGGGGTCAGAACAATATGAAAAGTGTAAAAATAAGTTTTAATACCAGCAATACGTTTTTGTAAAAAAAAACCTTACCAGCAATAAATTTTTGAAGAAAAAATTATTACTAGCAATACATTTTTGAAAAAAATATTAACAGCAATATATTTCTGGGGTGAAATATTGCCAGTAATACATTTTGGGAAAAAATATTACCAACAATAAATTTTTGAAGAAACAATATTACCAGCAATATTACCAGCAATAAATTTTGGGAAAAAAACTTATTGACAGCAATAAAAATCTTGTCGGCATTAAAACAAAACAAAACGCACCATGTCCGCGTGTTTTTAACGAAACCACGAGGTTCTTGTAATACTTTCAGTCTCATTCCGATACAAATTCTATTCATCAGAATTCGGCTTGCTTGTCCGATGGAGCTGGCACCTAGTTTCTTTGGCAACACTATGAAGATAGATCTATTAGGTTGGTGCAAAAATAATGACGGTTTTTTTACGTTAAAAATACGTCAAAAACTGTCATTATTTTTGCACCAACCTAATATTAAGGTCTTATGGGATGTCGCTACTGTTGCATATTTTATATACTGTTGTATATCAATTTCTCTACAAATGTCTATCCGAAAAGAATACATCAATGAAAGCAAACTCTCGACAACAACCTTCTTTACAAAAATATATCAATGAAACCGGATTTATAAATTGTTTCCTTACAAAGAATATAGATTCTATTCATACGAATCTATTGTAAAAAATCTTGTCGGCATTAAATAACCCATTAAGGTTGATATGCCGTAAAACAAAATAAAGAAACCCAAATTAACCCTTAAACTTTGAATCGTGTTCCTGCAACCCTGTTATTGTTTGTTGTTGCCGATTTGCGCGATTCCACAACAATTAAATATGGTCAGCCTCGTAATGGAATTCAACATTTTAAGAACAGATTCTTTCTTTTTTCTGTACAAATTTGTTTTCTTCATCAAATTTCCTGCTAGCTCCATCCCATACTACAATAAGTTTCTATTAGGTTGGTGCAAAAATAATGACGTAATAATGTCGTTTTTTGACGTATTTTTTAACGGCAAAAAACGACATTATTACATCATTATTTTTGCACCAACCTAATAGTCATTTGTCAAAATGCGAATAGCCAGGGGAATTTTAAAAACGATTCTTTTATCATATTAGTAAAACGTTAACGCAAACGGTTGCCAACCGGTTGCATCAGTGAGTTCATTTTTCTTTTAATATTGTTCAATCAATACAAGGCCCAAGTGCCACTCAAGATAGAGGGTCACTGAATGGGGATGGTATAAGGGCCTAAGAGCAAGAGTTGCATATTATGAAGATATGTGGGAAAGATAACAGTTGACCCTTTACTTCAACAAGTTAAGATTTAGCCAGTCATCAAGAAAGCATGCCCTCGGGAGTCCGTTTCAAATTGTAACACTTCTGAGAAAGAATCTGTCTAAATGGAACCTATTCGTTACCAATGGAAAATAGAAGAGAGTGAGGTTGAGTCGACTCAATGTACATGGACTGGCGGGTCCGTGTTGTGAAGGTCGGGACTGGTGGAAACCAGGAATATAGTTTGCGTGAATATCTGCCATGAAAAATAACGAAAAGGCTGTAAAGTGGAGATTAGGCTAGTGCGGTAGGAGTACTCCATTTTTGGTCTGATCTTATGATCTTATTTATTGTAAAAATAAAATATAACAGGAGGGGTCGGGTACTTTCTGCAGTGGTACAGGGATCCATTTTTCCATCGTCTTTAATGATTGATCGTATATACGAGATTAACTTGATATCGGGTGTGAGGTTGAGCCTTCTTGGGAGTTCCAGTTGTTCATTATGACTGGAGAAAATTCAGTGTCTGCAATGGAATGCTGAAACGTTACCAGTCTGGGTTTGGAGTTCCGGATATTGCTGCACCAAGATTCCAAGTGGGAAAATTTTAACTGATTTGAAAATCTTCCTTCAAAATCCCGACATTTTACCAAAGATCGAAGACTAATGAAGACGTTATAAAAGTCAGAAAAGCGGAGTATCGATCTCACATTTCTCTGTAGCTAAGATCTCTATCGAAAAAAAAATTCTTTAATGATTTGACTCGTACTTGAATCTTGAATTACGAAGTTTATATGAATATCCATCCCACCAACTCCCCCTCTATCTGATATCCATCTCAACCAACCCCCAAATCTCTCTCACTTCTTGACGCCGACAGATCGTTTGATTCTACCTCCTTTTGTATCTTCCTACTACTTCCAAACATAACGCCACTCTCTCTCTCCACCAATCTCTCTCTCTCTATTATATATATATATATATATATATATATAACTCTCTTTCTTTTTAACCCTGAACTCAATTATCAATTCTTATTACATTTTCATTTTCATTTTTCTTTCTCCCTCTCTTTATACTCGTCTGCTACTCTTATCTTTAATACACACACACATACAGAGAGAGAGACACACACACACATACACAGGCACCCACACACTCATATATATATATATATATATATATATATATATATGGTCCAGGGTTTCGATCCTGACTTGAAGCAATTGCATGTCTAGTCACACTAATGAACAGTCTGTCAGTGGATGACTATATATATATATATATATATATATATATATATATATATATATATATATATATATATATATACATACATATATATATATATATATATATATATACATACATATATATATATATATACATACATATATATATATATATATATATATATATATATATATATATATGAAATGGTTGGTCATGGGTTACATTGTATATATATATATAATATATATATATATGTGTGTGTGTGTGTGTGTGTTAGGGAAGAAGAAGCATGAGAAAGTGTACCAATTTTTCGGTTGGCGCGTTTCTTACTTTAGGACTAAGTTTTCAATTGTAATTTTGATAGTTATCTCTTTTTGGTTCTTTGATTTTGTCAGGAAGGGCCATTTTTTCTGTTTGGAAGTATTTTATGTTTCACCATTCTTGGTAGATCTTCTCTTATCACAATGTGAGCCATCTAATAACAAAAGAGTTGGAAACATATTCTCTTCCCAATCATACATATATATATATATATATATATATTATATATATATATATAATATTATTTATATTATTTTGATTATTTACCTATGCTCGACTGGTGTAAAAAAAAAATCCGAATAATACAATTTGCAAATAAAAATAGGTTTAAACAAACTGGTACCAAAAAAAAAAAAACAGTAAAAAGAAAAGACTGCTGAAAACATCCTCGATTGAAAAAAATCACGCAATACTGCAATGCCAAAAAAAAAAACAAAAAAAACAAAAAAAAACGCCAATCAATTAAATTAAGAAAAAATTAAAAGTACTAAATAGATCAAATAGAGCAAAGTATAAAAAAACTATCACGATCTTCCTACCAATGTTTCACCTAACAGATCTTCAAGGTGGACTGGCTAAATTTTGGTAGGCTTGCTCATTAGGTTATATATATATATATATATATATATATATATATATATATATATATATATATATATATATTAGGTTGGTGCAAAAATAATGACGTAATAATGTCGTTTTTTGACGTTAAAAATATGTCAAAAAACGACATTATTACGTCATTATTTTTGCACCAACCTAATATATATATATATATATATATATATATATATATATATATATATATATATATATAAACCTCCTGCTATGTTAATTTTCGAGTGAATATCCACTTACATAAAAAACATTAAAAATTAATGAATGTCCACTGAGATAAAAAATAAAAAATGTCATCTCACGTAATGCACGAGGATTCATCATACAATCCCGCCATTCTTTAAACAACTTTGCAAAGTGAAACAGACTCTAGTTAATGAGGACTTCCAAAATCATCTTCTAGATAATCAAATTAGATAATTTCTCCCGAAGTAAGCAATAGTAAAGCTGGTCATAAAGAAAAGACAATGATGTTAACTTTTTCTATAATAATCACGTTAATTATAAGCAGGACAAATTTTCCCTTAAAAATATTAAGAAATACGTGTGTGTCTTTGAGTGCGTGTGTGTGTGTGTGTGTGTTTGTGTGTGTGTGTACGTGTGTGTATTCGTGTGTGTGTGTGTGTACGCGCGCCCGCGTGTGTGTATGTGTGTGTGTGTACGTGTGTGTGTGTATGTGTGTGTGTGCGCGCCCGCGCGTAAGGGTGAATCCTCTGCCGATTTCATTGTCCTAAATGATTCGGATACAGTAATCAGAGGAAGTTCCGCCATATCCATAGCAAATTGTTCATTCTGTTGGTTGATTCTCCGCCGATACACCACACATATTATTAGTTGGTGAGGGAGCAGGGGCGGGGGGGTCTCCTTCTGGGTCAGGATGGAGGGTGTTATGCTAGAGAGTTTATTTTAGATTTGCTAATAGTCCTTCTTATTCTTATACAATCAATTCAAATTGGACTCAAGCCGAAAAACTCGACACTTTCGAGTGGGCCGGGAGGGACAGTGTCAGTCCCTTGCATACTCGTTTTCATTCATTCTTTCTTTCTTTCTTTCTTTCTTTCTTTCTGATGTTTTGGGTTTCTTTTTGTTATCTTCTTCCTTTCTTTTTGCTTTCCTTTATTTATTTCTTCTTTCTTTTTTTCTTCTTTTCTTATGTTTCTTTTAAGGGTTAATTTTAATGTTTAGTTTTTCTGTCTTTTGAGCCTCTTTTTGTTGTTTTCTCTTCTTTTTTTTCAAATTTTTCGTTTTAACTTCTTCCTTCGATTTTCTTACTCTCTTCCTTTCTCTTTTTATTTTCTTTCTCTTTTTAAAGGCTCCTTTTCTTTCTTTCTTCTTTTTTCATTCTGTCTTTCTTTGTTTTGCTTCCCTTCCCACACTCATCGCCTCTTAATTTTCTACACATAACCAAAAACCTGTGAAAGGGTTTTTTCTCTTCTTCCACGTTTTGTGGTGGCGCGTAAGACTTGGGTATAAAATAGCAAAGTGATGATTATCTCCGTCGCAAAAGGCAGCCCAGCAGGTGTCCTACTTCGCAGGAGTAGGAGGAGGTATAAGGGTGGGGGGGATAATGAGACAGGGAAACAAAGGAATGGGGACCTGCAATTCTAAATTCCCTTCATCCTCCTCGCCACCGACGAGAAAAAAAATCAAACAAATAAAATCAATCAAATTAACAAAAAATACATTGAAGAAATCAATTTAACCGTTTGGGTGTGTGGGGGTGCAGATCTCATATCCCTCCCTCCCGCCTCTCCCACCCTCACGAACACATACTCGAGACAATGAAAGAAACTCTAAACTCTTTCGAGTCGTAAGTTTTCCTGTACACACAAGGAAAATGATGATCTCATGTTGACACTTTTTTCACCTACAACGGAGCGAAATCTTTGCAATTCTTTTAATACACCCACTTATATATATATATATATATATATATATATATATATATATATATATATATATATATTATCTCATCATTATTACTTTTGTTTCGTATACTATTATACATCCTACAAACACACACACACTCAGATATATGCAATGTAGGTATAAATGCCTACCCGAAAATCCACTGCATACGACCTAGACATTCTTACGGACATAAGAACATACACACACACACACACACACGCAAAAAAACACACAAACACATAATCACACACATACACACACACACACACACACACACATATATATATATATATATATATATATATATATATATATATATATATATATTATTCAGTGTTACTTTAGAACATGCACATACCCACTACAAAACTGTACTTTCATCAGGTGGGAAATTACGATGCTACTAAAATATTTTATTCGGAAATGCAGTTAACGGAGCACATCTTCCACTTCAGTCATTGAAAAGTTACTCATAAAAGGTAATAAAAGAATGTACATGTAGATAAAGAAAGGAAGCTAAATGATTAGTAACAGCGAGAGAGAGAAGAGAAATAAGAAGAAAAGGCCAAGAAAAGGAAATAACGGTATATATATTTTTATAAATTAAGTAAATACTTTCTTGTGATGCGTTTCATCCTTTAGAACTTCATTGGCTTAAATAGGAGAAATCTCAAGGAATCTATATAAAACATCATACGAACATAAAAGGAACATTTTCCAAAACAATACGTCAAATGCGTTGGTTGCCAACCGTAACCAGACTGACCACAAGTTTCACATTAAAAATTCTACTCTGATCAAAGGAGAAAACAATTCACTAGGACGAAAATGTCTAGAGAGTGCCTTGATTGCAAGGTCATCCTGGCCGGACTACTATTATCACAGTGTGGGATATCTACTAAGAAAAGTGACGGAAAGAAAAAGAAAGCGAAAGAAAGAATCTAAATGGAATCGTCTAGATTATATATCCAAAAAAATTGAATTTGAAAATTTCCAGCATCCCTCATTTGAGCGCATGCGCAGTCGCACCAGCATAACAAATTTAGTCCGATGAAATCCTAAAGCATTTATCTTTCCCATATATATATATATATCTTTCCCATATATATATATATATATATATATATATATATATATATATATATATATATATATATATATATATATGTATGTATGTATGTATGTGTGTGTGTGTGTGTTCTATGAATAATTCGACATGACATAACTATTTCCGTTTTGGACGATTCGCTCTTCAACCTTCTTCAGCCAGATGTTACATCCAGTAAATCTCTTGGTGTTGCTTTACAATTTTAGTTTTTTTTTATTTATTTGTTTTTGCTTTGTTAATTTATTTCTGCTGGATTCTAATTGCCATGCCCGTGCAGCAAAAGTCTCAAATGCAGCTAGAAACAACAGCATTCGGATCTTTTAGTTCATTTGAATCAATGTGAAACATTTCAAGATTATAGGAACTTGAAGATTATTGGACGCAAAATACACCAACGAAGGTCATAAAGGACACTGGCTTAAATGTTATGATGTAAACAACAAAAATGAGGATATTAATCCGACCGTTTCATGGATTTAAAGTTCGTTATCTCAAATTTTTTCGGCGACACACATACCGGTAAGTCTCGTGTGAATTTTATTCGACATCTTTTTAGAAAGTAAACCCCTTTTTTTCTATATCGTCCCACAAATTCAAATGATTTCAAATAGTTTGAAGCAGTGTAACATTTCGTAAAATCTTAACTCTACCAATTAGATAGTTTCACGATTTATCTAACTTTAGCTAGGCTTTTAGTCAGGGCTTCCCTGTGAAATTATTAACTCACTAGTAAAGGCGATCTTCAGTTGGAAGTAGAATATTTTACTCGTAAATTCTCTTCAAATTCTACTCTTGATTCATATGGAATACCTTTGCCTGACTTTCCACTTAGAAAAGAATCGCTATTGAGTGATGTGCATATAATTCTGTCTATAGTTTCTGTTATCATCTCTGAAGTTGATCCCCACAAAGCATATGGATTTGGTGGTATCCCTGCAACTGTTGTTAAGAAATGTACTCCTGAATTGGCTGCTGTTCTCTGTACAATAGGTGTCTACCTTCTTCTTGCTTTCTTCTTTGTTGGAAATCCTCTTCTGCTGTTCTTGTCTTTAAGATTTTGCAATATGGTTTTCACTTCTCTAGATTAACTACTGATTTGTTAACAGTTATGGCTACAAAAATTCCGTCAAGCTTTAGATAAAAATGGTGAAACTCGAGCTGTTGCTTTGGATATTTCCGTGGTATTTGACTGAGTTTGTCATATTTTTCCCAAGTTTTCTTCGCAAGTTGAAAGGTTATGGTATTTCTAGACGAATTTTTTGAACTGATTTTGTCTTTCTTAACAAACTGCGAAATGAATGTGGTCCTGAATGTCTACTCTTCTAGATCTTTTTTGCATTAACGTCCGCTAGGGCTTTATCTCAGGACCTAGGTTGTACCTAATTTTCATCAACAACCTTCGTGATGTCATCAGTTCTCAACTCGGTATCTATGCTATTGACACAACCAATTATTCTTAATAGCAAGTTTGATCTGTTCGATATCTGGTATACTTTCTGTTCTTAACTGGGGCAAGTAATGGCTTTTAACTTTAACGCTACTAAACCAAAACTGCTTTCTTTTAATCGTCTGAGAGAATCCCTCTCCTGCAGATATTAATCTGAAGGAGAGGGATTCATTTCTTAGAAAAGAGTCGCTATTGAGTGATATGCATATAATTCCGTCCATGGTTTCTGTTATCATCTCTAAAGTGGATCCTTACAAACCATATAGACTTGGTGGTATCTCTTAATAGTCATTAAGTAATGTTCTCCGGAACTGACTCCTGTTCTCTCTAAATTGTAGAATAAATGGCTTGTTGCCTCTTGCTTGCTGGAAAACAACTTCTGTTGTTAAAGTCAGATGAACCTCCTAATCTTTTTATGAGCCGATTAGCCTTCTACTTCTTTTTGTCAAAGTATTAGAGGTTCTCACATCGTAAGGTCTTCTTTCAGATAATCAATATGACTTCCGCCTCTCTAAGTCAGCTGCTGATGTATTAATGATTATTGCTGAAAGACTCTACCAAGCTTTACATAAGAATGGTGAAGCTTAGGTTGTTGCTTTGGAAATAGAAGTTGAAAGATTATGGCATTTTAAAATTTTAAAAGTATTATAAAATGGCCAAATGAAAGTTGTCCTGAACGGCCACCCTTCTAGATCTTTTTGTATTAATGCAGGTGTCCGCCAGGGATCTCTCCTTGGACCTACATTGTTCTTAATTTTCATCAATCATCTTCCTGGTGGCATCTGTTCTCAACATGGTATCTACGTTGATAATACATCTATTTACTCTTGTCCTATGTCCTAAGTCCTATCAGTTCGATAAAGGCAAATTGGCATCGGATTTTTTAAAATGACCTACAATCTACTGTTAACTGGTGCAAGGAATGACTTGTTAATTTTCACGCTTCCTAACCGAAACTTCTCTCTATTAATCATCTGAGAAACCTATTTCTGTCTTCCATTATCATGACTCTAGGAGAGTGACTCGTTGCCTCTTCTTGGGATAACATTCTAGGCTGACATTAAGTAGTAGGATTATATTGAATCCATTGCTAAAGCTGTCGTTAAGAAATTTGGTTCACTGTGTTGTGCTAGATATTTTTCTTTCTAGAATCTATCTTACACATTTATTTGTCCAAGGCGCCCTTGCTATATATTTAAAGATTCTTGATAAAATCCGAAGAAGAATCCGCAATGTTATTAGTTCTGACCTGGCGTCTCGGATTCAATCACTTTCCCACCGCCGTAAAGTAGTTTCGTTGTGTCTTTACCATAAATATTTTCATGGAAATTGTTCGGATGGATTATCTGCTATGGTATCTAAACTTTATGAATCTAAGCGCTGTGCTAGATTTCCATTAAGATATCATCAATTTACAGTTGAATTGGCTGAGAGATGCAACCGTAACTGCTACGATAACAATTTCTTTTCACACATTTCTTGTTTGTTTTTTCTCCTCCGGGTGCATATTTTCCAGCGAAATTTGATCTTCAAAAATTTAAATGCAATGTCAATTGTTCTCTACTGTCTTTTTTATTTGTATTCTATTGTTCGTGCTCCTTAATGTTTCTCTTTCTCATTCTTTCACACTCACTAATTCCTTGTGTGTTTGTGGTTTTACTGCCGTGCATGGGGTGAAATGATAACAAAATTACTTTATTTGTGTGTTTTTTCATACTTCCTTCAGTTCCAAAGTGTATGATTTCATTAAGGTTAGGTTATTGACTGTTGGTTGCTTAGCCTTTTGAGTTACGATGTGGCTGTAGATAGGAATTAATTTTCGTGTCTGTATTTTAAAGGAACTCTGATCTTTCGTTGAGGATATATATATATATATATATATATATATATATTAATTTAATACACGCACACACACACACACACACACACATATATATATATATATATATATATATATAAATTTACTATAGTCCACCGTCTGAGTTGAATAAGGCAGACGCATTCAGCGTTAGTTGAAATAAACTATACTCACGAGGTAATATAGGAATTCTATTATGTAATTTATATGCTCTGTTATAATAAATACATTGAGCTCGTTTTGTGGATCATCTTTAATATTTTATATTATTAGGATCCACCTGGATCATATACCAACGGATTTATTACTTGTACAATATATATATATATATATATATATATATATATATATATATATATATATATATATATATATATATATAATATCACCTGCCTAATTTTCATTCATTATAGAGTAATCATAGTGCTCTTTGTAAATTATTGTTTGCTGTTAAATATTAGAAGTTTAAATGATAAGAAAAATAATTCAGTAGGGTTAAAGGTGAAATTTTTAAAATTACTTTTTATGCCTACTTTGCATTCCTTATACTTTTACAAACTTTGAAGGCGGGTTCCTGGTACCAAAACAAGGTAAAATGTCCATATAAAGAGCATATAAATATATATCAAAAACACAACTCCTAAAAAACGTTCAAAATGTTGTCCGCTTGCTTCTTTGCACTCATGCATCCGTCGGATCATTGACTGGCAGAACCTTTCAAATATTACCAGACTGTCAAATAGTTTCTCAGGCCCCCATGAGACTTTGAGGAAACGTCTCTGCATTATTAAATTCTGCTACATAAAGCAATTGTTTTAGGTAGCCCACAGATAAAAATCAAAAGGATTGAGGTCAAGGCAACGTGCAGACCATGGAAGTGTTCCTCCCCTATCTATCCACCGTTTATAGTAGATCGCAGAGAGCACATCGCAAAATATGTGCTGGGGCTACATCATGCATGAACCACATGCGTCTTCGTATTAACAGGGTTATAACTTCTACCAGATCCCGAAGTGTGTTCTAAATAAAATCCCTGTAGGCAGCTCCTGTAAGACGTGCCGTGTGAATATATGGACCTATCAGACAGTCACATACAATTCCAACCCACACATTAATCATAAACTGATTCTGATGTCTAGTCTGTATTATACCATGGAGGATTCCGATCCGACCATAAATTTTGGTCGTGTACATTTATTCCATCTCTTCCAAATGTTGCCTCATCCGTAAACAAGACTGAAGGAACAAAAAAAAAATGGATTGGCAGTTTAAACCATCGGCAAAAGTAATCAGAGGGTGAAGGACCCTGCAGACGTTGCAAATGATACGGATACAGGAGCTGAAATATCCTCCATGCTAGGGCCACTTGACGTGTGCTGATACCTGGATCGTCCCCGACAGCCTGTAGAATGTGTTCTTCGTGCTCAGGCGTTCAAATGGATCTGGGTCTTCCTCAATCCATAGTTTATGGTACCACGGATCCAGTCTCAGCGATGATAAATGGCAGTAAAGTTTGGATGACTCGGTTGCTTTCGGTCTAGAAACGTAATCAGCCTCGCGTCCATTACCATTCGCGCGGCTGTATGTAAAAATCATATCTGCCTGCTCACGATGAAACAATCTGCTTTCTCTCAATCTCTGACGATTGCGTCTAGCATGAAACGGCCTGTCGCCTCTGAGTGTTCACTTCAATGTTCACTTTTATATTTATATTTACGTACGCTCTATGTCTGATATTAAGCACTTTATCCTGTAAATATATTACACCTTAAAACTATTTTCTTCATATATATATATATATATATATATATATATATATATATATATATATGTCTGTTCGCATCTTTTAGGCACTATCTGTCCATCTCTCTCTTTCTGTATATTTTTCTCTCTCTCTTTCTCTCTTCCTCTCTCTCTCTTCCTCTCTCTCTCCCTCCTCTCGCTCTCCCTCCTCTCTCTCTCCCTCTTCTCTCTCTTCGTATTACTTTGTATCATTATTTCTCCCACAAGTCTGTTGCTAGCAGATATCAATGCACATTAGTGCATCTCAGTATGTTTTTCTTTCCATCTCTCTTTCACTCATGTTCGCACACACACACACGCACGCACGCACATATACACACATACCTACACACACACGCTTAATGTGTGGGCTGCTGTGGTGTGGTGGTCCGGAAGTTGTGACAATGCAAGACCCATTGAAGTGCGTTTGCGTCCGTCCGTGCGTATGTTTGTTATAAAATTATTACCGTCTGCGATATCATTTTTTCGGACATATCACTTTAATCTGCGTAAAAATGAATATTCAGTTCAATATTAAAAAAAAAAAGCGTGGGATCTCATTTTAGTCCAATCTTGCATTTAAATCGTTTTTCTAAACATGTTTTATATTTAAGGACCCAAGTAAACAATATTTCAATAAAAACTGTTTTTTTGCAACAGCATATGGATCTTGTGGATAGCAAAGATTTTACAAGTATATTGTTCAAATGACAGTTTCTCAGTTAAATAAATACGAAGAGAAATGAAAGAGTTGTCAGTTGCTGTCAACAGACATACTCTCGTCAGGACAAATCGGAAATCTTGCGAATGAAGAGTGTGAACGTCACTCGAATCGTGGCCCGCTTGATAGACAAATAGAGAGCTACAGGTAGTACAGGTAACACAACAAAGAATGTATCTTCCGTCACCCCTGACCCCAATCCACCTCCATCTTGTGGGACAGAGTTATGGCCTGACACTTCAATCAATGTTCACAGCTGACCCTTTCTTTCAAGTTAGGGTCACTTATATAAAGTAGCTACGTGGATAATAGGGCCGAGCATTTTATCATTTCGTTTCTCTTTCCTTTCTATTTTTTTCTTGTTTTACTCGGAGTTCATTTGTGCGCATGCGTGTGTGTTTCTTCACGGAATTAAAAGAAAATAACCAATCATATTTTTCGTCTTTAGAAGGGAAGGGATTGTAAGTTGACTTTAAATATTGCTGAAGATGAAGAGGTACAATTTGAATATCGCATATTTTACAAGAATGTGAATGCACTAAGAAGCAGGGGAGGATATCGTCCTTTTTTTTTTCTGAGTATGAACACTGATTCTATAAACAAACGCGCATAAATACTTTCGACCAACTCAGTCATTATCAGGAACTGGGTGATGCTAAAATCCAAAATTTCCTCATATTCAACCCACCAACCGGGATTGAATAAGACCGACGTACTTTGCTCTGGCTAAAATATATCTATCCCCGCCCCATATGAAGTAATTTTCGATTATGTTGCGTAATATATCGACAAGATTCTGTTGGCTATCGGCTGGCATTTTTTACACATTTTTGTTGAATGACTCCAGACATCATGTCTAGCGGTTAAAGTTCTTGATAATGGCCGAGACAGTGGAAAGTACTTGAACACAAAACAAGACAGAAACTTTGAACGGTTTATCCGAAATTTTGATCATGAGGTTCAACATTTTATTCGATAATTAAAAAATGCGATAAAAAAAAATCAACAAACTGACTTTATCGATTGAATTTAACAAAACTTTTGCAAAAATATTTTGCTACCTGAATTTCTTTTCGTCTCGAAAGGAACTCTAAACTACATAGGACGAATATTATTTATAAATAACACCTGAATGAAACTGCCTTCATGAGGAAAAGAAAATTCATGAATAATAATTACATCGAACATACAACTATGTGCTTATTAAGAAGACATACTTTACATTTCTTGCATGATAGTCCCATTAGGAGGACCCATTTAAATACACTCGGAGACCTAACAACCACTGTACGTAACAATATAATCATGGAAAATACGGACATAATAGACTCATCTACATACAAAATACGGTTAAAAATGATGGAAGCGTTAATAATAAAATAAAAAAAGAAAAAGCAAATATCAATTATGAACACGGTATCAACATGCTGACCGTGTTCGGAAATTTTTTAAAAAATGGTTTAAAATGAGGAAAGCGTTAATAATAAAAATTAAAAAAAAAAAGGAAAAAGAAAAAGCAAACACTTAAAAACATCAATTATGAACACGGCATCAACGTGCTGACCGTGTT
>OZ010610.1:29020751-29100751 GCA_963932145.1 Acanthosepion lycidas | reverse complement strand
AAGTGTAGATCAATGGCGTAGTCCAATGGGCGTCGTTATAGACTTAGCTCTCAGACTAAGGCTCTCGACTCTCCTACACGTCCGTTGGTATTTATGACGGACACCAGCCAATCATATTCCAGTGAGGGTGGGGGACACAGGTGTGCGCATATTCCATTATATCAGAGAGCATGAGTAAATAACATAAATACAAAATTTATTTATTATTATTTATAGATACAAAATTTACAAAAGACAGGAAATTGTGAAGCGCCAAGATCGCCAACGCCCTGAAGGGACACGACACATTGAAGAAGATTGTATGAGACAATAAAAAACTGGTCTAGAATCCTTAATGATTGTTTATCTCTTGTCTTAAGCTATGTTCTACCTTTGATAGCACAGCAATATATATGTGGAATGAGCTGGCAACACTATCTTTGCATAGGGTTCTATTTTAGGGACGATTTCTATCATCCGACATTATCTGTATTCCCTGGTCCCAAGAAAGCTGGATTTAAAAAGTCAGACGTTAATTATTTTATTCGCATCTTAAATAATGCCGTCTCCTATAGTGAAAGATCTTTTATTTAATACATTTACTATATTTTGTATAACAATATCTTCAGGTATTTTGAGTCTTTGCTGACAGTAAGTATACTTTAGTATTTTGGTATTATCTACTATTTTTGTCTAATGTTAATAGTTGTATTTTAGTTGTTTGTAGTGTTATGATTGATATGTGCATGAATTCGACAAGTGACAAGTTAACCTACCAGAAAATGTTGTGCTTGTATGATCAACGGAAAAATTTGATTTTTTTTTTCCTATTAGAGATGCAATCTCTTCAACTAATTCATATTTAGTATTTTTTACACCGCGGGTGACGTTGTGATTTAGTGGTAATAATTAGATTAGATATGTTTTAAACCTTTCTTTTATAGCAAACGATAAAAAAGTATTTATTGCAATCATGACGTGAATATATTTACGGAGAATTATATTTTTTTAATTGATTTTTTATTTTCTTCATAATTCGGGTGCAGCTGAATTATTTAATGGTGGTTTTATTTTTGGTTATATCATAATGATTTTTTGTGCTATATTTTTTCATTAAATGTTTTTAAAGCTAACTTTATTTGTTCGTCATCAACGTTGCTATGGAAATCATTCTTCATAAATGGCCGATGCCAAATCTTTATAAAATAATGTCTGCGAAGAGGAAATTAGTTTTGCTTAGTTAATCATGTTTTATTTCATAACAACAGTTGCATATCAGTGAAGACTTTCATTTAGAGAATACATTAATGTTGCTGTTTTTTCTTTATACAGTGAAGTAGAATGAACCCAAACTGTCAATCGCGTGTTTTGCAAACTAGTGGGGTTGTTCCGTAATGGTGTGGGGTATGTGCTGTTCAAATTCAAAATAAGCACTAATGAAAATGCAGTATGCCATGGTAGGAATGACATACATAGTTTTTGTTGAAAACCATCTACATCATGTCTTGTCATGCTAATAGCTTGTCCCAGTAACTCAGCAACGTGCACATGTTACACGATACTGTCTTCAAGACTACTCGGATGACTTTAGGGTTCTTCATTCACCCCGGCGATCGCCTGATTAGAACATAATTATGAGTATATGGGACATGTGGTGGATCTCATTACATTGCCTGCTGTAGCACCAGATATGCGCAACCCAGTTACAGAAGCCCGGGAATGTGCTAGGCAACTAATGCAGTAATTCGCCGACTTCATGTCTTATCGCGTATCCGCCGTTATTCACTCAATGGGGAGAAGTTAAATGTTATTATGTAATTATCTAGAACTTTTTCACTTTTAATCATATACACATATATATATATATATGTGTGTGTGTATGTGTGCGAAAGATGCATTACTGAATAATATAATTATATATATATATATATATATATATATATATATATATATATAAGGGGATGCTGAAATTTTTTCAGTTCAACCCTCTTCCTAAATTCTGAACAAATATCAAAAAAGATTTTATGTCTAAGACATTCTTGGTATATATATAAAGACATTTTATGTTTTATACATTCTTTTTATAGATACAAATATTTAAGTAAATGCTCTGTTTATAATAAACCGCATTAAACAACATTTACCGGCCTGAATTTCCGAGAAATTTTTACAGAAAATATTCTTCCTCCGACAGGATTCGAGCCTGTATCCTATACGGAACCGTCATTTAGCTTGACGTGCCTTTAACCGATTTGGCCACAGAGGCGCTTTCGGATAACAAGGTCGAATTTACTGTATTTAAACTTCAATCTTCCATGAATCTCTCATGTACATTCATATCTGCTCATATCGTATAAAATCTAAACAAATGACGTCACACATTATGTCGGACTTTGTCCATTTCATAATATATATATATATATATATATATATATATATATATATATATATATATATATATATATATATACATATACATATATATATAATGGCTGGCCGCTCGTTTTAGATTATCTCTATCTGCTAGGCGGCTACCTAATGCCTGTTACAGACACCTGTTTTTTAGACAACCACAGCGTCAACCTGTTCTTTATCCTGGGACTATACTGAGCGACCTTTGTTACCATTTCTGAAACAAAACGCAGCATCTGCTGTTATCAAGGGTTTGAACAAGAACTGCACACACAAAACCCTCGGTCACGATGACTTGTAACTTCGTGCTAGCATAGACCGCTTCCAAACAATTTCGTTTACTCAATTTCACTCACATGGCTTTGGTCAACCGGTACTATATATGTATAAACTTTTCAAAACAAAAAAATAACTCGTTGTCTGGAAGAGTTATGACATATATATTATAGGAGATAAAGAGATTCAACATAAAATAGGCTGTTCAAAACACCACATATTGCTACAAAAGCATTCAGCTAAAAACTCGAATCATGTTCTTAAATAGTCTTGCAAAATGGAGACTTTAATATGGAGGTTATGCATAGCACCCAAACCGTACAGAAATGTCTAAACGATTAACTGTTTTTTTCTTTTCAAATCAATGATTAAAAATGGCTTCAATTGAATGAAGTGTGTACCTCTTAGCAAGGACCGTCCTTCTTCGATCCTTGTGGTTTGGCGCTACATAATCGTAAGCAAATAACTATACCAAATAACAGAAAACCACATCATTTTGAGGATTCACCAGCGGATAACACATATAACTCGAAGGAAAACTAATGATATAATCAAGATGCTGATGTTCTACATTATTTCAAACCAAAAGTTACGAAGGACACCTCTGTCAATACTGTAAAGAGCGATAGCAGTAATCTGTTATTCACGAACTCTTTTCGTATTAACTGATTAAAGTGACGAACGCATGATGTCTAGAGAGTTTTCGGAAGAAATAGAATAATGTGGAGAAAGAGAGAAACAGAAAAAAAAAACAAAGAGAAGGGGGAATAGAGAAATGTAAAGATAGCGAAAATGAAAGAAGAAAATTGGTAGGATGTCCCCGTGGAGTTTGGTAACAGGAGGATGTAAAAAAAAAAAAAGATATACAGTTTCTACTTGAAACCACTTACTATTTATTTAGTCATTCTTTTGCATTGTCTGTCCATTTCAGTAAAGGTTTCATTTTGTGGTAAGGGCATCTGTCGCTGTACTAAGTCTTATGGAGCACGCACCTTCCACCTGCAATGCCTTGACACCCCCGTGCCGACTGATGGGCTTCCAATGGCTGTTTCATTCATCTAATTACCTGTCGGCGGCAATACCTTAGGGGAAGCACCTGTGTTAAGAAGTGCTATTAATTTACTGTAGCCTTATTTATTTATTTTGGATGCGAGAAATTATCAGGGGATTCGGTGCAGGGTTGGGGTAAATATAAGGAGAATTGATGCTTGGGTGGGTGGGGTTAATATAACGCTTTTAATGGAAGCTGAAGAGGAGGTAAGAAGAGAAACCATTTCAATCGTTTTTTTTTAAACTCTCGCATCAGCCATTCACAGTCCGTCCATTTCGGGGTCTTCTTTCGTGCACATGCGCACACATACACACAAACACTTATATATACACACCCACACACCTACACACCCACTTTCTCCCCCATCTCTATCGCTCTGTCTCTTTCTATCTCTCTGCACACACACACACACACACACACACATATCTATATAATTTCGTTTTCTTTTTCTTCTTCCGTTTTTCTGTTTGTGTATATATATATGCTCTCAATCTGTTCTATATGTTGCCAGCACCTTCACATCTATCGTTCTCCTTTTTTAATATCTATCTATCTATCTATCTATCTATCTATCTATCTCTGATGTTTCCATCTATCTATGTATCTACAGGGTGCGATGGGTAAATTGTCGCCATTTTAAATTTTTAAATATCGCGCATGCGCGTTATTTTTTTTATTATTATTTCAACTGCAAAGTATAGTAGGGTCAGTTGGACACTGTGTGCGAGAAAATAGTATTATGACGCAATTCACTCCGTGATAAATTTGGAAACGGTATGTTTTACTGTTTGACATTCGCGCCGGTAGCTCCAATACGAATATTTCAGAGTGCTTGGGTGTCAATCTGAAGACATTGCAGAGGATTCGGAAAGAGTTGGATGAGTGTAATGGTGATTACAAAGGTGCTTGGAGTGATCACTAGTGATAGCAACGTTATACCTCTATTCATCTTCCCACAGGGCATCATACTCAACACGGAGGCCTACTTCAAGTCCCCTGAGAAGGTAGTGCCCCCCTGAGTCAAGACGATGACTACTAGAAGACCTTATGTCTGGCAACAGGACTCTGTACCATGCCATATAAGCAGGGGAACCCAGCCATGGCTGTCAGGCAATTTCTGCGACTACTTTACCCCTTACATCTGGCCAACTAACTCCCCAGACTGCAACCCCCCCCACCCTTGATTATTATGTGTGGGGCGCAGTTAAGCGATACACCAACAAAACTCCTTATAACACGAATGAACTTAAGGTAAGGTTTATGACAGTATTCACCAACAAGGAAACCGTCCAGAGGAGTTGCAGGAGATACCGAAGTCGCTTGGAGGCCATGGTTGAAGCTAATGGCGATTTTATTGAATAAATTCGCTCTTTAGTATTTCAAGATATTTTTGCGTAATTTTGGTAAATATATCTGTTAAAATGTTAGTTTCATTTTTTGGTAATTTAGACGACAATTTATCCGTCGCAACCTGTATCTATCTGATTTTATATCTATCGATCGATCGATTGATCGATCGATCTGTGTCTATTCCCATCTGTCAGTCTATCTATCTATCCTTTTTACATATGTGAGACAAAGCTAAATTTAAATATTTAATTTCAGAATTTAGTAGATAGCCGTACCCTGATATATATATATATATATATATATATATATATATATATATATATATATATATATATATATATATATATATATATATATATATGCGTGTGTCTGTGTGTATCCTTTTGTACAAATTCTTTAATTTTTAAATTTCAAAATAAAAAATTGTTAAATTAAAAAATCTTAGCATAGAAATATTTTAAATTTAACATCCCCACATGTTGAGGGAACATCCGTTCGATGCATAATTATACTCGACGTTTATATCTCCCACCCGCCCCTTCTCACACATCTGTAATTCCATCAATAAAAACATTACTTTAGTCCGATGAAGTCCTTTTACCGGACGAAAAGCGTTACACTGAATTTCTCCACTTTGTCATTCAGTTACCAAAAATTTTTCTGATATGTAGAAATTTGTATATATATATATATATATATATATATATATATATATATATATAGATAGATAGATAGATAGATAGATAGATAGATAATGAATTACATAAAAATGAAACTCAAATTTATCCCATTTATATAGGAAAAAATTACATAAAGAAAATACAAACTTTAAACTTAAAGAGCCTTTAAGATTGTAGATTAAAGAAAAAAATTAGAATTTAATATTAATACTAATTTTCAGTTTTAATATTATACGAATGAATTTTAAAATAATAAGAAATAACAGTAAGATTTACAATCCGATGTTTTATTTGATCTAATTATTTCTATTTTTAAAAAACAGTGTTCGATACAGAAACAGTAGAGCATAATATTATAATTATTTTCTATTTTAAAAAAAAATTTTTAGCGATTGAACCATATTTTTATATATATATATATATATATATATATATATATATATATATATATATATATATATATATATATATATATATATATATATATATATATATATATATATATATATATATATATATATATATATATATATATATATATATATATATATATATGAATGACAACCCAACTGTCAGGGTTTCAATTCTCGGTAGTGGATGCGCACTGCTGATGAGTCCCAAATATAGGACGAAACGGCCATCCAGTGCTTTCTGCATTCTGTTGAGGTTTCTATCAGATTCGATGAATTAATTAAACATATATATACATAACGTTGTTTATCTACTTATCTTTCTTGTTTATTCTTTATCGGCCAAATTGTAAATCCAGGTGAAATAAACTTTTAAAGAACTGTCGACAACATTTATTGATTCACACAGGAAATTCTGAGAAAATAATTCTATAACAGCCAATTATAAACTGAAATTAACTTTGAATTAAATATCATAGCCACATTTATTTGTTGAACGTTGATCATTTGTCGAATGTTCGTCGACAATTCTGTCTCAGAAGATATCAAAATAGGAATAAAGACCAAATGAAAGTAAATTCATATCGACAGCAAATATTTGATTTGATGGAATTTTTAATTATGAGACAATTATTGCAATTATTATAAAATATTATAGACAATAAATATTACAGACAATATTATATAAATATTATAGACAATAAAGAATTGATAATTTCGCTGAAGATCTCCGTAGTGTATCATAAAATTTAAAAATAGAAAATATGAAAATTTGAAATGAAATCCTGTAAACAATGAATATTTGATTCACAATTTAACAGTTCACAAGGTAAAAAAGCCTTCTGTTGCAGATAATTTGAAAATAACTTTGTTCGTTCCGATCCTGGTATGAATGACAATATTTTTGTACGAATGTACAAATATGGCACAAAGTTAAAAGGGAGAAAGGGGAAAAGGGTGGTCTTCTTCTGTCTTAACATTTAACTTAGCTAGAGGTAAACACTGGCCCAAACATACAAAATATTCCTTTCACCAAAACAACTCATTCTTACTTACCATTCTTACTTCATCCACCATAATGCCTCAGAAACTCTATAAAGTCCTAACTAGTCCCCATATATACAATTCATTGTCTGTGGGAGGAGGGGAATAAAATAACAATTAAAAATCTAAAAACCCCAATGAGTATTTACAAATGTGTACAAAACTATATACAAGAAACTAAACAAATTTCTGTTAGTAATAAACCCCCCACAAGCCCTAACTGTGACAGTAACATCAGTTAACTGGACGAAATCAATGCGGGACTTTGAAAAAAATATAAAACATCCATACATCTCATGCACTCACTCAAATATACACTCATTCAAACACAAAAACAGTTACGAAAATCACACCCAAAACGAAAGACACCCAGCATCCACCAGAGAACTGACATTACTATCTACCTAAAGATGGGAGGGATGTAGAATTCAACCAAAAGAAAAAAAATAGGGACAAAAATAAAAGGGGCCAATGAGCATACATACCCTAGCTTTATTAACTAAAGAGAAGAAACTAAAACAAAAACGACCTACACTAAACTATTAAGGGGAGGGTTGCCAATGTTCAACCCAGCAAGCGCTCCTGGTAGGAATGGCTGCAAAAATATCCCCGTTCCCCAAATTTATAGACAGACCATACAAATGCATGCTGGGATTTCTTCCTAGGCCACTTCTCGATCCACTCCAACTTAGTTCTGTTCTTTCTTGTCTTGAAGTCAGAACACTGCAATCACTTGTCTGGATGCCTTTTTTGTTAACACTATTCTTAGTTTGTGAACATTTTTTCCTTTTCACTGCTACTTTCTTTTCTTTTCTTTTGCATATTTTTATTGTTTATTTCGGATTTTGTTTGTGCCCTGTTCTTTCTTTTGTTATCCTTTATTGCAAATGTTGTCAATTCTGTTTGTAGCATATTTCTGTCAATTACATTTAACCATGAGCAATTTACAAAATTTGAAGGACGTACTTGTAGTTGATAAATATTTAATTCACAAAGACAGTCCAGAAGATGATTGAAAATAATAATTATGTCTCAGATAAGTCCTATATAGAAAAGATATTAACTTTGAAGTGAATATATTGGTAGAAATATTTTTATCAGATTATTTTAAATTAAAAAAAAGTAATAATAATTTGAAAGTAGATATTGTAAGAGATAAATGCTTGATTCACGGAGAATGTCTCGTTGGTGCTGATGTTAATTATTCTCCACTAAACAATTTCGAAAATTAAAAAAAAAACTTTGATATAATTGTAGAGAAACACTTTTGATGCACAAAGAAAGTTCTAGGGCTGATGGAATATAATAAATTCCGTATCAGACAATTTGAATATAAAATTGACAAAAAACAACTTTGAATAACATAGACAATAAATATTTGATTCACGGAGAAAAATCAGAATATGATGTAAGCAATCGTTTCTTTATTAACTTGATGAATACAAAAGACGAACTTTGAATATGGCCAAAAATAAAATAATATATGCAGACAATGTTTCAGGAAGAAAGTTCTTAGGTTTATGCAAGTAAATAATTCTGTATACAATTAATTTTAATAGGAATTCTTGTAGACAATATATAGTTGTTTCCTTTTTTTTTTAATGGCTCCGCTGATCATCTTTCTTATTGTTTTGATCAGAGTGGTTTTCTCACTAGGATTTTTCTTTATTTTCATTCTTTCCGAGCACCAAACCAAATTATTATTCCGACTCTCCTTCTTCTTCTTCTTCTGACTCTTCTTCTTCTTTTTCTTTTTCTTCTTACTCTCCTTCTTCTTCTTCTTCTTCTTACTCTTCTTCTCACTCTCCTTTTTCTCATCCTCCTCCTCCTTCTTCTTCTTCTTTTTCTTCTTACTCTCCTTCTTCTTCTTCTTACTCTCCTTCTTCTTCTTCTTCTCCATACTCTCTTTCTTTTTCTTCTTCTTCTCATTTTTCTCCTCCTCCTTCTTTTTCTTCTGCTTCTTCTTTTTCTTCTTCTTACTCTCCTTCTTCTTCTTCTTCTTCTTACTCTTCTTCTCATTTTTCTCCTCCTCCTTTTTCTTCTTCTTCTTCCTCTCCTTCTTCTTCTTCTTACTCTTCTTCTCACTCTCCTTTTTCTCTTCCTTCTTTTTCTTCTCCTTCTTTTTACTCTCCTTCTTTTTACTCTCCTTCTTTTTCTTCTTACTCTTCTTCTCACTCTTCTTTTTTCTCCTCCTTCTCCTCCTCCTCCTCCTTCTTCTTCTTCTTCTTCTTCTACATACACATGTTTTCGAGTTTACCTTTCTTTTTTTGTTTCTTTCTACTTGATTCGTTGGTATGCTTTCCCTTTTGATTCTGGCTTATCTATTCGCTATCGAATAGGAACTAACCGTAAAAACATAATGACTTTTTATTTCCCCCAACCTGATATACATACCAACGCTTCCTGTCGTTGCAAAAACAATAGTTCTTTGAGTGGAAAGGGCTTCACACCTATTCTTTTTATTAAGCAACAGCGAACAGGAGGATGAGTATGTTGGGACGAATGAAGGACAATTAATCATATCTTCTTTTTTTGATATAAACATATGTATGTTAGTAAAACGACATTAGTGAAATATATATATTGTTATTATTGCAATAAACGTTGTTTTTATTGGCTACACGTGTTTCAATTGCTATTATTGTTTTCTTTATTTTATTAAGATGTGAAATCAACAACAACCTGCCTAAATTGAGAAATCCTACTAACGAAAGAATTATACCTCCAACAGGAATGGAACCTGGATCCCTTTTTTCTACCGGAGAATTATCAGTAGAATGATTTATTTAAGGAAAAAACGTTTTTCTCGTTGGAACGCCTGTAAATCTATATCTATTAACTTCAGTATCGTAGCCGAAATATCTACATTGATGTGGATAGGTTAGTCTACAGACTATAGCAGTAGACACGAATCCCTCGATTAATGCGCATTCGATTAATGCGTTTTCGATTAGTGCGCTAATATTTAAAATTTAAGTATAGTAATTGAAAATCGATTAATTAAAAATTGTCTAAAATTTAAAAATGAAAAATGGTTAATTATCTATCTAAGTAATTACAGTAGTGGTTAAAAATGTTTCGGTTATAAAAAAAAAAGATCAATTAAGCCAATAATAAAAATACATATTTGAATATTTGTCTCTATTACATTTTTGGAATATTTTGATTTTTTTCATGTTTATTTTGAAATTTTGAAGGTCTTAAAAGAAAATTTCTGTTTTTTTGGTAAATTTGAACGATTTAATTAAATACTGAAATCTACATCTTTTTTAAATATCGAAATATAAAATATGTGTGCATTTACTATGGAAAGATTATAAATAAAATTTTCAGGTTAAAATATTAATGATTATTATATGTATGAAAAATTTGAAAGAGCAATTCCTCAGTACCGCCAATTATATGAAGAACAGAAGAATACTATGCGGCAAACCACTCTAAATAAGTTTTTCATAAAAAAAATCAGATTCATAAATATTAATTCATAGCATTTTAATCGTATCTTCATCGTGCCTACATTTTATTTAAAATTCCGCAAATTAGAAATTAATTGGGAATGAGACTAAAATTTGAGTTACAAATTCCATCATTTCCTATGTTATTAAATTCGATTAATGCGTTTTCGATTAATGCGTTTTCGATTAATGCGTATCTTTTAATGTACACATAAGGCGCAATAATCGAGGGATTACCATATATATATATATATATATATATATATATATATATTTCTGAAATGAGGTATTATGTACACTATTTACATTATTCGGACTATTGTCCTTATCTTTGTTGCCATATTTATTACAAATGTTCCGGACCTTCAGTATCTGTCTATATTTCTGAGATGAGGTATTATGTACACTATTTACATTATTCGGACTATTTTCCTCATCTTTCTTGACATATTTATTACAAATGTTTCGACCGTTGTACGCTCCGGCCTTCTTCAGGTGGTTGGAATGTCGAACTGAACCCTTTATTTCGCTCACTGGGGTAGACTGTTCTAGTTCCACGTGCCATGTCTAATGGATGTTATTTATCAGTTATTGCCTGTTAATTACCCTCTCCAAGTTCTCCAATGCCTTACCGATTAATTCTTAATTTAAAAGTTCGCAAATTAGAAATTAACTGCGAATGAGACTAAAATTTGCGTTACAAATTACATCATTTCCTATAAGTTATTAGATTCGATTAATGCGTTTTCGATTATTGCTTATCTTTTAATGAACACATTAGGTGCACTAATCGAGGGGTTACTGTATATCGCGAAATTAAATATAGTGATAAAAAAAAAACAAATAAATAAAAATAAAAACAACCTTTAACTGGTTCTAAATTAAAATCTTGCTTTAACGAGATTTTCATGGCATTTATATTATTGACATGCGAACAATTGTCCTCATTTTTGTTGTTATTTTCACAATGTTTCGGAACGTATAGCCTAGTGGATTAAAAGGTTGAATTTGCTGATATAGTAATTGTGATTTCAATCCCTGGGCCGAGCAGCGTGTACTTCGACTCAGTGGAATACGGAGAGACCAATAACTGAGCAGTACTAAAAATAAGAACATGACAAGATGTCGCTAAACATTATGAGTGGAATGAGAAAAATCTACCCCAGTAGATTAAATAAACAGTTCAGTATGAAATTCCCTGAACGGATCCAGGAATACACCAGCACCTGAAGTAGTCCGGAGAGAAGAATAGCCGAAACGTTGTGATAATAATAACAATTATCAGGAATCTGAATGAAAATAATGACAACTCCTCATCCGAGAAATCCAATTATGTTCTTATTTATTGACGGATACTAATCGGAGTTACTTTTATCCTTTCCGCCGGGGCATTCTCTTTTCAAAAATATTTACTCTTACCAAAATGCGAACGCTCCAAAGAATTTTGGTCATCAATTTCACATGATGATTGAATCTATAAAATACGAAAATTCTGATTTTATGTGTTTGCAGGCCTCACTGAAGTCACCGGAATGGCGCATTGTCGCCACTGGTAAAGATTTCAGGTAACGCTAAGTTGCACTAAAAGAATGGAAGTCAAAATCTGGCTGAATTGCAACAGAATGATATATGGGGTTTACTTTGGGATGAATTTTTTTTAATCGTTTCACCTCAAGCATGGCGATAAAGCCACTAAGATACAATGGGTTACTGAGAACGAAAGAGAATGAGAAAAACGTTATTGAGGAGAAAGGACAATAAAAGAACAAAATTCAGGAAGACAGGACATGAGATTGATATTTGCAGTTAAATTTTTGAAGAAGGTAGGTGAAGGGGAAAGCAAGAAGTCAAAAAAAGAGTTCCACAAAAGTGATAGAAAAGAAACTATTAGAATAGACCCTATCGTTACAAATAGCTAATTCAAGAGTAAAAACGATGGGACCTAATTGACAATCTAGTAGTAGATTTAAATTTGTGCCGTTGAGGTACCAAGGTGGAAAGCTGATCAGAAAAATCACGATGAAAATTTTTATAAAAAATAAAAATGGAATCTACATTAGGGCAGTGAGCGAGTGATTGAAACCGAGATGCCGGGTCAGAGCCGATAACATTACAGACCCTTCCTTATGCCAAGAAGTTCAATATATACAGCAGGAGCAACAGGCTAGATGGGACAGCAATATTCAATTCACGGACGAATGGTTTATAAATGTGGAAAAAGGATTCTCGCGAGAAAAAATGTCTGGCGCGAAACAGGGAACCAACCTTCCTAGCAGTAAACCTAGCAACTGATTAAATATAATCATTCCACTTCATGTCAGTGGAAAACATGAAACCAAAAAGGTGCCAGCAGTCGCACTCTTGGAGGTTAGTATCAGCCATACAGATGGAAGGCAAAATAGTTCTCAATGTGACTAAGAAACGGCAGTTTCGTTCTGGGGGCGTTAAAATTTACAAGCTATTTCTTACCTCGGTTAACAACAGATTAAATGTCGTTTTCGAGACAAAAATACTCCTGATGAGTCGAGAATTCATCCGCCAAACATTCTGCTTTATCAGAAATAGATGATAGCACTTCAAACTGATTTAAGAAAGGCGAGATTGAGAATTTACCCTTGTTTAATACACACTTACTGAACCGCAAGTCATCACCAGAGCCAAACTTGCGAGTATACGTTATTTCATTTTTTCAGCAAATAAAGACTTAACCTCGTTGAGAAAACGCTTACAGTTATTACGAGCGGACACAAAAAGGTGTTTGTTATAATCCGAATTTGAACGTTGGTGTAGCCGGAAGAAGTGATTCCTGTGGGGTCTAGCGGCTGAACAGGCAGGAGTGAACACAGGAGAAGAATGCTGTTTCACTTTGTATTTACAGGATGGCAAAAAAACATCCGTATTCTTTCACATGAGAAGAAACCTCGGTGGCACAATTTTCCATCCGAAGATTAAGGATTTCACCCCCACCCCATTCAAGGATCATCTCGAAGAAAATCATGAAGTCGCAATCAGTGATATTGGTAACAAAATGATGTCATATGAACAGTGTGGGCTTCTTGTTTAATAGACGACTAGAAATAGATATCTACAGACACTCTTGGGTGGTAAGAGTTGCCAACAGGAAATAGTTGAAGTAACTTGGTGACATAGTAATTTTGAGTTCAATCCCAGGACTGGGTACTTGGGCCCAGTGGAAATGCGACGAACTATAACTGAGAAGTGCTAAATGAAATCTTAAGATATCCTTAGACACGGTCAGTGATACTAGAACAACATATACTTTTTGATAAAATACAGGATTCGTTTGGAAATCACCTGTTACGCAACTCGACAAGCCCCTGATGAAAGACTGGAGGCAGAATGGTTGAAACTTTGTGATAATAATATTAGTTCTGCCTATGACGATAAACTGCATCCAGCATTAAGGTCTCTGATCAGGAGATTGGAGGTGCTGAGGAGTGTGGTACCACCTCTTAATTGCTGTTGCTTCTAGGTCTGCCTTGACCGGGGGTGGTAGCACCTGTTAGGGTTCTAGCTATGTGAAAATAGTATTTTGATTTTTGCTTGGTGGTTCACTAAGAAAGTATAAAAATACTTTATGATAAAAATACCAGCAATATATTTATTTTAAAAAATGACCACTTCTAATACAATTTATAGTAAAATAAAGCTCAAAATAAACACTAAAGTTTAGAAATACATTTTTATAGTAAAATTACCAACAATACATTTTATGATCAATAAGCTATATATATAAAAAACATACATTTGCCCTGAAAGTATAAATTATGTACAAAATTTGATTTATAAAATGATGTACAAATTTGATATAGTTTAATCCATGAACAATCCAGAGTTTGCTACGCCATTTAACAGAATCAACCAAACAACCAAATGATAGTAACAACAATGATGAAGACAATAGTCTGCTTATAAATAAGGATAACTCCTTATTCAGACAGAAATCAACGTCTTCTGTTCGTAAGGGGAATGCAAAAATAGCCTTATACCAGACTTATTTCGGTTAGTATCAATCTCGACACCACCACCACACAGATAGAGGCCATGATTTTTTTGTTGTGTTTTTGTTTTGGTTTGGTTTTCGCCTTTGTTCTATTTTCTTTCTCACCTGTCAGTAAATGTCTGACAGTTAAGAGTAGTAAGTCGAAGGTAATAAAGCCACACTGAGTTAATATCTCACCTGGAAACGACGAGGAGCGACACCTGCGCACAGGTGAACAACAAACAGACCACTTAAACAACCTCCCTCTGCGAAATCGACCTGTCCCGCCTTTTCCCCCGTACTAACCTAGGAGAATCGCTATACCCCGACCCATCCCCCGACTTTCTCCACCCCCACAAACCAGAAAAATATTTACTGCCGAAAGTAATTAGTCAACTTTTTATCTCCGAAACTAATCCAAAACCGTGCCGTCTTCTATCCCGACCATCAACTGAACTGTAATCTACTTACCCTAGTAAAGTGGGGGGGAGTAAGGGTAAAGATAGACTACTTGGGGGTTCAGGTGTGATGGTAAAGGAGTTGCGAGAGGAGGGGGAAGAAAAAAGGAAGAGGATAGAGTGATGGAAATGTAGGGAGAAATTAAGAAGAGTATGAAAGAAAAGATTGTCCAAAAAGTAACAAGATTTGAACCAATAAAGAAGAGTGAGGAGGAAGCTAAAGGAGAAAATGTAAATGAAAAAGAGCGAGAATTAAAAAAAAATGGAGAGAGTGGGAGAGCAAGAAGAGAGAGAGCGAAAGAGGAAGAAGATGAAATAAAAACCAAGAAAGATTAATTGGGCGGAGGAGGAGGAAATGCAAGGAACAATGAAGAAAAAAAAAAGATTTTGCTGATGTCTTCTCGCCAACATTTAAAAATTCCTGTCCCATCAAGATGAAACTTCGACCAAAACATGGAGCCTCTTCATCCTTTTTGATTTTGCGTGCCTTTAGCAAAATAACGATGACTTATTATTAATATTATATTTAAGATTCATAATTATATAATAATGTTTCTTAAATATAACTTCTTATATAAATAGACATAAAAGTTCATATTAAACCTATATTAGTGTTACAATCTTAATAGTAATAGTAATATTAGCCGTTTCCTTATAAGGAAACATTCGGCATTCATTGACTAAGCAGCCAGGGCAGCTCTCGGTTGGAATTTATAAAATCTTTCTATTGAAGTTTTTTTTTTTTTCAGGAAAATAAGTTTCTCAAGTTCAGTAGCTATTATCTCTCTTTCCAATATTAATGAGGGGTTTCCTTCCTTGCCTTTTGTTTGGGGAGATAGTGTGGAACGTCAGCATCTTTATTATGTCATTTTTTTCTCTTCGAGTTACATGTGCTATCCAATTTACTTGTTGTTTTGTTTTTGATTCTGTAGCGCCAGTCCACAAAGTTCGGAAAAGGATGGACCTTACAGGACCTACACGCTTCACTCGCTGGAAGACATTTTTAATAAACGATCTGAAAATAAAAAAAAAAAAAACGTTTCCATACACCTAACAATTGAGACATGTCTGATCGGCTTTCGTGCCCTGGATAACGTTCAAGTAAAAGTTTTCAAGTAACACAATTAAGTATAGGTTTTGTAGGCTCTTGCGGTGTTGAACAAAAACATCCCAACTACAGCTTATTATATGTTCAGTTAATTCGTATATATCTTGAGAACATAATACAAATTGTGTCTGAGATATACTTTATATTTATTTAATATAACTGCATACCAGTGTATGTCAATAGTTATAACATCATTATCCAGTTAGTATCATTCCATTGTTCTCGATATAGGAATGCTGATCGCATCTAACATTGGGCCAATCGACAGTTGTGATTGGCGGTGCACCTCCGTCAAAATTAGCATATTTGAATTAAATTTTTGAAATCTTGGGTTAGGTCTCGAACTGATGAGCTGCGCGCAAAAATTATGACACTGGCAAAACATGTATATATTCAATCCAAATCTGTCATTGTAAATATTCATTCCCATTTGTTTTGAAGGTGTGTGTATATATATATATATATATATATATATATATATATATATATATATATGAAAAGTTTTTGTATATAAATATATATATATATTAGGTTGGTGCAAAAATAAAAAACGTATTTTTTAACGTCAAAAGCCGACATTATTTTTTTGCACCAACCTAATATATATGTGTGTGTGTGTGTGTAATATGTTATATATATTATTATTTATATATTATATGCGCGGTACTTATTAGAAAGCGCTCACTATCAGAGATAGAGCTAACATATTTGGTTGGATTGATGTGAGTTTGTCACCCTGGGTTTCACGCTTTTGTGATTGTCAGACGTCACAAACTCACATCAATCCAAACAAATATATATATATATATATATATATGTATAGATAGATAGATAGATAGATAGATAGATAGATAATATTAGTGGTAAATATACACATACATATGCAAAATATATAAATATACATACATACATACACATACATATATATTTGTACAAAAAATAAATCCAAGAGGATAGAATCCAGGTAGAAATCAATGCCCGGGACAGAGTAAGGATATAATAAAAAGTCTTAAACACTAATATTCCTGTTCTTCTCTCGTCTGTTACCCCTCTCTATAGCTTTCATTTACTCTAACATTCGTCCCCCACTCTCATACATACACTCTCACTAAATTTTATTTTTTATTCCCGGAGTTGTTTTTTCTATTTTCTTTTTGAATTTGTAGGACTGATGAATTGGATCGTATTTACGATTCCAATGGAATAAATTATGACCATGGAATATTAGTGTTTAAGCCTTTTTATTATATATATATATATATATATAATATTTTTGAATTCTCATATACTTGTATTTTGATTGGTCATTGGAGCTTATGCAACAGCGTTTCCCCTAGCGAGGGGTGTTTGCTTGATCTGAACCTTTTAAAACCCTTTGTCTACATTCAACACTATCACTTTATAAGACAGCAGAAGTATTGAAATAAAATGGCTATTTTGTAGTGGTTTTATAACATATTTATGTTAAAATTTTCGAATGAATTACATTTTCTCTATTGAGCACTCTTTTAAGAATATTATTTTTTGGTTATTGGAATTTATTCCGTATACACCAATCCTATACTTGTGTATATATATATATATATATATATATATATATATATATATATACACACACACACATATATACACACACACACACACACATATATATATATATATATATATATATATATATATATATATATATATATATATATATATATATACCATTTGTCTCTGCTTACTTTGAAAAAAGTCGAAATCTTCGCCCATAGTTCTTACATTTTCCTTCCGAAATGAACTTCGGAAAATTTTTGACGGAATTTCCTCTTATTTGTAAAGGATTATCTGTAATTTTGAAAAGTTGATCAGTAAAATTTATCAACAAAAGTGACTCTGTCTTTAATAATATTTGCCTGAAAGAATATTTGCTGCCTAAATACACACGATAGTCGGATGGCCAGGAAAATATGAACAAATGTTATATCAACAGATTTTTCGAAATAATAATCGTGGCTAAAACAACCGTTCTTAATATTTCCATTATCATCATCCAATTGGTATCTTTTATTTGTTTTATTAGGTTGGTGCAAAAATGATGACGTAATAATGTCGTTTTTTGACGTATTTTTTAACGTCACATGTTCGAATTTAAGAGTCAAAAATCCTCACGTTGATCTCAAACTGATGAACAGCACGCAAAAAGATGTCCATTGTAAACCTTTTATCTATTCCATTAATATTTCTCGTTGAGTAAATTAATTCCCATTTGTTTTGCTATATCCGAATGCCTGTATATGTATGTATGTATATATGTTTGAATATGTATATTTGTGTATGTCTCCCTCAACGGGTTACTGGGAGTGAAAGAAAATAAGAAGACTTTGTTGAGTAGAAAGGACAATGAAAGAACAAGATTGAGGAAAATTCCGATTATTGTGGTATTTAATTTTTTGAAGAATTGAGAAAGGCAAGAAACTTGAAGAGAGTTCCACAGCTGAGAAGTGCGATGAAAGAAACTATCAGAATTGAAATGACGGTTGAACCTCGCTAGCTGAACATTAAAATGATGAGACCTAATTTTCAATCTAGTAGGTCGCTTAAATTCATGAAGTCGACGCACCAAAGAGGAAATCTTATCATAACAATTGCCATGAAAATATTTGTAGAAAAGATATGTGTATATATGTATATACATTACGGTTCAAACGTTTGAGGCGACCCCTGATAAATTTTATATTGACACAAAAAGTAATTGGTTTGGACTTTAAATAAGATAAAAATATTATATATGGTTAAAAAAAAGTGAGACATGATTTTTTTTATTAGAAGTTTTATTATGACAAAAAGAAAAAAGCATTTTTATGATTAAATTTTGCTCTCGTCAAAATATCCTCCTTTAGCCTTCATTACTGCGACACAAATTTTTGGCATTCTTTGCAAAAGTTTCTCAAAGCATAAGTTTAATAATTGATTCCATTTTTTTTTTTTTTTTTTTTTTTTAATGACTGTAAGAGCTCTTAGCTCATTTTTCTGTCAAGTTCATCCCATGCTAATTCTGGAGTGGCGTCAAACTTTTGCACTGTAGTGTATATGTGTTCATTATATTAGGTTGGTGCAAAAATAATGACGTAATAATGTCGTTTTTTGACGTTATGAAATACGTCAAAAAACGACATTATTACGTCATTATTTTTGCACCAACCTAATATATATATATATATATATATGTGTGTGTGTGTGTGCGCGCGCGCGCTTGTTTATTAGTGTTTTTCATGGACTAGTTCTTTTTCATATTTTTAACTATTTGGGATATATATATATATATATATATATATATATATATATATATATATATATATATACATATATATATATATATATATATATATATATATATATATATATATATATATGTGTGTGTGTGTGTTTCTGCGTACATGTGTGTGTGTAATCCTACTTTGTAAAAGTAAAATTCTAATAAACTTGACAACTGTCGCCCTACCACTTTACTATGAATTATTTTCAAAAGCTCTTGCAAACAGATTAACAAAAACTCTACATGAAATGCAACCATGCAATCAGTTAGGTATAAGAAATGGTGACTTAATTACAACTGAACATTATGGAGCAAATGCGTTTATTTAGCTTTAGTTGAAAAGGCATTTGACTCGACAGAACACGCGACAGTTCAACACAAGATAAGTGTATTAAGGAAAACTGTGTAAGACTTATTGTGACTCTATGCGATAACAGCACCACAATCTACAGGAAGCCTTGAAAATATATCCCAGGTAAATAAACTAATAAAAGGCGGGATTAAACGTAAACGCAGGATATTTATACCATCTGCAATTTACTGACAACATTTAACTAATATGAGAAGCACTCTGAGCATTACCGGAAATGCTAAGTGATGTAAATTGTATATAGGTTTAAAAATAAACAGGAAATAAAACGATAGTAATGTTTGATTGTAAAACTCTGAATAAGATCATAAAATTAAAAGATAAAGAACAGGAAGAAACAACGATTTCGGACAGGTGATAACGTCAAAGATTATGAGAAATAATAACAGATAACATATAATGAAAAAATAAGGACATCATGAAAAGCACTTTACCAATCTGCTTAAAATATAAAATACATTATGAATGTCTAAATAGCATTTGTAACAAGTGGAGACAAAACATGGACATTAAAAAATTCGCTGGAAATCAAGAGTTAATAAATGTGAAAGAACATAGGAATGCTAAGCGTAAACGAGAGAAAAGGATCAGTAAAAAAGAGAGCAAGAGAACAAACAACATAGAAATGTTCCAATGATACAAATAGATATGAATGGACAATACATACAAGAGGAAGAAAGGGTAACAGATGAAGTAAAAGGTCGCGCTTGGTTTTTATCCAGTGGATGTCAAAACCAGTAAGAAAAGACAAGAAAAAAGAAGAAAAGAAAAAAACTAGAAAAAAAAAGAATAAGTTATAAGAAAAGCAAACTTGAAGGAAAAAGAGTCATTGAAAAATAGCAACGAAGAAAAGAATGGAGGAGGAAATGAAGAAAAGAATAAAAGAGGAAATGAAGAAATTCAAGAAAACAGTTTAAATTGAGAAAGAAAGAAAGAAAATAAGAAAAGATGACGAAAAAGAAAAGAAAAAAAGCAAAAAAGCAAAAAAGCAAAATATAAAAAGAATGACAGCGAAAAATATAATTCAATAAAGTGAAAAAGAAAGAAAATTAGGAAAGGCTAAAAGAAAGAAGACTGAAAAGAAAAAAGAGAGAAATTTAAAAGGAAATTGAAAAGAAAAAAGAAAGAAAGAAAGAAAATCAAGAAAGAAAGAAAGAAAGAAAGAAAGAAAGAAAGAAAGCTTTCTGAGATGAGTTATTGTAACTATTTATATTTTACATTGTTACATTCATTATTATATTTATATTTTACATTGTTCGGACTGTTGTTCTAATCTTTATTGTCAGGACGTTTCGATCGTTATACGCTGCGACCTTCTTCAAGTGATATACGCTGGAATTTCGAACCGAATCTTTTATTTAGTCCATGAAGGTAGATTGTTCTAATTCTACGTGCCGTGTTTATTTTTATTTTTATTTATTTTTTTATTTTATTTTTTTTTTTTTTTTTTTTGATATCTCAGTTCCAGTTATTTCTCTTCAGTAAACCAACATTTCAAGTTTCTGGTTCCTTCTGCTGTGACCAGGTAATAAGCCCACAACTCTTTGGGTAAGTCCCTCATTTGGATTACTTCAAGCAACGCACTTATCCATTGAAACGTCGTGAATATGGCAAAAAGATGAGGGCAACAGTCTGAATGATAGAAATATTGTAAAAAGAAAGAAATAAAGAAAGAAAGGGACATAACGCCGCCTCATATCCTGAGATAATGACAAAGTTTTACTGATTGATTGTGAAAATTAATTTTATGTTATCTCTTCTTCCACAGTTGAAAGAACTGGTGCAATTCAACCACTCTTTGCTCTTATTCGGCCTTGTGCCTTACTAAGACAGATTTACTTAATACGAAGACTGATGGGAAAGAGAAGAAAATGAAGAAGAAAGAATGAAATAAAATGGCAAATTATTTGTGAACTGATGACCATCCATCGCGAATGATTCATTTGCATTTAGATCAAAATGAAAGCCGCTTTCTAAATTTCTAAGACAAAACATAAAATTTCGCAGCTAGCAAACGATGACAGGTCGGCGCTCATCCATCATCCGAGCATCTCCGACTTGTTTCTTGCGTCGTTTTTTATGGCTTCTGCGTGCCTTTTCTCGCTTCTTATGCTTCTGACCTGCCAGAAAGAATGAATATCGACTGGGCGCCTATAGCCGACAGTACCGAAAAACCCGTAGGACATTTTCAAGTCGGTCATAATTTCATTGAATAGCGAGAAAAGTTATCTAGTAAGTTAAAAAAAACAAACGATTTGATATGGAAGAACGTTCGATTTCACGGGCTGAAATATTTGGCTCATTTGAAATCTTTCGCTCTTCCAAACGCGCCAGATTGCATCTTCCAATGTGCATCTTCATTTAATGAAGGCCAAAGAATGTAACAGCTGCTAAATTTAAAAAAAAAAAATTTAAATGAAGAAACGATTCCCTGTCTGGAATAAAGAGTTATCATTATTTAAATTCGGACTATTATCCCGATCTTTGTTATTATTATCACAATGTTTCAGTCGTTGTGATGTCCTACCATCTTCAGTTACTTGTCTATTCGGGTAACTTTCGTGGATGTCGAAGAGAATCCTTCATTTAATCGACGTAGATAAATTGTCTACTTTCTGCTGTTCACGTCTAGGCATATCAGGCTTTATTCTCATTTATTACTCGTCTTATTGCCACACAACCTAAGTCTGTACCAGCTGCTCCAAGGATTGAACTCACAACTACTATCTCACCAGTTCTCTAGCCAACACTTTAATCCACAAGGCTACTGCTCCGACGAAATTCACTAAAGTTTAACCGGATCGACAAATATCTGATGAAGGGCCGAAAACTGCATTTCTTCAAAATGACCTTCAATCTGTGACTGGCAGGGGCAGGAAATGGCTTATAAACTTTATTGCCTCCAAAACGAAACAGCTCTCATTTACCCGCCATACAGAAACCTCCCTGCTTCATATCAGCATGGCTGATGCGCACCTTCACGAGAGCATCTCTCTGCGCCTTCTTGGTCTAACGTTTTCCACTGACCTGAGGTGGAACAACTGCATTGAATCAATAGCTACATCTACCACAAGAAAAGTTAGTTATCTGTGTCGCGTCAGAAGGTTTTTTTCATCTGAGTCCATCCTTCAAATCTACAAAGCTACCATTCGTCCTTGCATTGAATACTGTTGCCATATATGGTCTGGTGCTCATGTTGTTCATCTCGAGGTCCTCAACAAAATCCAAAGACGGATATGCAATGTGACAGGTCCTGATCTAGGATCTCGTCTACAGTCAGTTTCTCACAGACGTCATGTTGCTTCCCTCTGTCTTTTCTACAAATATTTTCATGGCAACTGCTCTGGCGAGCTTCTTTTACTAGTGCCCCAAATGCATGAATTTAAACGTGCTACTAGGTCGATATCTCGGTTCCACACTTTCACTGTCGAAACAGTTAAATGTAACCGCCTCTTTTAATCCAACAGCACTTCCCGCCAGTGGAACTTCCTTCCTCTTACTTGCTTCTCTGATAGCTATAATCTTTAAATGTAATGTTGACATATTCTGATGCCTTGATCTATTTCCCCGTTCTCCTCTTCATTCTTTCCTCAAACACCCCTCTTTATTTATGGTCTCATTTTCTGTAACCCCTTGCGTGCTAGTGGAACTCCCGCCAAATTTAAAATAAATGTTTGACGAGATCCCATTTCTTCAATATTTTAAAGCAATGTTTGACGACATTGGAATGCAATGTTTTATAGGAATTTATGAAATAATGAATTATTGAATAAAGACAGACATGTGAAGAAGGCCGAGCAGTAGAAAGACCGAAATACATAATAACCAAACTGAGCATTCGGGTTCGAATGGCAAAGCATATAATAATCGTGCAATGTCTCGAGAAATGCAAAAACTCGTTTTGGACGGTTAATAACCCCCTAAAAATAATATTTCCTGCTATTATGCTTTTGATATCTCTAAAACCTCTCGATGCTGTCCCCCTCTGAAGGTCTTAGGAAAATGAAATAAGCCTATTGTTCATTTTCTTTGAAGGTAAAGCATGTCACTAGATATGTCTCTTAGTCTGAATAGTTTGAGAAAACTTGCGGATATTCACGATTGCGTGCAAGGTTTCGTCGAATTGTTACAAAGGCTATAGAAAAGGATGCTGCCTAAAGGAATATCTTTGTCCTCTATCGGTGAGATATCAACCAGAAATCTGTTTCCGGTTTCAACAATCTTTTTTGCATAGAACTTTACAACATGGCTCTGAAAGATACTGGCATTCAAATCAAAAATTATATTTATGTACGAGAGGACTCCAACACATACTGAAATTGCAACCGTTAAATATTTAGCAAAATGAGATCTTTAAAATGTCCGATTGATGAAGTTTTTAGTCCCTGACCTGAAGATATTTTATCTACTTTTATGGACAGTGTGAAGGGAGAAGCCATCAGAAAAAACTGCAGAATGCTTATTTTGTTAGTTATATTCCACTGCTCAGACCGCGCAGACTCAGTTGGTTGGGCCAGACGGCGGCAACTCCAAAGACTTCCTGTATGGAGAGCTGGCCTCTGGAAGGAGACACCGCCGGGCGGCCTCACCTGCGGTACCGCGATGTCGTGAGGCACGACATGAAAGCTGTGGATATCAACAGTCCTGGGAGAGCTTGACAGCCATATGATGCAAATGAAAAGGAACTCTAACCATCAAGTCACGGGAGGGGAAGCTGACAAAAGTCCCCACGGAAAGGCGGTCCTGCGGAAAGCAAAGTGACAGCTTCAACTGACCAGAGACCAAACACACATGCGACCTCTTCAACATAGATTGTCACTCTCGCATCGACCTTTACTGTCACAGACGTCGATGCTCCAGACAAGCAGACAACTAGGATGCTACACCAGGTCAACTCTGACCGACGGAGGCCTACGTACATTGCACAAAACTTATTGTATTTTGCTTTATATATCATTTCATTGAATAAATATTTGTTGATTACATTTTACATGAGGACTGTTATCCTCGTTGTATTTATCCCAATATTTCGATCGGTGTAGTCTCCGACATTCTTTTATTATTATTACTGTTATTTGGTCGGAAGCCAAAATCACAGGGAATAAAACCCTTCGTCTAAATACAAATGACGCTCTTGTTATAACGTGATGTGTTTAATTAATATTATAATGTGATATGTTTAACTTAACACATTATAACGTGATGTGTTTAATTTAACACATTATAACGTGATGTGTTTAACAACACATTATAACGTTATGTGTTTAACTTAACACATTATAACGTGATGTGTTTAACAACACATTATAACGTGATGTGTTTAACTTAACACATTATAACGTGATGTGTTTAACAACACACTATATTTGCAGAGCTGATGAACTACTGTGGAATGATAGCAGCCAATCTGAAAATACGTTGTTACTGTATTTTCTTTGATTGCCAATCTATCTCTAATTTTTTATTCCTTATTCTGTCCTCTAAAGTTAAAGAAAACATTTTTTTTTCTGGAAAGTATCACAAAGACATTCTTTTTTCTGTCTAAATTTCTGGCACGGGGAGTTAACTCTGTTCTAATTATTTACATTTAAGTTCCTCATTGTTGTCGTTATTATCACAAGATTTCGGTCATTGTGCCCACCGGCCTTCTTCGGGTGTCTGTCGATCTGGGTAACCATCAGGGAATAAAGGATTCAATTCGAAATTCTTTGAAGATTACCCGGATCGATAGACACGTAAAGAAGGCTGGAGGGGATATCGGCCGAAATATCATGATAACAATAACAAATGTGAGGACAATAGCCCAAATGTAAATAATCATTTATTATTCTTTTTTTCTCTCTTCTCTTCTACTTCTAATCTCTTTCTCTTCTTTCTACTTTCCTTATATCATCTCTCATCGTCTCTTTTTTCTCTTTTTTTCTTTCTATCTGCTGCAGTGTTACAGTGTTACTCGCACACACTCGCACACACTCACACCAAAAAGCAGCATCCCTTGAAGTTATTATTGAAATAAATTAGCCTTGCTTGTCTCCGTTTTTTTCTTTTTAACAGACATTTTTATTCTGCCATTAAATACTTTTCCTCTTTTTTGTCTTTCCTCAATCGATAAGCTTGTTCATTCGACCGGCAGTTTTAAGTTAAATGTCTTTTCCAAGACTATATACAGTGTAACCCGGATATAAGAGACCCTGATATAAGAGAAACCCGGATATAAGAGAGATTTTATCTGGTCCCAAATTAGAGCCATACTTACCTAAACAAAATAGACCAAACCCTGATATAAGAGAAACCCGGATATAAGAGACTTATTCTCCGGTCCCGACAACTCTCTTATGTCCGGGTTACACTGTATACGAATTCTAGTAGTCAATGTTTGCATTTGAAACTCTACATAAAAAAAAAAATCAGAAAAGTCCGTAATACATGACTGCGTCTCTTCATCGGATTCATTCAACAAATACAACGTGATGGTCCTAAGAGATCTAGAAGTCCTATCACGATTTATTATTGATAGGCACAATCTTAACGACAAAAGATAAGCCAATGGACACAGCGTTGATGGTAGACGCAGAAAGAAAACTGCAGAAACTCCTAGACTAACAGTAAAGCAAAGCGAGAACAAAAGGATAAACATCAATTCTAAGCAAACAGAATATGTGAGTCGTTTGCAAGAAGAATAGTCCAAGATGCGACCTACCAGTTGGAGATGTCAGTATCAAGTAAGTACATAAATTTAATTATCTGGGAATTGTTTCAATAGACAAATAAAAATGTGATCCAAAGGCGATCTGATATGTCGAAAAATGCCTTCGAAAAGTTAAACAAAATATTAAGAAATTGGAGAATGTCGGAAGAAACAAAGAAAAATATCAACCCTCCTATATAGCAGTGAATTCGGAACAATTTATGCAAGATGAAAAGAAGAAATGAAACAACAGAGATGTGCTTCATGAAAAGGATGCTGAGAATGCCATAGACGGAGTATGTGACCACTTAGAATCCGAAAAAGACAGGTGAAATTTCTGGAACGCATAATGAGGAAAGAAGGCTGGAAGAATTTGATACACACATGACATAGTGAAGGCAAGAGAAACAGGGGGCAATCTATCTAACGAGCTTGTCCCGGTGGATAGCAAAACAGGAAGTGAGAGGAATAGTAAGGAGATAAAGTTTGCTAAGAACTACAATGAATAGGGAACCTCTTAAATAAACTGTTCCACTCGTAAACAATAAGGAACATTTCTCCATGGAATCATTTTTGTAGATTAGCATTCTTTAGACCTCCCAAAAGCCGATACGTTTATTTATATTAGGGGGATGTCTAGTTCATAATATTAATACAGTGTCAAATCGATCTCTGACTTTTACGGTGTTTTTTTTTATTATTTACAAATTCCGTGTCTTGTTTATGTGTTTACGCCATTAATATTTGCATATTTTTTTTATACTTGTGTTAATTTGTGTAAATGTTTGTTCTAAAATTAAAACTACTTTAAAATGGCATTTGGGTTTCAACTTGAAAGTGATGAGACCTAACTGCCACTATAGTACTCTGCTTAAATTCGTAAAGTCAAGCTACGAAAAAGGAAAGCTCATCAGAACAATTGCTATGAAAATATTTATAGAAAAGGTCCAGGGTATTTACGTTACGGCGGTGGGCAAGTGGATGAAACTGATTCCAAATCTACATACTTTTCAAGACGTGTCAAGATTTACGATTTCAAAAAAAAAAAGAAAAAAAAACAGGCGTTTGTTTTTCTCTGTCTTTCTCTCTCTTCAACCAATGTTCGACGAGAAAATCTGTTATTAAAACTGTAAGTAAAATTCATTACATATACAGACAATGATCAATTACAATCATTTTTGGCCTACAACTAACTGTGAAAAGTGACAAAGTTTTCTCTCAAGAAAGGAACGGGTTTAGAAAAATTGATTCGACCCCATAATCTTTTCAATAGCTCTACAGTATGCGCCTGCTAAATACAGAATTGTCCTTAGACTGGTTGCCAGTCAATGCAAGAGAGTCTGCCCTGCCATTTATTCCATAAATGGGGGGAAGATCGGAAGAGATGGAATCATGTCTTTTCGCAAGGGTACTTGAGCGAAAATGAATATAATGAACTTGACCGGAATTCGAACTCTACTTGCCGATTAACCATCTCACTAGCCTCAATCTCGGATCACTTTCAATGCAAGTTTCACATAAAAGAATAAGTTTCCATGAGTTTCCCAACCACACCAGGTAGCCTTGCTGGTATGAATATATTTTCAGATTAAGATATGTGTTTGAAACAAACTTGATTATGCTGTTGTTGAAAATATTGTTTATTTATTCATTCTGTGTTCTTTTGGAAAAAAATCAAGTACCTGACTCATGAAAAGGTTCTAAAATTGATGGTTGATCGTGAGTTTATTTCAATAAATCAATAATGTCTGGGTTGGTGGGTGTGCTTTTTCAGGGATTGGGGTTAGGGCTAGGGTTCGTTTTTCTAGTTTTGCTAGCGAAGTTTTTTGTTTAAAGTTTTTGGTATTCGCAGTTGTTGTTATAGTTTTAAATTACCTCATCAAAGGCTGTCTGCGACTCGATTGGGGCTCCTTAGCTTGGGAACAGAAGCATCTGTCTGTAATGAGAGGGAATTAATTTAATGTTTTATGTTTGAATGACTCATCAAAAGTTAAATTGTAAATCGTTTGTCAATCAGTAAAAAGGAAGAAAACTCTAAAAACAAGAAAGAGGCAGTATGTGTGTGCGAGAGAGAGAGAGAGAGGAAGAGAGAGAGGAAGAGAGAGAAAGAAAAGTAGAATGAATAAGAATGAGACAGAGGTAGACGGGGTCGGACAGTAGAAATACATACATACATATATATATATATATATATATATATATATATATATATATATATATATATATATGTATATGTATGTGTGTGTGTGTATGCGTGTGTGTGTGTGTGTGATGGTCTCACCCCTTGCCTTCGATGCATGAGAGTTCAACTGTTCGGCTCTTAGAGCTGACCAGCAGGGCAACCCGCACATATTGTTGCCTTGAAGGCCTGTGCAGAACCCACCACTCTTTTCGCAGCAACAGAATATAGAGAACTGGTGCGCATTGTCCCTCAATCCTCCTCAGGTTTTGAATTCAGAGTTATTATTCTCCATGCCTCGTTATCAATCAAGGCTAAAGACCCCAGTCTGCTCTACTATACTAGGAAGGATGGACAGATAGGTTCATTGCTTTCTCGAAGGCATTTGCGCGTATGGGAATGTAAAGAACTTGACTAAAATTCGAACTCGGCTCACCGATTTCTAATTCTGACCCACCCCACCTGCTATCCTTTATACCACCCACACATCCATACATTTTACTAACTGATGAAAGCATTTTATGTCTATCTATTTAAATGCCTCTCTTCATATTATATCGAGCAAAAATCTTTTTACCCCTATCGTTCTACCTTTCCACATGTGTTCATATCTTTCTAACCCTAACCGTACAAGCCTACCCCGACCAACAAAAACCAGAAGAAAATGTGCACTCTCCCATATGCTATCAAATCTTATGTCTTATATCATCGCTACACGCGCTTCCTTGAACACAAATCACTGATGCAACGTCTGCGCCATTCTCAGGGTGTGCCAATGCTACCATATTACAGCAATGTCTTCAGCAGTAAAACATTACTGCAAAAAAAATACATATATGGCCATATATCGCGAGAGGCGAGAGGGTTCTATCGACTTCCAAAGACCGTAGTGTCTAACGAGCTGTCCCCCAGTCAGCATTACAACAGAGCGTCACAAACAGATACATGCTTACCGAAAAAGGAGGCCACAACAAGTAAATAAGGGAGGCTACAGACAAATTTTCTTGTCACTACAAGATTTTTACGGCAATCACTCTCAATGGATATATGTGTAAACTTGGAATGAAGAAGACTTGGCATACTTAGCAGCCACCAGTCCCTTAGTCATTATTGAAAAATCTATCTTCGTGGGCTTTGTCAATCCGCACAAACACGTGGAGTCTGCCCTTCACGAGACATGCCCCTTGTTATATGACAGTGGATCGTAAATTTTAGTCTAATGGCATTCTAACAATTTACGTTTTACATGGATCAACTCTAACAAATAATATATATATATATATATATATATAGAGAGAGAGAGAGAAAGAGACAGAGAGAGAAAGAGAGTGAGAGAAAGAGAGAGATATGTAAATATTGTTATATGGAGTGTATCTGTAGAAGGGAAACACTATTCTTAGTCAATACTTGGCTAAGTATAAGTTTTCCTCTTGTCTCTTTATATATATATATATATATATATATATATATATATATATATATATGTGTGTGTGTGTGTGTGTGTGTGTGTGAGAGAGAGAGAGAGAGAGCTGTCAATATACCACATAACACCCTTGAGCGCTTAGCTTTGGAGCAGGTAGAATGTTTTAGCGGACTCAGCAGTTTTCAATCTGCTTGACTGAATCATCTTCCAGAAGCGAGAGCAAGAAATAAAAGGTCAGCCAATCTAACAGTGATCTCATCTCCCAATCCTCACTATTGCGCCATATGTGGCCTCCTTTGTAAATCACTAGCGGGTCTTAAATACCACTTAAAATTATCGCACAAAAATTCATAACTGAATCAACTAAGCTGTCAGATCCTCATACGTCGAAACCGACGGGAGAGTCCATTATATATATATATATATATATATATATATATATATATATATATATTAGAAATCCGAAGCGACCTCATTCAGAAAATAACTATCTCGATCCACAAAATATGGACCTTATCCATTTAGAAATGTTAGGAAATTAATTAGATTTTTCTAACATCTCTGAATTGATAAGGTCAATATGAAAAGCTTGTGAATCGAAATCTTTATTTTCTGAATGGGGTCGCTTTGGATTTCTAATCTGTGTATTTTATATGCTCTTTTATAATAAATGCATTGATCTCTTTTTGTGGATCAGTTTTAATATTTCATATTATTAGGCTTGACTTGGATTATATATCTTGGGATTATTACCTATATATATATATATATATATATATATATATATATATATATATATATATAATAAAATATAGTTTTAAGGTATACTATACTGATGGATACAAGTGCTCAATATTAGGGACAGTTCGTGTGTATATAAAAATTGAATCAACACTGTGTTGCGATTGTCTGTTTTACGTCTGAACGTTATCTCCAGGCCCAAAGATTGCACCCCTTCTGGTCGCCTGACGATGGCGGAAGAGCGTGAAACCTAAGTAGCGATCCGGGTTTTTTTTGTTTCTTTTGAGGTGTGTCGCAGTTTTTATTCAGTCTTAATTACCCTCGCGCACTATTTTTTTACTATTTAGACGTCTGTCTACGTTTTTGTCTCCGTGTGTCTTTATTTTGTCCTAATTTCGTGTTTTCTTGTTCTTTTCTTTTTGTTTGTTGTTACCTGTTGGTAATTACTCCTGTTCCCTCCACCGATTACTTTGCATAAAGGCATAAGTATTAAAAATAAAAACCTTTGCAACTGAGATTAAATAGAATTGATTTCGAAAGCAGAAAAATCGATAAATCTTTCTCAAGCGAAATCACGTAGCTTCAGATTTCACCATTTTCACGAATTAAACAACTTGATGGATTTCATGGCTAATGTATAAAATGAAGAATCAAATCTAAGAAAATATTCATTTTAAACAATCTAATGAATAAATATTGTGTGGTTTCTCAAAAAAATAAATGGCGACCTATAAAAGCTTATTATTAGAATTCTGTCTAACACAAACATAAAAACATCAACTTATATATAAAAAAAATAATAATACTGGACGATTCCCAGACTAGGATCTCCTGGCAGACTATATGATTGTTTCCAATAACGTGAGAACCAACTAAATTCATGCATAAATTCACGAACTTTTTTCCATGTTTTCTGTCCTTTTGAGCTGGTTGGTTACCCAAAGTTTTAGCTGTCAGTCGACTGGCCTTAAAACGCGACTGTCACTCAAAAACCTGTGTTCAACAAAAGAATGCTTACCAAAAACCTATCTGATAACAATGAAAGTCTCAGTAGAATTTTGAAATTTGAAACAAATACATTTCTCAGTTATCGTAATGATTGCAGAGCCTTTCCAACACAAATCACAAATCCTCGCGTCATAATTGAATAAGTTAATAAATAGCATGAAGCCAATTAGCAAGCTAGGAACCAATAAACTTACTGCGTTGAATGACCGAAGGTAGAGTTTGATAAGTCAGTTATTACAATTTGTTAATGGATTCTATCCTCACACGGCGTTTCACAATTGGAACTTTGTGTTAAATAGATCTAAACTCACTATATAATTATACTCAATAAACTTAGCTACGTTCGTTACAGTGAAAGTAGAAAGATTGTGTTGCACCAACTTCAAAGAACCTGTCTGATTATTACTTGAAATTATGACTTTTATCTCAACTCGAACACCAAGTATTGTGAAATACGCAACTACTTCTAACAATGACCAGATTTCTTTAATATATATATATATATATATATATATATATATATATATATATATATATATATATATATAAAAGAAAGAGGTTGTAGTGGTTCCAACGAGAGAAAATTATGTATATTAAAAAGAAGAGAAGAGAGGTGCCGTAAACGTTTTTGGTTGTAATGTGGATTTATTTAGGAAAAAATATTATGCTTTGTTTTACATAATGTAATTACATTTATGTAAAACAAAGCATAATATTTTTTTCTAAATAAATCCACATTACAACCAAAAACGTTTACGGCACCTCTCTTCTCTTCTTTTTAATATATATATATATATATATATATATATATATATATATATATATATATATATATATATATATATAGGTTGAATATCCTTATTCAAACATGTTTAATTGAATGATATAGACATTTTATATCTATTTATTTTATAAAAATCCTTTCTAGTTCACTAATCAGTCTCTTGATGCCAAGATGAAATTCATCAAGGAAGGTGCCGTATTTTTTTCTACCCAAGTACTTTCGATCTTCTCCAAGTTCATCGTCAGGGATAAATCATAAAGACAAATTTATTCTAACTGGGATTGTTTTGATGGTGATTTTTTAAATCCATGCGTCAACGCGCTTTGTTATAATTATTTTAATATTTTAATCTATTCGTTGTAACTATGGAATTTATTGCAAAACAAGCGTCCCAATATAAGGAAGTTAATCAGGAACTGGTAGAGATGCACAAATGGTATTATATTTTTGTTATGTACATATGTTGATTTGACGGTCACAGCATTCTCAAGACCGTCTTACACTTCATTTGTCGGATACAAGTTCTATTGCACAACATTTAAAGACACATTCCTGTCCACAATACAGGAGAATACTTGTTGACAACACCAATGTACCACGCCACGAAAATAATAAACAAAAACTTCAAATTCACGAGGCCTTCTATAACAAAAGCAATCAACCAAAACTGAATAAAATTTATTACGAGTGTAGAAGCGACATGTTAAAGTTCATATAACAAACATTTAATTTAATTTGAATTTCTACCAATTTCTGATTTGAACATACACACACACACACATATATATATATATATATATATATATATATATATATATATATATATATATATTATTATTATTATTATTATTATTATTATTATTATTATTATTATACAAGTTACTCTTAATGAACTGCAATATTGTTTTTATTTTATTATATTAAACAGCGAAATTATTAGATTGGTGCAAAAATAATGTCGTTTTTTGACGTATTTTTTACGTCAAAAAACGACATTATTTTTGCATCAACCTAATAATAACCACCAACTTCTAAACGAAGAAGTTCGGCTAAAGAAATTTTTTTTCCCGCCGACAGGAATCGGATCTGCATTCATTTTTTTCCATCAGGAGAACCATCTTCCGTTAAGAATTACCCATTTAAGGGAAACACTTTTTTCTCGTTGCTATTTCTGTAAATCTAGTTCTGCTAGCGTCAGTTTCCTACAGCAGTCATTTTTAAAATAATTTTTTAAGCGAAATTATTTTAATTAAAATTTCTAAATTTCACTGTTTAATAAAATAAAAAAAAATCAGGAGATAGCAACACAAACATGGGCCCAGTAAAAATAACTTATATGTATGTATGTATGTGTTGCATATATTTTGGCAGCTTGTTTTCTTTGCGACATATTTCATGGAATAATTTAGAAAAGGTTTCTCTATTTTCAATTGGATCCTTTCATGTTCGCAAATAAGCTCTTTGGTGTCATTATTAAAGAATGGGTAAAAATTACCGTGTTGATACATATTATTTTTTCCGAGTATTTTCGACAATGTCATCATCGGGGTGTTGTTTATTTCAAGACAAATATTGTAGTGTTCATCATTTTCAAAGACAAAAGTGAAGAACACTGAGTTGAGTACTGTGATTGGCTTGACTAACGCTTCAGGGGAGGTAACAAAGTATGATATTATCGAGAGTTTTTTAGGAAATAAGTATTAAAACTATTAATTACAAAGCTCGATATTTTGTCTACTGTAAACATTTTAAAACATTAGAGCAATACTCATAATTAATTTTGTTATGGTTTTGTTTCAATAATAGTTTAATAATAATTACCATTACAAAACTCCTTCAAGTGAACTACAGTATTTAGCTACTCAAAGATCTGGGCAAAATAGATTCCTAGAAGACTTACAGATGCTGTAAAGAAGCCATAACATGAAATGCTCAAACCTTCATTTGTTTGGAGCCATGAAGTAAGTAAACGGTTCACCAATAATGAAGTAGTGATCAAGGCATGAGAGAAATGATGAAACTTCCGCATGGCGGATAATGATGTGCCTTAAATCAAAGATGGAACACCGTAATCGATAGATAAAGACATATTGCTGGAGACTAGATTTGGAATCTTTTGAATTTTTATTTCCATTTTAGTATGCTTTGTGTGCTTCTACTGTTAAAATTGTTGTGATGAAAGAAGATTTAATATGACCTTTTTTGAACTAGCCGTGTACCAGGATTTAGGCGGTAGAAGACTGTTGAGAATTACATTCGAAATGCTAGCAACTTCCTGTTCATTTTTGTGTGCTTCTATTTTTAAAAGTGTCGTAAGGGAAAAACAGACATTACTTTTTGACTCATACTTATAAACTAATCTTCCCGCTTTGATATAAGTAGCCAATCCCCAATCGTAAGTATCGAATATATTGTTTCAGTATTGGGCCAGCGAGACTAGAGGCGAATCATAAGCACTAAACCTAGTTTAATCCATCAGTCGTCTACATGGGTAAATGAAGAAAAAGAAGATTGTGTGCCGCCAAACGACCAAGAAGAGGGAACCTGGATGTTTTGTTTAGGTTATACTGAAATGATCTATATTGCCTATTTCTAAAATCTATGCACATCAACCATTGTTTTTCTTCTTTGCATTGTCGAATGAAATGTCGATTGAAAAGTAAGATTTGATTAGGAAGAGTGTGTCAGATCAGCTGTCGAAATAAGGTACGATGCTTCTTTTGTATTTGACTCCGTCTTCTACTTCCGTAAAGTCTCGACTACATGACAGTCACATTGCTTAACATGGTGGTTGGTCGCACTAGAGGGACATTCAAGAATGGCAAAATTCACTACCATCACGCCACTGTAAGTTTCCTTCTCAGTTTGATGAAACATGTTTTCTTTGCGCTTTTTATTATTTGTTTTTTATTTTTTTATTTTTTGCTAAGACACGTTCAAAGATCATATGTAGATACCTTCATAATCTTCCATATTAAAACAGTTTTTTTTTCTGACGTCCTGAAGACCTTCGAGGAAGACATTTTTATCAAAAGTCGCACGAGAGAGCTTTCATTAAATCAGTTAAGTCTCTTTTGTATTTTTGTCAATCAAAAATTTTCGAATCGAAAATATTTATTTAAAATATATATTTCAGACAATTTATATAATTGTGCTTAATTTCTTTTTTTTTTTATCTGAAAATGTCTATTTTGAAAGCAAATAAATCCTTAATATTTGTTCTTTTTTTCGTTTTCTCTTTCGTTTTAATTTCATTCTTTTTCTCCTTATTTTGTTTCCTCTCTTTCATTCTTTCTTTCTTTTTCTTTCTCATTTTATTTATGATAAAATCTTTTTTTTCTATTTTATCTTGCAATTTTTGTTTTCTTTTTTTATTCAAACGCGATTTATTTTCATTCTCTTTCTTTTTCATTCTCTTTCTTTTTCAATCTCTTTCTTTTTCAATCTCTTTACGGCCAATTATTAAAATAATTTTTTTCTTTTTTCATTTCAATATTTCAGATCAAAAATCTTTTTTGATCTTAAAAATAAAAAAGTTTATTTTAGAACAGAAGCTATTAGGTTGGTGCAAAAATAATGACGTAATAATGTCGTTTTTTGACGTTAAAAAATACGGCAAAAAACGACACTATTACGTCATCATTTTTGCACCAACCTAATATCTCCTCCCAACCACATTTCTCGTCTTATCATTTATCATCTTCGTCTTCTTCTTCTTCTTCTTCTCTCTTCCCCTTTTTCTATACCTTTAGTCCTCCTTGTCTTTTTATTTCTCCTTTCTTCTTTCACCCTCCTTCTAATTTTGTCTGTCTTCTTATGTCTTCCTTCCTCACCTTTTCCTTCCTCTCCTTTTCTTTCCTCTCATTTTTCCTTTTCCATTCCTCTACTTTTCTTTTCTCTCCTTTTCCTTCCACTCTTTTTCCTTTTCTTCTACTTTTCCTTCTTCTCCTTTTCCTACTTCTCCTGTTTAATTCCTCTCCTATTCCTTCCTCTACTTTTCCTTCTTCTCCTTTTCCTTCCATTTTCTAAATTATCTTCTCTCCAACTTTTTCCGTCTCATCCTCTTCTCTTCTTCACCTCCTCCTTCTCCTCCTTACTCTTCTTGCTTCCTTCTACTCCTCTTTTTTGCCTCCTCCTCATTCTTCATTTTCTCGTTTACTCCTACTTCTCATCTTACTTCTCCTCCTCTTTCTTATTCTCTTTGCTTCTTCCTACTTCTCATACTCTTTTGTAAATTATTTGATTTTATAAACAAAATGCAATTTCTTTTCGCCTTTAGGCACCCCGCCATGGTATAATGGTTAGCAATCTTGTCTCGCGAGAACAATTACAACATCTTCGAGAGTTCGATCTTCACTGGGAAAGTGTTTGAAAGACAGTGAGTAGCGAAAATAAGCCGAAACCTTTTACCTTCGTTCAGCAAAGGGCAAATAACGTCAGCTTTAATAGACCAACTGTAGTTATTGTTTCTTGCCAAAAAAAAAAAAAAACACCCACCAGAATTTTCTCTCATCAGAAGGAATGAAAATTCTGATGTCTTTCTTTAAGAAATTCTCTGTGGTCTTCACGGGGACAGAAACAGAGAAACTTGAACAACATGCAAAATTTTGGATTTAAAAATCTTAAATAAATTTAAAATATATTTTATATATAATTATAATTTCTTATCGAATAAAATCTTATAAGAATTGTGATTGTCCCTCCGTTCGTTAGTCTACACGACCGTTACGACCTGCCAATGCTCCATAAATAATGAATTATTCCGTTTTGATCACGTGGAAAGACAAGACATATCGAAGACGCTACTTGGTTTCAATAATAGATAGATAGAGAGATAGAGAGATAGATAGATAGATGCATTTAACGTCTACTGCTAATATCTTATAAATAATGGATTATTCCGTTTTGATCATGTGAGAAGACAAAAGCCTACTTGAGAAAATGAAAGAAAGAAAGGGAAGATAGAAATGTTTAACGTCTGTTTCAGTGAAATGGAAAAAGTTGTCAAATTCAGATCTTTTCATTTGTACCTCCTTATTAAAATAATGACCAACATTCATATTTACGATTTGATGTGTGCTTGTGTGAACTATAATACGTACACCTATATGTATGCATGTATATATGACTGTGTGCGTATGAGTGTCATCCCAAAATGGACACAGAGGTGAATTTCCCCCCGCCAAACATAATCAAACACAAACTAACATAAATAGATTCAATTTTTAAAAAAGAAATCAGTTTGTCTGAGGATCGCAAAAGCGTGAAACCCAGAGTCGCAAACTTATATCCATACAATGAAATATATATATATATATATATATATATATATATATATATATATATAATGTCATCCACAGACAGACTGTTTCGCAGCTCATCAGTGCGGCTAGACATCCGGTTGCCTCTAGCTAGGATCGAAACCCGACTGAATTGGTATCAGGCGGATCTGTCGGCGCACGGTCGGGATGAAAGCGAATTTTTAGAGTATTTATTTTTGGAAACACGCCCAGTGACCGACAGTGACTCAATTCGGCTTGCGAAGAGTCTCGCTATATAGCTATAATAGTCACTGTTTACAAACCCATACCTCAGCCCTAGAGTGCTCAACTGGAATTAAATTTAATTCAGGAGCTAATATAATGTCATCCACAGACAGACTGTTTCGCTGTATCACAGCTCATCAGTGCGGCTAGACATCCGGTTGCCTATAGCTAGGATCGATATATATATATATATATATATATATATATACTCTTACTGGTCACAGTCGCATAATTATATATATTTTTCTCGTACTGGGTTGGGCCTCTTTTTACCTTTAGAGGCGCTACAATTCCTCTTGGTATGAATTCAGCGAGGTTCTGGAAGCACAGTTTCGAAATTTTAGTCTATTTTGTTTTTATGGCATCCCGAAATTCCTCTAGACATTTTGGCTGCTAATCCAGGATTCGAATCTTCCATTCCACCACATCCCGAAGGTTTTCTACGGGATTGATATCGAGTAACCCTGGATGTCGTTTTAACACAGAAAACGCCTTGTTGTGTCCTATGAAGCAGCCTGCTACTATTTTCAACTTGTAATATTGTGCGTAGTCCTGCAGAAAGTGTCCACGAGAGGAATGCATGGTCATCATAAATTGAGACACGTAGTCAATCACAATACCAAGTTAGGTTACGCTATGTTTCAAATTTTTTTAATCATTTCACCCCAAGCAAGGGAATAAAGCCACTAAGACATATAGGGGTTACTCAGCATGAGAGAGTATAACAAAAAGAAAACATTATTAAAGAAAGATCAATAAAAGAACAGAAATTAAGAGGACAGAAGATAACAATTGACATTGCATTTACATTTTTGAAGATCAAAGTTAACTGGAAAGCAAGAAACCAGAAGAGAGTTCCACAAGCGATAAGTGCAAGGAAAGAAACTGTTAGCATAGAATTTACGACTGTATCTGGCCATTTCAACTGCAAAATAATGGGACCTATCCGCCAATCTAGTGCCGCGCTGAAATTCATAAAGTACAGATACCAAAGAGAAAAGTTCATCAGAATAATTACCATGAAAGCATTTTTTAGAAAAGGCACAGGAAGGCTACGTTACGGTGGCAGCAAAGTGATTGAAGCCGAGATGCCAGATCAGGACAAATAACATTGAAAATTATTCTTTGTAGTTTATGAAAATCTCTAAATACATAACAGAAGCACCAGACCAGATGTGACAGCAATATTCAATGTATGAATGAATTGTAGACTTATAAACGTGGAAGACAGATTCTGGCGAGAATAATTGTCTACTACTACAAAATGATCCTAGTTTCCTCGCAGCAGACTTTGTAATTGATTCGATATAATCGTTCACAAGCAGTCCCTCTTCCGGTGGTTAGCATCAGCCATGTTGAGGGAAGGCAGACGATTACAAGAGATCTGTTCTTTGCTTTTTTTTTTGTTTTTGTTTTTTGGAGGCGTTAAAATCAACAAGTCCTTCCTTGCCCTAGTTAACAACAGATTTTAGGTCATTTTTGAGATCAGATGACAATTTGACCTTTTCGAACCGATCAGACATACTATTAAGTCCGGAGTAAATACTTGTGACGTCAGCATAGAAACCCAGCTGAGAACTCATGAAGGCCATTTTTGAAAATTAGGAACAACGTTAAGTTCAAGCGTAGAGCCTTGTGGGGTGGGGTAACACCTTTATTAATGCAAAATGATCTAGAAGAGTTGGCGGTTTGAAAGAAAAAATTGAATCCGAACAAAATTTTGTCTCCAAATACCATAACCTTTCAACTCGTGAAGAAGACCAGCGTTTCAAAACTCTGTCAAATGCTGTCGTGACAGACAAAGCTACAGCACAAACCTCGCCGTTCTTATCTAAATATTGATAGACTCTGTCATCAATAACCGTTAATACATCAGCAGTTTAGCTAGAGAAGCGAAAGCCATATGTTTGTCTGAAATAAAATCTTGCGATTTGAGATGCTTAACCAAGACAGAATTGATTAGAGCCTCTGGTACTTTGCCAAAAATAAAATGTAAATAGGCTGGTAGATGGATCAAATTCATCGACTGGAGACTGGAAAAATAAAAAAAGGATTTCCAACAAGCAGCAATGTAACAAGAAGCCAGGCATTTATTGTAGACTTAAAAGAGAACAGGAACCAGTTCAAGACCACATTATTTAAAGACTGTTGCAGGGATAACATCGTCCACATGCTTTGTGGGAATATGAAACAAAAAAGCTTGGATGGAGTTATATACATTTTGCTCAATAGATTCATTTCTAAGAGGAAGGTCAGGTAGAGATAGATTAAATGAGTCAAGAGTATGCCAAAATATCCTCCTTAAACATTAAACCAACACCATCGGTGTGAACCATTAGTACAAGACCGAATACATTTATACGTTCATGTTTGCGCCAAATCATCCGAATGTCGCAACAGAAATCATGGCTCATTATACACACACACACACACACACACACACACATATATATATATATATATATATATATATATATATATATACGGTAGAAAAAAATATATATATACAGTAACAATATATATGAAATATATATACATATATATATGGAAACAAAAATAAAAAGTATCTAAATGAAATCAGCTAGATTATATACCACAAACGCATAAAAAAAATAAATTTAAAATTCGCAGCGTCTCTCGTTCGTGCGCATGTGTAGTGGCATCAACATAATCAAACGTCACACGAAGACTTTTTCCACTTTGTCATACATCCTTTCCCTAAAACATTTGTTAAAAACAATTATGTATCGTTATTATATATATTATATATATATAAGTGGTTATATATAATATCAAACGACATTGAATATTATGTATTACCAGTAATATATACTTAATAGCTCTGTTATATATATATATATATATAGGTATCATATATATATATATATCATATATATATATATATATATAGATATATATATATATATAGGTACTATATACGCCAGCTGGATGTTTTCCATAAAAGCTGTCTGCGTTGCAATCTGTGGAGTTAGCCAAGACAGAACATCAAATGTAGACCTGTTTAACAGGTAATATTGGAGGAAACGATACTTTCCTTATACAGTCTCAGTTGCGGTGGACTGGTCATGTCTTGAGAATGTCTGACGACAGGATACCCAAGATCCTAATGTACAGCCAGTTAGATCAGGGCTATAGGAATGTAGAACACCCCTATCTTAGATACAAAGACAAGCTGAAGAGCAGCTTTCAATATACCTCATAAAACCCCTCGAGTGCTTAGCCTTGGAACGGGTAGAGTGGAGATCAACTTGTTTTAGTGGACTCAGCAGTTTTCATTCTGTTACTCTGAATCGTCTTTAAGAATTGGCTAAGCTGTCAGATCCTCATACGTCGAAATCGATATATATATATATATATAATAGTGGCGTAGTGGATAGCGGATTGAGGAATCGGAATCCATTACATTCACTTACGTGCTAATACCCTAGGGAGAGGTATAAGTCCTCTTCTTCTCCCTCCAGCTATAGTTAAATAGCAGGACAAAATGGGTTCTATAGCCTTAGATGGCAACTGGTCTAGCAGAAGGGCAACTCTAAATTCAAAAACCTGGGAACCTTGTGGCACGTAGTGCACAAGGTCTCTGTATTCGGCTCTTCAAAAAGTGTGATTGGTTATGCATAGAGCCTTCACCATTATAATCAAATCATATGTGCTGGAGTCTGGCTGTCGGTTCCTAAGAACTGAGCCTCTTGACCTTCATACGTTGAATACGACAGGGGAGTCCATCATATATATATATATATATATATATATATATATATATAGTTTCGATCTCATTTGCTAGATCAGATTATTTGATTATAGTGCTGAAATCTTTTTTCACCGCCATAAAAACCACTTTTCTGTTTCTGAACGGAATATCGGTATTATTTATACGTGGACTATTCTCCTCGCCTTTGTTGTTGTTATCATAACGTTTTCGACCAGGTTTTTGTCGATCCAGGTAACCATCAGAGAATTTCAAGACTTACAGCCACATCACACCGGTCCTCATACGATCAGCGAAATTAGGCAACGTCGAGCCTTGTCATTACCTAGATGGGTGATCGCTTCGAAATACCAGAGGCTGTAAGCATGGGTGTGCGGGTAGTGTAATGGTATGGAATTGTTCATCATAAATCCGACTTTCAACTCCAGTTAGGTTCCTTATATTCACTTACATGAAAATACCCTTGGCAAAGGTATGAGTTCACCTTTTCCCCAAAGCTATGGGTTAATTAGCAAGATTTGCATCAATAAACCATTATGACCTTCAAACATAAAAATTCTTATAATCCAAAAATATTTTCTGGCTTTAAATAACCTGAAATGGGTTGATATGCCGTAGAAAACGAATAAGTGATTAAATTTCGAACTAAAACACGTATTTTAATCTAAAGAAGCAGATTGCACATGTTCCGTTATTCAAAGGATATAAGTCATATTGTTCTTATTTTAGTATTGCTAAAGTAATTCTTGCTCTGTTTCCAAATACAACGGAGCAGAAATTAAACTCACGATTGCTGTCTTCAAATATACGAACCAACGCTTTTATCCAGGAGCTTATTGACTTCACATCTCAGAATTACTGGCAACAAATATTCAAATATCTATGAGTTCCTTCTAAATCGGTCAAAGATCAGTTTACATATATAGTCTTTCATTTGCATATCGACTGAAAAGAATTAGAATCATTTTTATCAAATTTGCTTTACGTAGAGGAAAGGCTCACTATTCGAGAAGAGAGCGTTTTAAAAAATTAACAGTGTCGACATACAAGTCGACACTACATACATACATATATATATGTATGTGTGCGTGTGCATGTGTGTGTGTGTGTGTGTGTGTGTTTGTCTTATATTCCGTAAAATGCTACATAAATAAGAAATGAACGCATCGACTTCATTCCTGTGAGGTCATTTGCAAAAGTTAGACTTAATTATGTAAATTTGTTTCAAATATAAGTTATTTATCATAGCTATTTGCAAGAATATACGTTTACACATTCACACACTCTCTCACTCTATCTCTCTCTCTCTCTCTCTCTCTCTCTCTCTCTCTTCCACTTATTCACGTGTACAGTAATATGCAGGGAGTAAACTAATAAGCTTGGCCATGTCTGGCACAAGGCTATCATAATAGAGCACTGGGAGGGGATAATTGAGTGCAAAGACAATGGTCTACAAGACTAGCCTACTATGACAAAGAGAGTCTAAATATTTAGACTCTCTTCAATTCTTTACTATTCTCCCTCACACACACGCGAACACGCCCATATGTATACACACACGCACGCACACGCACACCTATATATATCTATAGATATATATTGAATGAAGTCACCCCAAGCAAGGCGTTAATGCCACTAAGATTCAAAGGGCTAATGTATGCGAAAGATAATAAAAAGGACTTTAGAAAAAACCGGAAACGCAATCCTAAACAGAAAACAAGGGATAAACCTCTACTCGCGTTTAAAAATCGGAGAAGAGTGTGAACCGGACGATAGGTGAGCCTATCTACTCAGAGAGACAGACAAGGGTATCCTTACCTATTTCTAAAATATGGTCAACATAGTCGTACAACTTATAAGTATCGAACATTAACTATGGTGTACTAATTTAGCTTCCTAGCCATTTCTCTATAGAACCCACACTATATATATATATATATATATATATATATATATATATATATATATATATATATATAATGCATAACGAGGCAGTCCTTTCTCTCTTCGTTTTTATCAGACATGTTCCGACACACACACACATATATATACATACGTAGTGTGTCAGCATGTATGTGTGTGCGTGTGCGTGCGTGTGTGTGTGCGTGTGTGTGTGTGTGTATGCGTCCGTGTGTTCGACTCTGTTTTTCATCCGTCTCACGTTTAGTGGCAATTTTGAAACCTGTTAATTTCCTCGGCTATAAATCAGAGAGTAACATAAATAAGTGAAACGCTTGTCGCCGTTTCTAATTCACTTCGATCGCCGAGAGCGGGTCGTTGGCGGTGCTTTCGCTGTGAATGGAATTGGCACTCACTTAAGACAAAAAAAGGGCAGACAATTCTCTCCTCATTCCCTCACTCCCTAACCCCTGTCTGCTTACCATTGCACTTTGACATTGTCGAGTGACATTCAATTTGAAATTGACATCTGATTAAATTCATCCCAATTCGAAATCTGGTTATTATTAATTAAATCTTAATGACAGTGCCAGGGAGTGAGATGGCGACTTGTGACTTTCACCTTTTATTTTAGTTGGCGGTCAGGGTGGCGGCAGACACATAGGCACAAGAGGAGAATGAAAATAAATTTGTTTGCGAAGTACACAGTTGAATCAGAACCCAAACTTCATAAATCTCAAGAGCAAAACGATCATAAAAAGACTAAAATTTGGTTCCAACGATTGTTACGATTGCCAAACTTAACCAAAATTAGAACATATCTTCCTTGTTCGATCTCTCCCTCTCTCTCTCTCTCTCATTCTTTCTTTCTCTTTCTAATTCTTCCTTTCCTTCTTTATTTCTCACACTCTCTCTCTCTCTCTCTCTGAATGAATTGAAGATATGGATTAAATACGACTATATATATATGTGTGTGTGTGTGTGTGTGTGTGTGTGTTAGTGTGTGTGTGTCTATGTGCGTATGTGTGTCTGTGTGTCAGTGTGTGTGTGTCTTAGTAGAATTAATAGATTTTACTGCATAATTCAACATTAATTGTTATATATATAACATTATACACACATACACTCGCACGCACGCACACACACAAACATACACACACACACACATATATATATATATATATATATATATAATCCATATATATATGTGTGTGTGTGTGTGTGTGTGTGTATGTATATATATAAAATTTATTACATATATATATATATATATATATATATATATATATAATTCATATCCGGTTCACACAACTCTTTTGCGCAGAAGTTGAGGTGTATCTCTTGTTTCCGATTTAAGTCCTTTCTAAAGTCTTCTCATTTTCTTTCAATCGCAGTAGCCCCTTGCGTTTTGGTAGCATTATCGCTTTCCTATATAAATATTCGTACGTATGAAAAACATGTATTTTTATAAATGTAAAAGCCTTAACTAAAACAAATTTTGATACATTTTATTAAAAAACACTAATAAACTTAATTAATTCTTATTCTAACAGAAATTAATGCATTTTTTTTTTCATTTTAACTGATGAAGAAAGTATTAGTACAAAACAAAACAAGCATATTAACTTAATTTAATACTTTGTGGAATATCCTTTATTGAGTTCAACAGCTACCAGTCTATTCCTGTACGTCTCAACTAATGATTTGCACACATTGAGTGGTATTTTGTCCCATTCTTCTTGGCATATTATCTTCAAATTCTTGATATTTGTTGGTGCTCTTTTCCCAATTTGAATTTTCAAATATCGCCATAAATTCTTGATTGGATTCATGTCTGGGGACTGACTTGGCCATTGCAAGATATCAACATTACTTTCAGCGAACCATTTCCTTGTAAATCTAGCGGTATGCTTAGGATCATTATCCAGCTGGAAAACCCAATCAGGAGGTAGCGGAGATCTCTCAAAGGAACGCATTAAATTGTCTTGCAGGATTTTCTGGTAGCTTTTGGCGTTCATCTTGCCATATATTATTGATATTCTGCCAACACCTTTTGCAGAAAAAACAGCCCCAGATCATGATACTGCCACCACCAAACTTTACAGTTGGCAACGTGTTCTTTGGTAAGTAGGCTTCACCGTCCTTCCTCCACACATGATTTTGATAATTATGACCAAACAACTCTATTTTAGTTTCATCTGTTCATAGTACTTTTTCCCAAAATGAATATTTTTTATTCTTATGCTCTCTTACGAATTTTAGCCTAGCATCTCTGCGTCGTTTCAAGAGGAGTGGAGTCTTCCTTGAGATGCGTGATTTCAGACTGTTTTTGTGTAGTTCATTACTTATTGTACGCTTGGTTACTTTAATCCCAAATGAACGTAGATGTTCCTGCAGCTCTTCTCGGGTAACATGTGGATTTTGTTGGATCTGACGACCTAATATCCTTGCTGATCTTAGAGAAATCTTCCTCGGAGCACCTGTTCGTCTTTGATTTTCGACGCTGTTACGAGTTTTAAACCTTGCAATGGACGAAGCAATTGTAGTAAAAGTAAATGTTCAGGTTGTTAGAAATCGTTCTGTAACTGTTCCCATCTTTCCAAAGAGACAAAATGTGTTGTTTTTGTGAAATAGTCAATTCTTTACCTTTAAGCATTATTAGAACCTTCTCGTAAGACTAGAAATTGCAGAATGCTCTGATGATGGCTAATAGCGTTAACTATAATTGCTGGTAGCATTACAGGAACATTCTAGAATATACTGAATATATATATATATATATATATATATATATATATATATATATATATATATATATATATATATATATATAATTGATTATTTTATTCTAATAATTGATTTGTACGAATACTTTTTTCACCAGTTAGAATAAAAAAATGCATTAATTTCTGTTGGGATAAGAATTAATTAAGTTTATTATTATTTTTAATAGTATGTGTCTTTATACGTAAAATGTGCCGAGATTTGTTTTATTTAAGGCTTTTACATTTATAAAAATACAATTTTTCAAGTGTACGAATATTTATTTTCCCCTTCTGTATGTGAAAAGTTCATAGGCTGAACAAGATATGGAATATAAGCAAATGAGGCTTTCTTTTTCAACACAATACACGTTGGATTCCACACAATTCTGCTATCGGTTTTGCAGTGCTTGAACCTTATTGGTGAAATATCTTTCATCCTGTTAGTCAAAAAATCATCAACAGCAGATATGACGTCGTCATTACTGCGATACTGCCAAGTGTTTTTTCATGTTGAGGAACAGATGATAGTCAGATGAACCAGTTTAAAAACATAATCACGCACACCAGCCATTGAAACCATGGACATGTACTGGAGCATTGTCCGGGTGAAACGTAACTGCCCCATTACTCTTCAATGATGGCATCACCCTTTTCAAGATAGTGTCAGTAAACTCAATGCCTTTTGCATACAAAAAACTGAAGCTGTCACCTTTCAGGCAGATGAAACGTGATTGACCTTCATTGGAGCAGGTGACTAGGGTTGTTTCCACTGCATGAATTGTCACTGGCTCAAAATGATGAATCCAACACTCATCCTGGGTTGGGAAACGTTAAAGGAAACCAGCTGGATCTGCCTCAAAAAATGTCACATTTTTCCCATGATGTGATCAGGCTGATCATATTGATTAGGTGTCAGAAGTCGCGGCACCCAACTGTCGTCATTGTGTAGAATATTCTCAAATCTCTCAATATTCTAATAGCATTGTTTTTTATTTATAGTGAATCGCCTGTCATCTGTCACCATGTGTTGAACACGATCAATGTTTTTTTTTCCGGTGATGGCACTTACAGGGCGTACAGACTTTGAGTCATCTTCCAGACTCTGCCTTCCAAACATAAATTCGGCTGCCGACTTTTGCACTGTTGATAAAGCTGGAGCGCCATCCCCAAATGTAGCAACTATATCAGCATAAATGTCTTTGGAGGTTAAACCCTTTATCAGCAGGTATCACCACAATGCCAGATTTTGAGCATTTTCAAGAGAAGGTACATTTGAAGTCTTCTTTGAACAGTCAGATGTCAGTTGACCTGGAAAGAAACAATGTAGTTATTAATAAGAAGAATTCACAGCTCTAACCGCACACATTCATAATTAACCTATGACCTTCGTACATATATATATATATATATATATATATATATGTGTGTGTGTGTGTGTGTGTCTGGGTGTGTGTGTGTCTGTCTGTATGTATGTGTGTGCATGTGTGTATTAAAAATAATAGTAGCAGAAAAGTAAAAAAAGAGGGAGAGAGAAAAATGAAAATATAATAAGAATTGATAATTGAGTTCAGGGTTTAAAATCAAATGAATCAAAGAGGAAGAGAGTTAGAGAGAGAGAGGGAGGAATATATATATATCTATATATATATATATATATATATATATATATATATAGAGAGAGAGAGAGAGAGAGAGAGAGAGCGAGAGAGCGAGAGAGTGGCGTTATGTTTGGAAGTATTAGGAAGATACAAAAGGAGGTAGAATCAAACGATCTGTCGGCATCGAGAAGTGAGAGAGATGGGAGGATGGATATGAGATAGAGGTTGAGTTGGTGGGATGGATATTCATATAAACTTCGTAATTCAAGATTCAAGTACGAGTCAAATCATGAAAGAAGTTTATATATGTACAAGGGTTATAGGTTGATTATGAAGGTGTGAGGTTAAAGCTGTGAAATCTTGCATATATATATATATATATATATATATATATATATATATATATATATACACACAGACACATTATATATATATATATATATATATATATATATATATATATATATATATATATATGAAAAATATAGTTTTCAGGTATGCTATATTAATGATTAAAGGTTATCAATATCAGGGATAGAGAGTATGTAAATCTAAAATGTGAAAATATAAAAGGTCACGGAGGTCTGTTTCATCCTTGAACGTAGTCTTCAAGAGATGTGTGTTGTGTTCTGGCTCTACTATTTATATATGCTGCTCAATGGTACATCATGGGCAGCAAAGGCTATTTTAAATATATATATACATATATACAGAGAGAGAGACAGAAAGAAAGAAAGAAAGAAAGAGGGAGAGAGAAAATCCTATGTTTTTCTAGAACATTTTCTTTATTAAAGACTTTCGAAAAAAAAAAATATGCCCGTACGCGAAAATATACTGTTTAAAAAACAAAGATTCAAACACGTGATCCATTAAATATAACGTATATAGTAAGAGGAAATACATACACACACCTATATATATATATATATATATATATATATATATATATATATATATATATATATATATTAAATATAACAGACAGCGAATGTCTATTATGTTTGATCATGAACCGTTGTTAGCTTCGTATTGTGACTTTAGTTTTGTAAGAAATTAAATACAGAATCTGTCCGACATTTCGATATTTTTTATTATGCTGTTCCCATATCTAAGCATGCCCATACATCGATTCTGATGATGACTTATGCGAGCCGAAAGAGCTTAGATCGAGGAACAGCATAATAAAAAATATCTAAAGATTGAACAGACCTGATGAATTCTGTATGCACAGATGAAAGCTTGTTAAAAACTAAAAAAAGACCTTATGCAACTGGAATTTATAAACAGGGATCATAACATTCATATTCGGATTATGTACTTTATTAAAATTGTTTGCGAAGATGTATTCTCGCCATTTAAATCATTAACTTCTATATCTATTTTTTGTATGAATGTTCATGCAATATAAATTGAACTGCACCACATACTTGATATTATATATATATATATATATATATATATATATATATATATATATAAACACGCATCTGGAGTCGGTATGCTGAATCAATCAGCTAAGTGACAAACTTTTACACATATTAATTGTACATATATATATATATATATATATATATATATATATATATATATATATATATAGAGAGAGAGAGAGAGAGAGAGAGAAACAGAGACAGAGACAGACAGACAGGCAAACAGAGACAGATAGAGAAGGGAAAAATATGTGTGCGTATGCGTTAGGAGGGGTGCCTATAGCTAGGCACCCATCTGCACAGAAAAAAAGGAAGCTCCAACAGAAAAACTGCGGTCTCACAGTTTTTCTGTGGTCCCGTTGTCTTCTATCGGTGCGTTGTAAAAAGTAAATTCTTTAGCACAAAAGATCGAAGATCGACGTCTCATTTTCAATTTTTTGCGCTGGTCACAAAGAAAAAACATATTAATATGTACAAATTCATTTACTTATTTTTTGAATGACGTATTTAAATGAAATGATGTTTTTTATAAATATTTTTAAAATTAATACAAAAAAAACATTAGTTCTCTTTGTGTAATAGTTAACAAGCCCTTCTTTTACGGAACCGGAAGTTCTCTTGATTTCCCAGAAATCTTTGCCTGGTTTGATTTAATTATTTAACATTGAAGATTTCTAAATACGATTCTCTCCCACCACCACCACCAGTCTGTCTGTCCATCTCTTTGACAGGAGTTTCGAACAAAAGAAAACATTTCGAAAGAATAAATATTTGATAATTGCACAGAAGGTAGAGTTTTGAATAGGAACTCGTCAAACCATTATTTAACAGATATTAACTAAGTTCATGATAACCTAATTAAACGTTCAAGATCGGACATGTGTACAAAAGATTATATAGCTCCAAGCTTGAACTTTTGAAAGATATGCCTTGAAAATGATTATTTGAAATCATAGCTTTGTCCATGGGTCAGTTGCAGATGCAGTAACAAAAACAGACAACGACATCAGCTATCAAGAAAGGCTGACCTTCAACATTATACAATGTCTGTTCGGAAAACAGCCAACTATTTAATGTGAATGTAAAAATAAACAGTCTAAAAAGAGTTTAATGATTTACTCCGCTTCTGAGTACTCCTCTTTGAGCAAATCCACACATATCCCATCACTAACAGGAGCTTCGTTATGTTCTCCTTAAACTCGTCCATGAGCTTAAATCACCATTTGAACAGTAATTTTAACTTTCGCGAAAGACAGAAATTGCATAGAGCCAAATCAGGTTTGCATAGGTTGTGGCACCCTCTATTAAATGATGTTTGTCAACAAACTCTGCTCGAGACCTCAAGAATTGACAGGCGTATTGTCATGATCAATGAGATGGTCACACATTGATACCATAGTGGGGTGGGGGCTATTCTTGTGTGCATTGTAAGGTTGTTAATTTACCAAGGTCGCACAGCCGATTCTAGAGATATTCAAAATGGTTGGATACGTACCGGACTGGCCATGATAAAATATGAGCGATATTTACACGTGATATGCAAGAAAACCATCTGGATAATATGGATTTTATAAGTATAAAACTAGCTCTTTGAGAGTAAGCTTTTAAGTAGATTTTTTTTCTGCAAGTTCATTTTGGGGTGCAAGGTCGAATTTCAGTCAGTCGTATAATGAAATAGGCATTTCTCTGAAGATCCCGGTGTAGCATCCCAGATTAAGCTCCTCTCCAAATATACCCGAGTATAGTTTAAAGTAATCCAAAATTACCTGCGAATAACTACACTCCTTTATAGTTTGGAGTATAAAATTGCCTAGTCTAAAATAGTGTAGAGTGTGGATTAATGGTTGACGGCGTGTAATGAGAAATAGGAGAATCGAATTCTAGTCAGGTTTATTACATTCGCATACGCGCAAAAACCTTTGGGAAAATGTGTGAATCCATTTTTCCCCGCCCGCTAGTTATGGGTTAAATAGCAAGAGAGATTGGGTTCTATAGCCATGGCTGGCAAACAGCATACCGCGGAAAGAAACAGCAACCTACTGTGGGAAAATCTTTTGCCTAGTCAGTCAGGGATCGAAAGAGAGTTGATCACCCAAGCGGGAATCACGTATGGCACTTGATTGTCTATATCGCTTTCCCTCCAGCTATGGGTTAAATAGCAGAAGAGGTTGAGTTCTATAGCCTTGGTTGGCAATCAGTCTACCTCAAGAAGAAACGGCAACCTACTGCGGGAAGATTTTCTGCCTAGTCAGTCATGAATCGAAAGAGAGATGATCACCTACGTATGGTACTTGATTGTCTATACCTCTTTTCCCCTCCAGCTATGCGTTAAATAACAGGAGAGATTGGGTTCTATAGCATTGGTTGGCAACCAGCCTACTGCAGAAAGAAACGACAACCTACTGCAGGAAAATTTTCTGGCTAGTCAGTGATGAATTGAAAGAGACATGATCGCCCAAGCGTGCATTACATATGGGAATTAATACTATTTCTCCAATACCATGTATTGAACTCACAACTTTTGGGGTTTTGTCACTAGATCTAACCAACGTCCTTATCCTCTGTGCCGTGTATCCTTAAGGACATGGCAGAGTTGCGAATTCAATACCTGGTTAAGGCAGTGGAGAACTTGGAAAGGGGAATTAACAGGAGATAACTGATAACTGACATCCATTGGTCATGGCACGTGGAACTAGAACATTCTACCCCAGCGAGCGAAATAAAGGATTCAGTTCGACATTCCCAGCACCTGAAAAGGTCGGAGCGTACAATAGTCCGAATAATGTAAACAGTGTACATAATACCTCATCTCAGAAATATAGACAGATACTGAAGGGCCGAAACATTGTAATATATATGGCAGCAAAGATGAGGACAATAGTCCGAATAATGTAAACAGTATACATAATACCTCATCTCAGAAATATAGACAGGTATTGAGTTGAGTGAAAAAATACCCAACTAGGAAAGTTTAAACTCTCTTTTACTATCAATTAATTTATTTTAGCTAGAATGTTCTGAAAAAAACGACCATCATTTTGACCAAAATTAATAGGTTTCCAGAAGTTAGGTTTACTAATGTATAAAACAAGGAATCGGAGTAATCTGATGACTGTAAAATGCATGACTGAAATATCCGCGAACGTGCACGATCTCCATAGCATCCCTAACGATCATCATATACATCTTATTTCATGATAAAAAGAGGATTTGGACCTAATGTATATATTCTAGACGAGCCAATTTTATACCTGGGGGTACAAACTAGCCGAGCTTAACTTGTACCCGTTTCACCGGCCATTTCTTAAATGATGGTAACAACAACTATAACATGTGATGCAGTATTATCTCTTGTTGAGACGGGGAACACTATCAAGTCAGCTCATTGTTTTCAAGATACAATGATAGACCAAAAGCCAGACACATCAACGATTTCCAAGATCCTGTTGCTAACCAAGGAACTAGAAAGTCTAGGCTCGTTTGATCGATGAAATTATAGAGATGCAGTCAAAATGGTTGGCGTTTAAGGCCTGGATCGGTTACCTGCATAAGTTGGTTGGTCTGGTTATTTTAGCGGTCTATCAACCTTTATGGATAATTTAATACAGATATTTAAATATTTTAAACACAATATTATGGCTTCAACTAAATGTATACTATAATTAGGTAATTTTTATATAAAAATGTATTTTTTTTTTTTTTTTACTTTTATAATGTTTTTGCTTGAGAGTTCACTATTTTCCCATAGTTGGGACCCTAACAGGTGGTACTACCCTGGAGCATGGTTAACCTGGAAACAACAGCAATTAAGAGGTGCTTCCACGCTAATTAAAACCACCAATTTATCATTCAGATGTCTTGCTGCTGCATGTGGTTTATCGTCACACCCATGACTAACTGCATAAGGAAAAACATAAAATTATTTAACCCTCCCCTTTTTAGGGGTTACGTTTATATTTCCCCTTCATTGTTTATTTGTTCATTATTTCTATTTTTTTCTTTAATCTTCTCTCTCTCTCTCTCTCCCTCTCCTTATTGTTTCCTCACTTTCCTTCCTTTCTACTTCCTTATGTCTCTCCCGTGAACGTTTTCCTCCAACTTCTTTATGTCTATCTCACGTCCCTTCCATTTTTCTTCCCTCTTTCCTTTCTTTGTTCCTCCCTCCCTTTCTAATTTACGTCTATCTTCTGCCTCTTCCTACTTCTTTGCCTCTCTCTCTCTCTCGCGTCCCTTCTTTCTTACCCTCATTCATTTCTTTCTTTCTTTCTGCCTTTCTTTCTTTCTTCCTCTCTTCCTTTCTACTTTATGCGCCTTTAATTTCTCTCGTTCCCTTTCCTTTCTTTTGCTTACGCCCTTCCTTCTCTTTTAAAGAACCAAAGCAATCCTAGAACGTTGCGTGTTTTTACATAACAACATTTGCCCAAATGTTGTTCTTCGCATTACAGCATAAACGCCGGACACTGTTTGTACGAACAATTCTCTGTTTGATTTATATCTTCTATATTTGATAGGGCGGGGTCGAGCTAACGACCCCCCACCAACCCTGTAGTACCCACGCAAACAACGTCGAAAGCCTCATCACTCTATTCTGAGTTTCGCTTTGGTGTTTATCTTATGACAGTAAGACAAGGAGAAGGGCGTGACTTACAGTCGATGCAGCTTTTCCAACTCTTTCCTGTCTCTGCAGTCCCATGTTGGGCCGATATAAACGGCTTTTTGTTTTATTCATAAGAGAAAGGGAGACAGCGACACTATTTATATAGATCGCCCCGACACACATTCAACGAGATTTACGAGTACAGTTCTGTAATTGTACTGAAGAGAAATCTCTCTAGATTGTCTTCTATCAAACTGTATTGGCATGCTAGATAGATAGATAGATAGATAGATAGATAGATAGATAGATAGAGATGAACAGACTGAGATAGATAGATAGATAGATAGATAGATAGATAGATAGATAGATAGATAGATAGATAGGGTGTGAGCAAAGTCTTGAGACCATTTCAAAAAATCATTACGAAAACCTTAGAAGAGATGGCAACTAAATCTTTGTTGCATATTAATATGTTATTATTGAAGTTCTTTTAATGATAATAATAGTTTTATTAACTTTTTTTTTTATTTTCCAGGCGCCAATTAAAGAATTGCATGGATAGAAATTGAATATCACTGAAACGTTGTCCTTCCTACAATGAATGGGGTCCGCATAAAAATTTATCAACTACTTTTATATAAACTTCAGTATTTATTTCATATTATGTAAATATTTCAACAGTATCCAGTTTCCGTTTTAATTTGAATACATTTTCTATTTGTCCCCCCTCTCCCTCTCTCTCTCTCTCTCTCCATATATATATATATATATATATATATAAAGAACTGTGGATTCTATACATGACTGTTCTTTCTCTTTAATTGTATATATATATATATATATATATATATATAATTAAAGAGAAAGAACAGTGATGTATAGAATCCACAGTTTTGATATATATCTATATATATATATATATATATATATATATATATATATATATATATATATATATATATATAAGAAAGAACAGTAAGATATATAATCCGGTGTTCTTATACATATTTTTATTTTTACAAAATAGTGCTCACTGGAAATTTACAGAGCATTAATATTATAAATTAATTGATTTAAAATATGTTTTTTTTTCGCTACACAGTTCTAACCATGTTTCAAAAATGGAAGCTAAAAGCTCCAAATTTAATTTTGTAATTAAACACATTAGTTCTATTTCATCCCCAAGCGAATTTTGTAGACTTTTAGCTTCTATTTTTGTAACATGGTTAGAACTGTGTAGGGAAAAAAAAACATATTTTAAATCAATTAATTCATAATATATATATGTATATATATATATATATGTGTGTGTGTGTGTGTGTGTGTGTGTGTGTGTGTGTATACAATTAAAGAGAAAGAATAGTCATATATGGAATCCACAGTTATTTAGCATTTATTATTTTTTTTAAAAATGAACTAACTGTAATTTGTAGATATTTTACAATTTTTACGTTAAAAAATAGTGAATAGAATTTTTTTATAAAAAACTTATGTTACAATTATATGTCCATTATTTTATTATACATAATGGTACATATAATATTTCTATAATTCTTTGATTTTAAATTTAATATTACCATGTACTATGGTCCGTTGAATATAATAAGTATAGTATTTTAGTATGAAAATAATATAATATATAAAATTGATTTAATCATACTAGAAGCCTCTTTAAGATAGTTCTGAAGTATAAGCAATAATAATTAAAAAAAAATAAAACTCTAAAATTAACCTTTTGCTGGATATACAACCGTTCGATTATTTCATGAGTGACTAAAACTCATATTCTTAACCGAATATAATTGGTGACACGTCTAAAAATGACGTTTCATCTAGACAAGTTTGAATAACACCACCACCCCCACCCCACCCTTAACTTCTAACCTAAATTTCTTCACTTTTCTGCTTTAACTTTGATCTGTCTTTTCATTGGTCAAAGAAGACATACCCATAAAAATTTTGCATAAAATACTATTCTGTTTTCAAAAGTAAATCATTTTCATCAAAAGGTACACAACATCGCTTGATAATGAAACATAAAAATTTCCGTGTCGCGATGTAAAACATTTTTTTAAATAAAAAATATTATAACATAGATAAAAAATATTATAACATAGATAAAAAATATAAAATATTATAACATAGATAGATAGATAGATAGATAGATAGATAGATAGATAGATAGATAGATAGATAGATAGATAGATGGGAGGGTATCCTTTTACTACCAAATTTGGTATGCGTACTTAATGGACAGAGGAGAAAGATATTAACGTTAAAAAAAAAAAATTGGTTCCTGATGGTGAAAGTGCATGTCCAATTCTTTTCTTCTGTAACTGTAACAATTACCTTTTGTAACCATTCAGTGTAAGACGATATTTTTTATTTTTAATGACCGGAGAATAAAATATAGTTGACCTTTAAAAAAGCAATTTCACAGAACAATTTCTTCACCTCAAATATATTGTAATATTTCTTTATTGGAAACTTATCAGAAACTATTATTTTCTTTTTGGCTAACAATGTAAACAAAATGATCATCCATCTGTTTGTTTACATGAGTAACCTTGTTGCAAACGAGATCTTATCCATCATGGTGACTGGTGTCATTGACGAATCAATCTGGACTTCAGTGAACAATGACAATAATAACAGCTTTTTTTTCTTTTCCAAGGAAAACTGCAAAATAGACATTTTTAATTACACGTTTCATTTATTCCAACTCAGAGTAAAAGTTTCGTGGAAATACTTTTCAAGATTAAGATATTGTTTCCTTTCTTCTGTTTGTGTAGCCTTCAGGACATGAAGCGATCATGGCTTTCCACCACATCCTGTCTTTTTCATCATCTCTCCCAGGCCCTCTTCTGCCATCCAGCTCGTTAAGTATATTACCCACTGGTTTCCTCTATCTCATTTACCATAAATATGACCTGTGATTGCCATATTCTGCAAGCCTTCTTTTCTCATTATATGTCATATAAATTTCAACAATCACTTTCTGATTCTAAGTATAAGTGTTTTATTTTTTTTATTTCGGTTTTCGTTTTAAATTCGTCGTTGCTCACATATTCAGTCCATGATATTCTCAGCATCCCTCCGTAGAGCCACATTTCTTACTTAATCTGTAAGAGGATTTCCAGCATTCAGTGCCATAAAAAAGGTATGATATTGCATAACGCTTCAAAATACTTTACTTTTCTTGTTTCTTAATACTTTGCTTAGCTTTCGGAAAACATCTTTCGCCACTGAAATACAACTTCGGATTAGGTTGATCCATTTGCCAACCTCTATTAAAACACTTCCCAGGTATTGAAATTTCCGTCCTTGCTTGATGTTAGTGTCACCAATTTGTACTTCACAACTCGGGTTATTCTTGTTGACAACCATATATTTTAGTCTTTGCTTCTCACTTACTTTTATCGTATTCTGTAAGATTTCCTGAAATTTCTTTTTTGTCCCTACTGCCAACACTCCGCCATTTGCATATGTTATTTTGTTGAGATTGTGGCCGCCAATAATGAATCCTTATAGGACTTCTAGTTTTCGCAGGATCCCCTCACTCTAAAGGTTGAAGACACACCCAGGACTTACACCTGTTTTTTTTTTGTGTGTTTTTTTTTTGGGGGGGGGGATTTCCTGACTGCTTTTTTTAAAATTTTATCCGTATGGAGAGGCGTTTTGCTCCCTGTTTAAATTTTGATATTATTATCTGTGGTGTAAGGATATGTAGAGCATTATCTAAGCAGTCTTTTATGAGACAGATTCCCCTCAGAAAAGGTTGTAGAACACACAGAATTGGGGCTGCAGTCTTTGGAAAGTTGGTCAAACGCGTCAACAACAATGATCTGAACTTAACAACAATTATAATATTGTTGTCATTTCAGCTTTGTTATATGGTTGCGAAACATGGACTCTATATGGTTGCAGTATTAACAAATTAGAAGGCTTTCTACAGTAAAAGCTTCGTTCAATCTTGAACATTAACAGGAATTACTATGTGAGCAACACTAAATTCCTGGAAAGAGTCAAAACATCGAAGTCAAGCATCGAATCGCTGATCCTGAAACACCTTCTTCATCGGTCATGACATGTAGCAAGAATGAAAGAGTTATGGTTTCCACGTCAAGTCTTATTCAGTGAGCTCACTTCAGGTAAAGGACCACGGGTTTGCCTTATTCGAAGATACAAGGATCAGCTCAAAACAACACTAAAAGCTATTGGACTTGAGCTGAAATCGTTCCAAACACATACACAAGACCCTAGCAACTGATCATGTTCCATCACCAACGGAACCAAAAACTTTGAAGCCAGCTGAAGAGAAAAGGATGAAGTCAAATGACAAAAGAGAAAGGCTTGACAAAATCGACCTTGTCATTTACCAACATTACTATGCAATGAATGCCATCGGTTCTTTCATGCAAGAATTGGTCTGCTTAGTCATCAACGCCATCATTATAAAGGAAGCAATCAGAAAAGAAGAAATTTAATTCTTGGATACGAGATAAAGCCGACGACAACGAAATTCTGGATTATTCTAATACTATCATTAAAATCAGCTTTATTCTAACTTTTTACCATGTGTAGGCGTGTATTTCATCTCGTATTGTTATAGTTTTCATTTTTTTTTTATTAGTTATTGCTGTTAAAATATTAATATGTCTAATTTATAAAATAAGTTTCATAAAAGATAAGTATCGAGAAAATAGCATATATGGAGGGGTTCGGTTATCCGCTGGAAATTCTTGTCATTAACGCTTGTAAATATCATGTGATCTAGCTTATTTTTAAGGAAACGACTATTTGGCCGGTCCCGTAAAATAGACTAAGATGCGTTTAAGCTTATTTTACTTGTCTCGGTAAAATAGACCCCCAGGCTATTTTGCCGGTAAATATTTTTATTATTATAAAAACAGGTGATGTTAGAAATAACACACAGATTTAACACAAAACTTTATTGTCGCTATCAATTGTGAAGATAATTTAAAATCATTTCCACCGTCACTTGTTAAAACAAAAGTTAAAATCATTTATTCATCAATCATGAAAGGAAATATAAAAGTCTCTGAATATTTTAAGCACGTCAGACATAATAGTCTCGGCAAATTCAAAACTTGCCCTTAGGCAGGATTCTCTTGCTAATGCACTCAGGTGCATCCAATGAAGACAACAGTCACAGACCATAGAAGCCATGTTGTTCAAGTCCTGCCTCCACACCTCACACAACCACTGCACTGACGATCTCAAATATAATATATTTTTACTTCTAAAACGCTGTTTATATTCCCTAGCAAAATAGTCTTGGTGGCTATTTTACTGGGACCGGTAAAATAGCCAATTCGTTCCTGAAGACCATGATTAAATAGAAAAAAAAAAAAACAGTTGGCTATAAAATTAAGTTTCAGAACTTTTTACACAGATGTCAAATTTCTGCAATAAGATTTATAAAAAGTTGTAAAGAGCAAGAAAAGCCCGTCGTTAAACCATTTCTCATGTTAGAGTGGCTTTCCAGTCTTGGGAATAGGGTTGGGGCTGTGAACATGTGCATACTAGAATCTGTTCTCCTGACCCCGAGTCACATTGATGACATAGTATCACTATTGATACGCACACACACACACGCACGCGCGTGCACATACATATATATATTTAAAATAATAAGTACACCAATATGGAGAGAGAGAGAGAGAAAACCAGAGATTCATGCACTAAAGCATAGACATACATAAATATTTAAAAAGTTTAATATTTTGACTTTATATTTCATCCTGCTTTTTTCGAAAATTTCCTAAAAGGAAGAGGCTATTTAGCCGGTCCTGGTAAATTAAACAAACATGTTTTTGAGCTTATTTTACCAGTCTCGGTAAAATAGGCCCCCAGACAATTTTACCGCTAAATAGTTTTATTATGAATGCAATTAACACAAGTTAACACAAGTTCAAATCATTTATTCATCATCAAATATTATAAAAAAACTACAGAAGTCTTTGAATATTTTAAGCACTTCAAACATGAAAGTCTGCAAATTCAAAACTTGCCCTTAGGCAGGATTCTCTTGCCAATGCACTCAGGTGCATCCAATGAAGACAACAGTCACAGACTATAGAATCCATGTTGTTCAAGTCCTGTCTCCACACCTCACACAACCACTGCACTGACAATCTCAAATATAATATATTTTTACTTCTAAAACGCTGTTTATATTTCCTGGCAAAATAGTCTTGGTGGCTATTTTACCGGTCCCGGTAAAATAGCCAATTCGTCTTTTTTAAACCAGTACAACGGATACGATCATGGCTCTTTACAACTTCCTTTTACTTTAATATCAGTATATTGTGAATCGTCATAACTATTAGGTTGGTGCAAAAATAATGTCGTTTTCTCACATATGTTACTGTTTGAAAAAACGACATTATTTTTACACCAACCTAATATTTTTATGAAACGCAAGGAAACCACAATAATGGAAAAATATAAATTATCCATCCCGGTGACAACAATGGTTTCCCGTTGCCTTCTACACAGTTTTAAATTTCAAAAAAGGTTGCCAACTATGCTACCGGATCCAGTACTTCCCATTATTTTACCAATATCTGGGCAAGTAATATCTATTTGTTTGAAAACGTTTATAGATAGAGAGACCTACTTGATTGTAAAACGTTTTTCAGAAATCAGTCTTCCATCACTCGATACGAGTCGATAGCTAATTGTTTAGATTTTTAGCACCATGATTTATTTTCAATATTGGGATATTTTCCTTTCTACTTCTCGTTCACAGCCAAAAGCGTGATTTATATTCCTCCCACTCCCACTTTGGTACATCTGGCCCTCACCCGACATAACCAGGTACCCGCTTACGTCGATCACACGATCGGTCGATTTCTCCTTCGACGCACCCCGCTACTCTGTCCTGTTTCTTCACCCAGGCACATTGTTTGTGTAAGCATTCAAATCTTGCTTACACAGGTGTCAACGTCCCACTCCCATCGTCCTCCGCCCTCATCAAACAATCCCCACCCACCATACACCTCTGACCCATACCTTATATTTTCACTGACCCATATTTCCAGGTATGATAGCTGAAGTCCATTAGCCACACAAAGGAGGCTGAGGAGAAAGCTGGATTCAACTGAGTTTCACGGAGGGTTTCCAAGTCGGGTTTTCAATTAGAGTATGTACCAATATAATCGGCAGTTCACCGAACCTTATCTCGCCGGCATTGATGACCGACCAAATGATATCGCTTGTATATTGACCGACAACAGTAAGCTATTAACTTCACCAGCAGCACATAGGTTACGAGGAGGTACCAAAAAATTCCTCGGACCAAGCCACTTCCCCAAAACTGACCAAACATCAAATCTTGAAGGGGAACGATATTTTGGTCGAAGCAAGATAATTTTAACACCGCCTTATAGATAGATAGATAGATAGATAGATAGATAGATAGATAGATAGATAGATCAACCTCATCGATAGGTAGACAGATAGAAAGGAACAGAGTGAGATGGATATACAGAGAAAGCGAGAGAAAGGGTTTCATTTCCATTAGATTTTGCCCTTCTCATCGACGTAATTTAAAAAGATAGATTGTCTTTTTTTCACAATTCATCCATAAAGTTCTCTGCCTCTCTATCTCTCTCCCCTATCTCTCCACTCTCTCCCCCACCTCATTTCTTATTCTCTTTCTCTAAAATGCACTCAAAAGAAAGTCCACCCCCCCCACATCAGAACACACATACAGATTAACTGATTATATACATTAATTTCAAGTCTGCAAAAGATCCGCACCAAAAGACATATGACATAATGAATTAAAGTGATCGATCCCCCTAGCAGTTGTGAGTTCAATCCCTGGATTTGGCTGTCCTTCAAATAAAAGTAAAACAGATGTGTGTTGACTGATATGAATGAGAGTGATCTGGCTCCGTGAGATGAAAATTTTCAGAAAAATAAGTTACCGACCTTTGTGGGTGCAATAATCAAAAGGAATGGAAAATCTAACGATCTTCTCACATTTACTTCTCTCTCTATCTCTATCTCCCTCTCTATCTCTCCCCCTTTCTCTCCCCCTCTCTCTTTATTGACGGCATTTATTTCACTATTGTCTCTTTTGAATTAATATAATTACATATGCAAGAATTGTTCTGAGTTACAAGACATACGGATTCACTTTCTTCCTAGCATTTCTTTTCGTTTGTCTCTTGTTCGCAGTAGGAGTCGCCACAGTGGATTTATTAAGGAGATACAAATAAATAAGCTTCTCCGGGGCATCAGTTAATTATTCAAAGTGCCATGTCCCTATAATGAGGCCATAAAGGCGCTGGATGACGATCCGGTGACACCTTTCGCACATGTCTCCTTACCAAGCATGAAGTTATTTGCCAGAGAGATGACACATTTTAAGTTTTTTGTATTACGTTTGATTCGTTCATTTCTCTGATTGTTGTGGGGATGAATAATGGGGCTGTTTTCTGTTGTCTTCTCCACAGTGACTTTATTGAGACACCACAACTAGTTTGCTGGCAGTTGATCCATTAGTGTTCGGATACTTTTGGGCAGTCTATTTTTCATTCCCGCTTTTCCCGCCCCCAATTTTAAGAGGAGCCGATCAGTTTCCGACAAACAATGAGCACGCACACACACACGGACACACACACACACACACACACACACACACACACACATATATATATATATATATATATATATATTAGATAACGATAATTTTTATATATCAAGAACAATATTGGGAAAAATGTATGTCAAAGTGCAAAACGTTTTCTTGTGACCCGTTTATTCCTTTAGGACTTCATCGGACTAAATTTGTTATATTGGTGCGACTACGCATGCGCACGACATGTCTAGGAGTGCCTTGATTGCCCAGGCTCTTACAGCATTACACCATTCCTGGCAGAACTTCTATTATCACAATGTGGGATTATATAATAACAAAAGTGATGAAAGAAACGGAAAAAAGACTGTAAATGAAATCGGCTAGATTATATAAAAAAAATGACTTTTAAAATTCCCAGTATCCCTCATTCGAGCCCATGTGTAATCGCACCAACATAACAAATTTAGTTTGATGAAGTCCTAAATGACTAATCGCGTCACAAGAAAACTTTTTCCATATTTTGTCATATATATATATATTAGGTTGGTGCAAAAATAATGACGTAATAATGTCGTTTTTTGACGTTAAAAAATACGTCAAAAACGACATTATTACGTCATTATTTTTGCACCAACCTAATATATATATATATATATATATATATATATATATATATATATATATATAAACTTAATTAAGTATAATTAGGTATTTTTAACTTAAAGTTTGTATCGACGTCAAAGACAAATCAGCTCCTCTGTGACTTGAGCGTAAGGAAACACCAGTGAAAGAATTCAGTTCGGTTCGTTTTCGTTATGACCAAAAGTTGAGCTCACCGGAAAATGAAAGATGTTTGGTAAATGAATGTACAAGTTTAATACCAACGCTGTTACGATTACTGCGACTACTACTAATACTACTCTTGAATTTATTTTATTGAAACATTTTCCTAAGTTGATGGCAAAGTCAAAATAGTTATAATGAAAGTCACTTAATCCTGAATGTGCTGTTGGTGCAACGGTTAGTGACTCAGAAAGAGAAATCAGCGAGCCAAGTTCAAATCAACCGCGTCCATTGCGTTCAACTTCGAAAAGAAAAATGCATGAATTCATCTCTCCCCGTCCTTCAAGCTATGAACTAAATAGCAAGTCTCACTCACTTCTGCCTTGAGGTGGCAATCAGTCTAGAAGAAAAACTCTGTACTAAAAATTCATGAGTAATGGGTTCTGTCAGTATGTCTTGCCCTAGACTCACCAATGCTGTAATAGCTGCAGTAAATGTGGTTCCCCAACAATCCTAGTGTTTTACACGACTTATGACGATTTATGAATGAAAAAAAAATCAAAAGAAATCGGTGTGATTTTTTCAGCAGAAATCGTGTGACTTTTTCAACAGAAATCGTGTGTCTTTTTCAACCGAAATCCTGTGACATTTTTCAACAGAACTCTTGCGATATGTTTCAACAGAATTCGCGTGACTTTTTCAACAGAAATAGTGTGTCTTTTTCAACCAAAATCCTGTGACATTTTTCAACAGAACTCTTGCGATATGTTTCAACAGAAATCGTGTGACTTTTTTAACAGAAATCGTGTGTCTTTTTCAACCCAAATCCTGTGACATTTTTCAACAGAACTCTTGCGATATGTTTCAACAGAATTCGCGTGACTTTTTATCAAAAGAAATCGTGTGATTTTTGTTCAACAGAAATTGTGACTTTTTTGCTTAAAATTTTGATCGACAGTAAATAAAAATCGAGTCATAATTAACAATATCTGAATCTCTCTCTAACCTTTTAAGCGCTTTCAAGTTCACACTGCCATCTGCCGACAATACCACCACGAGTTTTAATAAAGAACGATAATTCCTGTTTTACTCATTCTTAAGCAGCCGAACTACGAACTCGATGTGGAAATACTCCCTTAAAAAGAAAGGGAAAATATAAAATGAAACAAAAAATATAAGTAAATAGCTTATTTTATACAGCATTTAAAAATCTTCCAATTCTATTAGTTCAACCCTACTGAAATGACTTTTCTTGCGTATTAGATCCGAGCATAAAATTCTAAGCAATCATTTGTCCAACTTGAGTACGAATTTTTTTTCCCGAAATTAAAGCAACCCGATTATTGATTAAAATTCAAAATTGCTAAGAAAATGTCGTGTATTTACTGTGTTTCGTTTTTTATGACTGTTTGGAATGTCCACTCCTTTCATACGAGATGTTTCTCGCATTTTAAAACCGTCCAAAAGAATATTTGCTTTTTATATAACATCTCCATTGTGGTTCCTATCGAATTGTCACCTCGTCACCATCATTCATTTATTTGGAACAAGCTCAATGCAACCTTTCTGGAATTTGACTTTGTTCCAGATTTTTCGTCATAAAATAACAAAAACACTTTTTCGTAATATCTACTTCTGTTGTCAAACTATGTTCTTGCAGTGTTTTTGCTTCAAGATCAGCCATATTCAAACTTCTTTTTTAATACACTTTTGACAATTTTCGCAGTCCAAAGAAACAATTTGTTTTATAAATGATTGAATAAAATGGATATAAATGTCAAAAACGTTTTCTTTCTTTTCTTTTTGCAAGATGCGTGATAGAACTCAGAACAAAAGAGAAACGTGACAGATAATGCCACGCCGAAAAATGATATATAATCTATCAACATGTCAAACTTTCGCAAATTCTCTGACAAAATAATCAACGACTTCACTGCTGAGGACAAACGCATACAATTCATCTCAGTATTTCAACTTTCTATGGGCCGATTAAAGTCTGGTGTCGAAGCGGATGTGACCAGCAGGCAGAAACTTGGTCTCATTTTAACTTCCATTCAAAATATTCTATGTCCTTTTCGAATGTCCATGTAGCGTAGCTGTTATCGACGCAGAAAATGGAATCGGTTGGTCGAGTTGAAATTCCAGCTGAGGCTTCTACATTCACTTCGTATTGCGAAAGGCATGAACCCATCTCCTCCCTAACTCCAGATATAGATAAAATAGCAGAGCAGTATAGGATCTCTCGACTTGGTTGGCAGCCAGTTTAGATGAATGACAACACTGAGTACAAACCAGTGGTAAAGGGCAAAAGAAAACTATCCCGCGCGAATCCAATCGTACGTAAAGACTATATAATCTGGGAGCGAAGTGCTTTCACACCTTTCCCAAGAGTATTTGAACGTAAATGCATATAACAAACCCGACTGGAATTGAAACTTAGCTCTCCGATTTCTAATCCCTAACCGTTAGCCAGTATACTACCAGCGCATCCAAGCTCACAGCGCCTGATATTCCCAAGCGGTCACCTAACTACGGACTGACCAGGCTCGACGTTGCTTAACTTCAATGATCGTGCGAGAACATGTGTTTTAAAGTGATATGGTTGTAAGCCGCTGATTGGGATAAAAGAGTTATTATTCATATGAGAAATATTATCTTCATCTTTGTTGTTATTATCACAATGTTTCAGCCGTTGAACACCCCAGACTTCATCAGGTACGTTTCGATCCGGGTAAGCATCCTTCATTTGTCCTACATGTGTGTCTAGTTGATTTTAATATTGCTCAGTTATTGTTGGCACAGTTTCCACCTGTTAAAACCTGCTAGAAACGCTTCAACCTACCTGGATCTACACACTGGCAATGGTAATGTTAATTGTGATACTGACCATTTCCTTATAAGGAAATATTCTTCATTCATTGGTCGAACAGCTGGTGTTATTGTCGGTTGAAATTTATCAACACTTTTTATTAAAAGAGTTTAGCAGGAAATACTTCTCAAGCCTACTAACTGTTATCGCTCGTTCTCGCAGTAAACGCTGTTTCCTTTCTAATCTATAGTTATGGTAATGTTGAAAATCACATTTTCGTTATGTCATTATTTTCCTTTCTAGATAACTGTGCTAAGCATTTTAGTTGTTGATGTTTGAAGTCTTCGAGTGACGTGTTTTTTAGTGACTTGGCAAAATTCTTTGTGAATTTATAGCGCCAACTACAAGGCCTGGTGAGGGGTTGTCATCTTTAAGACCTAAATCCGTCATTCTCTGTTAATCATTGATCTGTGTTGTATAGTTGTACAGTTTACAAATTTCTGAATAAGTTAAGCAACATGCACGACATCCATATGAGAGTCCAGACGTGACGAGATGCTTTTCCCAGCAATATTTTATTTTTGTAACTTCTTACGGTGCTGAAGGGAAAGTGTTCCTAGTCCAAGCTTTCGGTGTTTAGTTTCATTCAATTCTATACCAAATTTGTTATAACTGAACCATACACTGAGATATTTGAAATGTTTAGAATCTATTAACTCCACATTTACTAGTGAGGAAGAAGTTACACTTAGCTTCTTCCCCGGAAGTGTTGCATTATAGACCGAAGTTATGCTTCCTCGATTTTTACCATTTTAAGCCACTTCAAATTGACGGTCAACCGTTATCAGTCCTATATATCCTCATAGTAAGCACCTCTTGCTGCCTCCCCGGATGCACTTACAACATTACAACATTAACCATCTCCGTTGGGTGACTCTTGAGCCTTATATTTTAGTGTAAATGTTTCTGTTTCTTTTGATGACCTTGAATTTCATAATAATTCCACCTTTTCCGTTTCCTCTTTTATAAGGCTAGTGTTCATCGATTCTTTTGTCAAAAGATCGCGTTCTTTGTTTGTTCTTAAGAATCTTCTACAGTTCTGGCTCTGATAACGAGATTAAAAAAATAAAACTTGTTTAGCCTGACTGGCAAGTTTTTAGCTAAGTATTTCTGACGGGATCTTTTACTTACAAATTTCTTTCGATCATTTTCTATAAAATCCACTGGAAGATTTACATTTAAGCCATTATTATTATTATTATTATTAATAATATTATTATAATTATTATTATTATTATCATCATCATCCTTATTTCCTTTGTTTTCTGTTGTATACACATTTCCTTCGGGGTCTCAATAAAGATCCTAAGGCCAGAAATGGCTTCATGACATTTTCTACTATTCAATTTGTGTACAAAAAAAAAACTAAGATTACACTCATTTTACAAAGACAATGCCCTTCGTAATGTGTGAGCTGTAATTTTTAGTACATTTTTTTGTATTTCTTTAAGACACAGGCTACCAGGAATCCCTTCAACGTGTCTGTTGGAACCTTTTCCTATGAATCCGAGGACTCCGACTACAACTGGAATTATTGATATCCTCATATGCCACATTTCTTTTAGATTTCCATTTAAAGACTCGTATTTTGATAGTTTTTTGAAGATATTATTTTTACCATCGTGCCATGTTTTAGTATTTTATTATTGTGCTCTCCTCTGCCTTCACAATATTCTTATCTCAAGGGTATCGCAACGCCTATCAGGACCAATTCGTGACTGCCAGTGTGACTGATCTCCAAGTGCTTCTCAATCAAAATGGTTGTATTCCACGTAAGCTTCACATGCTCATTGTCGGCTACTGATGATATTATTATTATTATTATTATTATTATTATTAGAAACTGTAGTAGTATTAGTATATTGCAGAGGATTGAGTGCCTCCCCAAATCTCCACTCACGGACTCCAGCAAGATTGTGGTGAGCATACTCATAAACCTTCATTTGACTTTTAATTCATCGAATCTTAATTCCAATATTTTAGCATAGTTGCAAGCACCATTTCTGTTATGCACACTCTTCTAAACTCTATGTTTCATATCTTCCTCTGCTCCCGAGCAGGATCCTGTCATTTTCCCAGTTTTTCATTCATGTTCACTATCTAGAAATTTCTTTTACTACTTCTTCTTCATTGTTATTATTATTATTATTATTATTATTATTATTATTATTATTATTATTATTATTATTATTTTAAATAATACACCTTAATTATTACCTTCATTATTATTCACATTAAAATAATCTTCCCACCAATAATTTAGACTGGAGTTAAGCGACAACAAGTTCTATTTGATTTCAATAGTGCTGGTCTTTAGTATTTCTCGGATTTCGAATTCTTTCAGCTTTTTTACTGAGTTTTTCAGAATCGATAGAAGTGACGGAATAAAGATGCGCGAAATCATCGCTTTTCTGTTCCCCCAATTTATTCACCTCGCTCGCAAGGAACCCATATTTGTCGAGCTTATCAGTTCCAATTTTAATTGTAATCCTTTCGAGCAGCAATATCCACTTCCCGAGAAATTCCCATTCTGTTTGCAAAGACTACATCCGGGTCTTTTAGCCTGGATTGGTTCAGGCCCTTGAATCTCAACAAAAATCTGCTTTGTGCATATAGCATTTGTTTTTAATTTCCTCTGTTATATTATAACAACAACAACACTTCGAGAAGAGTGCTTAACAATGTTCATAATATTTCAACAATATGTCTGCGAGTTATGTTCAAAAATTGCACACAAGTATAAAAAATAAAAGTCTTTGTACAAACGTCATTTGTCTTGAGAGAAACAGTTGTACTAGTCATAAACGCAACAAAGCGAATGAAAATCAAGCATCGTGAATGGAGGATGTAACTGGAATGGGGGATCGTGCTTATCTTGAAATGTTCCGTTAGTTGATTAGTTAATCAGAGCAATTAATCCAACCGTTTCGTATTAATTTTATGGAACTCTCCTGTCATTTTGTTCACCCTCACCCCGAGCTCGGCCATTGCTAATTTGCATATGAAATAATCCTTATGCGTTTTAGGCGTTGAAAGGTCGGTAGATTCTGGATATTTTTTCAGAATGTGTTACTTAAGATGTTCGTCGAAATTACAGTCGGTCATAATAAAATATACCGCTATTTCTGTTAATGTCTCATTGTTTTGACGGACATCATACCTGTTGTCATTGAATCTGCTGCTGTTTCTTCCTCTTCTTCTTTCTCTTCTTCTTCCTCTTCTTCTTCTTCTTCTTATTATTATTATTATTTCCTTTGATTTCTGATGTGTATCCATTTCTTTCCGGGTCCCGCCCAGAGACCTAAGGTTAGAAATAGCATGATGACATTTTCCCCTGACCAATAAAAAAAAACACGTTTTTCTTAGAGAAAGCCCTTCATAAGGTGTGGGCTGTACTCGCGAGAACAATTTTTTGTATTTCTTTAAGGCATGGGCTTCCAGGAATCCCCTCAATGAAAGTACTGGAATCTTTTCTAACCAATCCTAGGGCTCCAACTACAACAGGGGTTGTTGATGTTCCCATGTGCCACATTTTTGAGATTTCGATTTCAAGGTCCTTGTATTTTGATAGCTTTTTCAAGATCTTCAAAGATATTATTATTATTATTATTATTATTATTATTATTATTATTATTGAGCGAGAGAACATCAGGCCAGCCAAGTGAAGCTGAGGTGAAAAATATTTGATGCCCAATATCCTCTACACGACACCCATTCTTATAAGCATTTTGCGCACAGCCAAGTGTTCGCGAAATGGTAAGAGGTTTTGATGGAATTAGCGTATAACCTTTGCCTATGGAGCTCAGTTAGAAATCCGTTCAGGTTGGTTAATCCAATCCGCTGAACTGGTCTCCGAGTAAAGGCGTTCCCAAGCATCTCGAAATAACTCTCAACTCATGGTGACTTGAGAGTTACTGCATCAGCCTTTAAATAAAAAAAAATACCCTCTCTTTCCTTACCTGGCCATGATTCTCCCCCACTACTCTCGCTTATGATTCATTTCCAGAGTCACGCCCAACTCGTTAAGGGGAGGCAACTGGCCAGCAAATCTGTGGTACTGAACGGGATATTTATCATAATCAATTCACCAAAACGAAAAACTGTTAAGACCATATTGATTTTTTTTAAATCATTTCACCCTAGGCAAAGTGATAATGCTACTAAGATTTCACCCTAGGCAAAGTGATAATGCTACTAAAATTTCACCCTAGGCAAAGTTATAATGCTACTAAGATTTCACCCTAGGCAAAGTGATAATGCTACTAAGATTTCACCCTAGGCAAAGTGATAATGTTACTAAGATTTCACCCTAGACAAAGTGATAATGCTGCTAAGATTTCACCCTAGGCAAAGTGATAATGCTGCTAAGATGCAAGGGGTTCTTGGGAAAGAGAATGAGAAGATTTTAAGAGAATGAACCAGAAGCACAATCCTAAACAAGAAACAAGTACGGTGGAGTAATGGATAGCGGCTCGGATTGAGGAATCGGAGAGCCAAGTCCGAATTCCAGTCGAATCAATTACATTCACTTACGTGCTAATAACCTTGGGAAAGGTATGAATCCTATTCTTCTCTCCCCAGTTATGGGTAAATAGCAGGACAGACTGGGTTTTATATCCTTAGATGGCAACTGGTCTACAGAAAGAAATGGCAACCTACTAGGGAAAAATCTGCCTCGTCAGTTATGTATCGAAAGATACATGATCGCTTAATCGTGTATCACGCATGGCACAAAAAAACGAGGAAGTAATGTGAAACCCGGCAATAAGCAAACTTATCTACTCATATTGCTTTGTGTAGTAGGTTTCCCCTAAGACACGACCAGATATTTCAAGAGACAAGAAGTTATTTTTTTGTAAAAATGCAAACAGTACTATGAGGTACTATGAGAATCAGGAAGAAAAAATATATAATTATGGTCACTGGATTTGTTTGCTTCGTATGATATAATTTCCGAAACCCCGATGTCAACAACAGGGTTCATGTTTTTTGTCTTCAGATTATTTGATCTTTTGTATATCCTCTCCAACCCTTCGGCCGGGTGGTGATGATCAGATCTCTGCTCCTATCCAGAGTTTACAGGCACAGCACTTTCCTTAACACATGAATTGTTCCAATCAGGATTGCCACCTGAGCATTCCTTCCCAAGATATCTTGCGTAGCAGAAAGATTCCTAAGTGCGCCAACCAGAAAAGGGACAACTTCAGCTACTGTTTGGTACATATCTCTGATTTGCTCTTCCAAGTCTTGGTACCTCTTTATTTTCACTTGCTCTCCACCTTTACGGTATTCTTAGACCAACGTATACCAGGATCCATTCATGACTGCTCTTCTGCAAATGCGGAATATCCGTGCTACTGCTTTCCAAGCACTTTTCAGTTCCTCACCTTCTTTTCCCTTCTTTTTCTTCAACTTCTCTCTTTTCTTCTTCACATTCTCCTCTCTTCTTCTTCTCCATTCTTCTTCATCTCTCTTCTTCTTCTTCATCTCTCTTCTTCAATTCTTCTTCCTCTTTTTCTTCTCACTTCTTCTCTCTTCTTCTTCGACGTCTTCGTATTCTTCTTCTGCTTACTATTAATCTTCGTCTTTTTCTTCTCTCTTCTTCTTCATCTTCCTCTTCTTCTTCTCTCTTCTTCATCTTCGTTCTTCTTTATCTTTATCTTCTCTCTTCTTCTGCATCTTTTCTCTTCTTCTTCTGTTATTATTATTATTATTATTATTAAACCTTAATTTGTTTTCTGTTATTGTTAAGGTTCTAGATAATGAGAAGGTGCTACTATGGGCTCGAGAGTCAGTTTAATGTAACCTTGGAAATATTCAAGGTTCGAATCAGCACACCCCCCCCGGTCTTTTCTCATGTTATTTGTTTATTCTATAGAGGAAGACAGACAAGTCTTCTATTGGTTTCTGAGTTATAACGAAGGGCGGAGATCGATGAAGGAGGGAAGAGAATTTTGATTGGCCCCTGACTTCCTCCTCTTCCCGCTCTGTCTGTCTGTCTGTCTGTCTATCTCTCTCTCACTCTCTCTCTCTCTCTCTCTCTCTCTCTCTCTCTCTCTCTCTCTCTCTCTCATAAGCAGGAAGTGATTGTCAAAAGAATAATCTATTTTATATTTGGATTGTAGAGAAAGTAAATAATGTTACCGAAGAGTAGCCCCCACCCAAACACACACGTACGTACTCACACACATACATACACTATTCACACTTCGTATGACTGTGTTGGATGGTATCACAGTACGTATGCGTATGGTTAAGTGTGTGTATGTGTGTGTGTGAGTGTGTGTGTGTGCCGTAGATGATGGGATGCTGAAAATTTCATGGCCTGACCCAGTTGGCAGAATCCAAATATTGCGTCGTAGATTGGGTCGAAAACTTTTCAGCACCCCGTAATCTATGACGCACAAACAGACACTTAACAATACCACATATGCACTGTGGTACGCCTCACACACGTTGTTACACGAAAATACAAAAAATATCATAGAGTATGTACGAGTGCGTGTGTGTGTAAACGTTCTCGCGTAGGTGTGTGTGTTTCTGTGTGTGGTGGCTGGGGGGGGGTTATTATGTATCACACCCTGTCTTCAATGTTTAACGCTTGAGCCAAAAATGAAACCGGGATTTTAAACGTGAATTTTCAAGACAGGAACATATAAATGACTCGAAAGTTTGGCGCAACACAATCTTATCACTCATTTGTTTTTTGTTTTGTTTTGTTTTTTTTTATATTTTTTTGTTTATTTGTTTTTTGGGTTTTTTTTTTTGTTGTTGTTTTGTCGAACAGTAAATTTCGTAAATATCTGCTTAATATAAAATATATCCCACTCACAAATGGCCTACATACACATAGCGGAGGTGTTCATACAGAAATTCGTTTTTTACAACCGATTTTGTGTGTGTGGTAAAAAAAAAGGACCGTTTCGCTGATAGGTACCATATTTTGAAATCAGTCATCTTCTCCCGTTCTATCTTTTTAGATTTAAAAATAAATTTCTGTCCCCGAGTTTTACCAATAAACAACAACTAGCTCACAGTGGTACACAAATATTTTCTATATTCCGTTTCATTTTAGGACGTGAGCGATCATGGCTCTCCACAACTTCTTATCCTTGTATCTCTTACTGACGTTTGTCTCTTTGCCATACCACTCGATCACTATTCCGTTATCTATTCACGCAAGCTGGCTTCCACTATCTCTTTAGCCTTGGATATGTCCTGTGTGTATCAAATTCTCTAAGCACTCCTTTCTCACTATAGAGCCAAATAAATTCTAATATTATCTACAAAATAATGTTATTCATCATGCTTATTATTAATGAAGTAAATATTAATTCTAAAGTGCTCTCTTCTCTGAGACTTCTTCGTTGTTTCTTACACCGTTCATGGTATTCTCAGCATACAAATATGGAATCAATTATATAGAGTCTAAAAGTAATTCCGAAAAACATACGTATATATATATATATATATATATATATATATATATATATATATATATATATATATATATATATATATTATACTTATTATAATTTGATTATAAGCCAAAAATTCTTAACATTTGAATTTTTATTCCCAACATGTTTCGAACTTGAGAAATAAACTTATTTACATGTGAACCATTGTCGTCGTCTTTGCCGTTCTGATCACGTTTCTACCCATGTGACCTCCAGCCTTCATCAGGTGATTATCGATCTGAATAACCTACAGTAGCTTAGCAGATAAACTGAAACGAAGATAAACTCCCCACTCTGCATTCAACATCTTTCGAGGGAAATGGAAACCGTAGGTATATGAGACTGATTTGGTTTGCTTTGTGTGTTGTGTTTTACGGTATATCAACCTCAATGGGTTATTTAATGTCGACAAATTTTTTATTGCTGGTCATATTTTGTTTTGTCAAAAATCTATTTCTGGTAATATTTTTTTCCTCAAAAATCTATTGCTGGTAATTTTTTTTCAAAAACGTATCGCTTGTAATGTTTTATTTTTTTGTTTGTTTGTTTTTTTTTTTTTCAAAAACGTATTGCTGGTAATAGTTTTTTTCTTCAAAAATTTATTTCTGGCAATAATTATTTTTACAAAGTATTTCTGGTATTAAAACCTATTTTTACACTTTTATAATGCTTTTTACCTCAGTTTCGGGGTTAACTATTTGCCCATAGCTGGGACCCTAACGGGTGCTACCACCTCTGATCAAGGTGGACCTGGAAACACCAGCAATTAAGAGGTGGTTTCACGCTCCTCAAAGCCTCCTGATCCGAGGCCTTGCTGCTGGACGTAGTTTATCGTCTTACCCGGAACGCGGATGCGGTTTATCTTCATACCCAGGACAGATATGAGACTGAAGAGAAAAGAAACGATATTTTAAAAACTCTGTTTATCAGCCCCCAACTTACTACCTTGATCAACTGTTTTTATCCACGAATAAATCACGGTCATTTGTTTCTGTCAATCGTCAGAAAGATTAAAGCATTAATATCAGTTTGTCAAATATACAATGCCATGTAAATGACGACTCTTTATATGTAACAAATCCAAAGGTTGATTTTACGAGTGTTTTTAATTCATTTTGAAATTCTCTTAATTATTTTAAATAATCTAAATTACAAGAGTCATTGGAGAACTGTAGACGTAAAGCCAAATTATTGGCGCGTGAAAGCGCATTATAGTAACACATTATAGCATTACAAATATAAATTCTTAACATATGACATTAATTACGATACAGCAATATAATATAAGCCAATTACATTGCAAAGACATTATTAAAATATGATATTGAAAACATATATCATTAATTTATTACGTTGAATTTCATTCAAAATACAACCTTAACCAATAAGGTTGATTTATATGCAGAAAGCTACATTATTGACATATTATGTAAAATTACATAAATTATGCTAAATTATATAACGATGATTATTATTATTATTATTCGATTATGGTGTGGGTATTTAGGTATTCCCCCACCACCCCACGGAGACGTTATGTGACCCAAAGTCGTTTTTAATATAGATAACCGGAGCGCCTCCACCCGATTATGGTGTATTACATTAAAAAACTAAGACGATTACGTTAATTCTATAAAAAAGATAAATTATTAAACAATATATTTTTTAAATGCATTATTAAAACACAATTGTGAATAACGTTACAAACCTACATTATTAAGTCATTTAGGTGGATGAGATTAACAAGTATGTTTATTAGCACTTTCCAGTGATTTCCATTGTAAACATATATTATTGATTATTACGGAAATAAATTATCCTCTTACTTTAGATGTGTTAAACGGTTAAACCATTATGAAAAAATTCTTTCACAAACATTCATTATTAACCGATTGTGGATAAATACATTACAAACGTACAGATTTTACACGCTAAAGTGAATTAAATTATTAAAACCCATATTGGCGAATCACATTAGGAATATACATTATTAATCCATTGCCCAGAATTATATTAACAAATCTATATGTTAGTTATGACGGGAAATTTACATTATAGAATTGAAGAGAATTAGACAACGAGAATATTAAACCATTACGAGTAATCTTATAAACTTACATTATTACGCCATGATTGAGTACTACTTTAAAAAAGACTTTATAGTGAATTATATATATATATATATATATATATATATATATAGAGAGAGAGAGAGAGAGAGAGAGAGAGAGAATGAGTGGGAGAGAGAGAATGAGTGGTAAATGACAAGGGAAAATAAAATATATATAGAGAGAGAGAAAGAAAGAGAGAGAAAGTTAGATAGAAAGAGAAAGAGAGAGAAATGACAAGAAAAAGTAAAATATATAAAGAAAGAGAGAAAAAGAGAGAGAGAGAGAAAGACAGAGAGAGAGAAAGAGAGAGAGAAAGTAAAGAAACGAGCAACAAAAGAAGAAAAGAGAGAACGTAAAAAGTGATAGATAGAATTTAAGAGAGACATTTGAAAAAGATGAAAGGTAGGACTATCGACAACAAGACAGCATTAAAAGAGAGACAAAGAGAGAGAATGAGAGAGAAATGATAAGGGAAAATAAAATATATAGATAGAGAGAAAGAGAAAGGGAGAGAATGAGAGAGAAATGATAAGGGAAAATAAAATATATAGATAGAGAGAAAGAGAGAGGGAGAGAATGAGAGAGAAATCACAAAGGAAAGTAATATATATATGTTATGGGGTGGTTTCACAGTGGAGGCTTGTATTTGTAAGTTGGTCCTAAAATAGGTTCGACGTACAAAACGTTAGGAACTTGATATAATAGGTAATGACACAGAGTAAATCTAGCTGCGGTCTCTGATACTTTAATATATATATATATATATATATATATATATATATATATATATATATATATAGAGAGAGAGAGAGAGAGAGAGAGAGAAATGACAAGTGAAAATAAAATATACATAGAGAGAGAAAGAGAGATAGAAAGAGGGATAGAAAGAGAGAGAGAAATGACAAGTGAAAGTAACATATATAGAGAGAGAGAAAGAGAGAGAGAAAGAGAGAGAGAAAGAGAAAGAGAAAGAGAGAGAGAAATTACAAGGGAAAGTAAAATATATAGAAAGAAAGATAAGTAGAAAGAGAGAAAGAAAGAGAGTGCCAGTTGAGTGAGGATTCTAAGAGAAAATGAAACTGAAAAAAAAAGAAAGAGGAAAGACGGGGAGGCGCTAATTTTTTGAAGTTAACATTATGAATATTCTTCAGTTTTTTTTTTTTATTTCTTCCCACAGAATCGATTTTTCTACGTGACTAGAAAAATCGAAAGCACTTATTTGAAATGATTTAGAATTAAATCTTACTTTATTAATAAAATCTGAATGATGAAAAACATTATTTTGTAGACAATATTAGTAATGTTCGTCTTAGAATGATAACATCAGTTGAGATAATAATTTGTTAACATGTCTGAAAGAAAAATATATGATGAAAATTACAAAATATAAGCATCTTTATGCATCAAGCTGAAGATATTTGTGGGTAATAAGGTTAAAGTTTCTGTGGTGTAGATCCATAATCCTATAATAATTACCAAATTACCAGATCCTGACGGCTTTGTTAATTTTTTTTTTTTTAGTCTTGATAAAAGAATATTTATGGACGACCTTATTTTGGATAAGTTTCCCGGGCTGAAGAAAGTCTTGTTGTCATTGTACTGTGACCTTTACAGAACAAAGATGGGAGCAAAGTTTACCTTAGATTTCATAAACGATGTTCTCTTTAATAATCGCCTGAAAGCGCAAGATGAGTTGGTGTTGGCAGTTCGGATATGACAATTTATTGAAGTGTTATGCATACCTACCGAGTAGGTATCGATGTCACCCAAAATATTTTCAACAATACAGAATGAAAGCAAATACATGACAGGATGTTATTGTATGAAAACTTATTCTATAAAATAAGATGGAAATACGGGGACTGTTGGCCTCATTTTTTGTTGTTGATATCAATATTAGAAAGTAAACGATCATAGATGTCCCCGTATTCATCCTATTGATAATCTGTAAACTGTGATGACTTCTTGGGAAAAACAGGTTTATCGTTACTTTCTCGTTTTGAATTCAGAATTGTTCTTCTAGATTAGACAGTCCCGTCTACCCTTTTATTTAACCCATAGTTAGAGGGAGAAGATATGGATTCATATCTTTCCCAAGGCTATTAGTGCATACTTGACGCAAGAGATTAAACCAACTCGTCTCAGCGATTACACTTTTAAGCTACAAGTGCATCCAAGGTAGAGATAAATGCACATAGAATTGCCACTATCATAATTGCATATATAGTTACTATTATGGGGTCCACCCTTTTCTGATATAAATGGACTAGTCCTGCTGCCATAAAATAGCCACAGTCAGTCAGTCATAGAGTCTGATAGTAGAGGAACGAGTAGAGGAACAGGGTGGAGAAACAGAGTGGAAAATACATAGACACTGTGATTGAGTTGACGTTAGAAGTCAGTTACAAGGACGCCCGACTCTAAGGAAGTTTACTTAGAGACTGTATATAGCGATCTTTGATTAATACTACCCGGCATTCCTGGATTTTACTAACAGCATTACCTTTTGTATTTTGTATAAATACATTTAATTTCTTAGCTTAAATATTTGCGTTTGTCATTTATTGGAGACCGATTTTTCACGAGGAATCCACAACAACTTGGCGAACGAGGATTCGAAACTCACGCGGATAACCCACAACAGTTACATAGCGACTTTTGACTGTCATCGAACATAAGACAATAATTATAATTATATTTTTGTGTCAACTGCACTTGAACATAATTAGCAAGGTTTCCATATTTCTTTTTGTCGTTCTGTCTGGTCACTCTGCAATGCAACTTGGCGCGTGGTCAGTTCGTCGGCGAATAAACCGAGCGTCTCCACCAAGCTTTTCTAGTTACGAGAGTGACTAGACACACAGCAGGGTTAAAAAGAAGCCGAAAAGGCTGATAAATCTTCTTCTAGTGTCAATGGCTATTTAGCGCACAATGACGCGGACTGAGCATTTATAACACGTCGCGATCGAAGGCTTCCGAATGAAGTTCACAGCCACGATAGAGGCTTCACACGATTGATTCAAGGGCCATGACAAAAGCGAACTTTCAAGTTGGAGGGTATCGGCTGTTACTTGACCTGAAGCGGGATGGGATCGCCAGATCTACGCATGAATGAACGATTGTCTAACTTTCAATTCAGGTATGGAGGCAACTATAAAGGTGATTAGTTCAGAAGCGACCCTATGACAACACTCGGTTATGGGACTGATGACGATTATGATCATGATGATGAGGATGAGGATGATTATTCCCCCTGTCTTTACCAATACTCCGTTATTTGCTCGCATAGCATTTGTCATTTTGTTCTCTAAATAAACTGATTAATAAACTGTGAATTGCTACAATTTTTATCAACAATTTGATTAAGTTTTGAATCTCAGTGTACACATTGTGCATTGCAAATCAAAGAGAAGAGGATTATCACTGTTCAGGAATTATTACAAGCATTGTTGATAGAAATATATATGCGCAATTCGATTCCTAAAGACAAATATGACACACATAATCGTAAAAGCAAAAATATGTATATTTTGATCTAAATTCCATGATCCTTCTAGACGTAAGCGTTCATTGAGATGCCTTTTCTTTATTATCTGTGAATTGTCATCACAAACTACAGGATGCCCAGTAAAAAAATTTAAAAAACGCGGCAAATATCACTGTTTTATCTTTCAGGAATAATTGACCTTGAATAACCTTGAATATTCATGACCTTGAATAATCATTCAACTCTCGCATAATTACTTAACTCTAATTGGTTCTTTTTGTGATTGATTACTGCTCGATCTTGAGATTCTTTATTTAAAGGTTATTTGCAGACAAATTTCGTCTTTCGTTCTGGCCTTCTCGTAACAACTCACTGATTTTGAGCGCCAATT
>OZ010610.1:28943251-29018251 GCA_963932145.1 Acanthosepion lycidas | reverse complement strand
TTTGTCCTACCAAACTTTTGAATTATGGCACTTTCTGTCCTCCTCAACTTTTGACTGACCTTTCAGTCGCTTAATGAATATCCATGACCGTTTTCAAATTTAAAAGCCTTGATAAACCTGTGACATCATTATGCTTGTATACAAACACGTGCAGCAAAATAAAATACATTTAGCTTGACAAAGTTCCTCAGAGGTCGAAATAGAATATTTTTTCTCTTGTCTTTTAAATCATATATATATATATATATATATATATATATATATATTATGTTTTAACAAACATTTGTTTCAACCAATCTTTCTGAAGAAATGTTAAACAAGAACGTTTCCTTTAAAAAATAAAGACATTTTTAAAAGCATATGCATGTATATATATGTTTGTGTGTATGTGTGTGTGTGTATTTAGGCAAGAAATTCTCTTTTAGGCATGTCTGATTAAATAAATTACAAACATTATGTCTGCTTATTTTTAACATAATCCGTTCATACTCACGAATAACCTTCCGTCTATAACAATTCAATTATGTGAAAAATGTGCTATAACTGAAAATCGCTTTTATTTCTCAAGTACTTTCGTTCTTCTTCTGAGATCATCTTCAGGGGTGCAAATAGTAATACAAAACTGTGTGTTGCTATTCATTAATGTATTTTTTCTTTTTGCTTTTAAATGCAACGGTTGACAGTCATACTTAGCTTTCATTAGAACATGAAAAAATTATCCACTAAGGAATTTTTTTTCTGTGTTGTAATACCATGGTCATGCTCGCCTTAAAGAGTGAAAAATTGTTCTGCTTAAAGACATTTCAGGACATTAATACAAAACATTACTATTAAGTGACGGCTTTAATTTTTAATGTATATTGCTTCGAGGATCTGTAGTTTGAATTTGTTGTTAAATGAATGTCTATTATGTTTGATCATGAGCCGTCCTAAACATTAATAATATATGTTTAAATAATGATCTGCTGCCCCAATGCACAATATATATATATATATATATATATATATATATATATATATATATATATATATATATATATATGAAAGACCTCAAATCAGAAATGGAATCATGACATTTTTCACTGAATATTTCTGTATACAAAAGGCATACACACGCATACAGACTTGACATCGGCAAAATACTTCATATGTTGTGAACTGTGCTTTAAAAATATTTTACTATTTTCTTAACACATGGACTGACAAAAATATTTTCTATTATCCTATCAGTACATTTTCAATCAAAACCAGTGCTCCTACTACGGCCGGAATTCCTCGTGTTGTCAAATTCTTGAAATTCACATTTCATGGTATTTGTAATTTGATAGTTTTTTGAAGATATTTGGAGCTACAGGAAGCGCCTAGTCAATCAGGAATCACATTCTGTCTTTATGGTCATTGATCACAATGTTTGGGTGGTTATTATTGCATTTTGTCTTATATATTTATATACATATTTCCTAAGATTGACTTTATCTGGCGCAAGGACAGGAAATTTAAGCATTACTAAATGATATAGTATTTCTTTTCTTTTTATTTTATTTTTTTTTTTTTTTCTGTATGCGTCCCCTTGGTAGGGTTAGTGTGCTTATGTGATTTCATTTCTATACATATTAGATAAATGCAAGAATATATTTCCCTAAGAAATTGTGTGTGTATGTGTATCCGCGTGTACAGACGTATGTCTGCGTGTGCGTGTGTTCGGTTTCATTCATTTTTTTTTTTGGTTTCGTATGCTTATTCATTCCAATGAATTAACGTGTATGCGTGCCAACACGAGATTCTACGAGAGTTCACATCACCGGATATATAGATAGGTTTCTTAGTATATTTATCTATCTTGTTGTGTATGTTTGCTGTGTCTTTTATGTTTGCAAATGTTTTTGCTATACATACACAGACTTATATCTCAATATGTTTATACCCTTGTTATGCGTGTGTCTTAGAACCTGTAAATGGTGTGTGTGTCTGTTTCTTTCCGTTCGTCTTCTTTCCTTCCCGCCTGTGACAGAGGCAACTTTATCGGCTTTATGAAAACACCGAAAACCACTTTCATGTTTCTTTAACAATAGAGAAGCGATTGCCTGTTAGTCAAATAAGAGAATGGATGCACATTGCATCTTCCAATCAAAACGCTGCCACATCAAAAGAAATATTTGACATCAAAAGAAATATTTTGAAAAGTGACTACACACGATTTGCTTGTGAGAAATGAGCATGGATTTCCGAAACCGGGATAAACATTTCTGATTTCTTGAATACAAAGGCAAAGAAAGAATTTGGCGGTGCCGCTGACGCTTTCTGTTCGCCTCTAACAAGCAACGTAAGCACTGTTTACCTTGAATGCAAAAAAAAATACTATTCTGCTAAAGCGAACGATATTTGTCCGGTTACAGTATTCTCCAACGTGATAACTCGGGACATTCAATGATTCTTACTTATTGTCACTTCTTTTGCCTGCCTTGTTTATATGTAGAGTTTAAAGTAGTTAAATGTCTTTGTGATACTTTAATCAATAATTCAAAGTATTTCAATTCTAACCCACAGGAGCAAACGCGATAAAAGTTTCGATTCAGATTTCAAATTATCTGAAATTTGAAAAGAAGATAGTTTCCTTTTAATTACTGCCTCCTCTATTTTGAATCTTATTGATGCATTTTTATTACAATTGCTTGTGGCGAAAATCTTTGCAATCTATACTTAGAAGAGATAAATATCTATTGTCTAGCGTCAACCAATCCTACCTATCCTTATAGCGTCAACCTATCCTACCTATCCTTATAATATGCACTTCTTACTTCCCCCTCTATGCTCTGAAAACAAACTCATTCAGTAAACCTATACCTTAAGTCTTGTATTGGGGAACAGTATTATTTTTAAGAAATACTTCCGCACCTGAATTAGGTAAAGCGTCGTACAAAAGAGACGAGCTTCTTTACTTTCCATGCACACTTATGGCCAAGCTTATATCCTACTTCCATTTCTATATTTTGTTTTACATTGTTCGCGTTAGATTTGATCATGTCTTCAATCCTCTCTGGATAAATAATAAAAAAGAATAATGATCGGGATTCAATCCGGGATGAAAGTTTAACAAGCGGGTTAATCTTCTTCTCCCAAATGTAACATTGTCCAAGATCAGGTTGAGCTTAGATCCTACCACACACACACACACGCACGCATATATATATATATATATATATATATATATATATATAATCAACCTTCCAATGAAAAGTGCATATAAATGAAAAGTGCATATATATATATATATATATATCAACCTTCAAATGAAAAGTGCACATAAATCAAGAAATATAAGTAGTCAATTGCGGAGTGATTTCTGCAGTGTTCATCTACAAAACTCTGGAGTGGGAATGCTGAAGGTAACATCAACCAGCTAAATGACAAATTTTATACTTGAATTAATTCTTTATTATATATATATATATATATATATATATATATATATATATATATATATATGGATATATATATATATATATATATATATATATATATATATATATATATGGATATATATATATATATATATATATATATATATATATATATGGATATATATATATATATATATATATGGATATATATATATATATATATATATGGATATATATATATATATGGATATATATATATATATGGATATATATATATATATATATATATATGGATATATATATATATATATATATATATATATATATATATATATATATATATATATATATATATAATAAAAATACAGTTTTAAAGAATGCTATATTTGTGGGTTAAAGTCGTCAGTATCAGATATAGAGCGAATGTAAATATAAATATAAAAGTGAACATTAAAGTCAACACACAGCGCTGACAGTCTGTTTCACTCTTAAATGCAATTGCCAGGCCATGCTTCGATTAAACTAAAATTGTCACTTTATATATATATATATATATATATATATATATATATATATATATATATATATATATATATATATATATGCGTGTGCGTGTCTTTTCCGGCCTGTATGATTCGGAAATAGCCCATGAAATAAATTTTTATTACTCAATGAATTTTTAAGGCTTTCTTAGTTATTATATATATATATATATATATATATATATATATATATATATATATATATATATATATATATATATATATATATGCGTGTGTACATGTGATTTCTCTGTGTGTTTGTGTAAAGGAATGAAACTATTTTACCATTTGTACACGATACATTCAAGAAGTTTTAAGAATTTTTAAGGGAAGTCATTAATTCCTTTGAAAACAATACAAAATTCAAATTCCCTTTAAAGTAGGACCTTCCGACTTCAATGATTTTGTGGTAGCACTCCAACGACGTCTTGAAGACCTTCACACCTCATAGTCCCGCGCTCTAAATAAAGGTGTCCAGGCTCTTCGTCACAGCATCTTTTATATGCTTCATATCCTCAAAGCGTTAATTTATAAACGGTCTTGATCATTTCATAGCTTTTTGATCTCGTTTTGGGTTCGTCTCGGGTGTATCACCGAAGAAATCTATGAAATGATCAGGACTGAAAGAAACCGTGACCCTAAACACCTTTGGACGACGTGGGGAAGGCTACGAGGAGGCCTTCAAGAAGTGGCTGGGACGATACCACAAGGACATTCAAGTAGAAAGGTCCTACTTTGATGAAGATAAAGCTTTTTGAATCCTCTTGAAATAAACAAACGTCCCAAGTGAAAAACTCAAAACCTCCTGAAGGCAACTTGTAAAAATCAGATTGAAAAAATTATTTGATTTTGTCTTTTAATTGTAATTTTTATACAACATTCTCTTATTACATTTTTTATTAGTCACATTTATTAGTCACTTTTATTGGTCAATGTTTTGTTGACTTGATCTGTGATAGTAATTTCTATTGTCTGACATGTTAGAACTTGCTTTGTGGTAGGCATTCAATAAAAAGCGATTTTTTTTTTAGCAGATCAGATACAACAGTATTTCATCTTTAATGATCTTATTTATTATAAAACGCAGATTGTGTGTGTGTGTGTGTGTCTGTGTGTGTGTGTGTGTGTGTGTGTGTGTGAGCGTGTGTGTGTGTCTGTACGCTTATATATTGGATCGGATTTCCTACATTTTTCAACCGATTTCAACAAAACTTTACAGGACTACATATAATTACCTTGCGGTGGTTCTGACAGCGCCAAAAATTGGAAAAACACAATTGTTTTTGCACAAAATCAATTTGAAAACACGATCAAGAGGCATTAATGAAAGGGGGACAACTGATATCGAGTTATACTTATTATAAAACCCAGGTTGGTTGTTTGTGTGTGTGTGTCTTCGTTTATATATGGGATCGGATTTCCCACATTTTTCAATCGATTTCAACAAAACTTTTTTTTGGCAGGTAGTCTTTCTTATTGTCTTGCACACTTTTTTCTTTATTTTTACATTCAAAATGCTTTAAAAATTCCATTTACAAGACAATTGTTTATAATAAAAATTCTATTCAATCGGTAGACTCATAACGATTGAAAACAATGCTTTTGTTTGAGTTTGGGTTTGAACAATTCGTAAAAAAAAAATAGAAAAAACTAATTAAGACATGCGTGTCCGTCAACCTTAAACAATAATCTTTGTCAATTTTATTTTTCAGTCTTTATGATGGTCGATACTTGATCTATCTCTTACTGTTACATCCCCGGGCAACGTTAGGCTCTACTGCTAGTATCTAATAAAAGGAAATCACATGTCTACAAACACATAGTATCAGCTCCAAGAGTAACTGTCCAGATCTCTAAAAAGAGCTCAGAGGTTTGCATCATAAACTTTTAGTTGCATTTGCCAATACTAACAGGGGAAAGTCAACCACTGTGGACTGCGCATCATAGATTGGAATTATCTTCAAAGACTGGAAGTCTCATAAAATAGTCTTCGTTTCATATGGAGAAGTTCACATCATATGGCGAAGTTCGCTTTCTAGAGTTTAATTTTCGTTAATTATTGGGTTTCATCAGACAGGGGAATCCTCTTTCATATATTCGGGGTCGAACCATAGAAAGGAATGCTCGTTAGATAAAGGATTTCGCCAAATAGAGAAATAATTATCATATAATAGGCTTTGTTCATAGAGTAAAATTGTTGTCATAGAGAAGGCATCATATAATGAAATTCTCGTCCTATAGAGGGGAACCCTCTATAGGACGAGACAGTAGAATTCAGACAGTAGAATTCTCGTCGTAAAGTAGAATTCTCGTAATAGATTGGAATTCACATCTTATAGTAGGTATCTCATAATGTAGCGAAATTCTCATCATAATGTGGATTTCTCATCATAGTATCAACTATAATAACGTTTCAAGTAATAAAAATATCGGATTGAAAAGATATATACATATGCATGTGTTTCATAGGATGTGACGAACAAGGAACATTTTTGTGAGATTTTTTATTCAGTTTTTATGCTGTCCTTGGAGTTTTTCTTTTATATGGACTTAGAATATGTCAAAATTATCTGTAATGATTATTACCCTAAATTCTTTCGAATAATACTTTAACCATTTTCAAGGGTTCTTAGTATATTTTTGTGATTGTATTCACAGTTGTGTTGTACAGGAAGAGTCTTAATTTCATATTGCGATATTGTCGAATGTTTATAACCCAGCCTGTACGCCCCAGATAGTTTCGAAGCGAAAAATGTAAATGTAGATCTGTGTGTTTTATTTAAAGTATTTCAATTATCTTTAAACATTTTTACAGTCAGACATTTGCAATTTACAAGTAAATACTCAATATATATATATATATATATATATATATATATATATATATATATATATATATATATATATATGAAAATTTCTCCGATTTAATCAGTAGAGAAGACAATATTTGTGAATAAAAATGACAATAGGAAAACTAGTGATTCCTGACGCGTTTCGTCCAATATGAACTTTATCAAAGGCAAATGCGAAATGAATATAATTTAACAAGGTAACTGATAAAAACAAAAACAAAACCAAGAATGTTACTAGCAACTGGAATGTAGAGAAACGCTATTTTCATATTGTTAACTGAAAATAACATCAGTATTTGTCACGTGTGGAGAATATTGTCATTGTATCTGTGTTGATGTATTCAACCACTTTCTTTTGATTTTATGAATCTGGTGTGTATATTTGTTTGTGAGAGCAGTAATTTTGTTAAGAAAGATGAAATAGGGAAAAAACCTGGGCCTAGATTAATATTGGGGTAATTTTCTATGGCGGCACTCTCTAGAATTTTCCTTTTGAGAGAATTATTTTCTTTTTTTGAGTGTAGCATTTTTAAAATCAAAATTATGGTTGAATTTATTTCTATGTATTAACAATATGATAATAGCGTTTCTCTACATTCCAGTTGCTAGTAATATTCTGTTTTTGTTTGTATTAGTTACCTTGTTAAATTATATTCATTTCGTATTTTAGTTTGATAAAGTCCATATTGGACGAAACCCGTCAGGAATCACTAGTTTTCCTATTGTCATTTTTATTCATAAATCTATCTATCTATCTATCTATATATATATATATATATATATATATATATATATATATATATATATATATAATCATTTCAAACGTCATATTTAGTGGATACACGTCTGAGACCTTTTTTAAGCAGTGCAAATTACATCTACTGGTGTGTGCATTCAAGAATTTTAATAAAGTTAAATTAACTTCTGACAGTTCTAAACTGCGTCCTCCTTTCGTAAGGGAACCCATTGCCTGACCCGGAGTACTTTCAACTGCTCAACCACAGTGAGCTTGACAACACAGAAAGATTCAATTACACTTTTAAGGAATACATATTTTCATAGGTACTAACTTTATTTCCGTACGCAAAATGTTAACGTTTTTTTTTTTAAATGATAACTCCACCTTGTAAAAATCAGATTGTAATGGAGTCATTTCTACTAGTCATTTCTGTTCTTTCTATATTTCAGTTTTAAAAAGAAAGGAAAAAACTAACTTTAAGCCATTTACATAAATAAATTTGGCAAAGATTAAAAGTGCTACAAGCAAGACAAAAGGAATGGATTGACCAGCTAGAAAATATTTTAAGAAGAATAAAAACATTTGTAGAAAGATTTGTGACAAATACAGAGAAAAAAGATACAGAATATTAAAAAGGTTAAATAAAGACATAAAAGCATCCAAAATACAAAAGAAAAAAATGTAACTTGGACCAAGAAATCCATAAAAAAATGATTTCTCAACAATCATTTTTATTGATGCATGTAGAGCTATATTGGAAGAACCTGATGGTTGGCTTATAGGTTGGTTTCTTCGGAGAAATAGTCAAGCAACATGACAGGAGAAGGAGAGTGTAATGTTTTAGGGGCATGTTGTCGAAAAGTAAAACGCGAAGTCTTTTCAAATTTACTAATGCTTTCAAGATAATCATGTGTACTAAATACAAGAGTCGGCACAATTAAATTATTTCCATCGTTTTTCAACTCAACATGGCTTTTATCTGGTATGCCACACTTAATTATTTTCAAATAATATTCTTCACTTACGATTATTTGTTTCCGGGAAATTCTTCGCCATGGTTCTCCACAATTTCTTCTTTAAGGCTCTTAGTAAGGTTTCTCTTATTGGTATCTCTCCTAATCCCTATTCTGTCAACCATTCAGACAAGCACATTAGGTAGTTTAGTTGCTGTTTGCTTCTGTCTCTCTTGCCCCTTCACTATGTCCTGTGTGTGTCAAATTCTCCAAGCTCATTTTCCTTATTATGTGCCTGAGAAATTTAAATTGTCTCTTTCTAAATCAAGTATAAGTATCCTTTTTGTCTTCATTTTCTCTAAAATTTCCTAATCAATCATTGGTTCATTCCATGGTATTCACAGCATCCTTCTGTAGAACCACTTTTCTTTTTCTTTTTTTTCTTCATCAGAAGGCGAAACGCGTCGACTCAGGTAATTTTTCCTTTTTTCGTTATTCATATTGTCTATTTACATATATATTCTATCTGAAATCTTACATACATTTTATTGTAAGGAATGCCTGAGTTCATACCGTAAGTCCCGACTTTTTCCAAGATCCTACACGTAAAATCTTTCCTTCACGAGCTAATGCTGTGTCCAACCTTTAACATCAACAAAATATAAGTATTATTCAATAGCTGTTGTGTTACTAAGTGCGGTGTGGATGAGATCCTGTGACTTTTATTTGTGCATCGATCTCTGAAGAAACGATAACTGTCATTGTATAATCGATGAGGTGGCATCAGAATGCATGTGTCCCCGTGAATAAAAGAAATCGTTCATAAATCATCGAAGCAGGTGTTGATAGAGTGAGAAGATCTGGAAAGTGTCCGGTGGGAAGGGAAGAGGGTGTTCGGAAAAAGAGTGAAGAAAAGAAGTGTGAGGGAATGAAACTCGTGACTCTCCCTCGCCTCTTATCCTACCTAGAAATTCCCCACCCATTCATGCAAACGCTGACCCACACCCCTACCTCGTGATTCTCACCCACTAAATTTTCATTGCTTCCTGCATTTTGACATGGTTGCTCGCCGAACTGTGGTTGGGGCGTTTGGGTGTCTTTCCCCCGCCGCCGTCGACCACAGGAGCGAAACGAAGATTTATTATTTACTTTGACTTCCTTAAAAACTGATTATTTCTTTCTTTCTCTATTTCCTTCCCTCTTTCTTTCTTTTTCCTTACTGTTTTCTTTTATTCATTGTTACGTTCCCGCTTTCCCTCCTTCAATTCTCTTTTTCCTTCTTTCTTTCAATATTTCTTTCATTGTTTTTTCGTCCATTCTTTCATTCTTTCTTTTTTATTACCTTCTTTCTTTCTTTCCTTTTCCCTTTTCTTTTCTCCTTTTTCCTTCTTTCCTTCTTCATTTCTTACATTCTTTCCTTTCTTTTTCATTTCCTTCTATCTTTCTTTCCTTCTTTCTTTCTTTCTTTCTTTATTTCTTTCTTTCCTTCATTCTTTCGTTCCTTCTTTCTTTTTCTTCTTTCTTTTTCACTTTTTCATTTCCTTCTTTCTTTTCTTCTTTCATTTCTTCCTTCTTTCTGTCTTTCCTGCATTATTTCTTTTACTCTTTCTTTCTTTCCTTCTTTCTTTTTCCTTTCTTTCTTTACACACTGTTTACTTCATTCTGCCTGTCTCCATTTCTATCTTCTGCAACTAAATCTTTTCTTTTAACTCTTGTCAACTGTCTTTCTTTCTTGGAAACTTTTTCGTCTGGTCTTATGTTTCTTCTTCCGTTTTCTACTTCGCTTTTTTTTCTTCTTTTTCGTCTTCTTCTTTTCAACTAATTGCGTGTTGTTCTTTCTTCTTCTTCTTCTTCTTCTTCTTCTTCTTCTGTCTTTTATATTTTCCCTTATTCTTGTCAGCGTCTTCTTTTTCATTTTTACATCTTTTTAAACCTTCTTTTCTACTTTCTTTTCTTCTGTGACTTTCCCTCTCTCTCTCTCTCTCTCTCTCTCTTTCTCTCTTATAGGTATATTATTGTCTCTCTCAATATTCAATATTTTTCTCTCAACATTATTCTTTCTTTTTTTCTCTCAACTTTTCTCATTTTTCAAACTATTATTCTCTATGATTCTCTTTGCTCTGATTTTTCATATCTTTGCATATCTCACAATCCTTTGTCAATTTCACCTCTTCTTCGTTTTTTTTTTCTTCTAAATCCAATCATTGCAAGAAGCTCATATTCAAACAGCATTCAGCTAAACAATGTCTTCATGCTGTGAATCTGTCCATTCTTTTTTTTTTCTTTTTTTTTTTCAGCTAGCATCGCGACTTGGCATGAAATTAGTTTCTTCTCCGACCACAGCGAAGAGACCCGTTCAACGTTTTCTATATTACGCACTTCATTTTCATTAAATCCTCCAATGCAAATCATTGATAATGTCTTAAGATTAAGAAATTTCAAGATGCTTCGGTCCGGTCACGCAAACGTAATGATCGTTTGTAACAGCAAAGCAACCAATATTACCATATGCAAATCTCAATGAAGAATACTATGAATATAGAATCACACACACACACACACAAATATATATATATATATATATATATATATATATATATATATATATATATATATATAAACAATCCAAACTATTGGTAAAGTTTCCAAATCCAACCCTACCAACACGAAGACTGTCAAATGAAAGAACTTGAAAAAGCAAAAGAAAAAAAAATTAAAAAACAACAGAAGTGAAAGGAAATACAAAGAGGAAAGAAAAGACAGACACCCTTTTATTTCCTTCTTTTTTTTTAATCATTTCACCCCAAGCAAAGCAATAAAGCCACTGATACAGGTTACTGAGTGTGAAAGAATCCGAGAAGCAGAAAAAAAAACTACTAGTAAGGAGAGAGGACAATAAAAAAAAAAAAGAATTAAGAATACAGAAGATAACGAATGAAATTGCATGTAAATTTTGAAAGGTCAAGGTTGACTAGAAAGCAAGTAGCCCGAAGAGAGTTCCACAAGCGAGAAAGGCGAAAGAAGAACCTATTAGAAAAGAGTTACATCTAGCAATTTCAACGGTAAAACATTGACCCCTTAGCTACCAATCTAATGCTCCGCTTAAATTCGTAAAGTTGAGGTATCAATGAGGAGAGCCCATCTGGCAATAACCCAAAGTGCTCAATACCTATAGCAAATAGACCAAGACAGAGGTTAGCATCAGCCATGTTAATGACAGACAGAAAAGATTTTGATAAGTTATTTTATTAAATTATTATTTATTTCATTTTGATATTGTTATATAGTAATAAAGTGTTACTGTCGACACTAGAGTTTGAACATAAATCGCCAGTGAACAAACACGAGCGATTCCATTTTGAATAAGTAGATCACGTAATCATAAAGGAAACGCATATGTGGGAATTAGCGTGGCGTCTAATTGATCATCATTTCTATTCTATCCTCTATTACTACACGGATCACTATTTCTACTTTCTTATTATCGCGACTATATCTGGATCTCAGAGCTCAATCTTCACTGTTCAGCCATGATAGAATTCAAAATTTTTTATGCTATCTCGTAGGAAGAAGACCGATTGCCGGGCCTGAAGCCTCTTTCCCCACAGATGCAAAGCTAATCGTTAATCAGTCCTTATTTTCGTGGCAAATATTCAATGGAGCTTTATTCTTTAGTTCCACCAGTTCAGACATTTACAACTAAAACACGTCGTGATAATTCCACTTTCAGCCTTATTTCCTCCACGTATTCCAAATGGAAAGCGAAATTCCACTCACACAGTTTTTTCCTAAGAACTGCTACTCTGTAGAACAGGCTCCCGCGTGGATGCTTCCCTGAAATCTACAGTATTGACCTATTCACTATACTATTTTCTACTGATCACTATACGGAATATTATTCGGATCACTATTTGATGGTTACTATTCGAGCGAGTATTATCGAGCAAGTACTATTAGTGCGAGTGATATTCGAAGGCGTCTGACTCCAGTATTGTTCAACGGCGTTACTATAGTTGTAATCTGCGATTACAAAGTCTCTACTACAACTAGCATTACAAAAGTGACAACGAACGTTCGTAGACATCACAAAAGATAAATTTCATATGATTTTATTAAATTATATTAAATAAAATTATTTTGGCGATTTCTTTCATAACAAAAGCTGAATTATCGCGACTATATCTGGATCTCAGAGCGAAAATTCCACTCACACAGATTTTTTTTCCTAAGAATTGCTACTCTGTACAACAGGATCCCACGTGGATGTTTCCCTGAAATCTACAGCATTAAAGTCTTGAAATCATGTAGAAATCGTTATCTATCCTCCTTATTCTCATAATTTCTATTTCATAAAATGTCCCCTTTCCTTCATATCACACACTTCATTTATCATAGTTATTTTAGCAGTAATAATCTACCTTGACTGGCTCTCGAGTCTTGTATTAGATGAATCATAGTATTACAAAAGGCAAAGTTCCTCTTCTGGTTTTAATCGTCAAAAGTTATCCATCGTCTTTATCCTCATAATCTCTATTTCATAGTACGTCATTTTTCGTTCATATCACACTCTTCATTCATAAACATTTAAACATTAACACTCTACCTCGAGTGGCTCTTGAGCTTTGTACTGGGTGAAAAAAACAAAGTGTAGTTCGCATAATTTTCCTTCCCGGTTACTCTCTAGTCCTGGGTATAACGATAAACTACATCTGGCAGCAAGGCCTCTGTTCGAGAAGACCGGAGGTTTTAAGAAGCGTCAAATCACCTCTTAATTGCTGTTGTTCCTAAATTCACCCTGACATGGGGTCGTAACAACTGTTAGGCTCCCAGCTATGGACAAATAGTGACCCCCCCGCACCAAAAAAACACTATGAAAGTATAGCAATATATTTTATAGTAAAAATACCAACACTACATTTTTATAAAAAATTACCAACAATACATTTTATCTGTAGATGAAGGTATGTAAATGCATTCAAAATATATTTTGTTGACGCCAAAATATTTAGATTTCGGCATTAAATAACCCATAGAGGTTAGCATGCCGCTTAACAAAATCAACCAAACCAAACCCGGTCATTCACAGAATAATAATAATAGTAATAATAATAATAATAATAATAATAATAATAATAATTATTATTATTATTATTATTATTATTATTATTATTATTATTATTATTATTTTCAGAAAATGATTCGATCATCTAATATTAACTAAAAGCATCTTGCGTAGGGCAATGGCACCTTAGTTTTAGTTTAGAGTACTTGGAATTTCGCACACCTCTCCTTGTGTCCCTTTCATCAGTTGTTTCGTTACGTTCTCCTTAAGCTCGCCCTCACTCTGAAAACTTTCAATGACATTAAACTGAATTTTCAAAGAACCCTATCTGGATTTTAGTGGTGGGCCTTAAAGCTCGCTGGGGGTGATACACGATGTTTTACACACACAGACACACACTGAGACACACACACCAAAAAAAATAAGATCACATGATCACTAAGGCGATAATGGTCACACGGTCGATAAACCTCAATGCTGAATGAATGACCCCACGAGAGAGTGTACCTTTCCTTACTGTTGGTAAGTTTATATTCTTATTTATTGTCAAATAAATCAATGACTGACCAATCGGTTGTCAGGACGGGATATTGAGAATGAATGGATCGGCTCTGAACACACATGTAAAAGAAATGCATGACTTTTTTTCCAGTTTCATATCGCTCAATACTATTATGGAAGTTTCTCGGTCAGAAAGCTTAATTAATTGCAGGTCAGGAAAGTTGCGAAGGTTGTAATTCCTTTGTAGAAAAATGTAACGTACGAACAAAATAATACAAATGTAGAATAAGTTTTTAATCCAAAAAAAAACAAGTTCTTGAAATGAATAAAGGATTTTGCAGTTTTTGACTTATCACAAAGTCTGTTTCAAATACTACTTTCGAACCTTGTCACTAAATTACTAATAGAATCAAAGCAGTTTTTACTTACAGTTGATGACTGCAGTTGTCCGGCCTTTCCATCCTGTAGCCTTTTCCAAGTTCTTTCAGAAGATTCGATGCATCCAATGTTGGATATGGAACTCCACCAAGGGAAATAATTTCATACAGGAGAATTCCAAATGACCATCTATGAAAATATATCAAATTTTAATTGTAGCAAAATTTGATTGATTTAGAGAAAAATTTATTTTCTGGATTAACACAGAGATTAACAGTTGACTAAAGAGAGCTGAATACAGCACAGTGTACCCAATAAGTTTAGTCTGACACAAGGCCACAGTCGTGGAGCATCTTATGATAATAATCTATCTGAGCTTGCTAATTATCACTGAATAATAATAATAATAATAATAATAATAATAATAATAATAATAACAACAATAACAATAATACCCGGTTACGGAGATAGGACCTGTTACAATTTTATGGGACTACACAATACACACTGACAGATCAATCAAAGCCAACCACCCAGACATTGTTATTAGAGACCGCAAACAAAAAAGTGCCTCCTTATTGATATGGCAGTCCCTGCAGACTGCAATGTATCTTTGAAGATCTCCAAAAAACTATCAAAACACAAGGACCTAGAAATCGAAATCTCCAAAATGTAGCACATGGGAACATCAACAATCTCCGTTGTAGTTGGAGCCCTCAGACTGGTTGAAAAATATTCCAGTAAACTAATTGAAGGGATTCCTGGAAGTCCATGCCTTAAAGAAATACAAAGAATTATTCTCGAGTACAGCCCACACCTTACGAAGAGCTTTGTCTATGTAAAATATGTTTGTTTGTTTTTTTTTTTTTGGTGGAGAGGTCCAGTGTAAAATGTCATGATGCCATTTCTAACCTTAGGTCCCGGAAAGAAATGAGTACACATCAGAAATCAAAGGAAATAAAATATTAATAATAATAATAATAATAATAATAATAATAATAATAATAATAATAATATGGCTTCTGATCTTAATTGATTGGAGATGTACATGTTGTGTCTCAGTGAATTAAGATCGATCTCTATCTCTCTCTATCTCTCTCTATCTCTCTCTATCTATCTCTCTCTATCTATCTCTCTCTATCTATCTATCTCTCTCTCTCTATCTATCTCTCTCCGATCAATAAAATCAGAAGACATGTCTCTCGCGGCTTCCGATTTTACCTGATTGATTTATTAACATGTACCTCAATTGTCTTGGTGACTTAAGATGCTACAGTAAATATCGCGTTCAGTAGCACAGATTTGGTTTGTCCCTGAGCGAGAGTAGCGAGAAATATTATGACCGTATGTCGAAATGGTATTTTTTCTTTTAAATTAGAAGGATGTGCCATCCAAAGTGACCAGAAAGTAACATCTTGATATTTGAGAAGACCTTTAATTGAGAGTGGGTGAGCGGACTGAGTTACTGTTATGGTAATTTACCCATGCACGCATGGACTCTCCCAGCTATAAATAGGAGCAGGTACTGCTTTTTTGGTGGGTGAAGTTTCCAGCAGTCAGCTCTGGCAGTCAGAACGAATATTCTTGCTGAAACACTCTCTTTGTATATGTTTGCATTACTATTTCTGTTAATATATTTGTTTAACTCAATTCCTCTCTTGTGTCTTTATTTCTTGTTCTAACAAGGCCACAACAGTTACCCGACCTGAAAGCATTTCTGTCCCCTATTTACAAAGCTGTGTGCTGCTTCTGTCAAACCCTGTCAGCATATCACGTTCATCTGGCTATGATGCAGGTATTTGCTATATCCTTATTTGAATGGGTGCCATGGTGGGTACATTGGGTTTGCTTTCTTCCCTAGCGTGCTACTCACTTAATCAATCAATCAATCATAATAATATTACTGCTAGGTCACCTAGCAGTATAATCGCGTCCACAAGTAGTTGGTCTTCGGTGATGGAATCGCGATTGGCTCACCATTTCATGTGACCTGGCTCAGGATGGTCCGTGATGCTGTACTTGCTCGGGAAGAAGCCGGCTGAAAACCGATACAAGTCAAGTCAAAATAATAATATCTTGGGGTTGGGGCAAATGTTCGTAGCGTTTTTTAATAGGTAACATTTGAACATGTAATTTTGTTTTCATTTAAAGTAAAAATGGAGGAAAAGAAAAGGCATTCTCGTTAGTTGGTGGCATTATATTTCTAGAAAGGAAAATCACTGTATAAAAAGCAGAAACGATATGTGCCGTTTATGGAGACAGTGCAATAGCTGACAGTAATGTTCGTAAGTGGTTCGCTAGGTTCAGAAGAGAAGGTTTTTATCTGTAAAACCGAATATGTTCCGGCATGTCTGCAGTCGTTAATAGTGAAACATTGATAAAAAAAAAAAAAAAAAAATAACACGACACGTGACATCGCAGAGATTTTCTACACATTTCATATGAACGTTTTAAAACATTTGAAAATACTTGGAGAAGTAGATAACTTCTATGTTTGGCTGCCCAACAGTTTAACTTTTTTTAATTAATGGACCGCATATTCATTTGTTGTCCTCTGTTAATGTGCAATAAAATTGAACACAAGCGATGAAGGTTGATTGTTTACAACAATGTGAAGCAAAAAAGCTCCTAGAAAAAACGCAATGAGCCACACTAATCACTTGAAGGATGTTTTTGCAACTGAAGAAGGCGATGATGCGTATCTGTTGGAATTGGAAGGATACTGTGTATTACGAGATCTTCCTGCAAAATGAGATTTTGATCTCAAACACGTACTATTGACCAGATTAAAGTCAGTAATTGATGAAAAGCTTCCGAAATTAGTCAATCAGAAGTGGGTGCCATGTTCCATTAGAGAAACGCCAGACCCCATGTCTCTTTGCAGAAACAGAAATTGATATGTTTGACAATTCTCGACGTTACTCACTTTCAAATTACCACCCATCCTTACAAAGATTATCTTAATGGGAAGAACTTCAATTCTCTGGAAGTCTATAAAAACCACTTAGACCAAATTAATCACCCAGAAAGTCTAGGGACGATGGTATCTTGAAGCTATCCTGTTGTTGGTAAAGGGTATGGAATAAAATGGCGCATATGTGATTGAATAAGTCTATGTACAAATATGTAAATATTGTTTTTGAAATTCAATTAAAAACGCTCCGTCTATTGTTTTTGTATAATGTCACTGGATGATTTTCATATAATAAAAATGTAGAAGGAATTTCCTTCTTCAAACTTTTAAATCTGAATTCAACAACTCGAAGTATGCTGCATTAACAAAACATTTGATAAAAATCCATAATACGTAAAATAAGTGTCCCCGTTGTGCATATTTGTTTTTGGTTAATATAATCCCAGAGCCGCCAAAAGCACATTACATTTAAATCTAAAGCCTTCTCACCCATGTTGGAGAAACCACCTCCCTGACTGGCCATGTCTTCAGGGATGTAACCGTACTCATCCCGCTTGGGCAATTGCCGGTTGGTGAAGATATTTAACCCATAGTTGAAGGGTTTTAATTCTGAGTTGTAATTCACCAAGAGTATAAGACCCAATCTGTCATGTTATTTACCCATATTTTTCCCAATTTGCTATTTGCACGTAAGTAAATGTAACGAATTCGACTGGGATTCGAACTTGACTCTCCGATTTCAAATTCCAAACCACTATCAAATATAAAAAATATCCATGTGGAGTCGCTGAAAGAAATTATTAAACTCGATATGGAGTTTTTGCAAATGATTAAGTAAATTGTGTTCTGGAAATTTTGAAAAAAAATGCAATCCATTTGTGACAAATAAATGAAGCGATTTAAATTCTATTATTAATTTTTAACTATTTTTATTGCAAATACTATTCAGGGTGCCAATCTGCATTATTAAATATGACTATCTTTACATGTGTCAACTATTATTATTAATTCTTGATTAGTATTTACGTTTCATCTTTCATCTTCACTATTTATTACATGAAGTAATAATATAAATGAAAGTCAAAAATTAATGATAATGGCTGATAATGCTTCATCTAATAAAAATAAAGATGCAAGTAAATATTAATTTTAAATTACCAATAATGGTAGAAAAATCCTCATATAATTAAAATGAAGATGAAAATAAATCCTAGTCAAAAATGAACAATTTTGGTTGGCAATTCTTTATATAAGAAAAATATCATATATAAATCCTAATGCCATTTCTTTATTCATTAATCTTTGTTTAATCTTTTTAATCGACCTGGATTCGAATTTATTACCTGAAGCTCCCCAGGGCTTGCCTCTCAAAATCAGGTTCAATAGTACATCACTTCATGACAACATCTTTTGTTGCTCATGTGTTACCCAGCTAATAATGACCACTTCCATTCCTACTTAACTGTAGTCCTTCTTCTATGCGTTTATGTGCATATCTAAATGTTTTCTCATTGTACAGAGGCTCATAATACAGCGAGAAAATGAATTGGCAAAACAATATCACTTGATAATATCCTAGAAAAATACTTTATTAATCGAATATCAGCAATCTGGAATTATTTTCAAAGATCAATTGTGGGATTTGGAAAGAAGAATCAATTTTCTTGTGAAAATCCGATATTCTCACAGTTTTTTGTTTTTCAACCTGTGAAAGGCGTTTTGTTTCATTAGAATCACTGGACCTTTGGCTGTTCTTTGACATTTCAGTTTCACAGACAAGAAAAAAAAGGCGAGAAAGGAATGCGGAAGGAAAGAGCAAAGAAACTAGTTAGACATTGACTAGAAGCGAGAGAAAAGCTGAATGTCCAAAGCGCATAGATAGATAGATAGATAGATAGATAGATAGATAGATAGATAGATAGATAGATAGATAGATAGATAGATAGATAGATAGATGTGAATAGACTGGGATAGATGTGAATAGACTGAGATAGATAGATAGATAGATAGATAGATAGATAGATAGATAGATAGATAGATAGATAGATGTGAATAGACTGGGATAGATGTGAATAGACTAAGATAGATAGATAGATAGATAGATAGATAGATAGATAGATAGATAGATAGATAGATAGATAGATAGATAGATGTGAATAGACTGAGATAGATAGATAGATAGATAGATAGATAGATAGATGTGAATAGACTGAGATAGATAGATAGATAGATAGATAGATAGATAGATAGATAGATAGATAGATAGATATGAAAAAACTGAGATAGAGAGAGATGTAAATAGACTGAGATAGATAGATAGATAGATAGATAGATATGAAAAAACTGAGATAGATAGAGAGAGAGATGTAAATAGACTGAGATAGATAGATAGATAGATAGATAGATAGATAGATAGATAGATAGATGTAAATAGACTGAGATAATTACATATATAGAGAGAAAACAGATGTAAATAGACTGAGATAGGCAGATAGATAAATAGATAGAGAGAAAGAGAGAAAGAGATAGATGTGAATAGATAGATAGATAGATAGATAGATAGATAGATAGATAGATAGATAGATAGATAGATTATAACAAACTTAGGTAAATAGCTTTGAATAGGCATCTAGTGAGGACATTAATATGAAATCATTGTATAGCTCCCTATGTATGTATAAACGTCTGTAGCGACGAAAAAATATTAATTTCTTCGCACATATACAATCAGAAGGATATTTTGTATAAATCATCTGGCCTCTGACGCGCCTAAAGCGGTAACAAATATAGAAATATAAATACAATATTTGTGAGTTGTTCATTTATGTAATAGACGATGTTTTGATGTCTGATCAATCTGAAATAAACTTGGTCGATTATGATAAAAAGCAAATCCCGACATCGACTTAATCCATTTGAAAACTCCAGTTTAAAGATGTCATCTTTTCTTAAGCCGTGCGAATAAAATCCTGTTGAGCTTACACTGAAATCTCGTTCAAACACTGAGTTGCTTTTCAAATATGCATCTCTAGACTAGCTTAGTCGAGGACAGGGCCAATAGGGAAGAAGCGGAAAGAATGTGTTGCGCCAGTGAAAATTGCCTACCGTGAGAATCAACTCAATCTTTGTATTTTGTCTGCATTCCAATACTGACCATTATTGTGAACTGAGTAACTACTTTTTCCACTTGGCAGGTTTTTATTTACCCAGTTTAGTCTGGCATCAGTGCATAGTAAAAAAGTGCCTCGTGTGATCGTACTCGCTACATTAACGAATGGGCTTTATCTAACGTGTTTACTAACCCTTACTCTACATCAGGCGCCACATACTTCCTCCATAAATATAATCTTCAATATATACAAGCATTCAATATAAGTTCATTACCAACGGAAGTTATTGCTAGTCTGCCGCAGGACAGAAGACTTTCCCAAATCCTTCAGTGACAAGTGCCTAGTTCTAACAACAACGTAGAAACTCATCTTGAATCCAAATATACTTCCAGATTAACTATTATATGCAGGTAGTATAACGGTTGTCGGTACCTAAAGTGGAATAGGTCACCGAGTTCAAATTCCGGAATGGTCAACTGCGTTCATTTTCACACTAATGTCCTTGGGAATGAAGCCATCTTTTTTCACCCCCACCCTTCTCCAAAATGTGAATTAAACTGCAGGGTAGACTGGAATCTATAACCTTGGGTGGCAACCCGTCTAAGAAAATGAAAACTCTCAATTCTATACTCAGAAGAAGAAAACGGAAAACCACTCTCCAATATTGCACAAGAAGCCATGGCAATTCACAGATAATAAAGTAATCTGTCGAAAGCTATGATTACCTACGCCAAGAAAAGACGTGACATTAAAAAAAAGAAAAGGAAGCTGTGGATAGCCATGATCGTCTAGGCTATGAAGAGACATGGCATTACAATATCATTCTCTGTTTAATAATCATGTTAATTATTGTTCTAGCAAGATTTAAATAAAGCTAAATGTCTGTCTCCTTAAAGTGGCAGTTTCCAATTGATTCCAATGCAGAAAAAATTGGACACCTAAAAAACAATAACTCTGAAAGTAAACAGAATAATGGCAAAGAAGAAAAACCAGAAGATATACTTTGCCTTTTTTTAATACTAAGTTTCACACAATACAAGACCCGAGAGCCACTCAAGATAGATGATTATCGCTAACATGACTATGAATGAAGTTTGTGATATGAAGGAAATTGGGGTCCGTATTATGAAATAGAATTTATAGAATAGATACGAGGATAGATAACGATTGACTTATGATTTGAAGAGGTTGATATTGTAGATTTCAGGGAAACATCCACGCAGGAGCCTGTTCTACATAGTAGCAATTCTTGAGGAAAAGCTGTCTGAATGCAACTTTCTCCTCGCATTTGGAATATGCGGGGGCGAGGCTGAAAGTAGAATTGTCATGGCGTGTTCTCGTTGTAAAGGTCTAAATTGGTGGAACTAAAGAATGAAGCTCATCTGAATATTTGTCATGAAAACAGAGATTAATTATCAATAGGCTTACAATGTTGCGTCTGTGGGGATAGAGGTTGCAGAGCGGAAAACAAATCATTCCCTCTAACCAACACCCACCCCACCCTCAAAATACAGCGTAAACGATTACGATTCCTAGTACGGTTGGATCGTGAAGATTGAGAAGCTCCAGCTCTGTGTAGGACAAAAGGTCGCAGCTAAAAACAGCAACTCACGCGAAGAATTAATATTTTTATTTAAAATAGTTAATAGTTTTAATAGATATATTTTGATTTATTTAATATATGTTAATAAAATCACATTTACTTTCTAGAAAAGCAATAAGTAATATCATAAACTCACAGTCTTTATCCACTGTGCCATGTGTCCACAAGGACACATAGCACAGTGGATAAAGGTTTTACTTAAATCCAGTGACAGGACCTAAAGAGTGCGAGTTCAATACCCGGTTAAGGCAGCAACATATTACATTGCATTTAGACATATTGTTCTGTTGTTAATTTCCCTCTGAAAGTTCTCCACTGCCTTAACCGGGTATTGAACTCACACTCTTTGGGTCCTGTCACTGGATTTAACCAACGCCTTTATCCACTATGCCATGTGTCCTAGAGAAAATTATCAGGAGATAACTGATGACTGACATCCATTAAACATGGCACGTAGAACTAGAACAGTCTACCCCAGTGATCAAAATAAAGGGTTAAGTTCGACATTCCAACCACCTGAAGGAGGCCGGAGCGTATAAAGGCCGAAACATCGTAATAAATATGGCGACAAAGATGAGGACAATAGTCCGAATAATGTAAATAGTGTACATAAAACCTCATCTCAGAAATATAGACAGATATAACTTATTTTATATAAAACATTATATTAAATTAAAAAATGGCATATTTTCACTATGGCTTCTTCTGCCCTTGCTAGGGACGGGTTTACAGTCGCATCACGTTGAAACAATGGTCCGTATATGATTTTGAAGTTAAGCAATGTCGAGCCTGGTCAGTACCTAGATAGGTGACCTCTTGGGAGTACCAAGTGCCGCAAGCTTGAATGTGCAGGTGATGTAATAGATAATGACTCCGATTTATTAATCGTCAATCCGATTCCCAATTCTATTTCGGTTTATTTTATTCACTTACGCGCAAATACCCCTGGGAAAGTTATCAATCAACCGCTTCTCTACCCATCTATGGGTTATCTCCCACCACCACCAAACAATTCTTACAATTAAAAATATTTTCTGGCTTTAAATAACCTGCAAAATAGTTGATAAGCCGTAGAAATCGAATAAAAAATCACAAAGAAAAACTTAACGACTTTTCTTCTATGACTATTTTTCGCTATCTGTTTATGTATTTGGCCGAGTGGTCTTTTTTTATTTCTTCGCTCTCTGTGTATGCCCAATGACGAGCGATTTTTTTACAACCTCGTTATCTGAGCATGTACATGGCTGAGTAGTCTTTTTGAATACCTAGCTATTTCCGTATGTATATGAGCGACCGGTCTTTTTTACTACCTCGCCATCTGCATATATAAATGGCTGACCGGTCTTTTTTACTACCTCGCCATCTGCATATGTAAATGGCCGACCGGTCTTTTTTACTACCTAGCTATCTGCGTATGTAAATGGCCGGCCGGTCTTTTTTACTACCTCGCTATCTGCATATGTAAATGGCCGACCGGTCTTTTTTACTACCTCGCTATCTGCATATGTATATGGCCGACCGGTCTTTTTTACATTCGCTATTTCCGTATGCATATGGTCAACCGGTCTTTTTTACTACCTAGCTATCTGCATATGTATATGGCCGACCGTTCGTCTTTTAAATTCGCTATTTCCGTATGTATATGGTCAACCGGTTTTTTTTACTACCTCTCTATCTGCGTATCTATATGGCCGGGCGGCCTCAAGCATATCGTCTCACTAGGTGTTTTTGGGGTTTTTTTTTCCTGCAGAGAATGATGCTGGTTCGAGCCATGCTGTTGATTATATCGCCTTTATTAAATCTATCGAATGCACAGCCCGGTAGAAGTTATTCACGCTGTGTTAAAAATATAAAAACAGGGCTTCTACTCAAATATGTGTATCCATAAAATAACGTTTGAACATCAAAGTTTAATTCGATACTTTTGGGGTGTGAGATCATTTCTCAAACGATGCACCTGTCAGCCGACTCATGTGCAAGTCTATTTACCTGACATATTATACACTATTGTCAATTTTATTGTTTATTACCCGTGAGAAGTCATTGCATTCCATAAAGGCCATAAAATCCATTTTCCCACCTGGACTGCCCCGCACTGACAACTTCTTCTCTCTCTCTCTCTCTCTCTCTCTCTCTCTCTCTCTCTCTGTCTCTCTTTCTCTCTCTCTCTATCTATCTATCTCTATCTCTGCCTCTCTTTTTCTCTCTCTCTTTATCACTCTCTCTCTCTGGCTGTATATTCCGAGATCCTCGATAATAGAGGATTTTAGAAGTAATTCAACGCACGAATTCAATCAAATATTATTTTTATGTGCATGTGATTGTTTCTAAATACATACTAAGTGTTTTTAAAAAATCTCTGGTGGATTTCGGGTTACAATGCTTTAAGATTATCTATAATCTATTAAGATGTAGGATTATCTATATCCGGCATTGTCAAATGTGTGGCCCACACAAAGGTCACTAATTTGGTCATTAATGACCAAAACTGTAGTTTTTATAATTTAGAAATTACAATATTTAAGAAAATAAATCACGTTTTTACATTTTGATTCATTTTAATAGAATACAAAATAATAATAACATTTACTGCATACATTTATTTAAAATAATTTTAATATTATCGACAAACTTTAAGTTAGCATGGTAGAAAACTATTATTTTAAAAATTGTAGCAAATATTCGATATTCTTGAGAGCTGAGAAAATGGTGCGGGAACAAATTTTCTTTAGTAGCCATACCACCAGCCATCATACCACAAAAACGATATGGCAACTCATTAACAGTTGTAAACAGAAAAGTTTCTTTTAAAATTTAAAAAGATTTTGCTTTTAAAGATGAAATGTTAGCCAAAAATGTTTTCGAGGCGTTATCCAAATTGCTTTATCTTTTTTTACTCTAAACTGTGGTTTAAATGTACCAGTAATTTTTCAAATTCTGTGTCATCAATTTTAAAAATTAGTTTTCCTTCTATTTCAACCCTAAAAATGCTAGTGCCCCTCCAGTTAAGAGGAAAAGAAAATTGAATGAAGAAGGGCGAGTGTTTCAAGAAAAGTGGGAATTGTGGTATTTTTACACAATGGTAAATGAAACGATACATTGTTTAATTTTCAACAACTCCATCACCACGCCAAAAGAGTATGACGTGAATATACATTATGAAACGAAGCATTTATCTTAGGATAAATATGAAGTCCCAACGCACGTTTCGAAACTCAAGGAATTGAAGGCTAATTTGGCACAGCAACAGACCTTTTTTACGAACATTGAGAAACAGAATGTCGCTTTCGTTACTGCAGGCTATAAACTCAGCTAAATGATAGCCATGAGTGGTAAATTTTACAGTGAAGTAGATTTTATAAAGCAATGCCCCGTAAAAACAACTGAAATTGTAATATTCAGAGAAAGTACGCTTATTCAAAAACATTTCATTAACCAGGAACACTGTTACTGAACGGATTGATGAAATGTCAGGTGATTTGAATCAATAGTTGAAGGCTTTATCATCAAGGTTTGGACATTTATCTATCAGTGTTTGTGACAGTGTTGTGGAGATAAACACACCTCTCCAGAAGAGGACTTGAACTCGTTCAAATACATAAATTCAGACGCCGAAAATCGTCAGTAGAAGGAATAAACAAATAGAGATTTAGAGTTCTAGTTTATCTGCTTACTACCTACTTCAGCAAGACTGTAGATTCAAAGCCACATATTATTTCTTGATTGCGTTATCTTCATTCAAGGCAATGAAGACAGAAAAGGCAGTAAATTTAATATTTATGAAGAACAGATTGATCTGGTCTCCATGTATACACTACAAGCCAGGACATCTTTTGAGAGAGTTGAGCAGGTTTTGCATGAATATAGTTTTGATTTGAGTAAACTTGCATGTTTATCGACTGACATTGCTGTGAATATGATTGGCAAACATAATGGTGTTGCTGCCAAGTTACAAAGAAAACTAGAAAATTCACATCCAGATTCATCATTTGTACATTTTCACTGTATTATTCATCAGCCGAATTTGTGTTCAAAGATTTTAAAACGGAATCATGTGCTTAGCTTGGTCTAAATTGAAATAGCAAAAATATTCTGCAATAAATTTTATTAAATGACTCCAATTCGTTGTAATGTGCACAATTGGTTGTCGGGCATGGTCCTCATGACAACACATATGTGACCATGTCGCCTTCATGGTGCCCTCAGTTTGAGATGCCTGATCTATATACTCTATCATATTACTTATCTTGTGAAAAAAATAACGAAAGTTGGTTATCCGTAGGCTTATGTTAAAATGGCATTGTCCGAGAAGAAACATGTTACTTTTGCCTGCTGCCGTAATCCCACAGGTCGTCTCGGCACAAGTTACGCGCCCCCACCCTTATGGTTGTTGCAGCTATAACAACTATGGTGTGCCTAGATGAAAGATAGTCTCACGGTGATTATCCCTCATCAGGCTTGTTTTGAATTCAGAGTTTTCCTTCTCTAAACTGGTTGCCACCTCGAGGCAAGAGTCCCTAGTTAGTTATTTAACCCATAGCTGGAGAGAAGAAGAAATGAATACAAAACTTCCCCAAGACCATAGGTACGAAAGTGAACTGAAACATACTCGGACGCTAACAGCTATACGAATCGCTCATCCATGTGTAGACTGACTTAATTTAAAACAGAGTAAAAATACCCAAATCTGGTTTCCGCCTTTAACTTTTTTACAGATCACTTGGTCCTAAGCAAGGCAATGAAGCCACTAAGACGCAAAGGTCTTACTGAGTGTGGAAGAATATGAGAAAAACTATTATTAAGGCGAGAGAACAATAAAAGACAAGGAATTAAGAAGGCAGGAGATAACGATTGATATTGCATTCAAATTTTTGATGATCAAAATTGACTGGAAAGCAAGAAAAGTGTGCAAGAGAAGAAACTGTTTGCAGAACTTATAGTCACAACATGCCATTTAAAATGAAAAAATAACGAGAACAGGTTACTAAATCATTAAATAAAGTCTAGGCAGCATAGATGAAAGTTCATCGGAATGATTACCATGAAAGTATTAAAAGAAAAGGCTCAATGAAGCAACGTTACAGCGATGGGAAAATGATAATCTAGCGTTGGTCTTCAATTCGTAAAGTCAAGGTTCCAAAAAGAACGCTGATTTAAAAAAATTATCTCAAAATATATATAGAAAACAAATTTTTAATTCTTAAAATTATTTCACAATTTTTATAGAAAAGCTATTTTTAAAGATCGCTTCTTGCAATGTGTTTTGTTAATCATAAAGGTTTTATGGCGATTATTATGTAGCGTTCTGAATTCCTTCCTTCCCTCCTTCTTTTCTTCCTACCTTCTCTCCTTTCCTTCCTTCCTTCTCTCCCTCTCCTTCTTAACTTCCCTCCTCCTTTCATTCCTTCTTTCTCTACTTCCCTCCTTCTTTTCTTCCTACCTTCTTTCCTTCCTTCCTTCTGTCCTTTCCTTCTCTCCTTCCCTCCTTCATTCCTTTCTTCCTTCTTTCCTTACTTCCTTCTCTCCTTCCCTCCTTCTTTCTTCACTCCTCCTTTCCTTCCTTCCTTCTCTCCTTCCTTCCTTCTTTCCTTCCCTCCTTCTTTCCTTCTTTTCTTCCCTCCTTCTCTCCTTCCCTCCTTCTTTCCTCCCCTCTTTCTCTCCTTCCCTCCTCCTTTTCTTCCTACCTTCTTTCCTCCCCTCCTTCTTTCCTTCTTTCCTTCTCTCTTTCCCTCCTTCCTTCCTTCCTTCCTTCCCTCCATCTTTTCTTCCTTCCTCCTTTCCTTCCCTCTTTCTCTCCTTCCCTCCTTCTTTTCTTCCTACCTTCTTTCCTTCCTTCGTTCTGTCCTTTCCTTCTCTCCTTCCCTCCTTCATTCCTTTCTTCCTTCTTTCCTTACTTCCTTCTCTCCTTCCCTCCTTCTTTCTTCCCTCCTCCTTTCCTTCCTTCCTTCTCTCCTTCCTTCCTTCTTTCCTTCCCTCCTTCTTTCCTTCTTTTCTTCCCTCCTTCTCTCCTTCCCTCCTTCTTTCCTCCCCTCTTTCTCTCCTTCCCTCCTCCTTTTCTTCCTACCTTCTTTCCTCCCCTCCTTCTTTCCTTCTCTCTTTCCCTCCTTCCTTCCTTCTTACCTTCCCTCCTCCTTTCCTTCCTTCCTTCTCTCCTTCCCTCCTTCTTTTCTTCCTACCTTCTTTCTTCCCCTCCTTCTTTCTTTCTTTCCTTCTCTCCTTCCCTCCTTCTTTCCTTCCTTCCTTCTTTCTCAATGTTTTTATTTACACGCCTTCCTTTAATTTGTCTTTGTTCTAAATACCTTTCTTTATATTGCCTCATTTTTGCCAAAAGTCATCCTCTCCTTTTTCTCACCCATACCCTTTCTCACCCATTATCATTATTCTTTTTCTTTTTCTCTTTCGTCTTCATTTTTGTCTCACCTCACTCTTTCTCGTGTACTTTTTATTCAATATTTCACCGTTAAAATATTGTTTTCTATTATGACCCTGTAAAAAAAAAATTCCTAACATTTTAACGTTGTTTTCACTCTTCCATTGGCGTTCGTAAAGCCCAATGCACTCGTCCGCCTATACCTCATTCATACAGCAAATACTTGCAAGCGGCTGAGGCTAGAGATAGGGGTCAAGAGAAAAAGCACCGCATTTTTTCTACTGGGATACATTCGCATATTAAACAATGCAAAATAGAGTCGGTCGACATTCGGATTCAATAAAAATATTAATATAGACTCAAATATTGCCAGTGTGCTGATTATGCCTGTATGAAAGAGCACTTTTCTTTCAAAAAAATTGGGGTAGGGGTGTTTCAGACAAGTACAAATCTAAAATATACATATCAATGATGAAAATTTCTCCGATTTAACCAGTAGAGAAGATAATATTTATGAATAAAAATGACAATAGGAAAACTAGTAACTGCTGACGCGTTTCGGCCAATGTGGACTTTATAACAAAAAAAAGTCCACATTGGACGAAACGCGTCAGCAATTACTAGTTTTCCTATTGTCATTTTTATTCATAAATACTTATCAATGTTAAAGATAATTGATTACTATTAACAAAAAGCGATGAGATTTTATGAAACTTTATGTAGATACTCGAAAGAAAATAGAAAACAGTCTCAGTAGAAGAGGAAAACTCTAGTCTAGTTTGTCACCACTTTAAAATCGATTCTGTTTTTAATTATTACATTTTATCTATTAAATTTGAAGAATTTGTTACGGGAATATGCTGGTTGTGTGTTTTGGTGGAAAGACATGTCACCTAGCATATTTATCCCACAACAAAAATAGCGGACTCGAAATGCGAGTCCGGGTAAGAAATGAACAAATAACAATAAAACTATATATAAACAAATGATAAGTATGTATTAACAAAACAAGGGTATACATAGACAATTGAAGATTGACAAAGCAATGAATATGAATGAAGAATATATTTAAACTAGTGAAGGTGTTTCTATAGAAGTAAGTGCAACAAGCGTGTGTGATAGACTCATGTTTATATATGCATGTGTGTGAGAGAGTTCAAAAGTCAACGGAGGACCAAAGGAAGCGGACGCACCTTATCTACGTGTGACTACATCAGAAAGCTAGAGAAAAAAAACTGAAAAAGAGAGAATAACGTAATGTCATTTCCTATTTATAGGTTTAAGGAGCGTCCCCTAGCGGCGATTTTCGAGAAAATAAGTGAGTTAACTCCACAAATTAGGGCATTTTATGTATCAATATGACTATTTGAAAAAGTTATTGATTTTTGCAAATAAATATTTTTATTGATTTTTTGGAACTTCTATGATTAAATTTCAAAAACGTATTTTGTTGTACGGGTTATCACTAAAAATACGAGATATTATTTCGCAAATCGGTATCATAAGCAGACGAAGTTATGTTTTTATTAATGAGTATTTCAAATTTTAATTAACAAATTATCAGGTCGCTCAGTCACCGCCAGTAATATTTTGTCATCTAAATGCCAATTGTATTTATTATTTCCCTCTTCCCGGAAAAGTGATTTCCTCCCGGAATAGAGATTTCTTTCTAAGTATTGAATTCTTCCCGGAATAGTGATTTCTTTCCGAAATAGTGATTTCTTTCCAGAATAGTGATTTCTTCCCTGACTAGCGTTTTCGTCCCGGAATAGTGATTTTTATTCGGAATAGTAATTTCTTGCATTAATTGAAGTTACTACTTTCTATTAAAAGATACTTTTATTAAAAGAATAATTATATTTAGAATCCTTTCTTTAGGGAATGCCTAGACTGAAGCAGTTTTAGTTAGAAGGTTCACTTTTTATAGCTAAAAAAAAAAACCTGTCAACTCGACCTTCGAGAACTATTTCTCGGTTGAAAAAATAAACATTTTGCAAAAAGAAAGAAATATTTGAAAATCTACACCAATTGTTTTAATATTCATTTAAATAAATCACCTAAATTTGAAAAAAAAAATCAAAAGATTTGATATTCAATGACTTTGTTTATCGGGTTGAAAGTTTAAAGCACAAATTTATTATTTCATATACTATGATCTCATCGGAGCGTGTGCGATCATGGCCCTCCACATCATACGGACTTCCCTTCGTATTACTTTGGTAAGGAGGGAGTTCCACACAGCATCTTCAGAACTGTGATTTTATGGAACAGAATCCTGATAGGATGCTTAATCGGCCTTTAGAATTTCTTCAAGTCTAGTTTTAACCAATATCCATCCTACATATCTTCATAATTTGAACCTCTTCTCTTTACACCCTTACAACAACATTCAGGAGCCATCTAACTTGAGTAGTTTTTGGGCACTGTATTGTGTGAATGATAGCAAAAAAAACCTTTAGCACCAAACTTCGTCTTTATTCTGTTATCCATTCACTTAATTTTCCTTCTTCTGAGTTCAAAGAGTCCAGTGAATCTTAAATTCTCCAAGATTACCTTTCTCATCATGTTTACCAAAAATAACATTTAACCATTATAATATCGAGTTTATGTGGGAGCCAGAAAATCTTTCTAAAGAACATTCGTCGAAGGAAGACTGGTCTAAGGAATATTGGTCTAATGAATATTAGTCTAAAAATATTGGTCTAAGGAAGACTCGTTTAAAGAATAGACGTCTAGAGAATTATGGTCTAATGTCGGTTCTATTAATATACAAACACTGCAGCCAATAAATGCTTATAGACCACATGGTATCATCAGTAATTAATGTTGCTATGTCTTAAATATTATTCTGTAATATAGCGAATGTCAATAATATTGAGTATTTTGTACATGAATAAAGTGTTAATGTATTAAAAAATATTATTATGGGCCAATGTTCCTTAGACGAATATTCTATAGAACAATGATCTTAGTCGAATATTCCATAGATCAATGTCCTTAGATCAGTTTTCCATAGATAAATGTCCTTAGACGAATATTCTATAGATCAATGTCTTTAGACGTGTATTCCAATACATCAATGTCCTTAGATGAACATTCTATGGATCAATGTCCTTAGTTGAGTATTCCACAGATCAATGTCCATAGACGAATATTCTATAGATCACTGTCCTTGAACGGGTATTTCATAGATCAATGCCCATAGACGAATATTCTATAGATCAACATCCTTAGACGTGTATTCCTTAGGCAAATGTTCTTAGACAGTTTTCCATTAGACTAATATTCTTTAGACAGATGTTCCTTAGACTAATATTCGTTAGAACAATGTTCCTTAAACCAATCTTCCGAAACCCAGCTTCTGTCAGTGAAGAATATAATCATTTTGGTTATTCCTCAACCTCTGCCCTTCTTCAGAGTCGATCATTACTTTTTAAGGATTTAACAATATTCTTTAACGTAGAACCGAACTTCTTTGCGTCTCCTTTTTTTTTTTTTTTTGATGATTTTATCCTTACATAGAGAAAGATTCAGTGATAATTCGTGATTGCTTTAAATTGCCAATGTTGCAATTAAAATGACGAAATCTAAATAAAACGAGAATTTATTTTTCAAATTACACAGACATTTGTCACTGATAGAAAGAAGAAAAAAGTATTTTGCTTTACAATAAAAATTACGTTTATCTCCATCTCTTGCTAAAATATGGAAATGAAACTCACTAACTCGGTACTTTTATTGGTTACTCGATTTTCATCTGGTAGGTACATATGAATTCCGTTTTATATTTACATATATAGGTCATTAGCTTTTGGTAATCGGGATTTGAAAACAAACAGAAATCAAAATTAAAAAGAACATGGTGATACTAAACCGAGTCGTATAATTATGAAAAAGCTTCTATTAAAGAAACTGTTTCAATAAAAAAAAAGAAGGGAAAGAGACAAATAGAAAAAGAGATAAAGAAAAAAAGAGACAAGGAAAAAAACATGGAAAGAAAGAAAGAAAGAAAGAAAGAAAGAAAGAAAGAAAGAGACAAAGACAATAAACAAGTGGAAAGAAAGAAAGAGACAAAGAAGATAAACAAATGGAAAGAAAGAAAGAAAGAAAAGAACAAACAAACAAATGGAAAGAAAGAAAGAAAGAAAATAAACAAATGGAGAGCAAAAAGAAAGAACTATGTCTTTGATTGGTTCAAAATTCACATAAGTTGACCAAATATGAAGGACACCAGAAGGCCGAAGGGTACAACGGCCGAAATGGCGTGAATATAATAACGAGGATGAGAACAACACTTCGAATAATTCAGTGTCTCACTTTTCAGCCTCAATAGATTTCCAAAAGCGTTTCCAAGTTCTTGTGAGTGACGTATTATCTTCTACCCTCCAATCTCTCTTTCATAGGCGGGATGTGGCGAGTTTTTTTTACTGTTATATCGTTACATCTATGGAAAGTGCTCGAATGAACTATATGCCTTGGTTCCTTCAGGTCTAACCTTTACAGGTAGCACCCACTATGTCAATTACATTGTAGCAAACCACCCACATTCCCTCCGTATCCCATCGGCGAGAATTAAGTTCCACTCGAACAGCTTCTTCCCGTGAACCACTTTCCTGTGGAACCGACTCCTAAAAGGATGTATCCCGATTACTACAATCTCAACTTGTCCAAGTCTAGGGTTAACAGTTTACACCTTCTATCGATATAGACTGCCTCTTAATGTAACACTCTATTTCGAGTACCCCCCGCTCACTGTAAAAACAATGATCATTTCTGTCCTAAGAAATAAATAAAAGATAATAAGAAATAAACGATTAGTGGGGGTGTCTGCTATAATATGTATTGCTTGACATTTGAAACACGAGAGAGAAGTCAAATCGTGAAAGAGAAGACGAGAAGAAGGGAAAAAAGGGAGAGAGAGAGTTTTGGGGAGGCCATCAAACGTAGAACAAAAATGAATCGAAAGGGAAAGAGAGGAGACACAGTCCAGATAGATAGATAGATAGATAGATAGATAGATAGATAGATAGATAGATAGATAGATAGATAGATAATGAACAGACTGAGATAGATAGATAGATAGATAGATAGATAGATAGATAGATAATGAACAGAATGAGATAGATAGATAGATAGATAGATAGATAGATAGATAGATAATGAACAAAATGAGATACATAGATAGATAGATAGATAGATAGATAGATAGATAGATAGATAGATAGATAGATAGATAGATAATGAACAGAATGAGATAGATAGATAGATAGATAGATAGATAGATAGATAGATAGATAGATAGATAATGAACAGAATGAGATAGATAGATAGATAGATAGATAGATAGATAGATAGATAATGAACAGAATGAGATAGATAGATAGATAATGAACAGAATGAGATAGATAGATAGATAGATAGATAGATAGATAGATAATGAACAGAATGAGATAGATAGATAGATAGATAATGAACAGAATGAGATAGATAGATAGATAGATAGATAGATAGATAGATAGATAGATAGATAGATAGATAGATAGATAATGAACAGAATGAGATAGATAGATAGATAGATAGATAGATAGATAGATAGATAGATAGATAGATAGATAATGAACAGAATGAGATAGATAGATAGATTGATAGATAGATAGATAATGAACAGAATGAGATAGATAGATAGATAGATAGATAGATAGATAATGAACAGAATGAGATAGATAGATAGATAGATAGATAGATAGATAGATAGATAATGAACAGAATGAGATAGATAGATAGATAGATAGATAGATAGATAGATAGATAATGAACAGAATGAGATAGATAGATAGATAGATAGATAGATAGATAGATAGATAGATAGATAGATAGATAGATAGATAATGAACAGAATGAGATAGATAGAGAGATAGATAGATAGATAATGAACAGACTGAGATAGATAGATAGATAGATAGATAGATAGATAGATAATGAACAGAATGAGATAGATAGATAGATAGATAGATAGATAGATAGATAGATAGATAGATAGATAATGAACAGAATGAGATAGATAGATAGATAGATAGATAGATAGATAGATAGATAGATAGATAGATAGATAGATAATGAACAGAATGAGATAGATAGAGAGATAGATAGATAGATAATGAACAGACTGAGATAGATAGATAGATAGATAGATAGATAGATAGATAGATAGATAGATAGATAGATAGATAGATAGATAGATAGATACGAAACGGGGGAGAATAATAGAATATGTGCGTTTAAATGAGCGGGAGTTACTCAAATCTATTGAAAAAAAAGTTAAATAATGAAAAAGAGACAAGTAAACGAGCAAAAGAGAGAGAAGGTAAGTGAAAAAGAAAAATCAGAAAGACTAAAAAGGTACAGAAAAAGATAAAGACAGAAAGGTAATTTTTCGACCAGGTGTTTCTAAACTCGAAGCACCTGGCCCAACAACGATTTACAATCAATCTGTCTCACCTGGGAATATCAAGGCGCAATGTTACTGAAATCAAGGCACGTACACCTGATACTTTAGCTTTGCCATATTTCCCAACGACACACATTCTTTCGCTGTCCTCCTCTGAATTCCCCCCCCACGTTCTTATCATTCTCCCTATCTTTCTCCTAACATTCTTCTCACATTCTTATTCCCTTTCTTTCTCCTCTGCCCCTCTTTTACTTCATTCTTGATCTTCTTTCTCTCTTTCCTCTCTATTGTCATCTCTTCGTGTGTTATTCTTTCTTTCTCTTTTCTAATTTTCCCTTGCCCGCCTTTTTATTTCCTTACACCAGGCCTGTTTTCTTTCTTGTGTTCGTTTCTTTTTCTCTTCTTCTTCCTCTTCTCTTATTCCATTACCCAACTCTCTCTCTCTCTCTCTCTCTCTCTCTCTCTCTCTCTCTCTCTCTCTCCTTATTCCAGCCATTCTTTTTCGCTCTATTGTTGATCATCTTCAACAAGGCATATCCTTACCTTCACTGCAAACACCAACCGACTTTCTCCCAACAAGCATTTTCTAAGGATATATCGAAGTGTTTTACTCGTCTTGCTCAACTAGACACAAAAACACACACACGCACGCACACACACACACACACACACACACACACACACATACACTCACAGATACACACATACACACACACATAAGCATACACAGCCTTATAAAACAGGTGGTTAGCGACAGAAAAGCGATAAACGATTTATTAGTGCCGGGCATGAGACCACACTATAGGAAAAGTTGTATCGTTGGAAAATCTCCAGTCTACTTGTTTGATATCCTACTTTGGAAATATCTGGAGATTATTTCTTTTTACAGTATGGTTCACTCTTTACAAGGCCCGGGAGCATTCGAGATAGAGGCTTACGTTGAGGCCATTTGTGTCAAAGATAACGGTTAAGCCTAGACTTGAACAAATTAAAATTGTGGGGATCGGGGAAAAATCCTGCTGGGAGTCGGTCCTAGAGGGCAGTGGTTCGTGGGGAGAAGCTGTTCGAGTGGAACTTAATTCTCACCGTTGGAATACGGAGGGAATGTGGGGAGGGGTGCTAGAATTTGAGTGGCATGGTGGATCATTGGCGTGAAGGTTTGAATTGAATGTAAAAAAAAAAAAAAAAGACTGAATATATGACAAATAAAATTCTGTCAAAAATACAAGAAAATGTTACTTGTTAATCGCCATCTTTCTGTAAATCTGATTACATGAGAAAAACATGTGGCATCTTAAAGCGTTACTGTCACCCCCCCCCACTCCGCCAAATACCCCCTCCCGCCTTTTCGGACACAAGCCAACTTTATTGAACAAAAAATCGAAAAGAAATCCGAATTATTCAAATAAAAGTCCTATCATTTAACTTAAGAATTGGAATTTGATTTTTCTAGATAAATCCATTATTATTATATTTAGCACGTAAATATAGGCATCTAACAATGGCAGATGTTGTTAGAAATGGTAAAGTTTGACACAAGGTCATATTCTGGAAACGTTCCATGGGCATTACGTTTAATCTTATGCAAGGAAGTGTTATTTGTTCTGATTTAGCATTTCAACTCCCAGCTCTATCTTTTTCTATAAATGGTAATCGTTCTAATAGGCTTTCCACCTTGGTATTAGGTTTGGTGCAAAAATAATGTCTTTTTCTCGCATATGTTACCATGTGAGAAAACGACATTATTTTTGCACCAACCTAATATTTCAACCGCATGAATTTAAGCTTAATACTAGATTGGCAACTGAATCACATGATTTTGCTAAATGCAGATTCTACTGTAGGTTCTACTCTAACAGTTTCTTTACTTGCTTCTCGTCTATGGAATTCTCTTATTGTTTCTTACTTCTCTGTCATTCCACGATAAATATCACTCAGTTAAGTGCCATACGCAATACACGCTAAGGCGCTCATGTCTTTTTCGATTCATGACTGACTTGACATAAGATTTTTCCGCAGTAGGTTGCCATTTTTTCTGCAGCACATTGGTTGCCAACCTAATCTATTCAACACATAGATTGGTGGATAAAGATGGAATCAAATTTTTCTCAAGGGTAATTGCGCGGAACTGACTGTAATGAACCCGACTGGAAATTGAACACGGCTCTTTAATCTCTCATTTCGAGCCCTTATCCATTAAAACAACACCCCGCATCTCTGTCACCTACAATCTTTAAACATTTAAATGCAACATCAATCGCCATTTTTTGTTTCCTGAATTCTATTCTTGACCTTTCTCCTCACTAACGTCTCCTTATTTTCTTTCACATCCACTAGTACCCTTTCGTCTTAGTGACTTTATCTCCTTGTTTGGTGTGAAATTATTTTTTTTAGTTGAACATTTATAATATTGAACATTGTAGAGTCATCAAAAATACCACCTGTTTTTGTAGCAGCAAATATCGAGAAAAGAAAACAATTAAAATTGTATAATGTATGGATAATTTTTTTTTTTAATCAATTCATCCCAAGCAAGGCGATAATGTCACTAAGACGCAAGGGGGGTGGTGGAAGTGAAAGAAAATGAGAAGATATTAGAAAGAACCAAAAACACAATCCTTAACAAGGAACAAGGGATAAAGCACTACTCCTGTTCAAACCTACTGGCAAATATTATTAAGTTGGTGCAAAAATAATGACGTAATAATGTCGTTTTTTGACTTTAAAAAATACGTCAAAAAACGACATTATTACGTCATTATTTTTGCACCAACCTAATAATTGTTTGCTTTTAGAGTGAAAGTAATTTACTCGACTCATTACCAAAATATCAATTAATGTAGAATTACTATCGCCAAGAGTTTGTTTTATATTTTATTTCGGAGCGTTAGATCAAGAGATCGTCTGCCTACTAGCAATTTTGGAAGCTTTTGGAAATAAATGGCGTCAATTCATTGATGGATGTTTAACTCTAAAGATTGTCGCTACTTCGATAATGCCTTCCATACAAATGTTTGACGTCGCACTGTACCGTACCCAACTGTAAATTGCCAAATGTCATGAATGTCATATTTTATAAGCGACTATTAGAGAATTCTGAAATCAAGACACCCTGGCCTCGAAGGTGAGGATATATTTAGTATGCTCTCTGGGTTCTGCATGGGTGATCCTGCTTACAAATTTAAAAGTAATCTTTACAGGATATTAACATATTCAAACTCACATTTTGAAACTTTTACTAAGCTTCGGCTTTCCTTTTTTCTATATCATGCAAATGTGATGAGAGAGAGAGAGAGAGAGAGAGATGAACAGACTGAGATAGATAGATAGATAGATAGATAGATAGATAGATAGATAGATAGATAGATAGATAGATATGAAGAGATTGAGATAGATAGATAGATAGATAGATAGATAGATAGATATGAAGAGATTGAGATAGATAGATATGAAGAGATTGAGATAGATAGATAGATAGATAGATAGATAGATAGATAGATAGATATAGATAGATAGATAGATAGATAGATAGATAGATATGAAGAGATTGAGATAGATAGATAGATAGATAGATAGATAGATAGATAGATAGATAGATAGATAGATATTAGGTTGACGTTAAAAAATACGTCAAAAACCGACATTATTTTTGCACCAACCTAAGGCTCAGAATAGTTTGTAGACCAAGAGAAAATGAAAAAGGAAATTATCTCATGTCGTCGGTAATGTTGTCGTGTTTATTTGCACAAGATGAGTTGAAATTCGTTGGACATGGTCGGGATATAATTTCAGTGAGTGAGGACACAGCAGAAGTGAATCCATTCCCATATTCTACGCCCGCTAAAAGCTATAAAAATTCAATGAAAATAGCAATCAGCAAGCATTTTATGTCAAGGTAAACTTGAGGTGGGGATGTGGGCAATACAAGAACCGTAAAGTTAAAAACAAACAATCCCACAGAAGAACAAAGGATGGGGGGGAGCGCCGACTCGAGGGGAGGGTTGTTCGTATATTTTCTCATCTGTGTAGGTTAACAAGCCGTATAATAAAGGAGTGAGATAGATGTACAGATGATGACTCATTAAATAGATTCATAACAACAATGCGATATATAGCACCAGAATAGAACTGATGTAAACCTCAATCTTAGTGACAATTAGATAGATAGATAGATAGATAGATAGATAGATAGATAGATAGATAGACAGATAGATAGATAGATAATGAACAGACTGGGATAGATAGATAGATAGATAGATAGATAGATAGATAGATAGATAGATAGATAGATAGATAGATAGATAGATAATGAACAGACTGGGATAGATAGATAGATAGATAGATAGATAGATAGATAGATAGATAGATAGATAGATAGATAGATAGATAGATATGAAGAGACTGATACATAGGTACCTGCAAAGATAAGTGATACCTAAGGTTTAAAATGCAATTTTAGAAATGAAAAATCTTTCTTGATGCTTTTATTCCAGTTTTAATTTCAAGCTAATTGATTAAAATTAATATTTCCAGTAAGCAAAATAATTTGCTGTATTTCAAAACGAATTTAAATTGATTGGAATTTTAAAAAAACGTTTTTTTGTTCGTATTTTCATATCATTCAACACAACGTAATTCTCTTTATTAAAAGATCTTTCAAAAATAAAACATACTTTTCTGAAACTTTATTTGGGGAATTTTATTTGCTGATTTAAAGTTTAATTATTCTGAATTGAAACAAATATTACTTTTCGTTTAAAAAATCGCAGAAAAGCATTTTTAACACGGAGATGAGTGCTTTTTATTCTTTTTTTGTTTCTTTGTTTTGTTTTGTTTTGTTTTGTTTTTTTAAGAGGCGTTGACAACTTTCTCACGAGACTTCTCTGGGAATTTTTCGAATGGGAGACAATTATTGTAACAATTATATGGCGATTATAACGTGAATATTTTTTCATATAATTTTTTAACTACTCCGAAATCTTGAAACTTTAGAAAAATATTCTAAGTAGTAAGAAAATTACCAATAAATGTTAAATTTACTGTAGTAACCACACTTATTTTCGGATAATATCGAGTATGGACGTCCGCATTTACAAAAATTGCAACGTTTATACACAGACACAAAAAAAAATCAAAATATTTAAAATAATTTTAAAATACTGGGGTCATTGAATTGTAGCAAGCTTTTCCATTTATGATTAGTGAATTTAGATGTTGTTTAATAACAATATCAACTAACCGCTACAAATTAATAAAGAATTTAAAATGATTTAAAACTTTATAAATTATTATAATTAAAACTTTTTAAAAAATGAAAACAATTCTTGTAAAAATTCATTATTCATCGAAAAAGTTGATGATCTAAATTCTCCAAGGACTTGTGCTTATAATTAATATAAACATTAATCCATACAAAAATGAATTTTTCGAAAATTAAATAAAAAAGAAAATATTTTACCAAGATTTTCTAAAACAAAGAAACGTTTCTAAAATAATTTATTTGTTAATTAGTCCTGAAAGTTTTATTAAAATCCAACAATTACTCTATTTTTGCAAGAATTTTGTAAGTTTCCGAATCAACATGATTTTACCGAAAAAAGTCGCTAAAATTTTCCTTACTAATTTATTGTCACCCGCTTACGCAAGAAAATACAAAATTTTTAAATAGAATTTTCAAATTTCTAAAAAGGATTAAAAATATAATTTAATAATAAAAAATCCTTTGGTCTTTCCTCTTAATAATAATAGCAATATTAATTTTGACGACAAAACTGTTTTTATTAAATTTGAAGCATTTTTTTTTCAACATGTATGCTCATTTTATAGCGAATCTTTAAAGGTCCTACCGGGGGATGCATATTTTTCTTACAAGATTTCTCGAATATTCAGGGCGGTAGATGGAAATAAATCGATCTACTGTTTAATAAATAAATAAAAGCATCTACGTTATGAGCATCTACTCAACTATTAATATCCATTGAAAAAATATATATAGAGAGAGGGGGGAGATAGATAGATAGATAGATAGATAGATAGATAGATAGATAGATAGATAGATAGATAGATTCCTTAATTGTTTAGCACCGGAACCTAGAGAGCCCAGTCTGTCATGCTTAACTGACAAGAAGAGATGGATTCATGCCGTTTCACGGGTATTTTGTGTGAAAGTGAACGCAACGTCGTCGGCTCTAATTTCAACTTGGCGTGCCAAATCTCACCTACCGCTACACTACGAGCACATCAGAAAGATGTGTATTAAAAAGAGCTATTTGCATATTGGTACGATACTTGTCAAACTCGTCTCAAGTTCGACAGTGTCATGACGTCAATTTATTCTTATTTCACTTACCAGCGGCGTGCGACGTATCAATGTTATTACGGCAAATGTTCGAAACAATCAGTTAAATTTTGTTTGGGTTTATCTCCATCGAAGTCTTTGCTTTTGAACAGCAATGTTCAAAAAGAATTCAATGTTGGCTATTTTTCAACATCTTGCTATTATTATAAAGTGAAATCATTTCTCGGTTTTCAGCTTTTTATTTTCATCGCGGTCAAATCGAAATACCAATATTTTTTCACAAATACCGCATCTCGCTCACAAATACCGCGACTCGTTCACTTTCCTCCACGGCGCCAACATCTTTCTTTCCCAAACTAAGGTTTTTTTTCCCATATTACAACACTAATGATGTTGGGTATATTTCATTTGCAATTGCTTAAGTAATTGAATATATTCTGTACAAAGTTCCAGCGCAAAATATTAGAATCCCTTATCATCTTGCCGATGAAAATGCTTATGAACCTCAATATAGTTTAAACTAAAGCCTTATAAGCCTCTATATATTTTAAACTAAAACCTTATGGGCCTCTATATATTTTAAGCTAAATCGTGATGAGGCTGTATTTATTTTAAACTAAAACCATGTGGGCCTCTATATAGTTTAAACTAAAACCTTATAAGCCTCTATATATTTTAAACTGAAACCTTATGAGCCTCTATATATTTTAAACTAAAATCTTAAAAGCCTCTATATAATTTAAACTAAAACCTTATGGGCTTCTATATATTTTAAGCTAAATCATTATGAGTCTGTATTTATTTTAAACTAAAAACTTATGGGCCTCTATATATTTTAAACCAAAACCTTATAAGCCTCTATATATTTTAAACTAAAACCTTATGAGCCTCTATATATTTTAAACTAAAACCTTATAAGCCTCTATATATTTTAAACTAAAACCTTATGGGCTTCTATATATTTTAAACTAATACTTTATGGGCCTCTATATATTTTAAACTAAAACCATATCAGCCTCTATATATTTTAAACTAAAACCTTATGAGCCTCTATAAAATTTAAATGAAAACCTTATGGGCCTATATATATTTTTAGCTAAATCGTTATGGGCCTCTATATATTTTAACCTAAAACCTTATGGGCCTCTATATATTTTAAACTAAAACATTATATGCCTCTATATATTTTAAACTAAAACCTTATGAGCCTCTATATAATTTAAATGAAAACCTTATGGGCCTATATATATTTTAAGCTAAATCGTTAGGGGCCTCTATATATTTTAACCTAAAACCTTATGGGCCTCTATATATTTTAAACTAAAACCTTATGGGCCTATATATATTTTAAGCTAAATCGTTATGAGCCTCTATATATTTTAAACTAAAACCTTATAAGCCTCTATATATTTTAAACTAAAACCTTATGAGCCTGTATTTATTTTAAACTAAAACCTTATGGGCCTCTATATATTATACAATAAAACCTTATAAGACTCGATATATTTTAAACTAAAACCTTATGGGCCTCTATATATTTTAAACTAATACTTTATGGGACTCTATATATTTTAAACTAAACACATATAAGCCTCTATATATTTTAAACTAAAACCATATGAGCCTCTATATATTTTAAACTAAAACCTTATGGACCTATATATATATTAAGCTAAATCGTTATTAGCCTATATATTTTTTAAACTAAAAACTTATGGGCCGACATATATTGTAACTAAAACCTTATAAGTCTGAATATATTTTAAAATAAAACTTTATAAGCCTCTATATATTTTAAACTAAAACCTTATAAACCTCTACATATTTTAAACTAAAACCTTATGGGCCTATATATATTTTAAGCTAAATCGTTATGAGCCTGTATTTATTTTAAACTAAAACCTTATGGACCTCTATATATTTTAAACTAAAACCTTATAAGCCTCTATATATTTTAAACTAAAACCTTATGGGCCTATATATATTTTAAGCTAAATCGTTATTAGCCTATATATTTTTTAAACTAAAACCGTATAAGCCTCTATATATTTTAAGCTAAATCGATATGAGCCGGTATATATTTTAAACTAAAACCATATGAGCCCCTATATATTTTAAACTAAAACCTTATGGGCCTATATATATTTTAAGCTAAATCGTTATTAGCCTATATATTTTTTAAACTAAAAACTTATTGGCTGATATATATTTTAAGCTAAATCGTAATGAGCCTGTATTTATTTTAAACTAAAACCTTATGGGCCTCTATATATTTTAAACTAAAACCTTATAAGCCTCTATATATTTTAAACTGAAACCTTATGGGCCTATATATATTTTAAGCTAAATCGTTATGAGCCGGTATATATTTTAAACTAAAACCTTATGGGCCTATATATATTTTAAACTAAAACCTTATGGGCCTATATATATATTAAGCTAAATCGTTATGAGCCTCTATATATTATAAACTAAAACCTTATCAGCCTCTATATATTTTAAACTAAAACCATATGAGCCTCTATATATTTAAAAGTAAAACCTTATGGACCTATATATATTTTAAGCTAAATCGTTATTAGCCTATATATTTTTTAAACTAAAAACGTATGGGCCGACATATATTGTAACTAAAACCTTATAAGTCTGAATATATTTTAAAATTAAACTTTATAAGCCTCTATATATTTTAAGCTAAATCGTTATGAGCCTATATATATTTTAAACTAAAACCTTATGAGTCTCTATATATTTCAAACTAAAACCTTATGGGCCTATATATATTTTAAGCTCAATCGTTATGAGCCTATATATTTTTAAAACTACAACCTTATGGGCCTATATATATTTTAAAATAAATCCTTACGAGCCTCTATATATTTTAAACTAAAACCTTATAAACCTCTATATATTTTAAACTAAAACCTTATGGGCCTATATATATTTTAAGCTAAATCGTTATGAGCCTGTATATATTTTAAACTAAAACCTTATGGGCGTATATATATTTTAAACTAAAACCTTATGGGCCTATATATATTTTAAGCTAAATCGTTATGAGCCTGTATTTATTTTAAACTAAAACCTTATGGACCTCTATATATTTTAAACTAAAACCTTATAAGCCTCTATATATTTTAAACTAACCCTTATGGGCCTATATATATTTTAAGCTAAATCGTTATGAGCCTATATTTTTTTAAACTAAAACCTTATTAGGCTCTTTATATTTTAACCTAAAACCTTATAAGCCTCTATATATTTTAAACTAAAACATTATACGCCTCTATATATTTTAAACTAAAACCTTATAAGCCTCTATATATTTTAAGCTAAATCGTTATGAGCCGGTATATATTTTAAACTGAAACCATATGAGCCTCTATATATTTTAAACTAAAAACTTATGGGCCTATATATATTTTAAACTAAATCATTATTGGCCTAGTTATTTTTTAAACTAAAACCTTATGGGCCTATATATATTTTAAAATAAATCCTTATAAGCCTCTATATATTTTAAACTAAAACCTTATAAGCCTCTATATATTTTAAACTAAAACTTTATGGGCCTATATATATTAAAAGCTAAATCGTAATGAGCCTGTATATATTTTAAACTAAAACCTTATGGGCCTATATATATTTTAAACTAAAACCTTATGGGCCTATATATATTTTAAGCTAAATCGTTATGAGCCTGTATTTATTTTAAACTTAAACCTTATTAGCCTCTATATATTTTAAACTAAAATCTTATGGGCCTCTATATATTTTAAACTAAAACCTTATAAGCCTCTATATATTTTAAACTAAAACCATATGGGCCTCTATATATTTTAAACTAAAACGTTATAAGCCTCTATATATTTTAAACTAAAACCTTATGGGCCTCCTCATATTTTAAACTAAAACCTTATAATCCTGTATATATTTTAAACTAAAACCTTATGGGCCTCTATATATTTTAAACTAAAACCTTATGGGCCTCTATATTTTTTAAACTAAAACATTATGGGCCTATACATTTTTTAAACTAAAACCTTATAAGGCTCTATATATTTTAAACTAAAACATTATGGGCCTCTATATATTTTAAACTAAAACCTTATAAGCCTCTATATATTTTAAACTAAATCCTTAAAGGCCTTCATATATTTTAAACTAAAACCTTAAGAGCCTGTATATATTTAAATCTAAAACATTATCGGCCTATATATATTTTAAGCTAAATCGTTATGAGCCTATATATATTTTAAACTAACACCTTATGGGCCTATATATATTTTAAACTAAAACTTTATAACCCTCTATATATTTTAAACTAAATCTTTAAAAGCCTGTATATATTTTAAACTAAAACATTATGGGCCTATATATATTTTAAACTAAAACATTATGGGCCTATATATATTTCAAAATAAAACCTTATGATTCTGCATAAATTTTAAGCTAAATCGTTATGAGCCTGTATATATGTTAAACAAAAACCTTATGAGCCTCTATATATTTTAAACTAAAACCTTATGGGCCTATATATATTTTAAGCTAAATCGTTAGTTAAAAAATATATACACGCGGATAACGATTTAGCTTAAAATATATAGAGGCCTATGAGGTTTTAGTTTAAAATATATAGAGGATCATAAGGTTTTAGTTTAAAATATATACAGGCTCAAAACGATTTAGCATAAAAAATATAGAGGCCCATAAGGTTTTAGATTAAAATAAATACAGGCTCATAAAGATTTAGCTTAAAATTTATACAGAATCATAAGGTATTAGTTTAAAATATATATAGACCCATAAGGTTTTAGTTTCACATATATAGAGGCTCATAAGGTTTTAGTTTAAATTATATATAGGCCCATAAGCTTTTAGTTTCAAATATATAGAGGCTCATAAGGTTTTAGTTTAAAATAAATACAGGCTCCTAACGATTTAGCTTAAAATATATATAGGCCCATAAGGTTTTAGTTTCAAATATATAGTGGCTCATAAGTGCGGGGAATATTGACTCATTTGGCGCTTGGAGTAAGACATTTCTGGAAAAAGAATTGGTAGATTGGATACGAATCAGACATGGAGGACAACGAATACTGGACAATTCCCTTGCAGATAAGGAAGAAACTTGTAACAACAGAGATGAACTTCTATAAACTGTTATTTAGAATGTTATGGAAAGAGCATGTGAACAAAGAGGAAGTCCTGAAGAAAATGAGAACGAGAAAGACAGTTACTTAAAATCAGAGACATTTGAAATTTCTGGGACACATTATAAAGAAAGTGATCCTTGGAATATTTTAGAATCACGGAACGTATTACGGAAAGGATGCCTAAAGGAAACAACGAAACAACTTATATTAATTTATGCAAATGAATGGCAGAGTAGAGCAAAGGGTGGATGGTTAAGCATCGAACATTGCTTAGAGCTAAAAGGGACAAGAAGTTGTGGGGAGCTATGAATGACCACGCCCTGAAGGGATTCGGCATATAAATGATGATTGTGATGAAGACTGCCTTGAAGTTCCAATTTAACTCTTGTGATAATTCGATATAAGTTTTTTCGGGGAAAAATAACGTTTTTCAGGGGTTTTTTTTTCCTCCGTATCGGCAAACGTAAATCCAAGCGCCAAGCAAAAGAAGACATTGAATATGGGTAAGTGGTTAAACAACTTGAAACGGTTTTTCTTCCAGTGAGTAACGATTATTGTGCCAGACGAGATTCCACAAACAACGGAAATATGCAAATTTCTTTGCTGACAAGAAACTGATATTTTGCAAGCTTTTCCGGTCCCCGAAACTCAGCGGGAACCCAGTTTTCAAGAGATACTAAAATCGGATTCGGACCTCTTGCTGGGTCCTCCGCAGACAACATCCACTTAAGTTTTGCCAAAACCACCTATCCCGTCTGGTTGAATTCCGCCATTCAGCCCACCCGAAAGTCCAATTCGCCATTTATCACAAACTTTACTTTAACGAATCCGTCTCTGAATCACTCTAGAATTATTACATTTAATTAACTAATAACTCAACCCCAGAAACAATTATTAAGAGAAAAAAAAACAAGAGAAAAAAAATAAACTTATTTCTGGAATTACTCCGGAATCCCTTCTACCCAAGTAATTAGAAACTTCATCCTAATTCTTTAGCACCGTTGATTACTAAATCCATCTCGGGGTGGGTTGGGTGGATCTCTCTCTTTCTTTCTCTCTGTCTGTCTCTCTCTCTCTCTCTCTCTCTCTCTCTCTCTCTCTCTCTCTCTCTACATGTCACATTTTATCGAAACGGTAAATGAATGTTGTCTTGAATCGCCACTCTTTTAGATCTTTCTGAATTAATGCAGGCGTCCCCAGGGTCTATCTTTGTACCTATGTTCTTCCTAATGTTCATCAACGACGTTCCCAACGGCATTAGTTTTTAACTCTGTATCTATGCTGATGACACAACCATTGATTCCACTCTTAATAATAAGTATGGTCGGGTTAATCGTCTGAGAAAACCCTTTTTACATTTCATCAACATGGCTGATGCCAACCGCTGACTCAATTGCTAGATTTACTGCTAGGAAAGTTGATTCACTGTGTCATACTAGACTATTTTTCTCGTCGGAATCAATGTTACGCGTTTATATGTCTAGCATTCGTTCTTGCTTTGAATACTACTGCCACATTTAGTCTCGTGATCCAGGTGATATTTATAGATTCCTGAAAAAAAATCCATAAAGAATCTGCAATTTATTGGTTCTGACCTGGCATCTCAGCTTCAGTCCCTTTCCCACCGTCGTAATATAGCTTCCCTGTGTCTTTTCTATAAATGTTTTCATGGTAATTGCTCTGATGACCTTTCTCTATGGTATCTAGACTTTCTGAATTTAAGCACAGTACTAGATTGGCAGCAAAGTCTCATTTTACAGGTGAAATGTCGAAACGTAACCGTAAGTTCTATGCTAAAAGTTTCTTCTCTTGTACTTCTCGCTTGTGGAACTTTCTTCCGGTTTCTTGCTTCGGAGTCAACTTTGATCGTCAAAAATTTAAATGCAATGAAAATTGTTATCTACTGTCTTCTTAATTCTTGTTCTTTTATTGTACTCGTTCGTTAATCGTGTATTTTTCTCATATTCTTTAACATTCAGGAACCGCTTGCGTCTTAGTGGCTTTATTGCCTCGCCTGGGGGGGATGATTAAAAACGAGAATAAAACCAATCTAGTTGTTGGTTTGGTCGAGTAAATAACTGACATTACAAAGATCAGAAAAACTTGAGAAAAACAAAAAAAAGTCTTATAAAAAAGAGGGGTTAATCATCAAAGACATTCCAGCAATCTGATGTTTTGAATGTTAACAGGGTGAAAAGATGAAGATGGAGTAATTGGTGGTGGGGGGCTTAGTTTTGCAGGTCGTAAACATTTAGCTCCCTAAGTTGATATGCAGAGTTCTCGTAAGTGGTGTTTTATACTAAAAGTTATAACGAAGTAGCTTTAAACTAAATAGTATATTCAAGCAAAGTGAGGCTCCCCCACTTTTTTCGAAGCTGAATATTGGATACATATTTCAAGACATCAAATTAAAAGAATGCCTTCAGCCTCTCCAGATATTATTCGAATGGGGAACATGGTCCATTATCAGAAAAAAAAACGTATTTAAGAAAGGAAAATAATATTAAAGTAAAGCGGAATGGTAAGGAACGGAAATGTCTGCAATTCAGCAGACCTGCTAAGCTAACAAAAGTTCTTATCACTATCAATATACCAGTGGTCAAATTTGGTAAGCTGGGGTGCTGAGAAGACGGTTGAACTCATAGTTATATATGAGGAAACACTGATGCAGTTGAAATATTGAGTGAAAAGCGGTACGAAAAAGGCGCAGGGTAACAGGCAACCTGTTGAGGTGTGGATTGCATAGGATACGCAGGAACTCATATGTGGGGATGGCTGGCATTCATTGGAATCAAGAGAGAAATGTAATTTCAGACCTAAAGGATAACGTAACAACAACTGAGAAATTTGAATCTTTGGATCTGGTTCAAAAGAAAGGATGAAGGTGGCTGACGAAATAATCCCCCTATGAATGTAAAGTTGTGGACAGTAAACACGTCGAACCTGATTGTGCTGACCTTACATCGGTGAGGTAAAGTGATGCAGAAGTAGAATCCGTCAGGATGCAGACCCCGAAACAGGGCACATTCTCTCCTGATGACCCCGACAATCTTCTGGTATTTGGTATACGAAACATTCGATAGGCAACAAACTGTTCTCAAATTCCAGAAAAATGATTAACAAATACAATGTATGGAAGATTAATAAAGCTTACAGAATATCCAGAAACCAATATAAACATGTAAAATATTATTTTTCAGGTAGAGACTGCGTTATTCAAATATATGTTTCTACAGTTTATATTTTCTGCATTTCTTAAATATCTTAATTTTTGCGATTCGATATCTTGCATAAAATAAGGCCGACAATCCCCAAACAAGTTATTATTGATTACAATAAATATTATAATGATATATTGCTTTTATACATATACAGGCCAACATCAACCCTAAGAGCTGAGAAATTGTTGCTGCAAATCGGCCTTCTTGGCGTAAGACCATCCGAGGGGAAGCGAATCTTTCGAGTCCAACCGTCAACGTGAAGGGGATCTGCAACTTGCTGTCAGGAGGACCCGACTCGCCTAGATGTATCCACCACCCACACACCTCAGGGACTCCTGCTCACGACTCTTCAGATGATCGCCAGAATCTATCTTACACATTTATAAGTCTACCATTTGTCTATGCATTAAACATTGCTGCCATATCTAATCTGGTGTTTTTTCTATGCATTTAGAGAAAAAAGTATCTGCAATGTTATTAGTACTGATCTGGCAGCTCGGTTTCAGTCAATTTCCCACTGCCGTAAACTGTGCAATTTCTACTGCCGTTCCCTATGCCTTTTCTATAAATACTTTCATGGTAATTGTTCTGATGAGCTTTCCTCCTTGGCATCTAGACTATGAATTTAAGCGCAGTACTAGATTGTCAGCTAGATCTTATCATTTTACAGTTGAAATGTCTAGTTGTAACCGTAAGTTCTATGCTAAAAGTTTCTTCTATCGTACTTCTCGCTAATGGACTCTCATCCGGTTTCTTGCTTTCCAGTCAACTATGATCTTCAAAAATTTAAATGCAATGACAATCGTTATCTTCATATCGATTTCGATTGAAATATCAGTCTGTTCATCTCTGTCTGTCCGTCTGCCTGTCTATCTCTCTCTATCTCTCTCTCACACACACACACATACACACACACATACACACACACACGTTATCCTGTCCGCGGCGCCAAATGTGACGTAGTACTGGTCGCGGCGCAAAATTTGACGTTCTAACCCTTGGCTGATTCGGCATCAGCTTTGTCGTTCCCAGCTCGCCTCCAACGTCTGGTTACCGAAGTAACTGCCTTGATTTCTAGTCTAACCTACCCACGTTGTGATTTGATCTTAGGTAGACGAAATCAGTCAGTCGTTGGGCCGTAGTGCAAGTCGAATTCGAGCAAAGGTGACACCGCAGAAGTATATGTAAAAGAAAATAAAGTAACAACTCGAAATATTCAAATGTGTTAAAAAAAAGAATAACAAGTATTTTTATATCTGGTTGCTGAATACAGGACTGCGTCTTTCTCCCAAACCGCTTCTATGAATACGTGACACTTTGCGTTTGTTAGGCGTGTCTTAATATCTTAAGTTGTTTTTCGATAAACTGGTTTTTGGTATCTTCAGGCGACATTCGTAAAATTTGTTTTGGTGGTGTGAGTCTAAGTCGCTCTTTAAAAATAATTGTTTTTGGTTAGAAGTCTAAGTCGGAATGCGCGGAATCTTTCAGTCAGCTCCTGCGAAGCCGGTCTCCGAGCTCACAGCTCAACTCTGTCACTCTGTCTACGTCTGCCCAAATGCTACTGTCTAACTGCTCTGGGGACGTTCGTTTATATGGACGCCGACCAAAACCGGTGGGGGCCTGTTGTGGTTTGGGTTCCTCGATAATTCCAAATCCGCAATAAGGATTTTCTTTGTTTTCGGACAGGAAAATTTATCACTTCCCATTTTTGGAAGTCAATTACTTTCTGCTTTAGAGGGGTTCTTAAGGGAATCGTCCTCCCAAATTCTTCCTTTCTCATATTGGTATCTCACACCAATCCCCTCAGAGAGCGTCGACAGGTTTCCCTCCTTTCTCATATTGGTATCTCACACCAATCCCCTCAGAGGCGTCAACACGTTTCCCTTGTTTCTCATATGTTTATCTTCGCCCATCGCTCACGCCACCATTCAGCCAATGAACGCTCGGTAGTGTGGGTGTGGCTAGACTGGCCTCAGTTTACAATTATCGTTCAAAGAAAAAAATTATCTTCCTTTTTCTTTTCTTTCTTTTCCCCGACTAGGACCTCCACGACTCGTAGTGTGGTCATTAATCTCTATCTTAACTGAATGTCATCTGGAATTCATCAACGAGATTTTCGCTAAGTGATTCTCTGAGTGGTCAAGTGAATCTCTTTGTATCCTCAACATCGTCTTATTTCTGTCGCCAACAGTCTGTCCAGGTAACATGGCAAGGTCTGGACATAAAACAGGTAGCTCTCTTCTAAAACCAAATGATATCTCCGAAAGATAGTTAATGGTTTATTCTTTTCATTTTTTTCTTCTTCCTTCCTTTTTCTTTGGGGTGGTCTTAGCTGATCCTTTTCTCGGTCGCATGCTCGACCCAATTCTGATTATCTTCTAGCATTCCGCTTTGTAAGCCACTTGACCAATTTGAAATTTTCATTATTGCCATGGGAAGATTGCTATCTTTTATTCGCTGTGTCATGGCATAAATTAATTCTGAGAGATCCGAGATCTTACGAATTTCCTATCTTCTGCGAAAAAAATACTTTTCTTCGCAAATGAAAATAAAAGCTTTACCACTTGTCTTTGTTAAAAAAAATAACATCGCTCAGTATGTCTTTCGTGATAGCTTCTTCTCGCCTTAAGTATTTCTTGCTTTTAATTTTCACTCTTAATTAATTAGCCAAACGCTAAATAGTGTCACATCTATAAGTCTGCCATACTTCCATGTTTAGAATTAGAATATTGTTGCCACAATTCCCTAATAACCGTAACCCTTTCCGGTGCTTCTGCTATTCATCTAGAGTTCCTTCATAATGTCCAAAGAAGAATCAGTAATATTATTGACTCTTTTGTAGGCTTCAGTCTCTTTCCTATCACAGTAAGGTCGCCTCACTATGCCTTTTCTATAAATACTTTCATGGTGATTGTTCGAATGAGCTCTTCCCTAGTGTGTCTAGACACTTTGAATTTAAACGCAGTATTAGACTGGCTACAAGGTCTCATCAATGTACAGTTGAGTTGGCTAGATGTAACTATAAATTCTATGCTAACAATTTCTTTTCTCGCACTTCTGGCTTGTGGAACTCCCTTCCGGCTCCATGCTTTCAACCAAGTTTAATCGGTAAAAATTTAAATGCAACGTAAGTCGCTATCTACTCTCCTCCTTATTATTCTCCTCGCTCCTTAGCAATATTCCATGTTCCACACTCGGTACCCCCCTCTTGTGTCTCAGCGGCTTTACTTTACTATATTTGCACGGTACTTGGTACGGTGGAAAGTGCTCAATATCCGTGATAGAGCTAACATATTCAGTTGCAATGCCGCGTTTCACGCTTTTGCATTCATCAGACAAACCGCGTGAAAACCCGGTGTTACAAACTACTATCCATGCAACTGAATATATATATATGTGTGTGTGTGTGTGTGTGTGTGTGTGTGTGAACTAATTGATCGCAGACGCAACAAGCGGCGAAATATATGCCAAAATCTCGCGAATTTGATGTTCAGCATAAATTTCAAACGAAAATGACTTGTGTACAAATATAATTGGCTTTTTCGTATTTCTATCGATAGTTACAAATCAAAATGCGAACCCAAATAAAACCTCTTACCATTTAAAAGAGACTGATAAACGGATAGATTCCTTACGGGATTAACTAATGGAATTTTCCTGTTTGAACTAGAAGCGAATATTTACCGAATTCGGAGTCATTTTATCCTTATTTCATTATTATAACTTGCTGTCATTTTTTTTTTTTTTTTGCGCGCGCCTGATGTAAACCCGTTCCCACATGGACAGTTTATTTTATCTTCTTTTCATCTGATGACGCCATTTCTCGTCTCTATTTCAATTCATTTGTGTCTGCTTAGATCAAAAATATTCAATACTCTGATTATTTTTACCTTTTCTCACACAAAAATATATTAATGAATATTATAAAAAATATATTAAGGAATATTTTAGAAAAAAAGACATCCAAACTCGTAGAGCGTATAATTCTCTGATATTGTTAACAGGAAAAAAACACTTTTTGCGCCAAAGTTTGCATTTACGAGTTCGGCTACGAAGACCAATATGACACTGCAAACCATGAATCTACAGACATCAAGCGCAGTGTACGTGTATCCGTCCGTTCGTCTGTTTTTCGATCTCAGCGAATCATAAATAACCTAAAGTAGTAGGTAATAACTACTGTAGTTACATGCGATAAAGATTAAACAAATAACTCATTTAATGTTAAATTTAAATATTGAACAGAGTGAAAGGTATCTGTCTATATGTTCTGAAATGAGGTATTGTAATTATTTACATTTTTCGGAATGTTGTCCTCATCTTTATTGCCATATTCACGACGTTTCGGTCGTTGTACGCTCCGGCCTTCTTCAGATGAGTGGAATGTCGAACTGAACCCTTTACTTCGCGCAACGGAACAGAGCATGGGTTTAAGACGTCCGTATACTGGAAGCCAACATTCACTAGACAATAGCTCAACTTCAACTCCCACCACCCATACTGTGTAATGAAATGGATCGTCCGCTGCTTACGCCATCGAGCAAAAGTCAAAAGTGACGACCCAGAGAGATATTATCAAGAAATAAAGTATAAACAGTACCTTACAACATAACAGCTACCCTGGGTACATGGCAGCAGCTCCGACAAACTGGGCTAGACGGGTACAAGAGGATAATAACACCCAGAAAACAGTTTTCTTCTGACTACCCTATGTCAAATTATTCGGACTGTTATCCTCATCTTCATTGCCAAATTCACAAGGTTTCGTCCGTTGTACGCTCCCGCATTCTTCAGGCGATTAGAATTTCGAACCGAACTCTTTATTTCGTTCAACGGGGTAAATTGTTATAGTTCCACGTGCTATGCCTCTTCCAGATGCTAGGTCACAAAAATCACCTGAGCCGACCAAGCATAGAAATGAACACGATATGGGAACCAGTAATAAGGAGTGCTAGAGAAATGCAATGAACAACAACACACAAAAATTGCAAATGAAAAATATGGTAAAAAATATGCAATAATAATAACGAAAAAATTGCAATATGACCACTGGTTCAAAAAAACGGTTGCTGAGAAATTAGGTTTATAAGTCCCAGAAATTCATACACGGCTGACATCAAGGACACATGGTCCATTGGATAAAGACGTTGATTAGATCTAGAGTTGTGAGTTCAATTCTATGCTACAGTGAGTGTGTGTATGCAAAACATTGTAATTACCACTGCGAAATTTCCCGGATTGTTATTCTTTATCCTGGAAAAACTAAATCGGCAAATGAACAGAATTCAGCGGAACCACGTTTTCTCTTGCTTCAAGTCTCTTCTTCATCTCTGAGGAGATTGTCCATCATAGGAGAACTGATATTGCATAATAGTCCAATACTATTTTCTTTGTTTCTTCTTCTATTTCTTATTACTCTGCTTAGCTTTTGAAAGGCTTCTTTCACTATTCCAATATGTCTTTGGATGTCGCTGTCCTCTTTTCCATCCTCTGTTAAAACACTTGCTAGATATTTAAATTTTTGCACTTGCTTCATTTTACCGTCACCAATTCATAGTTTACATTCTGAACATTTCTTTTTATTAACAATAACATCTTATCATATGATAGTGAATGGTGGACAATCTCATCAAAGATGAAGAGAAAATCGGGAGTGACAGAAATGTTGTTCTACAGAAGGATGCTGAGAATGTAATGGAAGAGGAGCGTAAGCAACAGAGAAGTCTCATTAAAATAAGGTGGAGTCAGGAGGAATGATGGCTTGAAGAATTCGACACTCACAGGTTATATCAAAGGAAAAAGGGACAGGAGAAGACAGCATGCCACCCGCCTGACGAGCATGTGTGAACCAGAGCTGGGAGGTTTGGCAAAGTGACAAAAGTTGTTAAGGAGTTGAAGAGACGCGGTGTAAAGAAGAAGAAGAAGAAGAAGAAGAAGAAGAAGAACCCCTTCTCCTCCTCCTCGTCTCTGTAAAGACTTCTGTTCTCACTATCGAAATTATACCTAAACCTCCATAGTTGCAAAATACCAACTAGTTCACAAGCTCCCGTGAAGTCGAACGCTCCTATCGCTATAGAGAAGCTAGGAGTGTCTTTTTTGGTCCACACAGAAGCATCGTGATATCAGATGAGGTTTTGGGTTTGCATAATGATGCTGATATCCTGATCAGTGATGGTGCAATAATTATTGGCCAGGTTTATAGCTGCGATAACACTAGTCTGTACAGAGACGACGGAGTTATGCTTCTACGTAACGCCAATCCACAACAAACTGACCTGTTTAAGAAACAACTCTTCAAATTCTTCAAGGATCACTGACTTAATATCACCAACGCCAAGATAATAAACTTTCTGGACACTAGTTTCGATCTATCCAGAGGAGTTCACATGCCTTAAACTAAAGAGCTTTATAACCATAAATACATTAGCAAAAAATCTAACCACCCACTAGGAATCCTTAATAATTTGCACAAATCTGTACAACACAGACTCTCTACTAACTCTAAAAAACATCTTTGACAAATATAAAACTAAATATATTGAAGTACTAAATAAGAATAAACACAATATTAAACCAGAATACATTCCAAACACTAATAAGAATACCAATAGTGAACGTAAGAATAGAAAACGCAACATAATTTGGTTCAACCCATCTTTTAACAGTAATGTCAAAACCAACATCGGTAGAATTTTCCTAAATTTAGCGCACAAACATTTCAGCCAAAATTCTTTACTCAACAAAATCTTCAATAAGAACAACATTAAGATTAGTTACAGCTACACTAGAAACACTAATAGCAATGTTAACACTGAAGATAAAACGTGTAATTGCCGAAAGGCATTATCTGCCCGATGAATAACAAATGCATGTATAAAGGCGTCATCTATAAGGCTAGCATTAGGCATAATGGCGAAAGCAAATTTTATTTCGACTCAACAGCAAATAGCTAGAAAACGAGATTTTATCATGACAAAATGACCCTTAACAATAAGAAATATGCAAATGCCACAGAACTCTCAAAATTTTACCGGGATATTAAAACAAATGACTATACACTGGTAGTAAATTGGGATTTCGTCGCCAAAATTACACCCTTTTCTGACTGAGGTGAACGATGCAACTTGTGTTTGCTGGAAAAAAGTTTCATCCTCAAAAAAATTAATAATTTAAATCTGCTTAATAAACGAAATAAACTCATGCTAAGTTGTAATCATCGAAAGAAGTATATTTTAATTCTAGATAAATATATTATCCAAATTTCACTTTTCACATACTATATTTTAGGTTATATATTGATTATCCTCCCCTCGTTAAGAATTTTAACGCATATTTCCACTCAAAGTGTCAATCAGCGTTCTTCTTTTAAACTTTAAACTTACTTTAAATATTTTTAAATTTTATTTTTTAAATGGCCCACTACCTACACCCTATTTTCTGTATTTACACCACAATATTATTAGGTTGGTGCAAAAATAATGACGTAATGATGTCGTTTTTTGACGTTAAAAAATACGTCAAAAAACGACATTATTACGTCATTATTTTTGCACCAACCTAATATATTTGACTTATTTTAAATTTGCGCCGTGAATCTGCGTGTAATTTAACGTTCCTCCTATGTGAACCAGTATATTATTTTTTTTAAGAAATCATAAGTTATATCTCGTGCCTGATGAGTTGGCAAACTTAAGTCGCACTCTAAACGTAGGAATATGTATATTTAATAATATACATTTCTTAGCACTTTTTAACCACATCGAGCACGCTTACGTTTACCCCTTAAAGTAAATTTAGTAAATATTTATTTACTTACCTGTGTATGCACTCTAGCGCGCATATGCAATTACTAATATCTTAGTTATTTGTTTTACCCAGTTCTATACACACACAGACACACACATACATACACACACTCACACACACACATATATATATATATATATATATATATATATATATATATATATATATATATATATATATATATATATCCAGATATGGGATAAGAACAAATGTAGTATAATTTCACTGTCTGTTGCATTTAAATTTTTTTAAAGGGCTCAATACAGAGTAAAGATTAATATTATTTATTACATGAGATTAAAACAAGAACATGTTAAAAATCTCTACACAGTATCTTTGATGTTTCAACACTCAAAATGTACTTTCTCAGGTGATTTTAAATAACTGATGAGTAAAAAATATTTTTTTAGTTTCAAAAGCAGATAACAGCACAAAATTAAAATGAGGCTTGTGGGTTTATCCTGATGAACCAATTAGGTGTCAGGCCTACACTAAAAAAAAAAGGGTGAATTTTGATCATGGTCTGAAATATAGTACTAGACAAGGTCATGAATCTCAGACACGAAATTAGTACAAACTATAAGCGGGAGACAACCGTGTATAATAATTATGAAATAAATCGAAGTTGTTAAATTTTATAAAAAAGCTAAGGGGAGGGTTAGGAAGACAATTAGACGTATAGCTTTTTGTAACATCTACTTTTTTATAATTGATAATAAAAAGGAATAATAATAGCTTGAAATTAAAACTAAAATAAAATAAAAGCTTCAAGTATGATTTTTCAATTTTTTAAAAATGCATTTTAAACTTTAGGTGTCGCTTTTCTTTGACGGTACATATATATTATAATTATTTTTTTTAAATATGATTCCTTCGCTACATAAGCGTTCTCATGTTTCAAAAACGAGAGCCAAAACCATCAATGTAACTATTAAAATTAAATTGAATTAAATTAAAAAGTCCTGTTTCATCCTCAAGCGAAAATTTAGGAATAACCATTTTTAATAATTTATTCCTAAATTTTCGCTTGAGGATGAAACAGGACTTGTTAATTTAATTCAATTTAATTTTAATAATTATATTGATGGTTTCCTAAATTTTCGCTTGAGGATGAAACAGGGCTTGCTACTTTAATTCAATTTAATTTTAATAATTATATTGATGGTTTCGACTCTCGTTTTTGAAACATGAAAACTCTTATGTAGCGAAGGAAGGAATCATATTTATTTTTTTTAAATAATTATAATCTAAGCTCTACTACTGTATGGAGCACTGTTTTTTAAAAATAAAATGCTAAATAACCCTGGATTATTTACCTAAGGTGTTCTTTCCTATTTTTCTACATACCTACACACACACACACACACATATATATATATATATATATGTGTGTGTGTGTGTGTGTATGTATTCATTCATAATTATATATTATATGTATATACAGTCAATTTAGTTTATCGCGAAAGAAAGATATACGATACACTTTATTTTATTATCGTTATTATGATTTCATTTTGGCGACTCTAGCTTAAGTATTCATTAAGTCTATTAATATTTCAATTTCGATTTTTCTTGATGACAGAGATTAAAGATTAAGTAAGAAAAAGTCTCTTTCTATAAAGAGCTGTAGCCTAAACTTGACATCTAATCCTTATGTTTGGAGACGTTCTTACAACTCGCACGATTATGGACATCAACTACATATCCCACAAGTTTTGAATCTCTTGGGAAAGGTCATGACATACATTTTTTAAACTCTTTTTTTTTATTTTCTCTTTCTTGTCCATTGTAACAGTTTCGTTGACTTTTTGGCAGATTTCCTTTGTCAAAAAACCTAGACTTGACAAAATGATCTGTCTTATAATGTTTTCTAAAACCAAGTGACAACAAATGCCTTTAATTATTATTGTTATTCTTCGTCGAAATGCCGGATGTTCACTTGCCCTATTTTAGGCTTCAGTTTTCTTTCTTTCTTTCTTTCATTACCTTGACCCCGTTGAGCGATCGAAATCTAAACACTGAAATTTTGCATCTTTCTAGTCACATGTCTATTTTTCTTCTTCTTCTTCTTCTTCTTCTTCTTCATGGAAAGCAATGAAACGCTCAAGCAATGTTTTATCGAAACCTTTGAAGTCCACTTGGCAATTGTTCTCAGGACATTTAACTCGTTTAGAAACAATATTCTTATTATTACCGAAAAATCTCTTTATTGTTATTTTGGCTGTGCGTATTGACATTATTTGCGCGCTCTCCTTATCGTATTGCTATCAGTTTTATGTGACTTGCATTATAGCCCATCATCATCATCATCATCATCAACAACATCATCAACAGCGTCAAGACTGTTTGCTATGGCTTCTGCAAATCAAGTGACAACAAGTCTTCTGAACTCTTCTTACATGTCTTGGCAATTTCGACAGTTTGGATCGCTTGGATTATTTCTCGAATATTCCGTTTTTTTCAGTGAGGGTCGTTCAAAACGTTCCAAAAACTCTTATGATTACAAGAACTACCTTCATTTTTTATCTTTTGTAACTCCCTAACAAAATATACCATTGTTTAAGTTAATGAAAAAGAACATTTCACTTTTATTCTACCATAATCATCATATTATTATTATTATTATTATTTCTTTTGGTTTCTGTTGTATACACCTTCTTTCCGGATTCCAACCAGATACTTAAGGTCAAAAATGGCTTCATGATATTTTCCAATCATTTGTGTAAAAATTAAACCATTTTAAAAACATAAAGCTCTTCGTAATGTGTGAACTAGACTTGTGAGTACAATTTTACGTATTTCTTTATGATATGGGTTACCAAGAATACCTTCAATGGGCCCATCGGAACTTTTTCTAATCAATCCGAGGGTTCTAATAGAATTATTGATGTCTTCACGAGATTTCGATTTCAAGGTCCTTGTATTTAAGAGTTTTTTTTTTTTTTTTGTTTGTTTGTTTTTTTTTTTTTTTGAAGATCTTCAAACATATATTACAATCTACAAGAACTGCCATGTCAATAAGAAAGCACATTCTGTTTTGTAGTTTTTAATCACGATGTCTAGGCGATCAGCTTTCATTGTTGTGTCTGTGTGTATTGTAAATTTCCATAAAATTGTTACAGTTCCTATCTCTGTAACCGGGTCTGGGTGATGTTTATACCAGTTTCTTGCAGTTTCCTTCGCGTAAAAGTTGCGTTTTTCCAGTTCATATATTGACCCACTCTATCACGCTGAGTTTTATATTCAATGGGGGCTAACACAATGCAACATGGCAGAATGAAAGAAACGAGCTTCCTTCCTGGCGCGCTTGTACGAATTGAAGGCAGAATAAACGAAGGGGAATTCCTTCCCGACTGGCTACCGAGAATAGATGTCAGATGAAGGACACGGGTCACCTGACTTAATGTCATGTGAGAATGGATGCCAGAATGAAGTAAGCAAACATACTGCCTGACGGGCTTGTACGAATGGACGGCAGACTGAAAGAAGGTGAACTTCTTCCCGAACAGCTAGCGAGAATAGATGGCAGTAAGAAGAACGCGGGTTTCCTGACTTAATGGCATGTGAGAATGGATGACAGAATGAAGAAACCAAACATACTACCGAATGAATGGCAGAATCAAAGAAGGGGAACACGTTGCCGACTGCGTGGCGACAATAGTAGGCAGAATGTAGGACACGGGTCTCCGGATTTAATGGCACGTGAGAATGGATGGCAGAATCAAAGAAGGGGAACATATTCCCGACAGGCTAACGAGAATAATGACAAAATTAAGGACGTGGGTTTTCTGACATAATTTCATGTGAGAATGGATGACCGAATGAAGGAAGCTGACCAATTACCTGACGGGCTTGTGCGAATGGAAGGCAGATTTAAAGAAGGGAGACACCTACCCGACTGGCTAGCGAGAATAGTTGGCAGAGGGAAGAATGCAGGTTTCCAGACTTAATGTCAAGTGGGAGTCGTCGACAGGAATGAAGTAAGCAAACGTACTAACTGAGGGGCTTGTGCGGATGGATGGCAGGATGTAAGAAGGGGAAGACCTTTCCGACTGGCTAGCGAGAATAGATGTCAGAGTGAAGGATGCAGGTTTCCTGACTTAATGGCATGTGAGAATGGATGGCAAAATGAAGGAACCTGATCTACTACCTGACTGGTTTGTGCGCATGGATGGTAGAATGTAAGAAGCGGAAGACCTTTCCGACTGGCTAGGGAGTATAGATGTCAGAATGAAGGACGCGGGTTTCCTGACTGAATGGCATGTGAGAATGGATGGCAGAATGTAGGAAACTGACCTACTACCTGACAGGCTTGTGCGGATGGGTGGTAGAATGTAAGAAGGGGAAGACCTTCCCGATTGGGTAGCGAGAATAGATGGCACTACGAAGGACGCGGGTTTCCTGTCTTAATGGCCTGTGAGAATGAATGGCAGAATGATGTAGTTAGATCTACTACCTTACAGGCTTGTGCCGATGGTGGCAGAATGTAAGAAGCGGAAGACCTTTCCGACTGGCTAGGGAGTATAGATGTCAGATTGAAGGACGCGGGTTTCCTGACTTAATGGCATGTGAGAATGGATACAGAATGAAGGAACCTGGCCTACTACCTGACAGACTTGTGCGGATGGACTGCAGAATGTAAGGAGGAGAACACCTTCCCGACTGGGTAGCGAGAATAGATGGCACTACGAAGGACGTGGGTTTCCTGTCTTAATGGCCTGTGAGAATAAATGGCAGAATGATGTAGTTAAATCTCCAACCTTACGGGCTTATGCGGATGGATGCCACAATGAAAGGAGCGGGACTCCTAACTGACGGGCTTGTGCGAATGGATAGCAGAAGGAAAGAAAAAAGAAGAATGTTATTAAGAGCTTAAGAATTAGCAAGTTGTGTAGTGCCATGTTGACTCACTCACAGAAGCGATACGGCACATAGGTTTAGTAGAACCGTTTCCTATGATATGGACTTTCATTTGCACATCTCCCACGCAAGTTTTTCGTATTTTTTCAATTTCTCACTGTCACTCTATGGCACCACAGTCCAGCCATATCCATAATTATGTGATTCATATTTATTTTCTTTAATCATGACGCTCAAATTTCTCTCTTCTTGATTCCATTGCGTATTTATTTTGCTTATCAAAATTTAATGACTTTTTTATTTTCTACTTTCTAGCATTTGCATATTCCATATTTCCACGTGGTCGAACCAAAGTCGTTTGCAAAGTTCTCAGTATATGACTGTTCCCATCTTGTCGTACCGCTTTTGCACTTTTTCTCACTTTTTTACGTCTTACATGGCTGGCGTTCGCTTTATGACAACGCTTTAATCAATGAAAGATTTTAATTGTTTAATCCCTAAAAAAAATAAAAATAAACAAAGTAGACACATTCACTGTACTTATAATATTTACGATACTCCACCCATATAAATATAAACATTCTCCTAATGATCACTGTCATTTCTACTAATTTCCTGTTTGCTGAGTAGCCTCAGGACGTGGGCGATCATAGGTCTTGTCAATTTCCTATCGTTGTCGCTCTAAGAAATGTTTGTCTTTTTACTATTCATTTCACTCCCTGCTTTTGCTACCTTAGCTCGATAGGTTAAACTACTCGCTGCTCTCCTCTGTCCTTCTTGCTTTCAATCTGTCTTTTAAGTGTCAAATTCTTCAATCTCTCTTTCTTCCTTATGTGTCCCTAAACATTATACTGCTTCTTTTTGATTTATGTCCCCTTTTGTTTTCATTTCTCTTCAAACGTCCTCCTTACTCAGCCTATGGGATTCCCAATTTCTCTGTTGCCTCGATTTCTCTCCATCTGTAAACGCATTCATTGCCATATTGTAAGATTAGCACTTCTTTGTTTCTAACGAGATTTTCCTGTTTTTTGATAGATTGCTTAGCTTTTGGAAAGCATCTTTTGGTTATTCTAATATCCCTTCCGTTTTATGTATCACGTTTTCCGCTAACTGTTAAAACACTTCCCAACAAATTAAATATCGATAAAGGCTTGTTTCTGGCGTTTCCGTCGTCGACTTAACCCCTTCCCCGCCAATTACTTTGGGGAAAAAACGTTTCATTTTCAGACGAAATTTTTATTTGTTTTTAATATAGTAAAGAAGAAACTGCAGCAACTTCAAGTACCAGAGCGGTGGCTAACAACTCTACCAGACATATGAGTTGACAATTGGACTCGTTTCAAGCTCAGAAGGTCACGAAAACAATCAAGATCGACTATTAACAGAGGCTCCTTGAAGTACCCGAGAGGTGGCTAACATCTCTACTAAACATATGAGCTGACAACTGGACTCGTTTCAAGCTCAGACGGTCATGTAAAGAATCAAGATCGACGTATAAACACGTCTGTAACTGGTTTTTGAACGTTATATTTCAAACAAGCTTATTCGTCCTTATCTGAAGAAGATACTTTCGGTAAAATACTTAAATATACACGCGTCTTTGCCGGGAAAGGTGTTAAATTGAAAATCATTTGGATCATTTCTTATTTTTCCTCTTTTCCGTACCAACCCGTTAAGATAGTCCAGTATATTACCATCATTATTGTGAATTAGATCCTAACTGGTTACCATTTACCAGACTATGTTAAACTTAGAAAGCGCAGCGTCCATTTTCGCGCGATTGTTACAACGCTTGTCATTCAGTTCGTCTGTGTGGTGTATACGACTCTCACTGGGTGTCCCTCTTCTTACGAAAGACTAAATTAAACTAGTTAAATTATTCTCAATCCCTTCGCCCATTTATCCGGTTCTTATCATCATTAGCTACATCTTTTTTGAGGAATCATCATTACTGTGTTAATGTACGCCATTTTCCGTATCTACTGTCTTTGTGACATCACTCTTTTCTCTTTTTTCTACCCGTAAACTAATGATTCGTTTACGCACTATTTTCTCACCATTTTAGGGATGATGAAACTCTAAAGTATCCTTCTCTGTCGCTACAAATCGGAAAGCACCATTCTAACAATCGGCTTTTGATTTATTGGTCTTTTCTCAGAGCGAGATGTGCTCGTACCTCCTTTCTCCCCACTGCCCACATAGCTTCTTGGCGGGAAAACCAAATCTTGTGTCTTCGAGCCCAAACCACATTAATTCTTCATCGGCTTAAACGCTTCTTTCTTTTCTTCTGTTCAGGGTTTCATTCTCTTTCTCCTTATTTCGCCATTAAATCTTTCCCTTTTCTCCTTCCTTTTAATCATTACCCTCTCTCTCTCTCTCTCTCTCTCTCTCTCTCTCTCTCTCTCTGCTTAATGTCTTCTATTTATACCAGTTCTATCCCCACCTTCTTTTTTCTTTACTTTCTTCTCTCTTAACTTTCTTTTTCTCTTTTCCTCTGTATTCTTCCTTTTTCCATTCTCTCTTTATGCGCCTCTCCCTTTTTCACCTTGACAAATATTTCCTTTCTATCTATTTATCTATCTGTCTATCTCTCTATCTACCTTCATTCTTTTCAACACACTCTCGTCTTTATTTGGAATAAATCGAAGACACACGAACAATGTGTTAATGGCAGAGAGGCGAGGCTGCCGAAGAATGGTGTCCGGGGTGGGACTGAAGTTGTCATACAAAATGCTTGGAGATGAGGTGTGAAAAATCGGGGGTGGGGAGATTGGACGAGGCTCATTAATATTGGAAGAGAAGTCAACCGACTGCAATAACTTTGGTCATTAGTTGTGGGAGGCGTTAGAAAGTGATGTGGGTGACAACGGTATCACAGAAACATGAATGACTGGGTCTTGGACCGTTCATGATCATGATCATGATGGTGATGATGATGATGATGATGATGATGAAAAAGAGGAACAGAAAAGGACAGGAGTAGGGGAGTAAGAGGTGAGTGATGACGTTTCGTTCAATGATTGGCTGATGGTGAATGGCGCTACTTTTAAGGATGACAGCGATGAAGATACAAGTGTCGATTACAAAAAGAAAATTAACGAGCATAGTACCCGTAAAAAATAACGGAATTATTTTTTGTGTCTTGGATCAGAATATTGTGGAATCTATCTAGCATCAAAATTTTGCTTCCCATCACATCTGTCTTCAGCCACACAGACACACACACAAACTATATATATATATATATATATATATATATATATATATATAGAGAGAGAGAGAGAGAGAGAGAGAGAGAGATGCGCTTTTCATTGAACTCGACAAAGTGCTTTGATGTAGCATGAAACAGCATATCGCACCCGAGTATTGACTTCAATGTTCACTTTCATATATATATATATATATATATATATATATATATATATATATATATATTGGAGGGATATTGAAGGTTTTGAGGGGCGTGGAACAATCTCTTAACTGCAGTTATTCCCAAGTCCACATGTTAGGGTCCCAGCTATGGGAAAATAGTGAATCCTCAAACAAAAATCAAAAGCTAATTTTTATACTCAATGAGCAACGATACATTTTTATAGCAAAATGATAATGAATGCAAAAAATATAAAAATGCATTTTCATGGTAAAATTAACAACAATTTTATGATTAACAAACATCTAAGAAACATAGATTTACCCTGAAAATATATAATTATAAATACAGGGTGACCCAAAAAAATGGGATTTTTTTAACAATCCAATAAAACCAAGAGTGATGGAAGAAAATATTTTATTCATAGTAATTGAAACCTTAAAATATGCCATTTAAGAAACAATGATGGAATTTTCATTTATTAAAAATTACGTCCTGTAGATGGCGTCCTCCTGTATGAATGCATTCTTGAAATCTGCTGTTGAGATTCCTCATTGACTGCTGCAACATCTCAGCTGGGATACTGTGAATTTCATCTTGAATTCTAAATGGCGAAATGTTTACTTGCTCAAAGTCACTGTCTCGCAGTGTTGCCACTTGCTCATGTCTGGCAATACGCACTTCAAAAATTCCCCTTTTTTGGGGTCACCCTGTATTTAGATTTCGGCATTGGATGACCCATGAAGGTTGATGTGCTACTGAACAAAATTAACCAACTATCAATATCTATTTAAAGCAAAATTACCAACAAGATATTTTATCTGTAGTTGAAGGCATACAATTGCATTCAAAATATATTTAGTTGAAGCTATAAAAATATGTCCAAAACACGTATTGCCGCTATAGAAAACCAACCAACCTTAGCATAGATGCAGTCAGTCTAGGAGATGAAAAACTGTTAGAAAAAGCTTGAAATTTGCTGTTGATTTGGTTTGTAGAAAAATGTTTTACCGATCATTTGTTATCAGGATGCCTGGGTGGTTCTTGAAGGCTTTATAATAGTGGTAAAAGTCTTACAAATATGAGAATAAATTTATTGAAACAAAACAAGTTCAGTTGACCATTGATGACAATTCGAGAACAACGTAACTATAAACAATTTTTTTCTGTCCTCTGCCAGCGGGCAATGATGTAGAAAGCATTACCTCGAACCATCGCCAGTGAGACACGCTGCAAGAGCCACTCCGTTTCGCAAGGCTCGTCCCTTAATCGGGACGCAATCACGCCAATCCTCCGAAGGAACGCCATCGAACGAGGGCCAATAACCCCAGAAGTCTCCACTACCACAGGAGTAAAAAAAAAAAATCTATCAGCAAGAGAAGAATATTTAACTATTTTTTTCATCTCTGCGTCCCGGGCGACAGATCTCGGCTCAACCGCGGACCTGATCAAATTACCGACCGAAAATGTATCCGCACAGGTCGCATCCCAAATCAACGGCTTCCCCATTTTAAAAGGGAAAATGGTAATGCCATCCGGCCGCTTTCCATCACCGCGGTCAAGGCCTACGATTTCGATTTGGGAAGGGAACCCAGCTGCATCCAAACCTCTTTTGATGATGTCGTTAATGGCTCCATGCTGTGGAAAGCGGCCGGCACTACGACGACAGGAGAGGATGCAAACCAAAGTTATCGACGGTAGCTCCACATATGCATCTGTGACGCTCACATAATTTGAGTCCAAGACGGATCCCGACTCCGGCTCGAGTGCACTCATCACCTAGAAGGGTACCGGTAGATGAAGAGGGCACTGCGTTGAACCAGGCGCCACTACTCGGTTGTGAAGCAGAAAGTAGACAGACGAGTCGATGCTGATCCAGAGAAAGCCTCAAATTAGTAAAATTGGCCTCGCATTTTATTTTATCCCAGCTTTTTTGTTTTGATGTGTCTAGTGGGAATACAAATTGCCCCATAGTTGGCAGAGATATGGATTCATACTTTTTCCCAAGCGTAAGGGAATATAACGAACCCAACTGAAATTGGAACTCGGCTCTCCAATTAACAATTCCGAGTCATTATCCATTACACCACCCTCACATCCAAGCTTACAGCACCTGGTATTCCGAAGCGGTACCCATCTAGCTACTGACCAGGATCGACGTTGCTTAACTTCGTTGATCATCCGTAACCTGTGTTTCAATGTAATGTGGCCGTTAGCAGTAATCAAAAGAGTAGCAGACATGTTGCAGATGGTTATTAATGTTAAAGCCTCTTAATTTTTTCTTTTTTTTTTTTACAATGATGCTCACACAATACTCGAGAGCCACTCGAGGTTGAGTGTTATAGAGTAAGAGGCACAGTTTATGTGGATGCTTGGGGAAGACAACGGTTCGACCTGGTATTGAATATGTTAAGATTTGTGGAACCGACTCTTGGAGGTCGCTTCCACAAAGCAGCTGTTCGTGGGAAGAAGCTACAAGATAGAACATACATCTCACCAATGGAATACGGAGGGATTGAGGGTGAATCCACCTCTTCTACCCCCAGCTATAAGTTAATTAGTAATATTATTGAAGATCCAGTTCAGGTAAAAATAAATCACTAAATCATTATTATCTGAAAAAAATTCTTACAATCTAAAAACATTTTCTGCAAAAAAAAAACCCGTAGAAAACGAAACAATTAATCGATCAATTTCATTGGCAAGAAAAGGAAGCTTTTTATTTGCGAAAAACATATATTTGAAGAATCTGTTGTCGCTAATGTAAACAAAATATAAAGATGCAGAATAGTAAGAACATTGACTAAAGACATGAAAGTCACGAAACCATCACCACAAAGAGGAACATGTACATTGTGCGAAGTAGTGCATGAAAACGGATTTCTTAACTGTAATCTTATATTATTAATTATATTGCTTACTAAAAGCAATATAAAGCTTCATTGGATGATCCAGTTGATTGGTCTCGAGTTTGGACCCTCCATGGAAATAGTCAACCGACAGAACAAGGCAACATTTAAGGTTGGAGTAATGTTTTGGGCTATTAGTTTGTCATTAAAATTATTTGTCCCTTTAAAATCGATTACTGTTTAAACATAACTACAGGGAATTAACGTTTTTGAGTTTCCACAAGTCACACTAATGAATCTTTACGCTAAACATTCTTCATACATGTGCTCTTGCACATTCTACAAAAATAATTATTGCTGATCTTGCTAGATATATTTTCATATTTTATCTGTAACTTTCATAAAAAAATTAAGTATTTATGCGTAACTAATGAACTTGCATAACAAAATCTGATATAATGTAGTGCATAAATATACAGCATTTTAAATGAAAGGCAAAGTTATATTATACTAAAATGTTTTTGCAACCGACTGACGCGTGTTGAAATCCACAAAATATTTAGTATTTTTGAAGTTATCGATAATATTTTTGTCGAGATTTACAAACTCTACGTTTCGTTCAGTTTTGCAAACTAATCGATGAAATTTAAATAAGCTGATTTGTTTAGAAAAATACTTTGACAAGAACTCTAATTCGCGCTTTAACTTAATTTTATAGGACTTCATGGTAAGCAGTATTTTTTTAAGAAATTTCTTTTTTTTTTCTTTTTAACAGCAAAGAATAAATTCTTAGGATTTCATACTCTTGAGCACGCAACATACAACTGGCCATGCGTAAATATTTCTTTCTGGAGCTAAATTCCACCTTTTGAAGCGTTTGGATTTGTGTTTTGTTTATAGTTCTCGCAAACGCGGGGCGAACTGGAAACAAGATTCTTGCATATAAAAAAACTTAAAGATATACAAAAAAATATTGCATTTTTATTAAATTGTATTTGTTATATTAATCATTAAATTGTTTTTAAAATAATGGGAGTAATTTATATGTTAAAAAATAAAAGTTTTAATTTTTCCAAAAATATTAATGAAAATTTATTGTACTAAGCTCCGCATTGTAAAACCAACTGTACTTTATACCCCCTTAAATGTTTGCATTTCTCTCTAAAATTTGATTTCGATCAGTCAATGTATGGCTATTTTAGAGGGTGTGACGGACGGACTAAAGGAAGCCACAGAATTTTATATATAGATGGAAGAATTGACGATTATGAGTTCTGAAATTGCTTAAACGTCACAGATAAATGTATGTGAATATATATCTCAGTTCTAAATTCCCAAGGTACCGATTTTGATGACCACATGAAAAAAGGACGCGTATCAGTGGTTGAAACGCCGTGAAAAAGACAACAAAAGCGAAGAAAATGAACCGAAGGTGTGTTTTTTTTATAGCAGCAATAATACTTCACCTCTGTTACTCATATTATTTTTACTTTAATATTTAAAATTTTCATTTATGATATTTCAATTTTATAATATTTATTAATATTACTATTATATCTGGTGCGTACAAAGAAAAACAAGATGTCAACGCGCAGCTGGAAATGTAAATTCTGCTCTAACAATGATTTTGTTTTGGCAGTATCGATTCTAATGTTATTTACGTGAAGTGGCCTAATAGACAGAACATTAGCGTTCCGACCATGAGTTCTGATTTCGAATCTTACCAAGGTGGCTCCTCCATGGTAATATCAGCCTAGAAGAGAGACGATCCCAACGTGCAGCATCTTTGGGAATTGCGTGAAAAACATACAACGCAAATGTCAGTGAAATTGAATCGACCGAACCTGTCGGTGATTGTGCTTACAATGAAATCCCAAGTCATCGTGATGGAGCGTTTAAACGTAATAGCCTTGTTCGAAACTACTAATTAAATAGATTATCCATTCTATCCCGGAAACTGTATCTTACGCCCGCTCAGGATAAGTATGTGCTCTGTGAGTGTTGAAGAAAAGAGAAATGTGCCTGAGCAATCGTCTGAAACAGAGATTAATTAGTCCTCTGACAGACCGTCATATTCGGAAATGAACAGCACTTGATTTACTTTATTTTTTAGGGTCACAGGCTGGGGGAAATTTTATTGGGATCACGTTGATTGTTGATATTATGATTTCCTCCTCCCACGTTCTGGTTTCATCACAAGCCTCGGCATATTTATTTCTGCACGGTTCTCACCTGCCTATAGTCTCTTTAGGACTCTACTGTCGTTGAACGCCCGCAAAATAGTGTCCTTCTATCAACATTGATATTTTTGCTCGCTTGACAAACAAATACAACGTTATTTTACAAATTTTAGTCTAAAGCTGAAGTGGCTACTCGGGTAATAAATGATGGATGTTTCCACGTAAGAAAGAAGTTAATATTACATTATCATTAGATATAAGAATACATACTACACATTGGTAGGCACCTCGGCGTGGTGTAATGACTAGTAAACTTGTCTCGCAAGATCAAATTGCGACTGTGTACTGAATTCGATCCGCAGTGGATACCCCATACTTTCAGCCTTGTGCCAAATCTAAGCTACGCTTAGAAAATCAACAGACTACACATTGGTAACAGTTCGATGGTCAGGGAGTGAATAAAAGTGTAACTCTTTTAACAATGGATAGATCAATACTGATTGAATACAGATGTTTCCTTATAAGAGAACGGTTAATATTACCATTACCATTAGAGATGAGAGGAACAGATACCACAATTTGACCGCAGCTTGACGACCAGGAACTGAACGAAAGTATAACTCGATTAGTACTGGCTGTTCATTTAATGAATGCTGATATTTCATAATGAGGAAACGGCTAATATTTCCATTGCCATTACTATCTGTACTCTGTGACAAGGACCGAAATGTTGCACCGGGGCCATTTGCCAAGCTTTAGGCTACTATCTGCACTCTTCACCTTGCTATTCGCAAGTTAATGTTGTATAATGGTTATATCACTTTTGTGCTTACATCGAGGTTGGTAGTTCGAATCTGGTTAGGATTCACTTCTTACTTCTTACATGTTTACTTTATTGCAGAAAAAGGTTACAGACAAAGATATACAGATAGCTGTGAAAGTCATTGCTACGTTAAAATAAATATAGAGACCGAATTAAATGAATACGGATATGATTCGATCTGAAGATGAATAAACCAAACTAAAGCTGCTCGAATAAAATTAATTTGAATAGTGAGCTCATCAATTGGTTGTATAAAATCAAAGAAAGGAACACTGATAACAGAGAAGGAAATATACTTTTTCACGATGAGAGAGTGAAACTTACAATGCACAAAATATGGAAGGGCTGGAAATATTAAAGTCTAGAGTAAGGTGATTACTGGACAAGATGAAAAGGATGAACAAAGCAGAGAGGCCAGATGGGAGAGCGTAATATGTTGGCACCCACAAGATCCACCGGAGGGTCGTGGTGATATGTCCACAAAAACCACACGACCCTCCGGTGGGTCGTTGTCCAATTTCTTTTCTATGAGAATTATTGGGAGAGGGATGCTATGATTGACTGCTTATAAGATCATGATACAACAAAACCACATTTTTTTCAAAAAGAAATTAAATATTTTTTAATATGACACTTCGTCTCAATGTAATACTTGTATATTGGGAATTTTCAAACGACCCACCGGTGGGTCGTTTGGGACTCAAGTTGGGAAAATGAACTCAGGTACCGAACGACACACCGGTGGGTCGTGGGCAATAAATACTTCCTATGATAGTTTTGCCTTATATATGTTAAAACATTGTACGGAAATTAATTAAGATATTGTGCTGCGACCCGGGGGCAACATGGGAAATGACGCTTGGGAGCCAAACGTGTTAATAAAGATGATCACATCCTTGGACGATTTCGGCGTCGACAGGGCCGCAAAGTTAATAAACAAAAATATACGACAGTGGTGAAATACAGGTGGACCACTGAATATCCATCATTGTAGTCTTTCCTAAGAAATAAGATGCAAATGGATGTGAACTCCATCGGACAATCGGTTTAATAAGCCACATAACTAATTTAATGATCCGAAAATAGATGAATCGTGTACGAAACAGAATTAGACTAGGAATCGGACAAGAACAGAGAAATTTTTTCAAAGACACCTGTATAAGAAATGTAATATTTAATATTAGAGTTATATCGGAGAGAGCAATACAGACACAGAAGAATGTGCATTTGTTTTATAGATCACACAAAAGCATTTGACAATGTAAGGTAGAAGGATCTGTTTGTAATTTTAGGAAAATTCGTTATATTTGGAAAGCGTCTTAGAAAATTCTAAAACGTGTACTTGGAACAAACTAGCTACATACGAATAGTAAATGCATTGAGTATGTACACACAAAAATAGAAAGGGGCATAAGACAAGGATGGGTCATCTCTCCAGATCTGATCAACCTGTTCATGAGGATGTAACTGTAACAATATAAGATACGCAGATGACATTATGTTGATGGAAGACACAGAAATAAAACTAGAGGACTTCCTAGACAATGTAGTAAAGGAAAGCAAGAAGAAAGGACTATCAGCTGTAAAAAGCCAGAAAATATGATTGTCAGCCAAATAAAAAGCCTAGGATGCGAACTACGAAAGGGAGATAATAAACAAGTACAGAAGTTTAGATAGCTGGGAGGGGGGTATTTAAAAAGGTTTAAAAAAATACGACACCGGAATCCAAACGCGCATTACATGAAGAAAAATACATTCCAAAAGCTAAACATTATACTAAGAAACGGGAAAATCTCATTCGAACCAAAGAAAAGAGTGTTGAACTGTTATGTAGTATCAGTCCTATATGGCAGTGACTGCTCGTCAATCTCTGCACAGATATAGAAGAGACTTGAAGCAAAAGAAATGTGGCTCTACAGAAAGATGCTGAGAACACCATAGACCGAACATGTGAACAACGACAAAGTTCTAGAGACAATGACATCAAAAAAGGACACTTATGTTTAAAATCAGGAAGAGAGTTGGAATTTCTGGGACAGATAATGAAGAAAGAGAGCTTGGAAAATTTGATACTCACAGGATAAATGGAAGATAAGAGGGTCAAAGGAAAGTAACGTTCCCTGGCGAGCTTGAACGAATGTATAGTGGAACAAGGCTTTAGGAGAGATGGAAAAAAGATAAAAGTTAAGTGCTATAAAAGACAGGAAATTGCAAAGAGCCATATTCGCCAACGTCCTGAAGGAGCACGTCACATGGAAGAAGAAAAAGAAGAAGAAGAAGAAGATTATAATCAGAAAGAAACGGCTGAAAATTCTGGGACACATACTGAGACCTTTGAAAACCTAGCCTTCACAGAGCATACGGAAGACAAGAGAGACAGGGGCGGAGGTAGTGAGCCATACCCTATCTAACGAGCTTGTGTGAATGATGAGCGAACGCGAGGGACTTGTTAAAGAGGGAAACGCTGCTAAAGGCGATGCGTGATAGGAAGTTGTAGAGACTCGTGATCGTCCACGTCCCAAAAAAACACAGCACACAGTAAAAGAACAATTATTTTAATATAATGTTTTGCTGTTTTTTTTTTATGCGTTAAACTTATTGAAATCAAGGAAAACAAAATTTAACATTATTTGAATTTTTATTTTAACAAGGCTTTGACGTGAATAAGACTTTTTCATTTCAAATTTTCCTGTTTTCACCCGAAAAATTTATTAAGGAAAAATAAATAAAAAAAACAGACAAAACAAATAAATCAATTTCAAAATTTAGAAAAATTAAATTTAAAACATTTTTTCTTTTACGTTTTCTAAAAGTATATGTGGTTCATTTCGTCTATTATGAATAATATCATAGAATTTAAAAATATACAGGATATTTTTCAACGGTTAATAACTGATAGAATAAGAGAAACATGATGTTCTTCCATAAGTCATATCGGTATAAAAATGGTAAAAATCAAGCCCAGATCCAATATGAGTCGGCTCCTATTTTTCTTCCTATTTTCTTCTCCTCTAACTTAATTCTTTTTTTATTTTCTAGTTCACTTTCTCTGCCATATTTCTATCTACCTTTGGCAATCTGACCTTTATTTCGTTTCGTCTCATTTCTTTTTTTCTTTTTTCTTTTTTATCTTCCCGGGGTCTTACGTCAATCGCCAATTACATAGTACCTCCCATGGTACACGACAATTTTAGCCTTCTCTTAGACTCGGCTAATTTTCGGAAATATCTTGAAGTAGTTCGATAGTATTTTATTGGCTACCCCACAAGAAGAAATCTGTTCTAAGAACAGTTTAATATGACATTCGACACAGTAGTACCAAAAATCGTCATGACCTACTGGCTTTCAGCGCATGAAGTAAAATCTAAATATTAGGTTGGTGCAAAAATAATGACGTGATAATGTCGTTTTTTGACGTATTTTTTAACGTCAAAAAATGACATTATTACGCCATTATTTTTGCACTAACCTAATAGTTAAGTGAAAATCTGTCCCCTAGCCCGAACAGCGTATGACAAGGTATTTTATTAAAGGTGGTAGCGCGTTCATAGTGACAAGAGTTTT
>OZ010610.1:28843251-28938251 GCA_963932145.1 Acanthosepion lycidas | reverse complement strand
TAATCTAATTGATAATTGTGATTTTTTTGTAAATACGCATGAAATGCGCTCTGTTAACAAAAATAATATCTATCAATTAATTTTTTGCTTTAACAATTCACACCATATTATTCAACCAAAACATGCTTAATAAAGATATACTATATATATATATATATATATATATGTGTGTGTGTGTGTGTGTGTGTGTGTGTGTGTGCATGCATCTATGTATATAAATCTATTTGTGTATTTAGGCAGAAAGTTGACTTTTAGGCATATCTGTTTGAATAAGTTACAAACATTATGTCTGCTTATTTTGATCATAATCCTTTCATATTCACGAATATTTTTCCGTATATTACAATTAAAAGTAACAGTGAGAATCACTTTTATTTCCCATGCATATATGGATGAGGCTATTATATTTATATTATCAACGAGTATGTTGCGGATAGAATTTTGTAGGTCTCCATGTTTTTTATTATGTCTTTATCATTACTCTCCCAGGCCAACATACACAACGAATATATGAAGAAATGAAAAGAAAACGCTTGAATCCGTCCTCACAGTAGCCCACCGAAATTTCTATTTATAAAAAATTCAAATCAATCATAAAAAAGTAAATGACGTTTTGTTCTTTTTTTTTGTTTATAGATACTTTGTTCAAATAAATTAATTTCGTTTTTTGCCTTGATAATTTATTAATAACGAAACGCATACAGTTTCTCTCTTGTCTTTTTCCTTTATTCATATATATATATATATATATATATATATATATATATATATATATATATATATATATATAGTTGTAGAATGGATACATTAAACGACCAAATATAAGCAGCCGTGTACGCGTGTGCTGGTGTGCATACGCAGTCAAGCAAATAAATAATCGTTAAATTTTTGCATGAGGTGTAATACAGAGCAGATATGTATCAATTAGTACATATATGCGTAGGTAGGTGCGTAGTATATGTACTAATTAATAAACACACACACACGCACACGAACATACACACATATATATATATATATATATATATATATATATATATATATATATATATACACAAACAGCGTTTAAAAGTTATATAAGCCTGTAGTGTTATGTAAATGAGGTACTGTATAAAAGGCCGTATCGCTATACCTACGGGAGAGTTATCTTCTCTTAGGCAGGTTATCTTGCTTCTCACTGTCAAGTCTACGCCGAATTTCTTTCCGGACGAGTTTAGTAGTATTTGTCACAAAGAATATTTTTTTACAAGTAAAATTTTGGTTTAATTTTCTTTTTATTTTATTTATGTTTTTTTTTTTTTTTTCAGTTTTTGATATTGTTTTAATTTTCCTTTTCAGTTTTGTTTTCTTTTCGTATTTTTGTAAACCTCGAAGCGAGTTTTCATATGATTTTGGTTAATCTTTAATTTTTTTTGTTTCTTTTACTTTGCTGTAATTGGAGGAGATACAAAAATCTAAACACATACACACGCAACCCCTCCTAAAAATCGGCCTGGACAGAAAACAGGCCCCCAAAAATGACTCTAATTACTGCGTGCGTTTTCAAGTAAAGCATGAGGATTATATAAGAGGAAATAAATTTCTCACTGTTCCGGAAGCACTGCTGACCACCGATGTAAAAACAGAGAAAACAATGGAGGCGCTAAATAGCCTGAAAATTGGGCCGAAGATACTGGCTAGAATATCGAAGGACATGTGCGACATCCTACTGGCTGCAGAGCAAAAGGCAAAGCTGGAAGAATATTAACGGGAAAAAACAGTTCGTTTCCAAACCGAATATATGGGCACCCGAAAGAAAAGGGTGACCGTACATGGGGTGTCCGTGGATATTACCGAGGACTGAATGGGGGCCTTTTTCGCCGCATACGGACAAGTAGAGGACATCTCAGCAATAATAAGTAAAGCAAATATTGCTACTGGGGGCTTTGTTCCTCCGATAACAATGACTCGCAAGAGCTTTTCAGAAATCCCCCAACATTCTGGTGTGCCGAGAGTAAAGGATGTCTGTGGTTGTAGAAGGCCGTCGACCCTACTGCTGGTCGAAAGCATGCCTCTGTAAGAACACGGCGTCATAACCTCGCTCAATAACAGCAACAGTGGAAGCGGTAGAAGAGTCTGGCAAGGCCCCCGACGGATTCGGTGTTTGGAAGGAGGTGTCGAGGAAGGGACGGAAGGCGGCAAGCCCTCCTTCCCAGCAGAATGTCACACAACAACCACAAGAGCGGCCAGAGCAGGAAAAACTGCAACAACCACAGCAACAAAAGAGCAGCATCAACAACAGGAAATGCTGCAGCAACAAGAACAAAAACAGCGACAACAACAGCAGCAATTGCAACAACAAGAGCAACAACAACAAGAGCAACAACAACAGAAACAGCAGAAACAACAACAGCAGAAGCAAAAGTAGCAACGGCCGAACTTGAATATGGAGGAGGAGAAATGCCTCCACATAGGTCCTCTTCTTTGAGAAGGAGTGGGAAGAAAAAGATGTAGAAAAGAAGGAAGAAAATTACTAAGGAGATGCGGGCTGAATAAAACAGGGCGGAGAAGAACATGTACAAAGCCAAGTCCCAATCCGTCCCTACGTCGTAAAAAAGTGTAGGAGCCTCCCTACTTCCCCTTCCCGGACTCCGGCCTATTCCACTTCCACCCCTCCCAACCCGTTCAAAGATAAGAAGAAGAAAAACACATTTCCCTGCAGTGAAAAAAATCTGCCTAATAAACAGGCAGGACTTTGAGAGGGACCTTTCTACTCAGAAAAAGGCTCTCACAGGCCTGTTATTTAAAGTAACCTCCGTTGAGAGAAAGTCACTGCAATTTCCCTAAGGTCCCACAGGTGTGATATCATGGATAATGAGTACGGGGAGAGATTTAAAAGTATGGAATCACCTGTATGAGGCAAAAGACGCCTTTCCAAATATTCTAATGGCCAGATGGGAACTCCATAATTTAAAAAAAAAAACATCCAAATTTTTGTGCAGAGATTGTCCCGGTGATTCTCCATCCCTTTTTATATAGGGTTCTTAAAGTCGCGGAATTGTCCTAGATGGATGGATGAGGTCAGATGTGGACACATGAAGCCTAGGATAATCCGTCGGGGTCCTTGCCCCAGCAGATTTCCGCCCAGTCTGTGACTAGGAGATCCAACTTGAAAAATGTCTCAAGATATCCATTTTGAATACGAGGGTTTTGAGGGATCGGATTAAAGCTGCTTCGTGATCTCTTGTCCTTCGAGGTAGATGTCGCTGCGATCGAGGAAACACACTTGAAGTTTACTTGGCATTGAAAAGTGGCGAGTCTCCGAGACTTGATGCTCCGCCTATGAATTGTACTTAAGGCTGTCGCCTATCTTTGTGCCATTTTTGACTACCATGTTCACCAACTGATTCTGGCAGAGGTCCATCCCCGACAGGATCTCCATGGATGTCACCAAGCTGTTGAAAACGTGTGTTGAGAGGGAATTAGATGAGGCCCATAACTCTGTTAATCCAGAATTAAAGATTTGGGCCAAGATCCTGACGGAGCGTTTGTAGTCAGTTACTGAGATTCTCTTGAGACCGAACAATTCAGGGCAACCTGCATCTGATCCTTACGATCCTAGAGAGTGTGTAAAAGACGACGAGCAAGCCATGCTAATCAATTTAGAACACTCCAAGTCATTTGATAGGGTCGACCATCGGTACATGGCTTTCATCCTACAGGCTTCCGGATTCAAATCCGACTTCTGCCGACTTTAGCCTCGTGTATCGCTCCCCTAGTGCAGAAAGCGGTCTCGGTCGGTTCGTAACGGTTGCCTACTGTCGCCCCTACTTTACCCTTTAGCGTTGGAGCCTCTCCTTCTCTGCTCGAGGAACGGGACGAATAGTCAGGCTCTACGTGGAATCATTGTCACTGGTGGAGCTTGTGCCAGAATTTCCTCGTACGCCGATGACGTATTCATTTCCTTGTCGTTCCCCAGCGACATTGAGGTGGCATAGAAGGCGCGTGAACGATACGAAAAGGTCACGGGGACCAAGATTAACTGCAAGAAGTCTTCCGGATTGCGGTTAAATGCCTGGAATCGGTCGATCTTCCGGGGTATTTTGGTCGGACTAACGAACCCGTCCGCAACCTTGGAGTGTGATTCGGGTTCCAGCTGGAGAAGAATTGGTCAGAGGTACAGACAAAGGCCGGAGCGTCGATCTGGAATTGGCTCCGAAGCTGTTCTTGAAAGGTAGGGTTGAGGCGTGTACCACTTGCGTCTTTCCTCTCATCATTTACCGGTTTGCTCCCTCTCTGTAAGAAGGCGATCGAGAGCTTGCTCTCCTCCTTCTTATGGGGTGGTCGCAAGTATTATGTTAACAGAGATGTCTGTGCCCCACGTCCGTGTCATGCTTGGCTGAAAACGCCACACTTGGTGAGTCACCGTCGCGCCTTAATGTTGGCTTTCCTACGCTGCGTGTTGACACTCGATTTTGGAGAGGAGTGTTAGGTACGCCTTCCCTCCCCTTACATAACACCTCCGATTTCTAGGGCAGAGCACCGTCGTGAACCCTGGAATCAGTAGAGCTTTCACGGCCTAGGAGAGTCTTGTATCGGGAATTGGTGGAGAGGGTCGCGAAGGAACCTCTCTATGGACGGCTCGGCATGTCAGCGACCGAGCTACACTCTTTTTGGTCTTGGACGCCTCAGCAACCTTGAGTTTTCGCTTTCGCTTTCTTGGCGATTGATTCCGAATGGGTTATCTCTCAATGATGTAGCTTTCAGATGGGGGATGGTGAATTTCCCTGAATGTCATCGGTGTGGCCTTGACTGAGAGGAAACGACTTCGCACGCCTTCTACCATTTCCTCAAGTGCGCCCCCTATGAGACTATGTCGGCTAGTTGATGGCTTGTATCGCTCCCGAAAAATCTTGCATACGCGTGCGATAATGTGTCAGCCCGTATTTTTGGGTGAAACGGCGGTGTTTCTAACGCTGCTAACCGAGGCAAAAATAGTGATTTGGAAGTGGATGGAGGAAATTTTGCTATACGAATGATATTTTCATCAGGATCTGATCACATTCCACAACGGGGCGGTTTTCTGTGGAATCATCCTCTGGTTAAGACAAACTCTATTTGTGTACCTAGTTAATCTGAGTAAATGTCGTTCCCAGCCTGTTCCCAGCTTCGTCTTTTGTTATGATCCAAGTCGAGATTCCCAACCTCCCCAATGTGTTTTTGGCCTCCTTTTTCATTTTAACTGAGTGAGTCTTTGATTTTCCCATGCCAGTATTTATCTCATCTTCACCTCTCCGTTAGTGAGTGAGCTTCTTGATTCTATCTGAAGACAGGAAACAGCAACCACTCTTATTTTTGAACGGTGGACAGGTCCTACTAAAATCTATTATTTTTAGTCTGTGAGTTTTGTTTGTTCATCCCCTCCACCTCATTTTATACCATCATAATATATATATATATATATATAATTATTTATTCAAAAATAGGATTCCAACACGCTACATAAGAGTTCTCATGTTTCAAAACAAGAGCCGAAAACTTCAATATAATTATATTGAAGTTTTCGGCTCTTGTTTTGAAACATGAGAACTTTTATGTAGCGTGTTGGAATCATATTTTTAAATAAGTAGTTATATTTATGCTCTACTTTTGTATCGAGCACTATTTTTTTAAAATAATAACTAAAATACTAAAGAACTTTGGATTATTTACCTAACGAGTTCTTTCCTATTTTCTATATATTTTTCACATATATATATATATATATATCATATATATTTGTAGATAAAGAAATTTTTTATGTCAGGGGATGTTTTGTAGGTTCCCTGTGGGCGGGGGGTGAATATTCTGGTGTATGTATGAGTGAATGGTGACGAATGGATTCTTGTGATGAGTGAGTAAACTGTAATGTATGGGTGGGTCGTGAATCTGATTAGCTAGATATAGAATAGTTTTGACCAGCCTCAACCCACTTCCTCCTTTTTGGCCTAGTGGCACAATTACTGTATTTTTGCAATAATATATAAGGAGTTATCTTCTCTTGGCGAAACTACATCTGTCAGAGAGAATACCTATCATAACAATATGGCGTCGCTGATCGCTTACTTCTACGATGGAAGATCCTGAATATTTAAACCTGGTTTAGGTGTTTCGCAGTGTCGGTGAGAGTAAAAAAGTTAAAGGACACCAAAGCCAGTGGAGAAGAAAATAAAGTTGCGATTTTGTTTAGGGCCTCAGTGGGGTGTGAAGCTATAAAAAAAACCCGCCATTGTCTATTCCAAAGTGTTGGGAGATTTAGCGTTTGAAGAAATTGCTGCCATCATAAAAGCAAATGTGCGGCCAAAAAAGATTGTTCATAGCTGAAAGAACTAAATTGCTAGAAAGTAGACAGAGACCAGACGAAACAATTATGCAATATGTACAGCGATCGAAAGAAGCGTCGAGATATTGTGAGTTTGAAAGAATCGGTTCAGAACAAATGTCTATCGAAGACGAGTTAATTTTGCTAAAACTGATTGAAGGAATCTTTGACATCTCGTACAAGCGTAGAATTCTAGAGCGGCTTCATGCTCATAATATGAATCTGGAAGCATGTGTGGAGTTCTTACAACAATTGGAATTTATTCAAAAATTTAATGCCTCCGAGGGCAGTATTATATTGCTGCTAAAAGCTTACTTGTATGCAGATATTGCTATAAGGAACATGAAAAGAGCAAAAATAAGTATTTGGCCTTTGGGAAATTATGTTTTAAGTGTAAAACGTAGAATCATATCCAGACGGTATGCACGTATGAAAAGCGAGTGGAAAATATATTACATTGGTGCAAAAATAATGAGGTAATAATGTCGTTTTTTGACGTTAAAAAATACGTCAAAAAACGACATTATTACGTCATTATTTTTGCACCAACCTAATAGATCAACCGATTGTAAATACGGAAGTATTTGAGATAAAAGCACAGGATAAAAGTAGGGAAATGGTGAAGTAACTTTACTCCTGTAGTTGGATACTGGAAGTGATGTTACGTTGATACCGGAGAATTTGGCGCGAAAAAATGGGGAGACCAAAGTTAAAGAAAAGTAATCTCCAGTTGAAACAATTCGATGGGTCAGTCATCAAAATGTTAGGATGTTTTGAAGGCACGTCTGAGATAAAAAGTAGATTCGAGATAATACCCATCATAGTGGTAGAAAACAGCAAAAGTCACGCTCTTTTAGAAATTGACGTGTTAAGAGTGGATGCATCGAAGTTGAGAAATTCCATGAACACTGTAGAACCAGATGTTATATCATTAAGGGGATACGAGGTGAATATTCGGTTTAAAGAATTCAGCGAACCCATGTATTTTCAAGTTCGAAAAGTTCCTATTCACATGCTACTCTTGGTGGTTTCTGAACAAAATGGTGGAACAAGGAATATTAGGAAAAGTCAGCCAGGGTGAGAACAGTTGGGCTTCATCCATTGTGGTGATACGCAAGCCCAATGGAGATTTAAGAATCCGTGGCGATTATAAGGTGGGCATAAATCCTTAGATATGTTTGGATTCATTCCCATTGCCAAATTTTGAAACATCATACCATGAGTGTGCTGGTATGAAATACTTTGCTAAAATAGACCCTAAATCAGTAGACAATCAAATAAAAATTTATAGCAAATTTCAAGAATTTACCACAATGTACACCCCTGTTGGACTACTAAGATGGACTCGTCTGCCATTTGGAGTAAAAACGTCGTCACATTTTCCAAAAAGCCATTGTAAAGATTTTAGAGGCGGTTAAAATATAATTGTATATCAGAACGACATTGGCATTGGTGTGCGCAGTAAAGAAGAGCTCAAAAGTAAAACTGGGCATGTTTTGAGAAAATTTAAATAGCGCGGGTATGGCAAATAATTGAGATAAATGCGAGTTTAATTGTGAAAAAATCTCGTACCTAGGAAATCAAATATCCAAAGACGTTATATCGCAGAATGATAAACTCATTAACAAAATATCAGAGGAAGCTACACCCAGAAATAAAAAGGAGTTAGAATCTTTTTTTAGGATTAAATAATTTCTATAACTGAAATTTATCGCTATATAATGAACTTGTGGAATCATTTAACGAAATAAGGAAGGAGAATACTGGGTTTCAGTGAACAAAACCCTAAACCTAACCCCTGGCGAGACAAAGTGTAGGGGTTTATCCCTTGTTTCCTGTTTAGGATTGAATTTCCGGATCCTTCTAAAGCCTTTTCCTTTTCTCATTTCCGATGGCCCCTTGCGTTTTGGTCGCATTATCTCCTTGCTTGGAGTAGTGTCTCTTACTCTGTAATTCTTTACCTAAAAATGAATTTGAAGTTAAATTTGTCAAACTATAGCTTTAATATTTAATAGAATAATTTAAGCGATAGTAAACAATTGTTATATATAATCACTAATTATTGCTGGAGGGAATATTAAAACGACCTTATATAAATGTAACTGCATTAATTGTCAACGATGCTATTCCTCTTCTATATGTGATTGAATTAAGAAGATATCCAGGTATTACGTCAACTCACAGAAATACGACAGGAAAATACCAAGGAATTTATCAAAGGATAGATACAGGAAGCCAATTTCTAGTTTTTGCGAAAGCGAGACAGATTTCTACTTAAAAATCTAAAGCATTACGATCAGAAAACAAAAGACTTCATAATTCCGGATGGATATTTCCTTCTAAAAGACAACGGACCACTTCCCTCCATCTTGTTTCACAATTTCACGGTCGTTACCAAAACTACTTTGATGATGCTGATCTACAAAAGTCTTACAAACTCATTTACCTTTTAATTTTCTAAGAAATGCTTCTTTTTTCTTAAAATACTTACTCGTAAGTTCAGTTCATGCTCAGATAAAAATACATTTTGATGTGCCTACGATAACAGCATCTGCAAATGATCTTTTCGAACTGTTTGAATTTAATTATACACTTTTGGGGATTAAAGATTCTTTTTCCCAGTTCGCCTATGCGGCTCACATTATATCCAGCGTTTTGATCACGCATGCGTATTACCTAAATTGCAAATGCTAGTTCTGACCAGGCAGACGAGACATCGTGGCCTCTTAGCCACAGGTAGGATAGAATTCCTTGGTCCTATTTCATCACAAGACCTCATCAGTAGCATTTCAATACTTAATGAACAAAATATTTGATAATGAGATCTGTGGATTTAGATGACATCCTTGTAGTAGGTTGGTGCAAAAATAATGTCGTTTTCTCACATAGTAACATATGTGAGAAAACGACATTATTTTTACACCAACCTAATATTTAGTGATGAATTTAAGGGTTATTTTGTAAGTGCAGTAAGAGTTTATGTAAAGGTGTCAAACGGAGGTGGTTATTGCAAACTTATCCCCAACTATACCCAAAATTCTATTACCTCTAGATGAATATATGATTGATATTTCCATTTTTCTTTTGAATTATCCCGTCCTAAAAAAAAAAAAAAAAGACTCCATTAAAAATATTGTACACCATCATTTGAATTATCATGCCTTTTGAAACGACTCCTTTAATAATATTGTGCAACTGCTCTAAATTACTTGCAAATTCTTGGATCGGTTCATAGATTCATTTGTTTTTTGTTTTTTTTTTGTTTTTTTGTTTTGTTTTGTTTTGTTTTGTTTTTTGCGGCTTATCAACCCTTTGTGAGTTCTGTCTATATTGCTGAGACGAGGTATTATGTACACTATTTACATTATTCGGACTATTGTCCTCATCTTTGTCACCATATTTATTACAACGTTTCGGCCCATCAGGATCTCTCTATATTTCTGAGATGAGGTATTATGTACACTATTTACATTATTCGGACTATTGTCCTCATATTTGTCGCCATATGTATTACAACGTTTCAGCCGTTGTACGCTCCAGCCTTCTTCAGGTAGTTGGAATGTCGAACTGAACCCTTTATTTCGCTCACTGGGGTAGACTGTTCTAGTTTCACGTGCTATGTTTAATGGATGTCAGTTATCAGTTATCTCCTGTTAATTTCCCTCTGAAAGTTCTCCACTGACTTAACCGAGTATTGAACTAATATTGTTTGGTTCCTGTCACTGGATCTAACTAAAGACTTTATCCACTATGACATGTGTCCTTTGCTTTGTGGGTTATTTGAAATCGAAGCATATTTTGGATTATAAGAATGATTCATTTTTTTGAGAGTGAAATGCATTAATAATTATTTTGAGAATAACAATCATTTTTCCGGATACAATTCCTACTATTTAATCCATATCTAGGGAAAGGACTAAAGTCTTGGTCAATACCTATTCCTATTGTTATTTTTATCAAAAGTTTATCAAGCAAAATATTCTGCTTTTAAAGGCATTTTCTTTACGCCATCACACTGAAGGGCGTTACGTGATTTGATTCACAGACTATAAGCCATTACGCGTTTCTTTTCGCATTTTAAACCCACACAATCGGATCGCCAATAACAACTTCTCAGCCTCCTTGGTGTCTTGAGATTCTCTTGTTCGGTAGAATACTACAGCCTCTCAACGCTGCTAAGTGTTACTACTGTGGCTTCTGTAACAATGTTTTTAGGTAATGGAGTTGCCAGCCGCACGTCCATCTAGTTTTGAATTTAGCCACTTGTCTCTTTGCCCCTTTACTGGTTACTAACCAGGTGAGAAAGCCTAGACTGCACTGCTATTTATCTCATGGCTGTGGATGGCGAGAAGAGAGATACCACTTTTCATACTTTTTCTCAAGAGTATTTGTTCGGAAGTAGACGCAATGAACTTGATCAGAATTTATAGTCTATACATCAATTCCTTTTGACATTGATTTTAGCCTACCTTTGGCATTTGCAATTTGTAGTTATTAAAGTAAACTATACCACGTGACAAAACTCAGCAACACCCGACCGAAGTTATTTTGAAGTATGCCTAACTTCTTGTCGGTGAGCCATTATTTTTCCCCCTTTTTAGCCCACTGACCAAATTACTAGAATTATAATAAAACAGTTTTTGTTTACACTTTTCGTTCCTTTTTCTCTTTTATCTTATTTCTTTTGTCGCACACGTGACAGTAGTCTACACAGCAATTCCACTTTTCGATGATTTTTGCCCGCAATTGGCATTTGGAATCTGTCACTTGTTAGAAATACAATCTTATGATGAAAAAAAAAACAAATCTTTTACAATATTAATTAAGTTTTCCTTATCAGATACAAAGAAATTATGTATCCACTTCATATTTTGGATATTTTTTACTGAAGTCTTTCTCAAACCGTCTTTAATGTGAACGTCTATAATTAACGTCGACTGAAACTGGATCAAAAATTACAAAATTAACTAAATACAGATATTAATGACCAAGTAGGAATAAATCTATAAAAGAATTTACGATTTCTGTTTCTCCTCGTCTCTTCTTTCTCGGCCTAAAAGACACACGGGTATATTTGATAACCCCACCATTTAAGCAAAACCTATTCAAGTAAGGTTTTAGTGTATTCTAGCGTGCAATATTTAAAGCCAGCTATCAGTAGATAAAAAAATTTCAAAATTTATTTACTTTTAGCAGAAAAACCTTAAAGTACATCAAAAGCGGGTGAGCAATAACGGAAGAAATAAGAATAGTGAAAATATCCTACATGGTCACAATAAGAAATGACAATATCCTACATGTTCGCAATAATAAATGACAATATACTACATGTTCGCAATAAGAAATGAATATATACTACATGGTCAAAATAAGAAATGGCAATATCCTACATAGCCGCAATAAAAAATGAATATATACTACATGGGACCAATAAGAAATGTACATGTCTTACATTGTCACAATAATAAATGAAAATATCCTACATGGTCACAATAATAAATGACAATACCCTACATGGTCGCAATAAGAAATGAATATATCCTACATGATCTAAATAAGAAATGAAAATATCCTACATGGTCAAAATAAGAAATGAATATATACTACATGGTCAAAATAAGAAATGAAAATATCCTACATGGTCACAATAATAAATGACAATATCCTACATGGTCACAATAATAAATGACAATATCCTACATGGCCGCAATAAGAAATGAATATATCCTACATGATCAAAATAAGAAATGAAAATATCCTACATGGACCCAATAAGAAATGTACATGTCTTACATGGTCATAATAAGAAATGAATATATCCTACATGGTCACAATAAGATGTGAATATATCCTACATGGTCACAATAAGAAACGAATATATACTACATAGTAACATTAAGAAATGAAAATATGCTACATGGTGACAATAAAAAATGAAAATATGCTACATGGTGACAATAAAAAATGAAAATATGCTACATGGTCACACAATTGCAAAAAGAAGCAAAGAAAGTATTTTATTAAAAGCCGGCTAACATTACAGTAGAAAAACTAAACCACAGTATTAACTTTACCAGTAAAATTCCTTTCAGTTCAACTCCTTATTCTGTAGTTTCTATCTGTTTAGTGGGTTGAAGTCTATTTAGTTAGGATGTGGGTCACAGCTGTTACCGATGATACTTTGTTACGATTCAAACTCTGTAGAAGAATAATCTGCCTGAGGTAAAATTATAACCTACTGTAGGGTGTGTTGTGGATAAAGTTAGCCTACTGGAGTGTAGAAGTTGCAAGTGTTGAATTCTGCAACCTCATAAAATTCCTATTCATGTAGAAGAAAATTGCAAAGAAAATCGTTGAGTGTCTGATGCGGTGACAATTGTCTGTTCATTTATGTGGGAAGAAGTGGGGTGTTCAAACTTCTAGTATGAACATTTTCAGATCCGAGAGACGGCAGGGGCTGCGAAACAATCAGCTGTGTCAAATCCTGAAATTCCCTGGTGGTGTTCGTAACCTAATTTTTGCTCCGCTAAAAGATTTGCCGAGCTGCTCAAGATATCCAGTTGGATCTGTGGGCGCTGTTAGCCAATCTGTCAGCAACATACCGCACTAATGATATTGAGTGTGTGCGCACACACAAGCACACATACACACACACAGGCTCTTCAACATCTTCCGACTTCGTTTTCCCACAAAGAGTACCATCACCCGCTAGTGAGAATATCAGTATGCTGCCGACAATGCAATTGCGGAAAAGAATGCCATTAACCTCAAGAGATCGGCAAACCTATATAATGAGGCCAAGAAACGCTTCGAGATGCAGGTCAAAGTAAAAAAGACGAAGATACTTGTTCAGCTGGTTCCCGGACAGGCAACACTGAACGCCAGCATCAACATCGACTGACAGCCGGTAGATGTCGTTGACGAATTTCTGTACTTTGGCAGCATCCTCTCAAATAGTGTCACCTGCGAAAGAGACGTTGACAATAGGATCAGAGCGACTCATGCTCCGTGCAGAAACTCTCGTACCGTGTCTTCAGCAATCATGGCCTAACTATAATAACCAAAATCATGGTCTTTCAGGCCGTGGTACTCTCCACACTTCTGTACGCTTGCGAGACGGGGGCCTTTTACTGGAGCGGTTCCAGCAAACAAAGCCCCGAAGAACCCTTCAAATCAGTTGGGACGACCGCATAACCAACAACGAGTTCCACTCTTGGAAGTCTCTCTACAACATCGGCCCCGTTGGGTGGGCCACGTGTCCAGAATGCAGCCCAATCGACTCCCTTGTATCATCCTATTTGGAGAACTCCCCAGCGGCAAGAGGCTACGACGAGGACCAAAACGGCGCCTCAAGGATCAGACACTGACCAACATCAACCCTGAGACTTGGGGAACCGTTGCTGCGAATCGGCCTTCCTGCATGACAGAAGTTGTCATTGTCGATCCGATTTAGATGGGTTTAAACTACAAAATGCACTGTATAATGATTCATCGTCAGTGAATTCTTACTATTGATGGGACGATATCAATATTTTTACCAATTCCGATACAATTCACGACATTTTTCTAAATTTCCGATTCCGATATCTGCAATGATTAAAATTCGTTATTTTCAGGCCTTAAAGTTGGTTTGGGAAACTTAATGAACAAAATATATTTATCAATAAAACATTTAGTAGAAAAATGAATACAAATGCTTAAGAAATAAAGTTAGTTAACCTTTTTTATTTAAAACATTGGTTAAGAGTTTAACAATAAAGAGAACAATTTCCTTACGCAAATGACTTAAGTACCTAGCGACAGTTGATATATTGCTTTACTTTGGTTGTCATCAGAAATCTTAAAAAACTTCCAAACTACACTTTTCTGCTTGGCATTGGATACACTTGCCAAAATTGGGGTCTGAAAATAGTTAAATTTTTCACTGTTAGATTAAAAATGTTTCTAGTTTTATAATGTGTATAAAGTTTGTAAATATACAATTAATAATGGTTTGCTATTAATTGTAAAATAAAAAAAGAGTTTATTTTTTTGTCCACCTTCTAAGTTGTAAAAAGCAAAAACGCCCCTCGAAATATTATGCAATCTCTTTAAAATTTTATATGTGGAATTTTTCAAATTTAGGTGTGACAATTCAATTTCAGCATACATTTCAAAAATAAGAGACAAACTATTAGGTTGGTGCAAAAATAACGTCGTTTTCTCACATAGTAACATATGTGAGAAAACGACATTATTTTTGCACCAACCTAATATAAAACACTAATGCTCTAAGCAGAAATTAATAGTAAATCACTAATTATTACGTTATTTAAAAATGGTGGCGCACGCTTTAACTAAAAAAAAAGGCGATTCCCTGATTGAAAAACAGTGGTACAGGTTCAATTCCTGTCGGAGGTACAATCTTACTTTATTAGGACTTCTCGATTTAGGACGGTTGTTATTAAATTCACTTAAATAAAATAAAAAAAAAAACAGGGATAGCACCTCAAACAAATTTACACAATAAAAATAACGTTTATTGTCATCAGAAATATATATTTATGTATGTATGCATGTATATATGTATACAAGGAATCAACCCAATCAAGGACACAGACTTTATTTGTCATATATATGCCTAATACATATGAAATCGAATTTGCGGGTCTCAAGCGCCAATCTTAGGATGGTGGCAATATCATGAATTATGCAATGATTTGAAACTGACTATAAGTTCAGCAACAAAAGAGCAGATAATTACTCTACAGTAGAAGACGTTGGCTTTCTAGTGAGCTCAAGAGCATAGAAATCAATCCATCAGCATAGAATCCCTCAATTTACGAGTAATCCAACAATTACAATCATAAAAGGTACTATACTCCAACGAACTCCTCAAATCAAGATAAATTAATTCACTTGCATCGTCATCTATCAAGCAAAAAGAACGAAGACTCAAAACACAACACATTACATTGATAGGTGGAAATATGAATGTAACAATATATCAGCTAAGTATCAGGCTTTCATTCAATGGACAAATAGAAAAGTACAAATAATCTTCATGAAATGATGAATGGATGTTAATCCCATTGACCTTAAGTTGTAGATTCTGTAAACGAGATGAAAAATTAGGGACGTTTTCCTACCAAAATGGTACCAAAGTACAGTTGGACTATAAACTCATAAACGGGAAATACAAGAATAATGCCTGGAATTATAAAGTCTGCAACACATCCTATCAAATTGTTTCTGTTCAAAAATCAATAACAGCTTAAGAGTAAACGAAAAAGATTGCATAAGCGACTCGTTTTTATGACTTAACTATTTTCACCTGTTCAGTTCACGTAAAAGATTCATTATATATTGTCTACCGCAGTGTTATCATCGGGAGATTACAAATGAAAGCAGGAAACTGAATCTTTCATATGTAACAGTCATTGATTATTTCACTCCAGATTTTGTTAATCATCGTCAGCCACTGGGTGTGTAGCTTGGTGGGTGGGGCTTTCCCGAGTGTATACCAATCGTGTGAGGTACGGATCTCCGCCCTCCGCTAGGAGGTTATCCCTACACCTGGATTCACTGGAGGACACTGAGTGCAAAGTCGATTTCCACATAAACTGAGGAGAGGCCACTACATACTTGTTTCTGCGCGCAATCCTTTTTTTTTTTTTTTTTTTTTTTGAAAACAGGACACTGAAATCCAAAGTCTCATTGGAATAACGAAAAATCCCTTCCCAAAACTAAACAAAAAATTATGAAACAAAAAAATTTCGTTAGAAAAGGTTGATGGACTGAAACGTAATATCAGTCACCCTATATGATAATGAATGCTGAGCAGTTTCCTCACAGATGAAGAGGAGAATTGAAGCAACAGAAATGTGGTTCTGCAGAAGGATGATGAGAATACCATACACGCTTCATGCAAGCAACGAGGAATTTTTAAGAAACAGAAAGGTCACTTGTACTTATAATTAGAAAAAGGACAGTTGATTTTTCTGGGACACAGAATGAGGAAATAAAGTTGGGAAAATTTGACACTCACAAGACATATCAAAAGCAAAAGTGACGGGAAGAAATAGCGAGTTTCTAATGAGCTTGTGTAAATGGATGGCAAAACTGGGTGTAAGGGGATAGTAAGGGGGGAATAATTTGAGTTAGAAAGCATAGGCAGTTGTGAAAAGCCCTAGTCACCCACATCCTGAAGAAGAAGAAGAAGAAGAAGAAGAAGAAGAAGAAGAAGAAGAAGAAAATGGATATAGCCCATTTTTAATGCCAAAAAATTCTGGCCCACATAAGAGCAAATAGAAATTCCATCTAACAGGAAATACATTTTATTTATAAAATCAAAATGTCGTAGGTAATATAAGTCCCGACTAATGACTACTACTAGTGTATATCTGTCAGCTTATAAAGTTGAACTTCCAAAACCAACGTAAAGCGGTTAGTGTTTTCCTAATTTTACGCCAGTGGGAAAAATATTAGAATTTCAAAACCCACCTATTTTCCGTGGGCCAATTCTTGGCTCATTTTAAAAATATCAGGCACCGGTCAAAAGCCATTAGTAGTGCTTCTGCGAAACTGATGGAAATAAATAAAGGATTTCGAGAAAAAACACTTTTGGTAAATACTATTTAAATCGTTTCAAAGTAGAAAAATGGAAGAATGTACCTCTAGAATACCACGGCCGAAAGATTTGTGGATATTCTATTATCAGGGTTAGGGTTAAGGTTAGCCTAATCAATAGCCTAATCAATAGCCTTCAATATCCTAATCGTTCCTTGTGACTTTCTTACTATCTTTGATGCTATCCGAAAGAGAAACTGAACAGAAATTGATTTTATAAGATTCCACGCATTGATTGATTAATTGACTTCTTTGTTTAACGGCATATCAACTCCTCATGGGTCATTTTATGGCGAAATTTCATTTTCTTGGGAGCTTTCAAATAATAAAAATATATTATTCTGCTTTCACAATTAAATATTAGGCTGGTGCAAAAATAATGACGTAATAATGTCGTTTTTTGACGTATAACGTCAAAAAACGACATTACGTCATTATTTTTGCACTAACCTAATACATGGTAGATGATACTCAGCTTTTGTTAATATACATGTTTGTATGGATATAAATACTGTTTTGTATTGTTTTGTTGAAGTTATATTTTGGAATACAGTTTGATTTAAGAAATCGTTTGATATATGGATTAATTTCCTGAAAGAGTACTTTCGTCTTGATTGGTTGGTTGATTTTTGGCTGCATATCAATATCTCTAGTCGTTATTTAATGCCGAAATCTAAATATTTTGAATACAATTTTGTCTTCAACTAAATATAATTTGAACGCAATTGTATGCCTTCAACTACAGGTAAAATGTTTTGTTCGCCATTTTACTTTAAAATATCTTGTTGATATTAGGTTGGTACAAAAATAATGACGTAATAATGTCGTTTTTTGACGTTAAAAAATATGTCAAGAAACGACATTATTACGTCATTATTTTTGCACCAACCTAATAATTCTGTAAATGTGTAATGTTGGTAATTTTTATATAAAAATCTATTGCTGGTAATTTTACTATAAAATGTATTTTTATAATTTCATAATGTTTTGTTTTTGTTGGGAGGTTTACTATTTGCCCATAACTGGGACCCTAACAGATGTTACCATTCTGCGTCAGGGTGGATCTTAGAACAACAGCAACGAAGCGGTGGTTCCACGCTCCTCAAAATCTCTATGGATGTAAGGAAAAGAATATAAGGTAGATTATCCATCGTTCCCTTTAATTCAAACTCAAAGATCATAAAAACATTATTTCGAAGCAAGTGGATAACTTGATAAGGCAGTTCGTACCTGGAGGCAGGAGGGCGTACATTACCATCTGGGAGAAAAATGAGGAAATCGGCATTTATAAAACTATTAGATAAACGCCTAAGTCAGATCAGTATGAATTTCAAGTTTGTAGCTTTCCTTACTCAACGGGTAGACGGGGTGAACATATTTGAATCACAAACAAATAAAGATTCAATTAAATGGAATTTTCATGTTTAAACAGTTATGGAATATGCTCTACTGGATGTGTTACTGTACATATTTAAGAATAAATTCTGTTTGCTCCAACGTGATCTATTTTTTTGTTTTTTGTTTTTTTGTTACTTTGTTGTTTTTTTTGCTTTGCCCTGCCGGTAAAAAAGAAATCGTCAATTTTCATACGGATCGTACAGCCGAAGAAGACAGTAGAATTGATGAGCCGAAACGTGGTGGAAATAACATGAAAGAGGAATATATTAGGTTGGTGCAAAAATAATGACGTAATAATGTCGTTTTTTGACGTTAAAAAATACGTCAAAAAACGACATTATTACGTCATTATTTTTGCACCAACCTAATATTTCTTAGAATCAAAATATCAGTGCTTTCTCATTTACTGATCATATTGTGTTCTCCTCAATCGAAAAGGAAGATGATAAACTCAAGGTTTTTTTTTAATCCTGTTAATCACAAGCGCTCATGTAAAATGTATGTGATACGCCTTTTCCTTTCCAAGATAAAAGTAATCCGTACATCGTGATAACAAACTCTGAAAACAAATGCAAATCTCCAGAGGCGCAGAATCAGCAAAATAGTGTTTCTCAAGATAAACAAATTATAACAGAGCGAGAATTCTTTAAAAGAAAAAAAGGAAAATAAATAATAATAATTTAAAAAAAAAGAACTTGAGATTCTTTTCTGTTTCGTAAGTACCGTCTGTTACTTAGATAATCGCTAATGTTTATCTGGTTCAGGATGATTGCATATGCAAGCTACGTGTTTGGCGGAGAGAAAGAACATGAAGCCGGTGTCAAAGATGGGACGTCTTCGAAATCTTCGGTTTATTGCTTGGCATCAATGATATAACTAAGGCGGGGGTATGGAGAATAGAGGACGGCCTTATCAAAACTGGATAGGAATTTGAATTGGGAACGCGGCCTCTAGCCTTACACGTGCTTATGATTAACAAATGAGAAAATATCTACTCTCTAGAAACCGAGATAGATAGATAGATAGATAGATAGATAGATAGATAGATAGATAGATAATGAAGAGACTGAGATAGATAGATAGATAGATAGATAGATAGATAGATAGATAGATAGATAGATAGATAGATAATGAAGAGACTGAGAGATAGATAGATAGATAGATAGATAGATAGATAGATAGATAGATAATGAAGAGACTGAGAGATAGATAGATAGATAGATAGATAATGAAGAGACTGAGAGATAGATAGATAGATAGATAGATAATGAAGAGACTGAGAGATAGATAGATAAATAGATAGATAGATAGATAGATAGATAGATAGATAGATAGATAGATAGATAATGAAGAGACTGAGAGATAGATAGATAAATAGATAGATAGATAGATAGATAGATAGATAATGAAGAGACTGAGATAGATAGATAGATAGATAGATAGATAGATAGATAGATAGATAGATAGATAGATAGATAGATAGATAATGAAGAGACTGAGATAGATAGATAGATAGTGAAGAGACTGAGATAGATAGATAGATAGATAGATAGATAGATAGATAGATATGAAGAAACTGAGATAGATAATGAACAGACATGTATATCTATATTAATAGAGCTGAACATAGTTTACATTATTTACATTCGGACTGTTCTTCTCATTTTTGTAGTTATCAAAACGTTTCGGCTGTTATGCCCTCCGGCCTTCATCAGATGTATATCGATCCGAGTAATCTACATGGAATTCTGAACTGATCCCTTTATTTAATCTACAGGGGTAGACTGTTCGCTTTCCACTGACCATGTCTAGAGAGATCTCGTCTAGTTCTTAATTTTAGTACTGCTCAGTTATTGCTCACCCTGTTTCCACTGAGTCCAAATACGCACTGCCGGACCCAGGGATTGAACTCACAATTACTATGTCACCAAATTCACGAACGAACAATCTAAACTTTATGACTCAACGGTGGAACAGCCATATTTCAAATATTAATACAATATTACGCACTTCTTCTTTTTCTATGTGCCGTGTCCCTTGAGCACGTTGGGGATCACAGCTCTCCGCGATGTCCTGTACTTTGTAGATCTTAATAAATTTTTTCTTCTTTTTATCTCCCCTAAATCCTCTTCCGCCATCCATTTACTCAAACTCGCCTTCAATCTGTCCCGTGAGTGTCAAATTCTCCAAGCCCTCTTTCCCCAACATGTTTTCTAGATATTTCAACTGTCTTTTCCTGATATTAAGTTTAAGTGTACTTTTGGTTCCATTTCTCTAAAACTTTGACGTTGTTCACATATTAGGTCAGTGGTATCCTCAGTATCTTTCTGTAGAACCACATTTCTGTTGCTTCAAGTCTTTTCTTCATCTTTGTGGAGATTGTCCAGCATTCAGTGCCAAATAGGAGAGTGCATATCACATAACAGTTCAGTACTCTTTCCTTGCTACAAAACCAGAATACTAACTTCAGAACTTGAGTCGTGTTCTTAAATGTAGACTCTTATGTGGATACTATGCATGGTGTCCAGCCCGTCCAAAAATATCTGTCCTACCATCTATATACAAATATTTTCTCAGGTCAATGAATCTGAATGAATCCATTTCTGTTGCTTCAAATCTCTTTATCTTTGAGAAGATTGTCCAGCATTCAGTGCCATATAGGCGAACTGATATTACGTAACAGTTCAGTAAAGTTGACTTGTTGTGAACCTAACAATAATACAAAAATAGAATTATAATGGTAATGCTAATATTAGCCCTTTCCTTGCGAGGAAACATGTTATATTTAAATTGTTAGTAATACTGTATAATGTACCACTACATCATGATAACACTAAATCATATACTAGGCATCATTCCGACATTTCGCGTAGTACAACCAAATAATAAATTGATGCAAACGACAGATGTTAGAATTCTTCTGAAACAAAATCAACTAGAAACTTAAACAGAACTGAAATTCTTTCTTTTTTTTTCTTTTTTTTTTTTTTTTTTCAAGTTCAAAGATTCTTTAGTAAAAACTGCTAAACATCTGCAAATAATTTGACATAAAAAACGGGTGGGCATTTTACTCGAGAGAGTAATAAGACTATGCCTTTAATACCCCAGATTAGTCGTTGACTTTTTAAGTCCGTCTAATTATTAATTAAAATGATATTTGAGACTTAGAGACTCTTACAAACATATGTGAGCGAGTTCCGACAGGCAGAGGGTGAATTTCAAAACTTTTCACAACACTTTTACGATTCTTTAGGATTGAGGAATATTTTTATGGAACTAACCAAATTCTAGATTCCATATGAAATTCTATGTGCGCATTCGGTTTGGGTCTCTATATTTGGGTATGTTCTCTCTGACTTTCTGCGATGATAAATTATTCAAACGCTAATTGTAACGTTACCGACTATGATAAGGCACCTAAAGTAGATCGGGGAATACATCGGCCGAAGCCTTGTGACTTGAAACATAGAACATGTAGGCACCAATTCAAATAATGGGTATGTTGTCTTGCCTGTTTACAAACAGGATTATTTGTTTGATTAAGCATTCCAAACTTTATTTTTTAACCTTTTTGTAAGACCGTCCAGGTCTCCGGCATTCATCAGCTGTGCTTCATATATGGTAATATTCAATGAAAATTTACTGGACCAGATAAATCAAGTCATGAAGATTAGTAAGAAAAAATATCTGATGAGGTTAATTTCTGACGAAGCCCGGAGAACAGATCAGCTGAAATGTACTGATTACAACGACGAAAATGAGGGTATTAGTCAAAACCAATCATCAGATAAATTAATTTTCGGCTATCAAAGCAGGAATATGAGTGTATGCATATTGTATTCAAATTCATAGCATGTGTGTATCTGTGTGTGCATGTGTGTGTGTGTGTGGCACGAATTCACATGCCATCGTGACCGACGATTTGAGCATATTACCCTTGTTCAACAATTGGTCATGCTAGATGATTGACCCACTCCCAGACACTTTAACAAAGGTTCACTCAGCATAGTTGCATTATAAGCTACAAGGGGGTCTGTAGGTGTTGAACAAACACAAATGTGCCTGAGAAGGCATCTGCCACAGGGATTAGCTAGCCGTCTTAGCAGACATCCATCACACACACACACACACACACACACACACACATATATATATATATATATATATATATATATATATATATATATATATATATAATTATTTATTCGAAAATTATCACATAAATATGTTATAAAACGACTACAAAAATAGACATTTTGTTTGAACACTTCTGGTGTCTTATCAAGTGATGATGTTGAATGTAGAATAAAGGGTTAACACTATTAAGACGTAACATTGGCTAATGGAAGTGATAGAGAAGGAAAAGACTTTATAAAGAACCGGATACGCAATCCTAAACAGGAAACTTTGATAAACCTCTACTCGTGTTCAAAAAACCGGGGAAGAGTGTAAACCGGACGATAAGCAAACCTATGTGGCCTATTTTGAATTTTCAATTCTCTACTAGCAAAAATTAGAGCAAAACTTTAAAACACAACAAGTTACACTTTTCCGTATTAAAAATTCCTAAAAACTTATCCAAAAATTAAATATAAGTAAGAAAGATTCATTCACAGCTAGTTTCAATATTTAAATCCTTATACACTAACGTACCTGTTAACAGATGCTTGAGTTTAAAAAAGAAATTTTTTTAAAATATCTTTTCTATCGATAGAAAACATAATGATTTGTCGAATTATTACGTGTCATTGTTATTACATTTTCGATAATAACTTTTAAAGTCAAAAATTGGATTGCCGATAGGATTGCTACTTCGCGGTAATTTGTTTTTGTTTGTCTTTTTTTAACTTTTCTAGAAACAAATACTTTTCAGAAAAATTCCCGAAACAATCAACATATTCCCGGTGTATCAATGTGCCCACAAATCATTATTACAAGGTCTTGTAAATAAACTAGGGCTACATTTGAATTTTCTTATGAAACAAAAACAAGCCATGGCATTACCTTTCCTTGAGACAATTTAAAACAGTGTTGATAATGATCTAAGACTAAACGTCTATCCAAAATATTCGGCTTACATTAAATACGTAATTTATTTGTGGATAAGTTGAATATCTAAATTGCTAACAATTAAAATTTAATTTCTCTGTGGAGTTTTTAAACATTTAAATTACTATGAAACGTTAATATCTGTGTTTATCTAAATTGCTAAAGCTATACCACCCCTCTCCTTTTTCCAAAAACCCTACGTACATCTCTTATATCTTATCCTTTTATTCCCCCACTTTTTTTCTTTTCCCCTTTTTTCCTTTTTTCCATATCATTTCCGTTGAGTTGACAGATTAAATAGATCAATGTCTGATCCTTATCCCCCTCCTTCCTCAATATTAAGTATTATAATAAAAAGAAAAAGAAATCTCTAAACTCGACCAAGTCTCACACACTATTCCTCACCACCTTTTATTTCAATTTATATAAGCTTAATACTGCCCGTCAAAAGTGTAAATTTAAAATTTATTTTTCGTTTCACCTTTGAAAGTGAAGTCTGAAGATCCAGAGAAAAATAAAACTCTCTGGTGAAATAAATTATAACAAATACAGCCTTAAAGTTGTCTGGTTTTCTTTAAATTAATATACATATATACATATATATATATGTGTGTGTGTGTGTGTGTGTGTGTGTGTGTGTGTGTGTGTGCGCGCGCGCAAGTATGCAGAAAAATAGGAAGGAACACGTCAGGTAAATAATCGGAGTTAATAAATAAATAAATAAAAATCGGAGTTCCTTAGTATTTTTGTTTTTATTTTAAGAAGACAGTGCTCCATACATAATTAGAGCTTATATTATAATATTTTTTTTTAATATTTTTTTAAAAAATATGAAGGAATCATATTTTTTTTTTAAATATTATAATATATATATATATATATATATATATATATATATATATATATTCACATTTGGAAAAACATTCAGGTATATTTTGAAAATAATATCCGATAATGCATTTAGCCTCTATGGCTTCATCAGATGGATAACGAAAAATGTGTTGTGTGTGTATGATGAAGCCATAGAGGCGAAATGCATTAGCGGATATTATTTTCGAAACATACTTTCATGAACGTTTGTTTCGAAAATAATATCCGATAATGCATTTCGCATAAGTTATTTGTCAATAACTAATAACTTGCATACCTAAATGTATTACACACACACACACACACACACATATATATATATTATGCATTTTTCTGCACACACGCCCCTTTGAAACGTACAGTCAGTTTCATGCAATTTTGCAATCATCAAGCGACAAGAAGGAACTCTACACGAAACATCTTTCATCTATAGTTTCTTCTTTGCCACATGAAGATTTCATAATCATTTGAAACTGCCAGTAGGGAGGAGAGGCAGGCGTGCAGAAAAAAATTGTTGCTAATTTATTAACTTTTAAGACTCGGTATTTTGTTTTGCATTCTACAATGAGCACATTCCTTTTTCTTATGTTGATGCAATTCATATACATATATAAATAAATAAAACAAAAAAAACTACTCTTAGACGGCGCGTTTCACCCTCCGATGGACTTTTCCAAGCATTGCCTTAAAGTCCCCCAGAGGACGAAACGCATAACCTAAGAATTGTTTGTTATCTGAAAATAATTTACACACACACACACACTTTCGCTCTCTCTCTTTCTCTCTCTCTCTCTCTTTCTATATATATATATATATATATATATATATATATATATATATATATATACTAATAAGTGTTATGGTCCGGTTCCTTGTACCACGGTGATAGTCCAAGGTAGAACCAATAAAGAAGAACTCGAACACAGGTATGGAATAACACAAATATATTACAAACAGGAATATATACAGAGAAGTAGAAGTGTTAGTATAAACAATCAGGTTTAGTAGAATGAATAATGTAGTCTCGACCAGTATCACTAGTCCAATGTCTTGCAGTAATTGTCTGACCGCGACTCTGTTTCGGACTGCCTCTGACTCGACTCTTGACTCGACTTGAACTACTGACTCGACTTGAACTACTGACTCGACTTGAATACTCCTGATTGAAATCTGACCCTTATAAAATTTAAATGCAGATATCTATACTGTCATGTAATGATAGTGGAGCAGTCTATTTACTTACTTTAGTTGTTATTATAATTCCCACCAGCACCCAATGATTCACATTGCATTTTAATTTTTGCAGATTAAAGTAGGCTGGAAAGCATTGAGCCGAACAGAGAAGAAACTGTTAGCATAAAATTTACGGCTACATCTAGTCAGTTCAATTGTAAATTAATGAGATCTCGACGCCAGTCTACTGCTGCGCTTAATTTCTAAAACTATAGGTCTCACAGCGCAAATCTCATTCGAACAATTACCACGATATATATATATATATATATATATATATATATATATATATATATATATATATACAAATAAAGAGAAAGAACAGTCAGATTAACAATCCACAGTTCTTTAGCATTTTTTTTTTATTGATCGATACAATGTAGAGCATAATATTATAATATTATTATTTTAAAATATTTTATCATCGGGACACAGAAATTTCTGTTTCGGAACTGAAAGTTAAAATTATTATTCCATTTTCAAGCGATTTTGAATAACTTCAGAAAAAATGTTTTTCTTTTGCAAGTGTAGTAGTATTATATTGAATAATTTAAGTTGGCGGGGAATGAGATTCAATTTTTTTTATTATGGATGTTTTCTTATTTGACGAATCTGATCTAAGCTAAAGTGAAAAAGTGAAAAAATTAGGTTAAAGCTTAGGTGTGGGTATGTAATTCATGCTCGTCTAGAATTGCCTGTCGTGTATTAGATATGTCATCCTCGCTTCCTTTTAAGAACATATACATAAGATACACTGAATTACAGAGAGGCATATGTATCGAACAATGGGTCAATTTTGCAAAATAAATGTCTTACAAAATCTATAGTTTACCAATATACTATTTTATCTATCGAAAATCCAAGTATTAAAATAATTTTATTGGTAGCGCTAAAACAATTTTTAAATTAAGATAGTACCAACATCTTACTTCCTTCAACAACAAAGAGTACCGTAACCAAACATTCCTCTCTAAATATTTTTGGCATTTAAAAGAAACAAATAAAACCCCCACGGTAAAATGGAGATTAGTAAAAACAAAATAACTTGTAGGTCATTAAATGACCCATGTCCTCTATGCCTACATGAAAAGTTATATATTTTTGAGTTTCTTAAAAATAAAGATTTATTAAATCAACGAAACGAACTGTTTTCGTAAACATTGTACTATTTTTACATTAAAATATAATTAATAGGATCTTTTATTAAAAAATATATACTTTAAAATTATATATCTATTATTTGATTACATATAAGGCTAAGTAAAATGTGAAATTTAATCCATAATTTTAATATTAACATTGCCATGTCTAATGTACCATTACATATAATAAGCATTTCAGTTTAGATCATAATAATTAAATATATAGAAATGTATATATAAAGAATAATTTAATCAAACTAGAGGCCCCGCTTTAAGGCAGTCCTAAGGTATAAAAAAATATATCAAAAAATTTTTTTTTAAATAATCCATTGTTCATTACCTATACCTCTCTCTATTCAAAATTGCTTGAAAATTGAACAATAATTTTAACTTTCAGTTCCGAAACAAAAATTTCCGTGACACAATTTTTCAATAATATATATATATATATGTGTGTGTGTGTGTATGTGTGTGTGTGTGTGTGTGTGTGTGCTTTCTTTCTCTCCTCACTGGTTGAATACGTAAGCAGTGTTGAATGTTCGCCACATGGAGAACGTAAGAATCCTATAAAAAAAAAGGTACTAAAAGAATTCTCACCTGTGAAGGTGGACACGACTGGCTTGATTAGTCGCACATATTGCCACAACAATAACAATATGTGACTATGATGCTCAGTTTGATTTCGCTTGCAATCTATTCAACAAAGTGTGTAGGCAAACAAGGGGAATGAACCGGCAATAAAAATCACTGCATTATAATACCAATGAAACAAGGGTTGGGGTTTGTTTACAAATCCTTTGGCTTATAATTGAGATCACTCGTTGGATTAATATATCACTAGAAGTGTCATCAGTGCCCAGGAAATGAACAGTAATGTCAAGGAAATGGTTGTATTTGAACACGTGTTGACTTTGCGCTATATATCAATATAAACCGAGAGAAAGGGAGATATTTAAATGCTTGGGGATTCTTACTCGTGTAGAGGATTTCCACTTGCTCGAAACAAAACAAATAGTAAATTAGGTACATTCAGATTCACTAAAAATGAACATACCATGATGAAAAAATGCACCAGATTTAATAAAAATGTTTTATCGTTAAAATTTTAATATTTTTTTTTATTATTAAATTATATTTTTGATCTTTTTTATAAGGTTCAAAATTTTGGTTAAATATCTTGTTTTCCTTTGAATCAATGCGAAACCAAAGATTAGGATGTGAATTTTTAGCGGCTATTTTTTTTTTTTTTTTTTTTTTTTTTTTTTTAGGAAATTCTTGAAAAAATTAAATAATTGTCAGATTTTAATGAAACTTTCACTACATATTCACAAATTAAAATTATTTTTAAAATATTTCTTTTTAGAAAATCTTGGTAAAAATAATTTTTACATTTGTCTCCCTCACACGCACACACACAGACACACGAACACTCATTTAATTTTATGAAATTTTGGAGAATTCATTTTTGTGCTGCTTCATGTTTATATTAGTTATACGCAGAACGACTTGAAGGAATTAAATCATCAATTTTTTTTTTTTTTTTTTTTTTTTTTTTTTTGGAAAACGTGACTCCAGTTACCGAAAATCTGCTCTGAATCGTAAAATAAAAAATGAGATAAAACTAAGATATTATTTAATTAGAAAGTTTTTTTAATTTATTTTCTAAATAAGAAATAAGATATATTATGGCCACTATTCTCTTAAGGAAAACAATTCGATAAATAATGAATTTTTAAAAAAAAATTTTCATTTTTAAAAAATTTAATTGGAATAATTTATAAAGTTTTAAATCTTTTAAATTTCTGTATTCATTTATCCCCGTTAGGGGACATTGTTATTAAGTAAAAATTATATTTACTAATCATAAATATAAATGCTTACTACAATCCATCGGTCCTTAATATTTTAAAAAGAATTTTTAATTTTGTGTGTGTATAAACGTGTCGATTTTTCTAAATACAAACATTCCTTTAAGACATTATCAAAGTAAGTAAAATTCAATAACTCATTAGATTACGCAGAATATTTTCCTAATTTTTTAAGATTATTCAGTAGTTAAAATCATACAAAAAGGCGCTCACGTTATATTCCTCAAGTAATTTTTACAGATATGTCCCAGGTAGGAAAAAATTAAATAAACTTCTGGCTGTCAGTCAAGTTGTCAATGCCTTAAACAAACAACTACCTCCGTATTAAAAATCAATTTTCTACGATATTTTAAATTAAAATTAAGTAATATTTGTTTCAAATCAGATTAATGAAACTTTAAATCAGCTAATATTCCACAAATAATGTTTCAGAAAATTATATTTGATGTTTTATAGATTTTTTAGTAAAAAGAATTAAATTGTGCTGACAGTTGACTACAAATGACGCTAAAAACATCGATTTTTAGCGATTTAAACAACTCCTTCCAGTCAATTAAATTGGTTTTGAAATACAGCAAAGTATTTTGCTTATTGGAAATATTAAATTTAATCTATTAGCTTGAAATTAAAACAAAAATAAAAGCTTTCTAAAAATGCATTTTAAACTTAAGAGATCGCATTTCTTTGGAAGTGCTTTTAAGAAATGTAAATGTGATATTCTGATAAAATTTCAGTCGAACTGAAAGAATTAGAAAGAATATAGCCCCTTATGAGTTTTTGTTTTTCCTTTTAAATTAAATTTGTTTTGAGATAATTTAAGATTTGATACCAACACTCTCGAGAATTTTCCTCCTGAGTTACTTTCTCTTTTAATAAGTGTGACATTTTTTACATCAAATCTGTAGTTGAATTTATTTCTGTATATGACTAATACATTTGATAAACTGTTCTGTATCAGGTCTCTTTTATGTTTATACTTTTTTTATTTCTGAAAGTCTTCCCCCAAGGTATTGAGAGGAACAGTTCTGGTTACTTATTTTGTACATACCTTCTTCAGGATTATTATTGTTATGGGTATTTTGGGTTCTCACCATATCCATGATAGTTTGGGATGTGGTTGGAATTATTTTGATGTTAGATTGGATAGATTGTTTTTGGATAGTGGTGGATGTTATAGAGTTAGTATGTAGTATTCTGTGTCTGTTTTTATCTAGTTTATTGCTGTTAATAATTTTTATGTCTTTCTCTTAGCATTGTGGATGAAATAATAAGAGTGTTGGAGGTTTTCGAAAGTGTTTTCTATGTATATTTCTTCTTTGGGTAAGTATTGGGGGCTGCGCATTGTCAGTGCTCTTAAATAGAAGTGATTTTGCTGAATGGTCAAAAATATAAAAACAAATGTCCATAGGAATTTGCCAAAAAATATCTTTTCATCGAATTCTTGAATGAAAAACGGTAAACGTTTAATACGAACAGAAATAAAAATGCGAATAAACGATTTTGATAATCCGCAACAGAATATCGGAGTTCAAAACTCTTAGAAATTATTATTTCAAACAGAAAAAAATTAAAGAATGGAATTAAAGACTTTGATAATCATTTCCTCGGCTTCTTCGAAGGTCAGAGAATATAATACAGTCGAAACAAATATTAATTCAGATTACAACATTCTGATGTAATACTGACAGAATTAAAGACGGTCGGACTATGATTTCCTACTTCCAGAATCGTCTGACAGAAACACAAATAATAAACAACAATTAAAAGTTTTGATTGGATGTCGGGTTTAAAAAAAAAAAAGATATGTCTGACGTCTGGTCTTGAATCCGTACAATAAATGTACAGGAAGCCTAAGTGGATGGATAAATAAATAGGAATTAATAATTTTCATAAAACGGGGTTCGTATTTTTAAAAATATCGACAGACTGAGTACAAAATCGCTGATAAAACACAAATATTAAAAGTAAATAAAGATTTATCAGAAGCAAGTATAAAATAGGAAGACAAACGTTTGGTCGGATTAAAAGAGTGCCGGACTAGAAGAATGTTGTCTGTAAGGAAACAAAATAAAATAACTGAATTAAGGAATTTGATCAAATTTTAATCGCATCAGAACACATCTCTTTGGTTATTGACAAAGCTTATCTTTCTTTGAAGTGACTAAATAGTAAGGAAGAGTGTGCTGATCCAATCTTCCAAAGGAATTGGAGTAATCTAGAAAATATCAATTTAAAATCCAAGCTTTTTAGCCACGTTTTATTTCCGCCGTCGCTGGAATTTGAGATGTGTGTAATTGTTACGGTCACTAAGCTTGTGTCCAAGCACAATGGAGTAATGCATTGAGACTCGGATTGAGGAATCAGAGAGCCGTGTTCGAATTCAAGTCGAATTCATTACATTCACTTATGTGCTAATACCCTTGGCAAACGTATGAATTCATCTCTTCCCACCACTCCCCATTTATGCGTAAATAACAGGACAGCCTGGGTTCTGCCTTGAGTGGTAACTGGTGTTGGAGAAAGAAAACACTGAAGCATGGAGAGGGTTGAGCTCGGTCAGGCTATCTTGCCCAAGACTCTAACGAGTGACGGTACTAATGAATTGTGACATATGCATATATCTATGAGTGCCGAGGAACCCAGACGAGTCTATTCCGAAGGTGAGAGTCTCGGTTGGGGATGTAGACAAACCCGACCACGTGTATACAGGGTCTACAGACAATTTTTGCCCGAGACTACGGGTTCGGAACGCCCCACGTTAACAACTGGCCTTGTGCCGCATCTTGTCTTTTGGGGTTAGAGTGCCGATATGTAAGTATATCAATGCATTGATATCACAATATGCACTTGACCTACAGTGACCTTGCTGCTACTGAGAGTCACCAACTCAAAGCAAGGAGTCTCTTGTACTCAATTTGCCGACTGGTGATTTTTTTCTTCTTTCAAAGTGATTTTTAATTGTAAAGGGCATCCTGGAAGATCTGGTAAAATTATCAACTTGACTGTCTGTTTCCGGCTGTCGCAAATGGTAAGAAGGTTTTCAGCTAGATGAGAGGACTTTCTCAGTCAATGAATATTCTCGGCTAATTAAGGTGGAAAATGTCCTTAAATACTACATACTACCAGAATAGTATATGTTGTTTATGACTTTCTTTCTATCTTTATGTATTTACTGAATTCATTTTCAATCTGCAGCAAACCTCCCACATACTGACAGAAAATGAATTCAGTAAATGCACAATAATAGAAAGTAGTTTAAAACAAAGACTTGGGCGGCATTTACAGTAAAACAATTCTGAGAGAATTACAAGTCCTACCAGGATTCATTATTTGAAGCCACAATCTTCTATATGCAAATGACACATTTTTGATAGCTGACACAAAAAGAAAACTACAAGAACTCCTACTAAAGTTAATAAAGAAAGCGAGAAGAAAGGACTAAATATCAATTGCAAGAAAAGAGAATATCTGCTTGCCAACAAATGGAAAACTCCAAACTCCGAATAAAAAATTGGAGACGCCAAAATCAAGAAAGCAACAAAATTTAAATATCTGCGATGCGTTCTAACAGAGGACGAAAAGTGCGACAATGAAATACGAAGATGCCTTCCAAAACTAATCAAAGAATTAAGAAACAGGAAAATTTTGTTAGAAACGAAGAAAAGAACGGCTGAACTGTTATGTAATATTGGTTCTCTTATATGGCAGTGAATGCTGGACAATCTCATCGCAGATTAAAAAAAGACTTGAGTCACGAGAAATTTGGTTCTGCAGAAGTATGTTGAGAATACCATTGATAGAGCATGTGAGCAATGGGGAAGTTTTAGAGAAAAATACACTGTTTCCCAGTCGAAAACTTCTCCTTGACAAAACCTGGTTAACAGAAAATGACTTTGAAATAATTTTCTGGTTTGGTCAGTCAATGGGTACGAATTTAGTGGTTTCAATTAAAACTAACAGGAAACACGTCTACAATGATATTTGTTGTGAAGAGTGCTGTCCAAGAAAAGTGAGATCCTTGAGATTTCGCTTTTGGCAAAAGTCGAGTGATCTAATGATAGCCAGAATGGAACAAGTGAACATTGAAAAAAGGAGTCCATCGTTTTTTTTATCTTTTCATATTCATTTATAACATTGTTGATAAAATAAAGACCAAATAGGAAACGTTTATCAATCTAACGTTTCACTTTTATTAAAGCTTCGTCAGAGATTGAGAGAAAACAGATAAAAAGACAGAACTTTGATATTTTAAATTTTGTTTGGGTCGATTCTCATTGGTCAGTCATGTATCACGTGCATTAAAACTGTAGATTATTTTATATGTTATAAGTTTGTAAAAATTCTAATATGTCTATGCCGGTAATGTGTATTCATAATAGTGTATTTGTCTTTTTCTCTGTTTTTTCTCAATCTCTGATGAAGCTTTATTAAAAATGAAACATATTAGATTGATAAACGTTTCTTTCTTTATCTTATCATTCCGTCGGATTCAAATCCATATTTGATCCAAACTCATATATATATATATATATATATATATATATATATACACACATATATATATATATATATATATATATATATATATATATATATATATATATATATATATATATAAGCTTTAATAATAGTGAAACATGTGATTAATAAATGTTTCTTATTTGTTCTTTATCCTATCATCCTGTCGGAGTCAGATCCATATTTGATCTGCATTTGATCTTTAAATCTTTATAACATTATTAGTTAATTAATTCCTAAGTGTGACGGAGTCTAACGAAGCAATAAGAATTTTAGTGTTCCGACTATTCCGAAATGAAATTTGAATCTAACCATATCGTTTAGTCAGAAAACCATACAACTGGTTGACCCAAGAGTCGATGGCTTTGCAATCTGAAAGCTTGAATGAACTCTTTTTCGTACAATTACCGACCGCTCTCTCCTATCAACTGTAACAAAGGTACGCTCAGTGTAGCTGCTTAATTCCTAAGTTAGAGTAAAAAAAATAATGAAATCTGCCCGAACCAATTTTTGCTTATACTCTTAACGTAAAAGTAGTTAATTAACTAGCAGAGTTTAATACTAAGCAAAAAAAAAAAATTATGGGGGTGCTAAGTCAGGATTTAACCCCCTCGGATAATCAACGGGTCTACAAAAGTAATTTATTAAATTGCTCTACGTCAAGTTGCCCAGGTTTGGCTAAAAATCTATGCGTTTGTGTTTTTTGAAATCTTATTGCAATTATGCGTGTGTTGATATAAAACAATATTTGTGTGTTTGTTTAGTTTCCTATGTGTGTATATGATTTTAAACGCACGCGTTTATTTATGAGAGTGTTTGTGTACGCATCCAACCACAGGTGCGTGCGTCTGTTTGCTTACGAATATACTCGAATATACGCGTGTTTCTAAGTACTTTACCCTCACCCTCGACATTTTGCGTGCCGTCAGTAATAAGTAATTTTATTTATTTATACGGGAGATTTATGACGTAGGCGCGAGAATTCTTTAGACACTGATAGATTTTCGGGGCAGCAGTTCGTACAAAGTGGTGTTTGGGTGATGGAGGACGCCCGGGAGTCGAGAAGAGCGAACAAAATGGTTTAAGTTCGTACAAGGGGTGGAGAGGTGTTCCACCTATATAAAAACAATCTTCTTCTTCTTCTTCTTCTTCTTCTTCTTCTTCTTCTTCTTCTTCTTCTTCTTCTCTCATCCCTTACCCATCGTCCACGTTCAATTGGACACCCCAAACAGAAGAAGAAAGATCTGTCGCATCATTTATGACAGCTACTCGAAATTTGATGTCTTTACATTTAATGTAACTGAAAAAAGACCGGACCGAATAAAACTGAATTTCTATTTGGCAAGTCGACACTTCCGAAAAACCGCGGTTATTTCACGATATATTGCTGTCGGGTGATGGATAACAAGTTCATTTGGCTAAGCTTTGTTAATGCTGTGAGTTTTATTGGTATTGTGTGACTTACTAGTAGCGTTCTATACAAGACGAAGCTAATCTTAGTAAAAGGCACCTACCGTATAGTTATTAGTAACAACTCCATGTTCTAGATTAGATGCGGCAAAAGAGGATAGCAGGTGAAGCTGAAGAGGATAGCAGGTGAGGCGGAAGAGGATAGCAGGTGAGGCGGAAGAGGATAGCAGGTGAAGTGGAAGAGGATAGCAGGTGAGGCGGAAGAGGATAGCAGGTGAGGCGGAAGAGGATAGCAGGTGAGGCGGACTGATTGAAAGACAAAGATTTAGAAACAGCTTCAAAAAATTCATATGCCAAATGAAACCTACAAGATTTATTAGAGTATAAATTCGAACAGAATCTGATTACTCTCAGGGATGGTTAGATTCATGCCTTTTCACGATGGTGAAAGCAAAACTTTGTAATCAGTTTATCGATTCTAATTAACACGTTGACTGTTTTAGGTCAGTTACTAAATCTTTCAAAAGCCAACTTTATAATAACCAGTTTGAATTTATGAGTTGATTTATAGCTTCAACTTAAGTGTTAACATTGTTTTCATACTTAAGTAATAATCACTGAGACTAAACTTTTTTGTTGTTGCCTGCAAATGAAAATGTATCAGAAAATGCCAAGTACAAGATAACTTGTAGTCAGTCTCAATAAAAGCTGCAAACTACAAGTTAAATTGTGGTTGGCAGTAAATGTGTTAAACAGTATAATCACAGAAAGGATTTATCTGCTGACGAATGAAGATATTACGATCTTCAGTCCTTTGTTCTAACATCCAATTCGCATCATCTATTTGAAAATTAGTACAGATCAATGAAATGATAATTGATAGAATCAAAATCGATAGCATCGAATTTCAAGTACATGCCATAATTAATGATTTCAAAGAGAGAAGATAAAAAGAATGGCTTTTTAGCGAAAAAATTTAATTTTAAATGAAAAATCATTCTTGAAAATTTTATTTTAGTTTTAATTCCAAATTAATAAATTAAATTTTATATTTCCAACGAGGAAAATATTTTGCTATATTTATATTTCAAATCTAACTTAAATTGAGTAGATCTTTCGTATTGAAATTGTGTTTTGAAGTTTTTGTTTTTGAAATTGCTAATTTTCGTTTTGAAATTAGCGCCATTTGCAGACATCTTTCATCACAATGTAATTCTCTTTATTAAAAAAATCTTTCAAACATAAAATATACTTTTCTGAAACTTTATTTGAAGAAGATTAGCTGATTTAAAGTTTAATTAATCTGATTTGAAACAAATATTACTGAAAGTTTAAAATATCACGGAAATGCATTTTTACCACGGTGGTAATTGTTTATTTAAGGTGTTGTCAGGTTCACAGCTTGACTGACAGACGGAAGTTTATCTATTTTTTTCTACAGTTGGCCTTTCTGTAATATTTACTTATAATGTGAACGTCAAAGACAAAATTCTTTTTAAAATATTAGGGGTTAATGAATTTTTTAAGCTTTTCTATTTATGATTAGTAAATACAATTTTTACTTAATAAGAATATCGCCTAAAAGAGACAAAGCAAATACAGACATTTAAAAAATTTCTAAAAGTTTATAAATTATTCTAATTATTTTTTTAAAAAATAACAATTCTTGTAAAATTATATTATTCATCGAAATTTTCTTAAGACAATAGTGTCCATAATACATCTTACTCATTAAAGTAATTAAAAACTTTTTAATTAAATAATATCTTAGTTTTATTGCATACTTCTTTTACGATTCAGGGTAGATTTTCGGTAACTGGAGCGGAGTCCTGTTTTTGCAAAAGAAAATTGATGATTTAATTTCTCCAAGGAATTCCCTGTATACGGAATATAAAAATTAAGGGATACAAAATTTAATGTAACGAAATTTCATAAAATTAAAAAAAAAAAATGGAGCGGAGTAGGGGAACAGATATAAAAAAAAATGTTGTTACCAAGATTTTTTTAAATCTCATTCATTTGGGAATGTTTTCTAAGTTTCATTAAAATCTGACAATTCTTTCATTTTTACAAGATTTTCCTAATTAATAGCTCTAAAATTCCGTATACTAATTCTCCTCCCCCACACTCCCCAGCAAAATAAACAAAGTTTTTAAACAAAATTTCGAATGTTCTAAAAGGAATAAAACATATAATTTAATAATCAAAAATTTCTTTTATCTTTCCTCTTAATAATAACACAAAGTTATAATACAAGAATATATTTCTCACTATTTATGACATAGAGTTTAATAAGTATCAATAATTTGTTGGAAATTGATTCTGCCATCACCTACCGTAGCTCGTCTTACAGACTAGTTTGCCAGTGTAGTGAGATCAATCCTCTCCGAGTGCCACATGACTAGGGCTTTATGCCAAATTGACCTAAGCTCACTAAATAGTCACACCTATTTAAAGCGATGAGATTACTGAGAAGAGAAAATAGAGAAGCGCAAAGTAATGGATAGCGGCTTGGATTGAGGAGGGCCGAGTTCGAATTCCCAATCGACCCATTACATCCACTTACGTGCTTATACTCTTGGGAAAGGTATGAATCCTCTTCTTCTCGTAAGGGTAAATAGCAGGACAGATTAGGTTCTATAGCCTTGGATGGCAACTGGTCTTTCGCAAAATGTACGAGAAAAAATAGTCAAAAAACAGTCATGTATAGAAATTCAAATAAAGTAAATTTTACCTCAAACGTAAAACCATGAACCAAATTCGTTACCAGTCTTTAATAGTCAAAAGTAAAAGGTTTTAATAACAATATTTTTTGTTCAGAGATTAAGTGGGAAATCATTAATCCATGGCTAAGAACAGCAATAGTAGTTTTTTATGTATTTATTTGTCAGTCTGAACGATCTCCTATCGTCTTCAGGTGAATATCGGATGAGAAAAAGAATTTCTTATCCTGTGTCTTCCATTTTTTTATCAGGTTTTAAAGCGCCCCCCACCCCAACCAACCATATTTCAATTCATTTCAGTTTACAGAACTGAGGGAAACAAGGTTAAGAAAAATTAAATCATCCTCAGAATATCTATCTGTCTATCTATCTATCACAGTCGCTTCATATCTATATATATATATATATATATATATATATATATATATACAGTGTAACCCGGATATAAGAGACCCGGATATAAGAGAAATCCTGATATAAGAGAGATTTTATCTGGTCCCAAATTAGAGTCTGTGTTAATGTATATAAATTAGACCAAACCCTGATATAAGAGAAACCCTGATATAAGAGACTTATCCGGTCCCGACAACTCTCCTATATCCGGGATACACTGTGTATATATATATATATATATATATATATATATATATATATATATCACAGTCTCTTTATATCTATATATCTATCTATCTATCTATCACAGTCTCTTCATATCTATCTATCTATCTATCTATCACAGTCTCTTCATATCTATCTATCTATCTATCTATCTATCTATCTATCTATCACAGTCTCTTCATATCTATCTATCTATCTATCACAGTCTCTTCATATCTATCTATCTATCTATCTATCTATCTATTCATATCTATCTCAGTGTTTTAATGTCTAGCTAACTATCCATTCATCCTTCTATCTCATCTATTTTCATATATCTTTATCTATCTACCTACCTATCTATCTTAGTCTGTTCGTATCTATCTATCTATCTATCTCAGTGTTTTCATATATATATATATATATATATATATATATATATAGTCTATCTGCCTCAGTGCATTCATATCCATCTATCTCAGTATATTCACATCACACTATATCTTTATGTATCTATCTCAATCTGTTCATATCTATTTCAGTGTATTCATAAATCTCCCTCTATCTCTCTATCTATCTATCTATCTATCTATCTATCTCATTCTGTTTGTATCTATCTATCTCTCTATCGGTCTGCCAATGGATCTATCATACTTATCTATCTATTTATTTATATTTATCTTAGGCTATTAACATCTATCTATCTATCTATCTATCTATTAAACTATCTATCTATCTATCTATTAATCTATCTATCTCAGTGTAATCATATCTATATATTTATTTATCTATCCCAATGTGTTCATGTCTATTTCAATGTATTTATGTCTATCTCTCTATGTAGTTATCTATCTGAATGTGCGTTTACACACAAATACTCATACACACATACTTACACACGTGTAAAAATGCATACACACATATTTATATATATAGATATGTATATAGTTTTGTTGTATTTGAACAGATTGATTAAACTGTTCATCTGTCTACACTTCGACATTCGATACTGATTCCTTACAAATGTGTTTTGAGTCTGCTAAGTACATTCATCCACACTAATTAATGCGTACGTATTAAGTGCCTGCTCACAGATTCACACACGACCGCAGAATTTTCATCTCAGTTTCGACAACGCCCATTCCCACCCACACGCACGCAACAGAGATTCGTTCAAAACAAAATTTTCTTAACAAGCCAGAAAATATTAACTGCGATTAAAAATGTTGGATATAAATGAAAAAATACTTCCACTCTATTTTTTCATCTCAAATTTAATTTTAAGATTCTTGTAATTAATTGCAAATGTTTACCGAAAATATTAGTCATGAAAATGATAAAATAATTTGTTCAGTTGTTCAAAATGCTTGTTAAAATGTTCATCTATTTTTGATTATCTTGTAAATGTTCATCTTGTTGGTTTTATGGAGAAGATAATAGAAAACTGATGGATCTGCACTAAAAAAAGAAAAAAATACGGTGCCATTTTGCTGATATTATAATCTTTGTGCCTGTTTTTGCTAAAATACTTGTTGCTTTTCGTCTCCGTCCAGCCAATCTTTGATTCTCGGTTGAGAGATGTAAAAATGATTCGTAGGAATTCATTTTTCAAACAGCGCCAAGACATCGCAATTTCAGAAAAAGATTAAAATATCTGATCTTTGCCAAGTGTCTCAGAATTTTTTTCTTTTCTATGTTCTTTCAACAACATGTACCGCTTTTCTTATGAGTATTTATTTCTGCCAACACTCGAAAGGATGCCACGAAACAAAAATACATATATATTGACATTTTCTTCTGTTTTACTTCGTTTTAAACCGTTTTTTGTCTGTCCGAAAAGCATCCATGCCAGTTTTCCATTCCTATTTAAAGCTGAGAACATTGTTTTCATTTTATTCGGATATAATGCGAACCATTACATTCCATCAATTACCTCTACTTGTTTCTTGGTTTTTATTTCCTAAGTTTAGCTTAGTCTTGAATAAAGCTCCAAAAATAACAAAAAGTAAGACTCACTTGCGCCAATCTATTCTGCTAAAGACATTCGATCTACGGACTTTATTGACTTCGAACACTGACTTTCAATATTAGGGTGAATCTTCAGTTTTCTCAGCAAATCTAGAAAAGCTATTACAAAAATAAAGTATTAATGAGTTACATTTAATTACTGAATTCACAATGCAAGTCAAATGTGTGGTAAAATAAACTTTTTAATTACCATTCGACAATTGTCATCATATGTAAACTATTTACTCTTCTTGATACAGAAATTATCTATCTATCGATCTATATATCTATCTATATCTATCTATATATATATATATATATATATATATATATATAATTTAAAGAAAAACAGAACATTTTAAAGCTCCATTAGTTATAACTTATTTCACCAGAGAATTTTATTTTTCTCTGGATCTTCAGACTTCACTTTCAAAGGTGAAACGATATATATATATATATATATATATATATATATATATATATATATATATATATATATATAATCAATTCATCCGAAGCAAGGCGATGACACCACTAAGACGTAAGAGACTGCTGGGAGTAAAAGAGAATGAAAAAGACTTTCTAATGAACCGGGAACACAATTCTAAACAGGAAAAAACAGATAAGCCTTTACTCCTGTTCAAGAGAAGGAGTGTGATTATATGTATATATATATATATGTATATATATATATGTGTGTGTGTGTGTGTGTGTGTGTGTGTGTATGTATTTGGATACCAATCCTTGTTTTATATAGTTTTCATTAAAGACGAACGACAAAGCACTGCGATTAAGGTTTTTATTAAATTTTTCTTGCATGCGAACAAGAGATTTCTTTTTTGAACTGTTCAAATGCTGTTTATATCTGAGCGCTTTCGGCTAATCTATTAGCCATCATAAAGTATGTTTTTTTGTTTGTCTTAATATGTAGATTTAGCAATAGAAAGGTTTTAATTCCCGAACACATCGTGGCCGTGTTCATAATTAATATTATTAAAAGTTGATCTCTTATTTTTTTTATTATTAATGCTTCGGTTAATTTTAGGTGCCTCCTGCAGTTATATATATGAATGTATTATTTTGATGTACTCTACGAATATGTTTCGGGGAAAAATCTAATGTATATATATATATTTACTTTTTTTTTTTTTTTCACCCCAAGCAAGGCGGGAAGCCACTAGGACGAAAGGGGTTACAGAAGATTTGGAGCAAGATCAGATAGGAGTGATAGAGGAAAGGATGAGGAGAAGGATAGTGAATAGATCAAGGCAACTGGAGATGTCGATTGACATTACATTTGAATAGTTGAAGATTATAGCTCTCAGAAAAACTGGAATAAGAAAGGGAGTTCCACAGGCGAGAGGTGTGAGATGAAGCTATTGGAGTAGAAGAGACGGCTACATTTAATAGTTTCGACAGTGAAAGGGTGAGAGCGGGATGCCAGCCTCGTAGGGCGCTTGAATTCATGAAGTCTGGGAAGTATCCCACCATCTAAATTGTATTCTTAAAACGGTGGAACATTTTATTAATCAAAATACATGTCGGCTGCAAAATTATCGTCTCGATTAAAAATAGAAACCTTAATGTACGTTTCGTCCGACGCTTCACCAGAAGAAAAATCATCGGAATTAAGAGAAACAAACTGAAAGGAAAGAACCTCCTTGCAATAGAATTAAGAGAGTCAATTTAAGGAAGAAAAAAATTAAAGATGACCATAACAAATCAGCGGGGGCGGGGACAAAGATTAGTATAGCAAATCTTAGCGGTTTTTTTTTGTTTTGATTTTTTTTTTGTTTTTTTTTTGTTTTGTTTTTTTGTTTTGTTTTTTTTTTTTTGTTTTGGTTTGTTTTTTTGTTTTGTTTTTTTTTGGGGGGGGGTCGGTGAAAAACACATTGAATTGGAAATTCTTTCAAAAATCAAGTTATTGTCGGATTTTAATGAAACTTTCAAGACTTATTCATAAATAAAGGAAATTATTTTAGAATTTTTTTTGTTTTAGAAAATCTTGGTAAAAAATATTTCTTTTTTGACATCTGCTATCCATCGTTTGTTTAATTTATGAAATTTGGAGAAAATTAAATTATGACCCGGTTAATGTTTGTATTAGTTAAAAGCAGAAGTCCTTGGAGAAATTAAATCAATTTATTTCTGTAAAACAGGACACCTAGTTACCGAAAATCTGCTTAAATAAACACATTGAAAATCTGGAGCATCAATTCACAACACGTGGCTATAAACAACTCCTAATCAGGGAACAAATAAATAAAGCAATTTCCACACCTAGAGAAGACAACCTAATGTACAAGATTAAAAATAAATCTAGCCGCATCCCTCTAGTAACCACTTTCAACCCCACTCTGCCTCCACTATCCCAAATAATCAAACGTCGCTGGGAAATACTACATCTCAAACCAGACCTAAAAAAACTGTTTAAGGAACCTGGCCTTCTTGCATATCGTAGACCTAAGAACCTAAAAGAAATCATAGGTAGTAACCACATTTCAGGGGACAAGGTAATCCGTAATAAACTAAGAACAAAAACAACAGGATTTTCCCAACCATGCAACAACAAAAGAAGTTTATGTTGCAACCATGTTGAAAACACGAATTCATTCACTAGCTCATCCACTAAATCTACTTTCAAAATCTACCACGATTCTAACTGTAGAAGTCATAACATAATTTACCTCCTAGAATGCACACTATGCCAGAAACAATATGTAGGAAAATCTGAATGGCCCTTTCACTACAGAATTAACAATTATCGTAAACGAATTAAGTCGACTCCCCATGAAAAATTGTTACCTGTAGAACAACATTTCCGCCTGGAAAAACACGATTTCAAAACCCATGCCAAATTCACTATAATTGAGAGAATAGAAAAGTTCAGAGCAGATAACATTAGAAAGATTTTAGAGTCGCATGAAAATAAGTGGATACAACGTCTAAAAACAAAATATCCAGCCGGGCTAAATCACAAATTTAACAATATATAGATATCTCAACAAATATAAAAAAAACTACCCACATTTCTCACCCACAGAAGACAGACAGGCTTACGGAGGTGTGGAGGCCTCACACTTATACACTCACCCACACGAACATACACACATCACACGCACTCACTCCCTAATGAGCCAAATGATAACACACACCCACAGCAATACACACGCTTATACATATCATACTCACTCACTCCCTAAGAACCAAATAACACACACACACAAACACTAAACAGAGACACATCCCCTCACCAAGTCCAATAAAACTGTCAAACTGACCAGAGAATTCATAGCAGCATCCAGCTCTTATCTCAAATAACAACTTAAAAGAGACTGTTTGACCAACACAAGGAATGTTAAAAGATTCATGTTAAAAAGATAAAAAAATAAAAAAACAAATGAAAACTACAGACAAAAGTTCATTTTCTCCATCAAGACATTAATTTCTGTAGTTTAGTGCTAGCAGCAAGCAGAAATATTTCTCCTCCCGATGATGGCCATTTTGGTCGAAACTAGTCGAGGAATCTAAATGGAATAATAATAAAAAAACGAAAGAATATTAATCTACAACCCAGTGTGTCTGAGGATTTTAATTTTTTAATTTTTATTGTTCAAAATATATATATATATATATATATATATAGTTATCCACAGACAGAGTTTCACAGCTTTTCAGTGTGGTTCGACATACAATTGCTACAAACTAGGATCAAAACCCGACTGATTATGACATCAGTCAGATGACTTACCTTCAGGTCATCGTCGTACGGCAGAAGGGAGGCAATATTTAACGTTTTTCTCTTTAAGAAAATACGCCAGCGGCTCAGAGAACTCAATTCAATTTACTTGAAGAGTAATGCTTTATATATATATATATATATATATATATATATATATATATATATATATATATATATATATATATATATATTCAAACATGTTTGATTGAATAATATAGACGTATTGTGTCTACTTATTTTTATACTTATCCTTTCCAGTTATCTAATCAGTTTCTTGATGTTCAGATGAAATTCCTCAAGGAAATCTCTGTAGCTTTGTTTTTTGTTTTTTTTACCCAAGTTCTCTCGACTTTTTCTAAGATCATATTCAGGAGTAAATGAAGATAAAATCTGCATTCCGTCGTGATAGTGATTTTAAAACAAACGCGCTCTGTTATATTTATTTTAGAATTTTAAATTTGTCCGTTGTAGTTATAGAATCTTTTTCAAAACAAGCGTATCAATATAAGGGAGCTAGCCGGAAATTGGTAGAAACATAAATGTGATATTCACTTTAATATATTGTTGCTATATTCGTAATAAATTTTGTTGAGTGTTGGTTGGTTGATTTTAATATAGAGGGACAGCGAGAATTTGAAGTTTTTGTTTATTATTTTCGTTGTCTAGTATATTGGTGTTGTCAGTTACAATTATTTTCCTGTATTTTAAATGGGGACAGGAATTTGTGCTTAGATGTTGTAGAATAGAGCTTGTATCCGACAAATGAAGGGTAAGACGTCTTGATAATGTTGTTGTCAGGCCAATATATGTATTACTTTCTCCCAAAGGACATTTATACTGATATACAATATTGTTTTTTTTATGTATATATATATATTTTTTTAAAATGGATGAAATCCGACGTATTGTCATTTTTAATTAATTTTGTTTAAACGTTATTTTATATGGATACTCATATTCGAGTAGAAGTTCTGTTTTTTAATTAAACAGTATTTTTTATCCAACGACGTCTATCGGCCTGAATATTCGAGAAATGTTGTCAGAAAAATATGCGTCTTCCATCAGGATTTGAACCTGCATACCTTTTGGTGTACCTTAATTGGATCTGACGTGTCTAAACACTCGGCCACTTAGAACTACCGTTTAAACCGACCCCGAATAGTGCTGATTTTCGAGACAACCACATCTGCTCTATGTGGCCGCATTTGAGTTGGGGTTAGCCAATAGAAATTCTTCTGATTAAGAAGATGCAAAGAATCGATTTTGGTAGAATAAGTTTAAATTCCAACTGAGTTAATTCCATTCACACTAATACCATAAACACTAATGCCTTTGGCTAAGTTTGATCGAATCAGAGAATACTCTTTGCTATTGATATCATGGAATCCAATAAAAAAAACTGTCACATGTAAATTGGAAAGGAGATGGGAATCTCCATGTAATTTCTGTTAACTCCTAGAAGTACACGACGGATTAAATCTGGCATCTCGATCAACTGCTACATATTTTGCGAGTAATTTCATTTTATTTTTATTTTATTTAACACCCACTGATGCAATAGGTGTTAGAATAACCCAGAACTGGCAGCAATCCTACGGAAAGAAAATGTATTTAGTAAATATACAAAAACATAAAGGGGTATGAGACAAGGATGTCTCTTCTCACTAGACTTAATCAACCTATACAGTGAGGCGATTCTGGGAGAATTAGAAGTCCTACTAGGTTTCATTATTAGCGTCCAGAAAATGGTATGCAGACGACACAGTGTTGATAAGCTAAGGCAAAAGGGAAACTACAAGAACTCCTACAGAAGGTAATGAAGGAAATGGGAATAAAAGGACTAAACTGCAATTGCAAGAAGACAGCATGCACGGTTGCTATCAAAAGGAACAGTTTAACATAAAAATTAGAGATACGAAAATCAAACAAATACAACAATTTAAATCTCAGGAAATTGTTTTAATAGAAGACATTGAAATCCGAAGGCACGTTGGAATTACGAAAGATGCCTTCCAAAAACTAAGCAAAGAAAATTTGGTTAGAATCAAAGAAAAGAATACTGAATTGTTACGTAAAAGCAGTCCTCCTATATGGCAGTGAATGCTGGACAATCTCCTCACGGATGAAAAAGAGACTTGAAGTAATAAAAACAAAGAAAAGAATACAGAACACTTACATATTATCAATCCTCTTATATGGCAGTGAATGCTGGACAATCTCCTCACAGATGAAGAAGAGACTTGAAGCAACAAAAACAAAAAAAAAAGAGTACTGAACTCTTACATAATATCAATCCTCTTATATGGCAGTGAATGCTGGACAATCTCCTCACAGATGAAGAAGAGACTTGAAGCAACATAAATTTGGTTCTAAAGAAGGATGATGAGGATACCATAGACCAAACATGTCAGCAGTTCGAAGTTTTAGAGAAAATAGGAAGAAAAAGGACACTTTGCCTTAATATATGAAAAAGACATATGAAAATTCTTGGGTACATCATGAGAAAAGAGGGGTTGGAACATTTGATGTTCACAGGATAGATTGAAGGCAAGAGGGACAGAGGAATACAAGCCATAACCTACCTAGCGAGCTTTTGTAAACGGATGGCCGAGATAACGAAAATAAAAAATATTAAGCGCTAAAAGGACAGGAAATTGTGGAGAGCCATGATCACCAAAGTCCTTAATGGACACGGCACATAGAATTAGATGAAGATGCCATAGATCTATAAATAGAAAGATATGAGCAGAGTAGGACAGACAGATAGATAGATACAGATATATATATATATATATATATATATATATATATATATATATATATATATCTTTCAATCATATCTGTCTATCTAAAGATAGAAATGATATTTTAAAAATCACATTCGCCTGCACACAGTGACGCACCCAAAAATATATTCTGGCAAAATACATAGCACAAAATATATTCCCACATTTGTCTGATAAACTGAAATGAATCTCTGTTCTATAATGAACAATAAAATATTGATAATTGAACAGAGAAAAGAAGCCTCGAACCGTGATGCTCATGGTCTTGGTTGTTGAGTATAGCCCCTAAGCCATAACAGATTGGCTCTCACCAATAAATGCTGAATTCTCTTCAAAGAATTAAGACATCGTCGAGACAAGCACCTGCAATCGAGCTGATTATTACCCAATAAAAAGCAATGATTTTTCAAGCGTCCCCTTTCCCTCGCGTTTTCCTTCGGCTTCGTGCTTCACGATATTCCCACATGTTCCGCTTCAAACGAGGGACATGTGAGAAAACTCTCAAGGTGGGAGTGTGAACATGACAGGCAGAGAACGGGTCGTAGAAGCATCAGGAGCAGCAGCAAAAAGGAAACACTTTGCTTCTAATATTTATGGGAGGCAAAAACAAAGAACTTATCAGTTATTTTGCGAAGCCAAATGATTATTTCGTAGCTTTGAATATCTGCAGAAAAGCATTCGGGCCTTTTTTTCTGATGCGTGAAAATGGGCGTGTATTACGTTCGCCCTTGTGATTGTAGGTATTTATTCAGCTTAAGTTAGTACGGCGCAAGGCCAAATGATGGAAAATGGAGCGTATGAAGACTATATTGCACCAATCAACTAAGAAAGAAAGATCTTTTCTACCTTGATAATTCAGTATTTGAAATCCTGGTTTGCTACTCGTGTTAATATGTCATATTCCCCGACATATCAACCACTACTTGTTTATTTAATGTCAAAATCTATTTTTTTTTTTTAATTATAATCGAGGTACATATTAGTCGGGTTTATACGTGAGACCATAGACAGCCATTGATAGATTTTATATGTTAGTCTATTGGTAGGTATTGGTTAGGTTTATACTTGAGACCATAGATAGCCATTGATTAGGTCTATATTCGAGTATATAGGTAGACATTGGTCAGGTTTATACTTGAGACTATAGACAGCCATTGATCGGGTTTATATTCGAGTTTTATACGTAGACATTGGTCGTATGTGTGCTTGAGTCTATAGGTAAATACTGGTAGTGTTTATAGGTAAGTCTATGGGTAGACATTGGCCATGTGTCTACTTCAGTCTATAGGTTAACATTGGACATTTTTCTATAAAGTGCAAGCAACCACCCGGTAGCTGGTTCTTTTTAGGAGTCTTATCCGTCTCCAGGTGATGCACTCGACTTATTCTCATTACCGTGACACGCAGTTATTACTTAGACTTTAATACCAAAAAGGGCTGTAATAACGCAACTACTTCAACCACTGAGCCGGCCGAACAATTGTACGTATATTAATATAGCAATGTACATAAAAGAAACAAACAAAGTTGTGCATAGTTTACGTTAAGAAACTAGCTATGTGGTAATGATTAACAAACTAGTCCAGCATACCTTTACAGCATATTCGAGTCCCCCCTCCCGCTCCTTAGGTGTCTGTTACGTGTTGATAATTGTAACAAAGGAAAAAAAATGATTTACCACAACACAGAGCTAAATCACAAACAAATATTTAATTTACTAAAACAGAACATAAATTATATACAGGATAAACAATTGTGGCCTACAAAACAGAAAACACAGAGTTACTGGCGAAGTGTTACGAGGGAGAAGGAAAGGGAATCAAATATCTTTATCACTTTAGGACTAGTGAAGTAATCTAAGTGCTATATTTGGAAATCCACAAAGGTGTGTAAATAAATATTAATTTTTAGTTTGGTCAATAAAAATTAGTCAAAATTCTATTTACCAAATTTGTTCCATGAAATTCTCTTTTGGGTTTTGGTTGGTCGGCAACTTTTTATAGAGATTCTTTCGGCTGGATATAATAGTCCTCGAATCAAAAGCCGGAGTTGATAACAGCAGAAATTCCCTTTCATCAACTGACAACCCTTTTCCAAAATCCCATTTTTATAGGGGCTAACACCTAATTTGCATATTTCTAGATGTTTTTTGAATCATCTAGATTTTTCTCGAATATACTAGAATGATCTAGAATCTTCCAAACATTCTATTTCTAATTTCTCTATTTTACAACTACTTCATGAATGAAAACTTTTTTGTAATAACAAGTAGAACTCAGTGGAATCCCTTATTATAAAAATTATAAAAATGCATCCTCGTAACAGTGTCCCAAAATTATGACCTTGTGGTAAACTAGACTAAACTTAATATTTCGTTGTCGACGTACTCATGTCTGTTGCTGAGTTTTGGGATATATATTTTAAATATTTTCTTGCGTTGCGCCACAAACAGAGAATAATGATGCTCGTTAACCATTGCTCTTTGGCAGACGTCCAGTTTTGCGTTTCGTAGTGTATCTACATGTGTCTTAGAACAACCACTCTTCTCGATATTCTTAACTAAAGTTGGCAAAAATGTATTTACACGTTTAAAAGTGGAAAGAATATAAAAGGGAAAACTGGGTGTCCTCTTTCAGGTAAACTTTGAAATAGCGAAGAAGTGAGAAAGATCTGGTGAGATTATAACTGGAAGGAGAAGGCCGTCTGCTACGGAAGAAACTCTGAATAAGAGAGTACAGCAATGGAATGTAAAAAATGGTTTACCATTGTAAACACACACACACAAACATACATACACATATATATATATATATATATATATATATATATATATATATATTATAATAAAAACATTTTTAAATCACACTTTTTTCCATGTTAACGTAAAAAACTAAATGTAGATAGTGCTCTACCGTAATGGGGGCGAAATATCCAAATGATAGAAAGAACAAATGTAGTAAACATGTTAAAAACTATTAAGTTGGTGCAAAAATAATGACGTAATAATGTCGTTTTTTGACGTTAAAAAATACGTCAAAAAACGACATTATTACGTCATCATTTTTGCACCAACCTAATACTGTCATAATAATAATATATTGGTCTACTTTGCATTGAGCACTTTTTTAAAAGTAAATGCTACGAACTGCGGATTTTTACTCCATTTGTTCTTTCTTTTATATATATATATATATATATATATATATATATATATATATAGAGAGAGAGAGAGAGAGAAGTCGCAAGTCATCGTGACGGAGGGTTTGAGATATAGACAAATCTGCGTCTTCTCGACGGATTTATTCAACTTATACAGCGAGACGTTCCTAAGAGGATCAGACGTCATACCAGGATGAGTTATTGGCGGATAATCTTAACAACTTACGATAGCCATATAAACACGGTGCTGCTAGTAGACACAGAAAGGAATCCGCAAGAAATCCTAGACAATGTCGTAAAGTAAAGTGAAAAGAAAAGACTAACCATCAATTATAAAAATACAGAATGTAAAAGGAACAGCCAAATATGCGAGTTATACATTAGTGATGTCAAAATCAAGCAAATGCAGAAATTTAACTATCTGAGAAGTGTTTTAACAGACGGTGGAAAATGAGGCACAGAGATTAGAAGAAGCATTTCATGTTTTCTAAAAGCGAAACAAAAGATGACTTCTAAAAGCTAAACAAAGTATTAAAAAACAGGAAATTTTCATTAGTAACAAAGAAATGTGCTATGTATTATCAATTCTCCTATATGGCAGTGAATGTTGGACAATTTCCGCAAAGATGAAGCGACTTGACGGAACAGAGAAATGCTGAAAATTTCATAGAAGTAACATGGGAGCAACTTCTATGAAATTTTACGTGATTTTTTGCGACAATTATTTTGTACGATAACAATTTTTATAAATTGGAAATTGAGAATTTTTTATAAATTGGAAACTTGAGAATTATTAAAGCTAATTGCGAAATTCAGCGAAAGTCACCCATGAAATAAAAATAATTTTTTGCACAGAAAGTAAGAACTTACGTATCTTACTTATTATAAAACGCAGATTGTGTGTGTGTGCCTGTACGTTTATATATTGGATCGGATTTCCTACATTTTTCAACCGATTTCAACAAAACTTCACAGGACTGCGTAAAATTACCTTACGGTGGTTCTGACAGTGCCAAAAATTGGAAAAACACAATTGTTTTTGCACGAAATCAATTTGAAAACATGATAAAACACGATTCTGTCGCCAGAATGTAAGGGGGACAACTCATATCGAGTTATACTTATTCAGAATGCTTTAAAAATTCCATTTACAAGACAATTGTTTATAATAAAATTCTATTCAATCGATAGACTCATAACGATTGAAAACAATGTTTTTGTTTGAGTTTGGGTTTGACCAATTCGTAAAAAAAAAAAAAACTAATTAAGACATGCGTGTCCGTCAACCTTAAACAATAATCTTTGTCAATTTTATTTTTCAGTGTTTATGATGGTCGATACTTGATCTATCTCTTACTGTTACATCCCCGGGCAACGCCGGGCTCTACTGCTAGTATTCAATAAGTCTTTACATTAAGTGGCAAAAGAAGAATTATCGCTGAACTTTTAAAAAGTAAGCTTAAATATTAAAGCAATACTTAAATACAACGATCAATTTTGAGTTCCTACCCCTATTGTGATGAAGGTCTCCCGCAGGAGCTAGCTTAAATGCTGCCCGATAGTGAGGTTTTTAAGCTAGTTTCAAATATAATTGAAATTGTATCCAGTTTGTAAACCTAATTAAAAAAAAATTAAAAAAATTAAAATAATTAAAATAATTGACTAATATTATTGGACTGCTCTTGGCCTTTGGCACGCCATGAAATTCTTGAAAGGAAGTTTTATGCAACTATTGAAGACTAAAAGAAGTACGGAAGGAATCTTTATTGTTCCTCACCATCGCAATATTTTTGGAACAGAACAATATTTGGTACAATGACACACTTCTTAAGTTCCTAATAAAAAATCGAATCTGTGACTTAGAATTTATCTATGACAACTGATTTAGTCTTTCCAACACTCTCCATTAAACATTATACTGTCAGGTAACAATCACGTTTCATAGTTTATGGTTTGTGTAATCTATTTAACTCTGAATCGGTTTTATGTCTTAAGGTTAATTTGGTGAATTTTGGACCTGCCTCGTGGTTGAGAGAGTTTCGTATTTCTCACTGATGTCAAATTTTTGATGATTCAGTCCCGATGAAATTTAAGATTTTGGAATTGATTTCCATAGTCGGTAAAATAAGGATAGAATCGGGAGCAGTGTCATGACCGGAACAGTGAGGACAAGAATATAATGTTGCACCAATTATATTTGAAAATCGGCTTTCGAATCTTTACTTTTACCTAAAACTCGAATTTCGGCTATTAGTGCCGAAGTAAAGATTCACCAACATGAGCCAAATTAAACTTTTTATATTGCTGTAGGACCATGTATGAAAAAAATGGAATCAAAAACTGGTTGATAAATTCTGATCAACTTACACGTCACTGGCTGTAGAAAATGTCCGGTCAAAAATGGCTTCAATAGACATCCACTTAATGGGAAGTTTTCCGCCTTTTAGATTAACGTACACCTTATCATTGTAAATATATCTGGTCAATCCGAAGTCACCAATTTTCATAGTCAGATTTTCGCTAACAAGAACATTCCGGGCGGCCAGATCGCGATGGATAAAACCTTTCAAAGACAAGTATTCCTGCAAGAGAAAAAAAATATATTCTGGTCTTTTGCATCATTTGTTTTTCTTTTTTCAATCTTGCAGAAAAATCTCTAGCGACATTAGTGGACAACAGTCCAATCAATATTCTATTTCATTATTAAATATTTTAAGAAATTTGATCAAATTCTGTCAAATGACCACTTGACAAACGTCCATTCTGAGTAATAACAGGCAAGCTTGTTGGCTGCTGCTGCTGCTAGCATAAGTACATTGCCAAAATTGGTGGCCTCTATTGTAATTTTTCACATGAAGCTGAGTTTCGAAAATATCGTATTATATTCTAACAGTTCTTTCTCTCTCACTTCTCGTCTATGGGACTCTCTTCAAGTTTCTAAGTTTGTTGACGACTAAAATCTACAATAATGTTCATCGTCATCGTCACTCTCCTTGCATTCTCTTCTTTTTATTGTTCTCTCTCAACAGCAACGTATTCTCAGTTTCTTTTTGTCTCAGTAGCGCCTTGCGTCTTTGCGGCTTTAACCCCTTGCCTGGAGTAAAATTATCAAAATATCTAAGAAGGATCACGATGTAGAATGATGTTTAAAAACTAGTCTGATAGACACACACAATGTATTGTGGAGACACACACAATGTATTGTGGAGACACACACATAGAGAAAATCCAACAGTTAAAAGTTCTCTAACCCTCTGACCTTATTTTTCTATTTTATCATAGATCAGACTTTTAATTGGTTAATTGAGACATACCCACAAGCATATTTTTAATGCTGAGCCCGCCTTAAAGAGGTAACGATTTGTATTTTTTTTTAAATTTCCCTAATGAATCATTTTTATCACAAGTTATCTACCATCGCCTGAGGAAGTACAATCATAATATTGAAACATGACAGCTTTTGTGTAACTATGTAAAATGTTTTTATTATAATCTATTATAATAAAAATATTACAATAATATATTGCTTTACGTTGTATTGATCACTTTTTTAAAAAGTAAACGCTACGAACTTTTACTCCATGTGTTCTTTCCCTTATATATATATATATATATATATATATATATATATATATATATATATATATATATATATACTGCCAAATCCAAGAATGAGTTGATGAACTCAATATTTTGTTATTTGGGACATGCTATGTGATTCGGTGTATTATGGGATGGTCGCATTATGTGTTAAGGATGGAATATCTTTTTGAGTAAGAAAAGTTTAACAAAATTATCCATTGCCGTTTGAGGCTTCCATTTCAAAGTCTGATCTATTCTTACAATCAAAAGGGCAGCGGCGTTCAAAAAGAATTGTGGTCGCAATTAAAATCCCGATTAATGTGTAGTTTTCTGGATGGGGGTCTAATATGCAACGTGTACTTAATTCAGAGGTTGATATCACACGGATCTTAAAGCCATGAATAACATTGTCGGCAGTCATCAGTCTTTGTTCAAGCACTAACAACAAGCCAGGACAGCAACACTAAGTCATCAAATGTAAAAAATCATGACTTTTTTTTTAAATTTCACTAGGTTATATTTTATTCATATAAAATTAATCAGACAGCCATTTATTTGCCATGCGTGATACACGCTTAGGCGATCTTGTATTTTTCAATACATGACTGACAAGGCATATTTTTTCCCGCAATACGTTGCCGTTTCTTTCCACGGTAGACCAGTTGCCAAGGCTACAGAACCTGGTCTGTCCTGCTATTTAACCATAGCTGGGGAGAGAAGAAAAGTATTCATACCTTTCCCAATTAGCACGTAAGTGAATGTGATGGATTCGACTGGAATTCGAACTCGGCTCACAAACAATTGAAGCTTCTTTCAAAATTTATTTTACTGAAGGATAATTAAAAGACTGAGATAGATAGATAGATAGATAGATAGATAGATAGATAGATAGATAGATAGATAGATAGATGTAATGAACAACTTACCATCCCGCAAGCAATTTCTCGTGCCATCGAAAGCAGCTTCGAAGAAGTTAAACGATCGGAGCAATTCACATAATGCAGCGAAAAATCTTCTTCGCTGTTATCCTAATAAAAAATAAAAACAATGAATTAGTGTCGGGCTCAAACTGAACTGATAATTACAAAAATGAAATTTCGATAGAAAGTTTATGTTGCGCCAAAATGAGGGCAGTATAATTAGTTTGAACATCAGTATTTCCGATTAGCTCCCGCATACTGAAAGCGCATGTTTTACAAAAAATTCCATAACGATAACGGATAAATTTGAAATTCTAAAATATTATCTGTCTATTTCTCTGAGATGAGGTATCATAATTATATAAATTATTCAAACCGTTATCCGCATTTTCACTAACATTAACGTTTTGGCCATTGTACGCTCCGGCCTTCTGCAGGTGATTGGAATTTCGAACCGAACTCTTTATTTCGTCCATCGGCGTAGATTGTTCTAGTTCCACGTGCCAAGCCTCTTCCGGGTGTCACAGTTATTTTCAACTCTCCAAATCAACACATAACACAGTGAATAAAGACGTTGGCGGTCGACTAGACCCAAAGAGTTTTGAGTTCAATACCAGTCTACAGCCAGGTATTGAACTCACCACTCAATGGTGAAAGAAAAGAGCTGAGTTAAATAACTGAGACATCCGGAAGGTGCCGCACGCTGGGATCGTCCCCTCCGGTCTAATAACATCAGGAAGTCTCCTTCCTGACAAATCAACCGTGGTAAGATTCGAACTCTGCCATATATATATATATATATATATATATATATATATATATATATATATATATATGAAAAATGGGAAAAATTTAAGAGCACTTAGAACTTGCAACCCTCAATATTTACATGAAGAGGAAGAATACATTGAAAACACTTTCAAGCTTCTTCGGTGCCATAATTGTTTTTATATTCAATGTGAAGTAAAAGGTTCATAAAATATTCCAAAATAGAAAAACAGCATCTCCTGAAACACGCAATAAATCAAAAAATATATTGTCCTACCAACTAACTCGATCACAACTATAATTGAAAAGAACTTATCCAAACTCAACATAAAATTTGTTACTACTACATCTAAAACAATAATGACTTTGTCAATACTAAACAAAACAATAAGCTAAAACCTGAAGGAGGAATTTACTCAATCGCCTTTAATAATTGTCACAGAAAATACATGGGAGAAACCTCAAGGAATCTACTTAAATGGATATGTTACAAAACAATACATTAGTTGCTCACCGTAAAGAGACTGAGCACAATTTTGACTTACAAATGCTACTCTGATCAAAGGAGAAAAACAATTCACTAAGATACAAATGTCTAAAGAGTGCCTTGATTGCAATGTCGTCCATAGTAAATTAGCGACTTGGTACTTACAATATTTCACCATTGCTGGCAGATCTTCTATTGTCAATGTTGGGATATCAAATAACGAAAGTGATGAAAACAAAACGAAAAAAATCTAGATGAAATCGCCTAAATTATATATTAAAAAGAATTAAATTGAAATTTCAGCATTCCTCATTCGTGCGCCTGTGTAATTGCACCATCGTAACACATTTAATCCGATGAAGTCCTAAAGGAGGAAACGCGTCACAAGAAAACAAAATGGAAAAAGTTTTCGTGTCAATCGTTTCATGCTTTAGGACTCCATCGGACTTTATTGATAGTTTTCCTCTTTGTCATACATCTTTCCCTTGAAGTTTTTCTTGATGCATAAAAAAGTTATAAATTTTTATTTTATATATATATATATATATATATATATATATATATATATATATATATATATATATATATATATGTGTGTGTGTGTGTGTATATATACTTGAAAATATTTAAAAAGGCGAAGAAGCCTTATAACAACGTCAATAATATTTGCAACTTCTCCCAACATGGAAAAATTGGCAATTATAAAGAGCATTTTGAACCAGAAAACCGAAGTCTTGAGTCCTTGCTTACATATTAAGAAATTCCTCTTAGGCATATATGAGACTGAATAAAAAAATTAATATTTTAATTACCCCTCCCCACCGATTCTTTTATAATACCCTTGCTGCTGCTGCTGCTGCTGCTGCTGCTGCTGCTGCTGCTGCTTCTTCTTCTTCTTCTTCTTCTTCTTCTTCTTCTTCTTCTTCTTCTTCTTCTTCTTCTCATCATCCTCCCTTTCTATCACACCCAACGTCGTGTGTTTATTTTTTTTTTTGAATAATATAGCGTTCATTATTTTTTTCAACAAAACGTTACGAGGCCATTAGATAAAAGTTGCCTGAGGATACCATAAGGTTGAAACTAAGGTAACGAAATCAACTGATCTCCTGATTTTTAAAGTTAAAAGCTCTACATGTTATATTTACTTTTTTTTTTTTTTCTCACGGGTATTGAGCACTTTTTAATACGACTGTTTGCTGGTCTGATTCAACCCTGAGAATTAACCTTTTATGTATTATATATATACATATATATATATATATAGATAGATAGATAGATAGATAGATAGATAGATAGATATAGATATAAATACATTTTATAAAATATAGTCGGTCAAATGATATGAACGTATCTATATTCATCGAAATAAATTTATTAGTGACAATGGATTTTTAAGGTTTTTCCGAATTATTATTATAATTTGCTCTATATCAGGTATTGAACTCTCATATTGACTAAGAGTCCTCTTTGGATTAATCCCTACCAATTACAATATATATATATATATATATATATATATATATATATATATATATATATATATATATATATATATATATTCGAACAGAAGATCTCATTCAAGGGTGGGGTACCGAGTCAACATGAAACTGTTAATTCCTATGTCAACACTGTGTCTGATTGTCTGTCTCCCTATCTCTTTCTCACTCACTGATTCGCTCAGTTTAAGAGAAATACAATACAAAAGACATTCCGTCTCCGCCAATACCCGAATTATTTTCTGCATTCTATATATTATCGTATTATGGGAAGCCCACAAAATCCTCAGAAGAAAAACACAAAAAATACAAATATCCCTAAATAACAATATATATATATATATATATATATCCGATGGGAGCTTTTTCCTCCCAAAAACTAATGCTTGGTCAGATTTGGGAAAGGAAGCGGACGAGAAATGTTCACCCCTCCCTTAAAACAACTAAAACGGATGATACATGTAACTCGAGGAGAAAATAACGACATAATCAAGATGTTGATGTTCCACACGATTTCAAGCAACAGGTCAGGAAGGAAACCTCCATCAACACTGGAAAGATCGACAACACTTAGTGGACTTAAACTTAATTTCCTGAAAAATTGTTTTATTGAAGAAAGTTTGTAAATTCTAACCAACAGTAGTACTGGTTGCTCGAGGAGGGAATACTGAATGTTTCCTTATAAGAAAATGATAAATGTTTCTTTATAAGGAAGTGCTGAATGTTTATAATGATGAATGTTTCCTAATAAGGAAATGCTAAATGTTTATAATACTGAATGTTTCCTTATAAAGATATGATGAATGTTTATAATTTTATGTTTTCCTTATAATGAAATGGCTAATATTACCATTGTCATCACAGTAGGTAATTACTCATCCTTGGAATTACGTGTTGTGCCAGATAAATCACCTTCCTAGTTAATATCTCTTCTTAAGCTCTTCAAGAAAATCGAAGTACTAACAGAATTTGAGAACCCCCCATCAAAAAAAAAAATAACAAAGATTTGCTTAAACTCTCGACATTGTTTTCAATAAGATGTACTTACATTTTGAAGGTTTTGTCGTTGCTTTCTCAGGTAGGAAAGCAGATCGCCCAGTGGAATATGTTCGACAATTAGACAAATTGGCCTTTTAACCGTACAACATCCCAGCACACTCACTATGTTTTCATGATGGCCAATCTTTTTCATTACTTCGATTTCACGAATAAAGTCTATTTGAAAAATTTCCTTTGCAGATTCTGAAAGTAAAAAAAAAAACATTATCGAACTTTTGGAATATCGATTTTAGTTCGATACGAATAGGACTTTGTAGAAGAATTCTATTAGGTTAATACTTGATATTCATCGACGTATTTCTTTATATATTATATACAGTCAAATGCCTACTTATATCTGGACAAAATGGCCGTCGCATTGCACAACTGTCACTCCCCGTGTGTTGTAAACTATTTTCTAGGTATCACAAGATATCACAGCAGACAAGATAGGCCGGTTCTGAATTTAGAGTTTTCCTTCGAGATTGGTTGCCATTTGCAGGCAAAAGAGTTCAGTTACTTCTGCTATTAAATCCATGTCATAGAGCTAAGGTCAGAAATGGTTTCACTGCATCTTCCCCTGATCATTTTTGTGAAAAAAAAAACAAACCCTAAGACTACACACATTTTACATAGATAAACTTCTTCGTAGTGTGTGAACTGTACGTGTGAGTACAATTATTTGTATTTCTTTAAGGCATGGACTACCAGGAATCAGTTCAATGGGTCTATCGGAACATTTTCTAATAATTCCAAGGGCTCCAACTACAACTGGAATTTTTTATGTCCTCATGTGACACATTTTTAAGATTTTGATTTCTTTGTATTTTGATAGTTTTTGAAGATCTTCAAACATGCATTACAATCTACAGGAACTGTCATGTCAATAAGAAAGCATATTCTGTTTTTGTTGTCTTTTATCACGATATCTGCGCAATTAGCTTCGATTGTTCTGTCTGTGTGTATTGTAAATTCCCATAAAATTGTGACAAGTCACAGTCTCTCTAATCGGGTCTGGGTGATGTTCATACCAATTTCTTGCAGTTTCTTTCCCGTAAAACTTGCATATTTTCCAGTGCATATATTAGCCCCACTCTATCATGCCAAATTTTATAGTCTGCATTTGAGGTCAACACAATTTTCAGTATATATGCTTGGTAATTTCTAGTTAGCAAGCATTAGTCCTGCGCAGCGAAAATAAAATCTTCGGTTTCAACTTTCAACCCTGCACTACCTAACCAATTATGGGTACGTTTATTATTATTATTATTATTATTATTATTATTATTATTATATTTCAATTTCTTCTATGGTCACACTACCTACCAAGTCTGCCTGAAGACCTAAGGTAAGTAAGGGTCTATTGTTATGTCTGCATTTCATGATTTGTTTTTCTAACTACCATAACATCACTATCGTTACATGGACAAAATTCATCTTTGTGCATGAGCTGTATTTATCAAGACAATTTATTGTATTTCTCTTAAGTTGTATTTGTTGTGTTCCTTTTTTATCATTCCAAGCGCACCTACTATGACTGGCACTATTCTTGTTTTCAATTTTCCACATTTTTTTCTTTTATTATTATTATTATTATTGTTGTTATTATTATTATTATCTTTCTAATATTATGTGTGTTCTACATAAAGTTGTAGGATCTCCAACAGATAACACCTTTCGCAGAATATTTGCAGCACCAAGTCACGCAAATTCTAAAGCGATGGGATACTATGCAATTTTCTAAACGTAAGACTTTAAGTTTGGTGGTACAGACCACAACGCCCCAATGATAATTAGAAAACTGAGGCCTTGGTGTTTATGCAACAGAATTATTATGTGTATTTATATATGTGCAAAAAAAGCAAGCGTGTTTGTTTCAAAAATCATTTTAACTACTTTATGAATCAATTAAAAAGAAACATCAAGAGGGAGGAAGTAAAAAAGAGCGCCAAAATGTTATTAGCAATAACAATAGAAATGTTGAAATATCAAAAATACAAAGTCTTATAATAAATCATTGGTTGCTTAAAAAAACATAGATGATAAGACTGAGAAGACTCAAATAACTAGTTGGAAGTTTCCGATATAAGAATTGCGGAACAATCTACTATGTTCTACAGTGTCAACGAAGACCATGAAAAAATCAGCTATGTATTTCATGCAAAGCATATAATACACCTAACATATATTATTGTTTTCAATTGATTAAAATATGAATCTGTTATATACCGTATGTATGAAAACTAATGGGTATGTCCCAATCCTCATCAATACGTTGCACACTATTGTAAGTAATATTTAGCCCCCCGCCCCGAGCGAGATTCTGCCCTTCGGCGGAGCCTCATCCGGGTTCCTTTCTGCCCGAAGGCAGAAAGTTAGACTGTTACTTAGCCCTGCACACTATTGTAAGTGGGAGAAATATACCGTCTAGTTAGACTTTTATTGCTTTTTGCTTTTGTGGACTGCGTTTTCTTTTTGTTTTTTTCTTTTGTTGTTTTTTTTTTTTTTGCCAAGTTTTGAGCTTTTGGACTTTTAAGGTTTTTTATTTTTATTTTTCTCTACACTTTTCAATTTTTCAGTTTTCTTTTGATTATTTTGTGCATATTTATTTGTATAATTTGTTTTTCGTTCCGTTTTTTGTTTATTTCCTTTTCGTATTCAACCCCAACCCCCCGTTTCGTATTGTCTTTAGTTAGCCCCGTTTTTTTTACATTTTATTTTGTTTGTTCTTGACTGTTTTGATTTTCGTTTTGTGTTAAAAAGAAACCATTTTTTTGTTCGATTGTGGTGGGTTTTTGCACCACCATAGTTGACAACAACAAGGATAATGTCGATACACCGTTACTAAAACCGGTGTCGCCAGCGAAAACGGCCTGAACGGAAAATAGGCCGCTGAAAAAAGATGATGCTTTCTATCTGAACCAAAGAACAAAATATGAAGAGTCATTCAGAGAAAGCAAGTTCCTCACAATTCCTGATGCGCTTGATGCAGTGAGAACACGACCATTATCCCTGCTGACTTCCGACGTGAAAAGCCGAAAGTTAATTGGGATTAGTAGGGAAAGTATGGAAGAAGCCCTTATGTCATTGAACATCAGCCCGAAGCTTCTAGCGCAAAGGACAAATTCCTTATGGCATGTATTGTTACAAACGGAGCAGCAGGCTAAGAATTTAACAGGGAGCGTATTATCTACTAAGAACTTCCGCTTACAAACTGAATATATGGGCACCCGTAGGACAAAAGTCACCGTCCATGGGGTGGCCGTAGACATTTCAGACGAAAGAATTGGAGCTTTCTTCGCTAAATTCAGCTAGGTGAACGAAGTGAAGGCCCTCATGAGTAAAGCCGGCATTGAAACCGGTGATATGGAAATGCATATCACATTGAACCGGAAACAGTTTCTAGAGACACCAAACATCCTGGTTTGTAGGGACAGGAAGATGTTGGTAGTTGTAGAGGAAAGGAGACCGTGTTGCTGGGCATGTGGGGCGGTGGGCCACATGGCCAAGGAGTGCCACGGTAAAAGTGGAAAATCTCCTCGAATGACAACAGCATCGACAACAGTAACAAAAGCAGTAGAACAGCCATAAGAGGGAACCTCAAAAACAGAAAGTGTCTGGAAGAAGGTGACAAGAAAACGAAAATCGCCCAATGTATCATCTCCTTCTAAACAAGAAACTAAGAAACAGGCAACACCAGAGGAGCGACCAGAAAAGCACAAGGAGGTGTGATTGCAAAAGGATGCACAGCAATGCAAAGAGGTGCAGCAACCGAAAAAGTGCAGCAACAAAAAGAAGTGCAGCAGCCAAGACGGGGGCACCAGAAACACAAGCAACAACAACAGCAGCAGCAAGAATAAAAAAGGAAGCAGCAGCAAGACACATACACACCAATGGAGGTGGATACAATGCCTTCACCTCGAGCATCGTCTTTAAGAAGAACGAGAGAAGAAGAAGAAGAAGAGGGAGAACCAGTGCAAAGTCACTCTGGCCAGGGTAGGGCGGAGAGAGACATGGACAAAACCAGGTCGCTCTCCGTCCCTGCTTCGCCAAGAGAAGCTAAAGTAGACATACCAAAAACAAAGGAGCCACTCTGCTCTCCCTTACCGTGCTTCTTACCCCTCTCCTTCGAATTCTTCCCTCAGCTCAATCTCCATCCCCCTCATACATCCACTTCTTCCCCTCCTCACCCTTCATCCTTTCCTCACCCTTCAAGGGAGTGAAAGAAGAAGAAGAAACATTTTTTCCGGAACCAGATGAGATCTGCAAGGTAAACAGAGAAGAAGCTCCTTCCCTCCTTATATAGAGAAGTCAAGTTAACCTACCCCACGGACTTTCGGTGGTATTGTCCTGGATGATCGGATGACGAAGGAGTTGGGAACAGGGAGCCTGGGACAAGCCGTCGGGGTCCTTACTGCTGCAGATTTCCGGCCTGTATGTGAGTAGGTTTTTTTTCTCTCTTTTTTTATTTTTCAGGCCTAGAAGATGTCAATTAAGATAGCCAGTCTGAATGTGAAAGGCTTGAGGGATCGGGGTAAGGCGGCATCCACCTACTCCGGGATCTCTTGTCCATCGGCGTGGACGTCGCCGCGATCGAAGAGACCCACTTGTTTGCAACGTCAATGCGTGTGTGCTGGAGAGCGACTTTGCCGTTTATTGAGCATATACGGACCGGCATGCCAGAGGTGTTTCTCTGCTGGTTAGCCGTACCCTGGATGCGAAGGTGGACCTTGTGCATACCGATGCCGAGGGCCGGTTGATCGTGGCCGATATTGCCGTGAAAAGTAGTTCGTTCCGAGTTGTTGCGGTTTATGCGCCCAATGACCGGGAGGAGCGGGTCTCGTTTTTTCGGCAGTTGGGGTCGTTCCTGGTGAATTCGTAGCGCCTAGTCTTAATGGGGGACTGGAATGCCATCCTGGACCCCAAGTTAGATAGGGGCGGGGAGCTAGAGGGGGAAGGGGAAATCGTAGCCTGGTTGACCTGATCGAAGAGTTTGATCTCGTCGATAGATACCGGGTCGATCACCCCCGGGGGAGCGGGAAATGTGGACGTGGACTCTTAATTGGCCTTTTACCCGGGCAGTTAGCTACCTGGATAGAATGTTAGAGGATCCGACGTAGACTTGTTAGATTGTCCGTTCCACTGGGTAAGCTATACGGATCACAAACTCGTTTGTACCCGGGTGGTGTTAGATCGTAGGCCTAGAATGGCTGGGTACTGGAAGTTCCATCTGTCTTTGCTAGGCAGGCGGGACTTCTAGGAGCAGTTAACTAGCTTAGTGCAGCAAGAGCTAATGGGGGCGGTTATTGGGAATAAGTGGTGGGAGAGACTTAAGAATAAGATTCGGTCCTTTGCTACTGATTTCAGCAAACGGCTCGCCCTAGATGCTGAGACGGTGAAGACGCTTAAGGCTAGTTTTTCCCGTGCGGTGACTGAGGGGAGATCCCCTAGAGATAGTCTTAGCTAGGGAGACCCTGGAGCGTTTGACGAGCGAGCGCTACATGATCCAGGTAATTAGACATAGGTTAAGCAACATGTCTTCCGAAGCAGTGAACATGGGCGCAGATTTGCGCAAGGAAGAGATCCGTCGAGGGTCCGATCGGCACATTCGTGAGGTCAAATCCCCGGAGAGGCACACTCTTCGGGCCACTGACGGCATGTGTGAGGCGTTTCGATGGCATTTCGAGGGCCGCTTTACCAAGGAGCCTGGTCTTCGTGAGGACGAGTTTCGCAGTTATTTGGCTGACTTTCTTCGACTTTCGTCGAATGAAGCGGCTAACTGCGAAGGAAGGATTACAGAGAGCGGTCTATGCGGCATTGAAGTAGGTCGGCAGAGGCAAGTCGCCCGGTCTGGATGGTTTACCCTATGAGTTGTACTTGAGGCTGTTGCACATCTTTGTCCCGATTTTGACAGTTGGGTTCAACATGGGGCCATCCACGACAGGTTTACCAGGGGTGTGATCACGCTGTTGAAAAAGCAAGGGTGTTGGAGGGAAATTAGATGATTACAGGCCCATAACTCTGCTAAACACAGAGTTAGAACTGCAGGAGCGTTTTTTGCAGTCAGTTTCCGAGTCTCTGTTGCGTCCTGAGGAGACTTGTGCTGTGAGAGCCGAACAATTCAGAGAAACCTGCACCTCATCCGCACGATCATAGAGGGTGTAAAAGACGACGATGAGGCCGTGCTAATCAATTTAGATCAGTCCAAGGCATTTGATGGGGTTGACCATCGCTACATTGCTGCTGTCCTACAGGCCGCTGGATTCGAACCCGACTTCTGCTGCTGGATTGCCTCCAACAGTGCTGTCTAGGTCGGTTCGTCCGGGTTGTCCACTGTCGACCCTACTTTATGCTTTGGCGTTGGAGCCTCTCCCTCGCCGGCTGAAGGACAGGGCGTGCAGTCCGGACCTACGTGGAATCGCCGTTCCTGGAGGGGCTCGAGCCATGGTTTCCACGTAAGCCGATGACGTATCTGCTTTCGTGTCGTCCCGCAGCGAAATTGAGGTGGTACTGAAGGCGCTTGATCGGTACGAAAAGGTGACAGGGGCCAGCATAAACTGCAACAAATAGTCTGGATTGCGGTTAGGTGCCTGGAAGGGGGTCTATCTTCCGGGACGCATCGGTTGGACGGACGGTCCTATCCGCATTCTTGGAGTGTAGTTTGGACCCGACCTCCAACTGGAGAAAAATTGGTCTGAAGTACGAGCAAAGGTCGACGTTGCCGGCCAGACTTGGCGTCGACGGAGGTTGTCCGTGAAGAGCAGGGCGGAGGCGTGTGCTACATACGTTTTCCTATTGTCCTTTATCAATTGTTTGTACTTCCTCTCTGTAAGCCACTCGAGTGCTCGCTATCCTCTATTTTGTGGAGGGGATGCAAGCATCAGGTCGACCGAGAAGTCTGTGCACAACGTTCGTGTCATGGGAGGCGGAGAACGCCACACTTGGTGAGCAACAAACTCTCCTCGAGGTTGGCTTTCCTACGCCGCTTTTCGAAAGGAGATTCGATTATGGCGGGGATTGTTCGGGACGCGTTCCCTTTCCTTACTATCAGTCCCTCCATCTCGCGGGTTGAGAGCCATTGTAAACCACGGCATCAATCGGATTTCGTTCACGAGTGTCGGTACGCTTTGACGATCATTACTCGGTTCAGTGACCTTTCACAGCCTAGGAAGGTCTTCTATCGTTATTTTGTGGAAGGGGAGGTCCTGAAGGATCCTCTGCGTGAGCAGCTCGACTTGTTGGAGGAGGAATTTCGCTTTCTGGTCTTGGGCGCCAGCGGCAGACTATCCCAGTAACCCTGAGTTTTCGCTTACCTGGCTCGGAATCGGCTGCCTCTCAATGACAAGGGCTTCATATGGGGCTTGACGGATTTGCCAGACTGTGAACGGTGTGACCTTGATTTAGAAGAAACGGCTTCGCACGCCTTCTTATGGGACCATATCAGCGAGTTGACGGCTCCTCTCGCTCCCGCAAAGCTTGTGCTCATTGATCGCGCATACGCGTGTGAAATTGTGTCGCCCCCGTATTCTGGAGTGAAGCGGGTGGTGTTTCTTACGCTGCTGCCTCGGCTCGAATGGTGATTTGGACGACGCGACAGGAGGAAGTCTTGCGAGTCAGTCGTCTTTCTCATCAGGATCTGATCCAATTCTTTGAGCATCAGCTCAAGATGAAGATTAGAACTGATAGAAAACACTTGCATTCGACAGTCTTCAGAGAAAGGTGGGTGAAAGAGGCAAGCTTGATTCGTTTGAACGGAGCTAGCCTTGATTTTCTCTTTTAGGTCAAACTAGGTCACATCTGGGTGGTTTCCTGCAGAGCCCTCCCCTTGGTTAGGTTAGACAAGCTTCAGTGTACCTAGTTAATGAAAGTAAGAATTATTCCTGGCCTGTTCCCGGCTGCCTCTTTGGTTATGATCCATGTTGAGATTCCCAACCTCCCCAGTTTGTTTTGGCCCACTTTTTTTTATCTCGACTGGGTCAGCTTTTTATTTCCCATGTCTGTATATTTTTTTTCTCCTTTCCCACTCCATTAGCGAGAGAGCTTCTTGATTTTGTCCAATGGGCAGAATACAGCGGCCTCTCATTTTTGAGGGTTGGACGGGCCCTACTAACATCAGTTTTGTTTAGTTTACTTTGTGTTTATATCTAGTTTGTTTTGGGGTTCATTCCCTCCCCTTTCATTTTTCATCATAGATTTTTATATATAATTATTTATTATCATTATTTATTTATATCACGGGGCGCGTTTTTAGGAACTCCTTGAAAGGATGCGGTATTATGGTGTATGGAGGATTGCTTGGTGATGGACGAGTTTTGCGGTGAATGGGCAAACTGTAATACGTGAATGGGTCGTGAATCGGATTAGTTAGGTATAAGATAGTGATGACCAGCCTCAACCCCTCCCCATCTTGGCTTTATGCCGTAATTGTGTATAAAAACACAATAAATATCAATGTGCTAAGTAGTCCACAACTAGCAGTGGTTTACCTACTTCACTTGTATTTTGCTGATGTTATAAAACATTACCATTTGATTTCCAACCTCCGTTTTGGTTATTCACAATTCAGTAACCCTTTCTAGGTTATAACAGAATCAAACATTTTTTCAAAACAATTCAAATAAATAATATATCTGAATAAAACGTTTAGATCAACTTTTGTTCGGATTAAAAGAAGTCGGACTATAGAACTTGCACCTGAAAACTAGATTGATAGAAACGCAAACAAATAATATATCTGAATAAAACGTTTTGATCAACTTTTGGTCGGATGTTTACATTAAAAACAAATATAAAGAGTAAAAATTGCTGTTTGCCCTAGTGGGGCGTGTGTGTGTATATATATATGTGTGTTTTGTGTGTGTGCGTGTATGTATATGTGTGTGTGTTCTGAATATTTTCCTTCTTTGACGGACTCATTGTCAACCTCGTTCTTTACGCTAGTAGGAATTAAACGGATTTTGAAATTTAATAAAAGGAAAATGAAAATGACGGACAGTATTATCCAAAAAGAAAATTCCATATTTTTCTATCATTTTTATTTGTCTTTTATTTCCTTTACTAATTCTATTTTTCTTTCTTTTTCTTCTTCTATTACTTCTTTCTTTTTCTTGTTTCTCTCTCTGTCTCTCTCTCTCTCTCTTTGTTTTCTTTTCGTCTTCCTCTTCATCATTTTTATTTCTCTTTGTTCTTGTCTCTTTTCTTTTCTTTTCGTTTTCTTCTTCCTTTACACGTTTCCATTTTCTTCTTCCATTTCCTTTTTATTTCCTTTTTTATTCTTCTTCCTCTTCACTTTTTCTTTTTACACTTTCTCCGCCACCACTCCTTTCTTCTATTCTTTTTTACTCCTTCGTCTCTCTTGCTCTCTTTTTCTTCTTTTCTCCCACAATTTACACCCCCTATTAGTTTTCTATGATTAATGAACAATCCCCAGAGAATGCCTCACTTTATGGCCTTGTGCCAAACTTAGCTAAATTTGGTGAAAAGCAACTTACGCTCTCGCTTCTTTCGACTTTCGACTTTTCTTGTCTTAATCTCATTTCACTTCATACTCCCACCTTTTCTCGTCGCCTACCCTTTTATTCTCTTTTCCCGCCCACGTCACTCTCTCTTTTCCTTTTCTCTCTTCCCACTTATTATTTTCCTTTCCATTGCTTCCCCTCCCCATCGTCCATCAATTGATCAAAATAATTTAAGCCGATCAAAGAAAACGCCGCCAAAATCTTTCCGCCAAGCCTGAAAACATCAAAGAAGCCGGCAAAACAAAACAAAAAACCCAATCAGAGTCAAACAAATCGAAGCTGATGCCAGAAACACTCAGCATCATTGATCTTTTCTTCCGCGTCTGATGTCTGATCATTCGATGACCAGCCAATCAATTCAGCTCAACAAACAAACGAATAAATCTGCTTCACACACACACGCACAAAATACACACACACACACATATATACATATATATACACACATATATATATATATATATATATATATATATATATATATATATACGGGATCACATATATTCATTATTGGCAATACCAAAAGCAAAATTATTTGTGACCTTTTGGAGGAAATTCTCAAACACAAAACACAAACACACGTGTACACATATATGGATGTGGGTATCGATAAGTTGTCGTCCCGACGCAACAAATATACAAAACTCAGATTTTTGTGGCTTTTGGCTGGGCTGGAAATTTTTCAGCACACTGTTATATATATATATATATATATATTAATCATATATATATGTATGTATATATATATATATGTGCATGCTCCAGTATATACAAGTAATTTAAATATGCATATATGTGAATTGACTTTGTTAATAGTCACATCCGTTCTCATTAGCTTAATGTTAATTAAAAACTTCCATAAAAATATATATGTATATATAAATAACGATAAGTATCATAAGTGTGTGTGTGTGTGTGTGTGTGTGTGTGTGTGTGTGTGTGTACACCAAAAACACAAAATTACTATATCACATAAAATGTAAGAAACAGTAGGAATCCTAGAACCAAAACAAGCAAGGATCAATAAAAATATTTTAAAATAATTTAGGCCAAATATACACTATATATATATATATATATATATATATATTAAAAGTAAAAAATATGCTCCATACTTTAAGAACGCGATGATTTTTAAAAAATCCTCATGAGGCGTGAAATCGCTTTATTATAAAAACGATGAAACTAATATCCCACAAAATCTAAATCTAAAACTCCTTGAATAGTTCATTAAAGTTGAAAGTATTTATACATAGAATAATTTATATTTAAACTTTTACTAGAAATTGGGAAAGATGTCTGTCCTAAATAAAAAAAAAATAGAGAGAGAGAGAAAGAACTTGGGTTGATTTTGACCAAACTTTAACATACGCGCGCGCACACACACACACACACCCGTACACTCAACCCCCGATATATATATATATATATATATATATATATATATACCACCAATCAGGATGAACGGATGTTCCCTGCCAGAGGCGCGGTACCTTCAAAGACTATTGGATCACAAACTCACCCCTATCCTCAAGTGGAACTCGGAAATACGATCCATTGCTAAAGATGCAGGTAAAATGACCGGCTCCCTGTACCGCTCCAGTCAACACCTGACTCCTCCTGTTATCCTCTGCCTAAACAAGAGCCAGATCAGGCCGAAAATGGAGTACTGTTGTCATATTTGGGAGGGGGCTACCCAGACTTCACTCTTCAGCCTTGAGTTCAAAAGCGTCTCCGATGAATTATACTCAATCTTCCAACCTCTCTCTCACAGGCGGGGATGTGGCAAGTCTCTCACTGCTCTATCGCTACTTCCACGGAAAATACTCAGACGAACTACATTCCTTGATCTCGCTAATTCAAACCTTTACGGCAAGGACACAACATGCCACACAACATAGCAGCAAACCACCCAAATTCCTTCTGTATTTCATTGGTAAGAAGTAGTTCCAATCGAACAACTTCTTTCTGCGAACCACTGCCCTGTGGAACAGACTCTCAAGTGGATGTTTCCCCGATCATTAGAATCTTAATCTGTTCAAGGCTAAGAGTTTAATTTGGGTTTGGGGGTGGGGATATCCAACTATGGTGACTCTCTATATTTACCATATGTCCTGTTATCAATGACGCTCTGGTCTAAATACTCTCACTGTAATAGTGACATTATACATTTTGCAAAAATGGACTCACTCTCTTTTCTGTTACGCAGGAATATTTTACCCTAACAATTACAATTTGTAACCGTTCGGTGTAAACCTATAACATCTATTTTATTATTAATGCACAGACCAGAAAAATATATGTGTATTTTGAAAAAGCAATAAAAAAAATAACCCGAAATATATTTCTGCTTTTCATGGCGGATATTGCAGAAAATCTATTTTGAGGCACTTTTGAATAACGACTATAATCATATTTGAATTGGTACAAATATTGCCAAATATCTTTTAGTGATTCATTTAATTTGTTTCATTTTAGGAGACGAAGTTATATGAAGCGATTTTGATTTTAGGTTTTGCTTCATTAAACATAAATTCAAATTCAAATTCAGAAGATACATTTATACTTATACTAATCATTTAATCAGTAGGTATTTCTTAGTTACCTACCTGAGAATTAGTTACGTACCTGAGAATTAGTTACGTACCTAAGAATTAGTTACGTACCTGAGAATTAGTTACATACCTGAGAATTAGTTACGTACCTAAGAATATATATATATATATATATATATATATATATATATATATATATATATATATATATATATATATATATACAGTTAAACCTAGAGAGCCAGACAACTTAACACGATTTCACCTTAGCGGATCGTCAGAGAAGCCAGCCTTTCCTGACGATCCGCTAAAATGACACCGTGGTAGGTTGTCTGGCTCTCTAGGTTTAACTAGGTCTGCTCTACTTATTGTAATGTGCACTCTATTTAGTTGCTTTGCGTACACGTATCGGGGGTTTTGTCTTTGGGCTATGGACTTGCATGCTAAACGATTATTTTCGGCTAACGTACATGTTCTTTGTTCTTTCTTTTTTTATACCTTTTTTCCCCTTTGGTATTGGTTTGATTATTTGCAAATCAAGACACCGAAGGATTTCCGAACGAGTATATTTTCTTACACTTATAAGATTACTACTACTACTACTAATATATATATATATATATATATATATATATATATATATATATATATATATATATATTGTCATTCACAAACAGACTGTTTCGCTGTATCACAGCTTATCAATGTGGCTAGACGTCCGGTTGCCTCTAGCTAGGTTCGAAACCCGACTGAATTGGCATCAGTCGGGGATTCTACCGTTGGTGTACGGCAGAGATGAAGGTGAATTTAAGTGTATTTATTTTTAGATAAACACACTGACTGAGAGAACTCGATTCGATTTAGCGAAGAGTCTTGCATTATTAGCCGTAATAGTCACTGTTTGCAAACCCACTCTTCCTCCCAAGAGAGCTCAACTGAAATAAATTTTTATCAAATTCATTCCAAGCAAGGCCACAAAGACAGAAATTGCTAGTGGATGTGGAAGAATTAGAAAACAGAAGCATTATTAAGGACCAATAGAAAAATAATCATGAAGACAGCGATTGATATTGCATCTTCCCAATGTCATGAGTTCCCAGATAGGTATCTGTGGAGACGACACTACTATTTACTCCTGCCTAAATAGCTAATCTGGTATCGATGGCAAAACTAATCTGTCGGTTGTTCCCGAAAAAGACATCCAATCAATTGCTGACTAGAGCAGGAAATGGCTGGTTAACTTTAATAAAAAATAGAAAATAAAAATGCTTTCTATTACCCACCAGAGGGAACCCTCCCTGTTTTCCATTAGAATGTCTGATGCTCAACTCCACGAGAGCACCTGAGATGGAACAATTACATTGAATCAATAGCTTCATCTACCGCAAGGAAAGTTGGTTCTCTATGTCGCACCAGAAGGTTTTTCTCGCCCGCGTTCATCCTTCAAATTTATAAATCAACATTCGACCTTCCATGGAATATTGTTGTCATATATAGTGTGGTCCCGCCCCTGTTCATCTTAGGGACCTCGACAAAATCCAGAGACGGATATGCAATGTGGTTGGCTCTGATTTGGCATCTCGCCTACAGTCGCTCTCTCACAGACGTGCCGTCTCCTCCGTCTGTCTTTTCTACAAAAATTTTCACTGTAACTGCCCCGACCAGCTATTTTCGCTAGTTCCCAAACTGCATGAATTTAAACGTTCCACTAATTCGGCATCTCAATCTTACACTTTCACTGTCGAAACGGTTAAATGTAGCCGCCTCTCCAACTCCAATGGCTTCATGTCTCGCACTTCCCGTCTGTGGAACTCCCTTCTTCGCTTCCCTGATAGCTATAATCTACCAACTATTCAAATGCAATGTCAACCAACATCTCCAGATGCCTTCATCTATTCCCTGTCCTTCTTCTCTTCTCCATTCCTCTTTCACATCTCTTTACTCTTTCTCCCATTCTCTGTAACTCCTTGCGTGCTAGTGGGACTCCTGACTTGCTTGGGGTGAAAAGTTTTAAAAAGATTAAATTTTTGAAGATTAAAATTGACTGGAAAGCATTGATCCGCAGGATAACGGGGAAGTGCGAGAAAAAAAAACTGTTAGCATAGAACTTACTGTTACATCTCACAAATTTTAATGTAAATTGATTAGACCTTACCGCCAATCTAGTACTGCGCTTAAATTCCAAAAGTCTAGGCACCATATCAAAGATCTCATCCGAACAATTTCCATGAAAGTATTAATATAAAAGGCACAAGGAACAAACTTTACGACTGTGGGAAAGTGACTAAATCCGAGATTCCAGGTGCCAGGTAAGGACCGATAATATTGCTGATTCTTCTTTGGATTTTATCAAGAATCTTTAAATATATAGCAGGAGTACCAGAACAGAACTGGCAGTAACATTCTATGCAAGGACAAATGATAGACATAGATAACACCATCTATCTATCTATCTATCTATCTCTCTCTCTCTCTCTCTCTCTATATATATATATATATATATATATATATATATATATATATATATATATATCAGTATGCACTGAGGTTAACCACAAGCGGTGACAGACTATTTCATTCTTCAATGCAATACTGTGGTCAGACATAAAACAGATTATCGCCACTTGGTGTTGACCTCAGTGTCAACTTTATATTGATATACGCTCTCACTTTGTCATTGACAATTTATACCCATAGATAATATAATTTAAAAATACATAAACGGGAATATAGTATACTTAAAATAAATAAATAATATACCTTAAAACATAAATAGTATACATTAAAACTATGTTTTATAATATTTATCATTCTTTTTTATTTTAACCCTAACCAGCCTATTCGGAAAGTGTTCAAAATCTCAAAGAATAAAACATGTATAAAAGAAGGATTGCTGCCCAAATACACAATTATTGAATTACATGACCCACCAGCGAACAAGCAAAGTAGATAGATAGATAGATAGATAGATAGATAGATAGATAGATAGATAATATTAGTTGTCAATATATATATATATATATATATATATATATATATATATATATATATATATATAAATTCCCAAGAGGATAGAATCCAGTAGAACTCAATATCCAGGACAGAGTAAGAATATAATATAAAAGGCCCAAACACTAATATTCCATGGTTATAATTTATTACATTGGAATCGTAACCACGATCAATTCAGCAGACCTACAAATTCAAAAAGAAATCGATTTCTTTTTTAATTTGTATGTTTGATGAATTGGATCGTGATTACGATTCCAATGTAATAAATTATAACCATGGAAGATTATTCTTTGTGCCTTTTCTAATGTATACATACATACATATATATATATATATATATATATATATATATATATATATATATTCAAGTTTTCTTAAGTTTATATAATTTATGTGCTGAGAAGAAAAAAAACACAGTACCTGGTCAGTTGATTTTTAAGAGATGTTGCTGCCCAAATCCACAATTTTTATATATAATTTTAGTGCTTATCTCGTGGTTCCTGTGTTTAATTTTTGAAATGTAATCGCAAGGAAATGTGTCTATTGATATATTTCTTGATTGCATGATAAATATGAAGAATGTTAAAAATTTGAATGTGGAAGATTAGATTAAAACTTGTCTGCAAATGTTTGAGACTGTCGCAAATATTTCTTATTTCTATGTTGTTTTATTTTAATCTCTTCGTTCTTTGGGGTTACATGTCATGGCTTCATCTTGTAGCGTTAGTATTTATATAAAATTTTTAATGGGCATATTATGACTACGTTACGGTCTCTGTACGCGTTTTAATATGCGAATACAAACTAACGCCACACAAAAAAATGGAGACGTGACATATACCCAAGCAGTGAAAATAAACAACATAGAGTTTAAAATAACGAAACATCTCCGCGTTCACCTCTTTCGCAAAGATCTCTTTCGCAAAGATCTCTTTCGGAGCTAAAATAAAGAAACGTGCCAAATTTAAAAAGGTTTTATGACTTGCTCCTTTATTTAATCATTTTGTCGAATTTAAACGATATTTTCTTTTTTCACACACACGCACACACACACACGTGCGTGCATGTATGTCTGAGTGTGTGCATATATAATATATTTGGGATGTCGCATGAAAATTATGGAAATGTTATGTGATTTTTAATTCTAGCAGAACATCAAGCAGAACATCTTTCCAAAAGCACTAAGTAGATAATTACAGCTATAGTATTCAATAAATTAATTAAATTGACAAAATCGAAAGACAATGGGAAATTTAATCATATATATATATATATATATATATATATATATATATATATATATATATATATATATATATATATATATTGATAATATTAGTGGTCATATATATATATATATATATATATATATGTGTGTATCTGTGTATATATATATATATATATATATATATTAGGTTGGTGCAAAAATAATGTCGTTTTTTGCACCAACCTAACATATATATATATATATATATATATATATAAAATATATAAACTATATATTTATATAAATAAATTCCCAAGAGGATAGAATCCAGGTAGAATTCAATGTCCAGAACAGAGTAAGAATATAATATAAAAAGCTCAATATTCCATAGTTATAATTTATTACATTGGAATCGTAATTACGATCCAATTCATCAGACCTTCAAATTCAGTTTTGAATTTGTAGGTTTGATTAATTGGGTCGTAATTACGATTTCAATGTAATAAATTATAACCATGGAATATAAGTGTTTGAGCCTTTTATATGAATTTTTGTTGAAAGTAACTAGAAGTACGGGGGCCCCGGATTTTTTTTTTTTTTTTTTTTTATCATCTTCAGACATTTAAGAACTTCAGAAAGTTTGTCACAAAGATTATGGCGATGTTTGGTTCCACATATGTCTGAGCAGTTATTTTCGTTTATGAAGACCACAGAAACGTCTCACAGAACCAGATTAACTGATGAACATTTGTCATCTTTTATCAAAGTGGAATCTACACAGATATTCCAACCTGATATATCAAGAATAGTTTGTCTTAAGTGATGTCTCTCATCAGGACAACATAAAAATGGTTAAATTTTACTCCCTTCTATTGTAAATATTTTGTATTTAAATTTAGTTATCACTATCTGTGAATAATGTAAGACTGGAAGCAGCTGCGGCCCTCGAGGCTGTAGATATGGCCGATACGGCCTTCCATATGCCCAGAGTTTGACATGCCTGGTCTAAATGATGCAAAAATGAAAATAATACTGACATCTTATTTTAACAGATATATTTACCAAAATTACACAAAAATATCTTGAAATACTGAAGAGTAAAGTAATAAAACCGCCATTGGTTTCAACCACGGCTCCCAGACGACTTCAGAATCTCCTGCATCTTTTATGGGCGGTCTCCTTGTTTAAGTTGGTGAATGCTGCCATAGTCCTTGCCTTCAGTTCATCTTTGGTGTTATAAGGAGTTTTCTTGGTCTCTCGCACAACTGCGCTCACACATAAAAATCAAAGGGGTTGCAGCCTGGGGAGTTAGGTGGCCAGAAGTAAGGGGTGATGTGGTCATAGAAATTGTCTAACTACAATGATTGGGTTTTCCTGCTTTTGTTACGTGGTGCAGATTCCTGTTGCCAGACATAGGGTCTCCCAGCAGCCATCCTCTTAATCCAGAGTAGCACTACCTCCTCCGTGTTGTGTCTGAGGTTCTCACCAACAAATTCTGGATTTCTTTTCTTATCAGAACGATCAGAGTGAGTTTTCCGAGTTGACGTACCTTCGTAATCACCATTAGACTCATCCAACTCTTTCCGAATCCTATGTACCTCTCAGATTAACACCCAAACACTTTGAAATGTTCGTATTGGAACTTCCGGCGCGAATGCCAAGCAGTACAACATGCTGTTTCCAAATTTCTGATGGAGTGAATTGTGTCATGGTGTTCTTTTTCTCACAGACGGTGCCCAACTGACCCTACTATACCGTGTAGTTTACAAAATCAATAGCAAACAACTCGCTTTCGCGAAATTAAAAATAAAAAATGGCGACAATATACCCATCGCACCCTCTCTGTGTGTGCGTGTATATATATATATATATATATATATATATATATATATATATATATATATATAATTTCACACCAAGCAAGACCATAAAACGACTAAGAGAGACGGGGGTTACTGGGAGTAAAACAGAATGAGAAGCAGTTAGGGGTATCCACATAGTTCGATAGAGGTACATAACTTTCAACGCACAGGAACATATATACATATGTATGCACTGGTGTGTGCATACGAATTCATTGCGCATGTACACACACACACATACAAGTGTAAGTTGATTAAAATAATACCTTCTGTTTTGATTTTTACTTTCATCTTTTCCTATATGAATTTTTTATTTCTCCAATTTTTATTTGCTCATAAATATTTGTTTTTCATATTTCAGCGAATATATGTACGTGGATGTTTTTTTTTTATATATATACACAGTTTTACAAACGAGTTTTTTAGGTGTTCATTTGGCATTTCTGAAATGTTCTTAGATAGATAGATAGATAGTTTAAGACGTGAAACATTGCGTCTACCGACCTGAGCACTCGGGGAAATTTAATAAAGAAAATATTTTCTCCGTCATGATTCGATCCTACTCTCTCTACCATTTGATTTGGCGGGTTTTAGACTTCTCGGCCAACCCCGTCAGGTTCTATGTACTCTTTTGAGGAACGCACATTCTCTCGTTCAGGGTTTCTTAGACGCCCATATCTGCTTAGGTTCGTATCCGTAACTTAAACAAAGTAATTTCTAAAGAACCAATAGATTTTTTTTAATCCGACATTTTTTATTGCTTCAAACATTTTTTTTAGTGGATACCCACGTTTAAATAGACGCCCTTTTATTTTAAACAGTGTGTATGTGGTCGATCAGCCTACGCACGCGAAAAAGCTAAATAAAAGAAATGTGTCTGACCAATATAAAGCACGCCGAATCAAACGGAGGCGCGGGTTCAAATTCTGCCGCCAAGCACTTTTTCATGATGAAGTTTCCACCAGTACGCAGGTCAGTAGAAGTAATACGCATAGTTTAAAATAGTCCCCACATAAGAAACGGGCGTCTATTTCAAACACGGGTATCCACTAAAAATAACGTGTCAGGTAATAAAAAATACCAAATTAAAAATAAATTCTTATATTATATATATATATATATATATATATATATATATATATATATATATATATATATATATATATATTAAAATAATAAGAATGAACAGTACGATTTTTATTTTTAAAAAGTAGTGCTCGATACAAAACAGTAGAGCATAATATAATTATTTTCTATTTTTAAAATATGGTTGCATCGCTACACAAGAATTCACTTGAGAATGGAACGGAGCTATGGATTTTAAATTTAATTTTATAATTAAATTTAAAATTTTAGTTTCTGTTTTGTAACCTGGTAATTCTTGTGTAGCGATGCAACCATATTATTGAAATAGAAAATAATTATATTATATAGTGAGAGTGTGTGAATATGAAATGAAGGTACCCCCATACATACCGAAACATACTTGTAGTCAATCATTATTCGATTAGCAAACGTTATTCGTAGTTTTGTCAATAAATCCCTGTTTACTTCCATAAGTTGAATGGAATTAAATTTTTTCTCTCATCGATATGTGAATAAACACAAAAAATTAGCAAAAACGCGGAATAAAAATAAATAAAGAGAAAAGTTTACGAAATGAAATTTGTCCATTCTTTTGTGTTGAAAAGTTATAAAAGAGTAGACGAGATGACGGTGGAATGAGAGTGAAAGAAAGAGTAAAGCAGCATTTAGGGAGGAGAAAACATATAGGAAACTTGTTTGAAAAAGAAAGAAAGAAAGAAAGAAAGAAAGAAAGAAAGAAAGAAAGAAAGAAAAAACAAAAGAAAGAAAAAACGAAAGAAAGAATAAGATAAAAAGAGAGCAATATGTATGCAAATGAAAGAAAAAATGAAATCGGAAAAAAAAAATGAAAACATCGTAAATGTAGGAAGCAGAAAGAGGTAGAGAAAGGAGAAATCTCCGTGAGAAGAAAGAAAGAAAGAAAGAAAGAAAGAAAGAAAGAAAGAAAGAAACAAACAAACAAACAAACAATAAAAGAAAGAAAGAAAAAAGAAGAAAAAAATGTCTGTGAGAAGCAAGCAAGCAAGAAAGAAAGAAAAAAGAAAGAAAGAAAGAAGGAAGGAAACAAACAAACAAACAATAAAAGAAAGAAAGAAAAAAGAAGAAAAAATGTCTGTGAGAAGCAAGCAAGCAAGAAAGAAAGAAAAAAGAAAGACAGACAGAAAAAAGAAGAAAGTGAGAAGCAAGAAATCGGGAAAGTAAGAAAGAAAGAAAAAGAAAGAAAGTAGTGTTTGTGAGGAGAAAGAAAGGATAAATAAATTGTTGAATAAGTAAAGCAATGAATAATAAGATATTAACTCAGGTGAAGAGAGAGGGAAAACGAATAAAGGAAAGAAAAGTAGATGGAACTTTTCAAGATAGAAAGAGAAAACCAGAAAAAATGAAGTAAGATTTAGAAAGGTGACTTGCGACAGCTAGAGAGAGACAAAGAATGATTGAGTGAGTGAGTGAGTGAGTGAGTGATAGTTTGGAGACGAAAGCAAAGGAGAGGTAAGAATACTGATAAAAAGTGAATCAGAGTGAAGTAAATATAGAACCAGTTGGGGTCAAAGGTTTAGCCAACCCTAAACCTAACCTCATTACAACCTTTACCCTTACCGTGTCAGTAACGAATGACTAAGTGATAAAATGATTGGATTTGTAAAAAAAAAAAGAAAGACAACGGTTTAGTGAAAGGGGAGCAAAAAGAATAACAATTCAAAAAGCTACGTTTTTTTTGGGGGGAGGGGGGTTCTGGTGCATTAGAAAAGAAACAAATGTTTTCAGAATGCTGCAGCTTTTGTATTTCCCTATAAAATTGAGAATGGCGGATTTTGACTGGTTCCTCTCAGAATGAAATCAGTTTTGGGCGCAAGATTAATTTCCTGAATCAATTAAAGTATTTAATAAATCGTCAATCGTAAAACCAGAAAGTAAATGGCACTTTTTTCTACTTAATGTCCGAAAAAGAAGGTTTCTTATTTGCATTGTTAAATGAAGGCATAACAAAGAAGAAGAAGAAGAAGAAGAAGAAGAAGAAGAAGAAGAAGAAGAAGAAGAAGAAAATGAGGGGAGGTGAAAGAGGAGAAGAAGAAGAAGTTTCAGAAAAGAAGAATAGGGAAGGAAGGTGAAGAGTATGAAGAAAGAGAAACGAAGAAGAAGAAGAAGAAGAAGAAGAAGAAGAAGAAGAAGAAGAAGAAGAAGAAGAAGAAGAAGATGAAGAAGAAGAAGAAGAAGAAAATGAGGGGAGGTGAAAGAGAAGGAGAAGAAGGAGTTTCAGAAAAGAAGAATAGGGAAGGAAGGTGAAGAGTATGAAGAAAGAGAAACGAAGAAGAAGAAGAAGAAGAAGAAGAATATGAAAAGAACAAGACGAAAAAGGAAAGAAAAGAAGGAAGAAAAAGAAGAGTAAAAGAAAGAATCTCAAAGGAAAAACGAAGGCTAAAAAAGGAGAGGGAAAGAAAGAATCTCAAAGGAAAAACGAAGGCTAAAAAGGAGAAGGAACGAAAAGATAAAACAGGTGAAATAATGAGAAACGTTAAAGTTTTCACATGAATCTGAGAATGAAGGACAATCGCACGCACGCACACACACGCACAAACGTACGTATAGCTGCACACACGCACGCGCGTACATATACACATTAACACAGCAGCTGCTCAGACTCATATGAGGTCCATGGAAAAGACATATATGCGCCTACTATGCTAATATTTCTACACTAACTTATCAGATGTTGCTCCTGTTGAAATCGCCTCAGAAAAAATGTCATTAATCTTCGTTTCCTTTTGTTTTCTTTTCTGACGTGACTTCTTTCCGACTTTTATTTTCAAGGGAAACCCAAATAAAACAAATGGAATTTCATTAAAAAACAAATTATACTGATCTTTTTTTTTCTTTTCTTTTTTTTTATTGAGCGCCTTTTATCAGAAAATGAAATCAGTCAATGGTGTGAGGAGATGAAAAAAGAAAATGAAAATAAAAAATACAATAGAATAAAATCAAAAGGGGTTCGATTCGCATCTTTTACACTAGAGACATGATGTATATTTGTAGAAAGTATAATTTTATTTTATCCAATCCAATTTCAACGTGGTCGTTAGAGAGTTTAGCCAACTGCAAACAAATGGCAAAAATAAAGACATGACAAAGCTATATTTTTAAAATATTTTATTTTAAAATCTTTTTCTTTTCTTCGCCACTGTCAACATTTAAGAAAACTTAAAATTCGGAAAATTAAATTCATTTTTGTTATAATTCTATAGTGATAAATATATGGTATTAAAGATCATCTTGCACAGATCCTAATACTAATAATATATCTCACGGGAAGTTTCCAGACTTATCGAAATCCTTGATTCTTAGAATTTCACCGGTCTGAATAAAATTCCAGTGGAATATCAGTCCAGATTTATCTCCCCTACTGGCAAAACTATACAACAACTGTCGGAAGGAGAAATGCTTCTCAAATCTATGGAAGGTGTCAACTGTGTGCCCTGTTTTTTAAGAATGAGAATGAGCGCTTATGCCTGTTGAATTATCGACCCATTAACCTCCTTAATATCATCTGCAAACTCTTCGAATCTATAATCAATAAGGTTATTGAACACCTCAACAGGAACAACCTACTGAGCGACAACCAATATGGATTCAACCCGGCTAGATCCACAACTCATGTCTTAAGTTTCATTACTCATAGAATCGGCGAAGCTTTAGACAATAAATTCATCATGAAGGCCATTATCATAGATATATAAAAGGCCTTTGTCAAAATATGGTCTTGGAGCTTCTACATAATCTCTGCAGTTATGGAATCTCTTGGAGAGCTTTCTCAGTTATGAAATCCTTCCTGAAGATCGTTCTTACAACGTGTATTAATCTTCTCCTCCCCACAGCAGTGGGTTAAATAGAATGGTAGATTGGCTACTCTATCCTTCGGTGGCAACTAAAGCTCTGAATTCATTCCAAACCATGAAGATGTTAACAGGAAATTACCAAGAAGTCATGGCAATTCAAATATATTAAAGGAAATTTTGGAGAGCCGTGATCACCACCGGTCTGAAGGGCCATGACATTTAATACATATATATATATATATATATATATATATATATATATATATATATATATATATATATATATATATATAGTTAAGTTGTAAGGAACTTGGTAAACCGAATTGGTAAATCCAAAGAGGATGAAATCCTGAGAGCTCAATGTTAGGACAGAGCTAATATGTAATGAAAAACAAACCACTAGGGATTCACATGAATACATTTGTGAGGCATATATGAATAAATGAAAATTAATATTACCCTCAAATTCTATTAAATAATGAAACCTAATCTTTAATTTAGTTTACCAATATAATAAATAAATTATATTCATAAATTAATTTTAAATATTAAAATAGATGTTATATATAAATATATATATATTTTTTTTATATTGTGGAAATACAATTAGTCGGGTGAATAAACTATTAAGATTTTAAATATTTCTTTATGTCCTAGATAAATATGTTTATTACAATAATAGTTATATTTAGTCCTGAAACTATTTACTTAAAAAATTAAACATTTAAGTTAATAACAAAACTTTTTTCAGACATCGAATTTTCTATCAAACATTGTAAACTATCTTTTACATAATTTTGTTAAAACAAAATTATAACAACTCCATCTCTCTTTCCCCCTCCCCCCTATCTCTCTCTTTACCGTAAGACTCACTTGTATACATTTTCTACAATTCATTTCCGTTTTATTAACCATCTAAAGAGGTCAAGTTTTCTGTCACTCCTCCTACTCCAATATAAAACATACTTAAGAGAGATATAAAATTAACCCCTCCCTATACTTTATATTGTCTGGTTAACTACCACTCTCAACCCCCTCTATTAAATTACAAAAATTACACTACCCACCAATTTCTAATCCCATTTTTTTTCTCAATTCGTTGTTGGAAGATTTACCTGATGATCCTGAATCCTTAAAAAAGGATTTAGGTGAAATAAATTATCGTAATTATTACATATATATATATATATATATATATATATATGCGCACCCGTGTGTGTGTGTGTGTGTGTGTGTGTGTGTGTGTGTGTGTGTGTGTGTGTGTGTGTGTGTGTGTGTGTGTGTGTGTGTGTGTGTAATTTTTGCTTGCTTGTGGGTGACGGATGATATCTATTTTTGTCTATTCACAGAAATGACCAGCGCGCCATTTTACGATCTTTTCCAAAACAACTACTAATGCATGGGCGGCTCCAGCATAACCAGATGTCTCAATACAGTGTACAGTTGTCTGAAACAGATCGAATAATAATCGATGTCTATTTTTAGTGTACACATACACAAATGCTGCCAGAGAGAAGAGAGAAAAAGAGAAAGAGAAAAAGAAAGAGAGAAAAAGAAATAGAGAAAAAAACACAGAAAAAGAGAAAGAGAGAAAGAAAAAGAGAGCAACACAGAAAGAGAAAGAGAAAAATAGAGAAAGAAAGAGAAAGAAAAAGCGAAAGAGAGGGACAGAGGAAGCAAGAGAAACATGTGCATAAAAATCTGTTTGTAATTGGTGGAGTTGATTGATTTTTTTCCAGTGTCTACATTATAGGTCAGTCAGTCAGTTATGTGCCCCTGCGTGATACACGCTTATGCGATCATGTATCTTTCGATACATGACTGACCAGGCAGATTTTTTCCCGCAGTAGATTGTCATTTCTTTTTGTGGTAGACCAGTTGCTATCCAAGGCTATAGAACCTGGTCTGTCCTGCTATTTACCCATAACTAGGTGGGGGAGAGAAGAAGAGGATTCATACCTTTCCCAAGGGTATTAGCACGTAAGTGAATGTAATGGATTCGACTGGAATTCGAACTCGGCCCTCCGATTCCTCAATTCCGACCGGTATCCATTACTCCACTATAGGTACAAAAAGGATCGCGAAAGTCAATTTTTTTTAAAGAAACTCTATACTTTAAGTGGCACAGCACACAATACATGCTTCGTTTTCCGACATTTCCTCTCTTCTCGCCATTGAACGAATGAATCGAAACTTTTACACAAGGGCCATTTTATTTGAGAGACATCAAACTAATTTTCCAATAATATTTTCTGTTATGCAATTTTTACTGTAATATAAATATGAGAAATGAAAATATTCAATTATTTGTTTTCACGGAAATGATTTAAATAACTTTTCATAAACTCTAATTTAATTTAAGTACACCGCTCGAAAAGTACTTTAACATTTTATTTGTAGATAATAAGTTTAAGTTATAATATTTTTATGCTACACTCGACATGAAGCGATGGGCCAAAAATATAGTTTGTTACCAGAAATTAAAATAGAGATGGACATAAGCTTGCTTAAGTCGTCCTACAGGATATCTTTTCAAATGTAGTGCTTACAATGCCAGAAAAATCTACAAATACGTCGGTGACTTCAAATAAATCCACATTTGAACAATCCATAAAAACTACTGTACAAATGGATTCACTGACTTTCGATGAGCAAGTGAAAATTGTCGTTGATATAAGAAATAATAAAAACAAAAATAGGGTTTGAAGATGAGTATAAGCGTTGTAAAAATCACAATGTTGTAATGATAGGATTGAGACCCACAAAAAGATACACTTTTCTTGAAAGAACAGCAAATTTCAATTCTCCTAGAAGAATAACGATTGGAGTTTGAAATCTGTAATGATGGAATTGACGAACCAAATTGAACATTTTTGGATGTGATGGTCAGAGATAGACGAGAAGAGGAGGCAAGTAGTTCCATCCTCATAGCTTTAAAACAAAGGTTAAACACGGGGGAGAAATCGCCTAGGGTGTTAGGTTGTATGTCTGGAAATGGTGTAGATCGTTTGTATCGAATTCAAAAACTCATGAAAAGTGACTTATTAGAAATCTTAGATTATGCCACCATGCGCTCAAAATCATAAGAATTCGGTCGTGGATTTTCAAAATGATAGCAACTCGAAGAATGTTGTTAAATCAGAGCTTACTTTTTTTTTTAATCAAGCAAGGCGATAATGCCACTAAGACGCAATGGACTACTGGGATTGAAAAAGAATAACTAAAAGACTTTAAAAGGAAGCAGAAACCCAATCCTAAACAGGAAACAAAGGATAGACCTCTACTCCTGTTTAAAAGACCGGGGAGAAGTGTGAACCTGACGATAGGCAAACCTATTTACATTGAAGACAGTAGCAAATGGAGAGATACTGTGGTGTACCCAATCAGTGGACTTCAGTGAAAACTTACACCATACACAAAATGACAATGATTTTTACAAGAACGTTGCTAGAATGCCGGGACATTCCTAACTGAAAGAGTTCGGAATCGAATTGGATCGATACTCGTAGATGTGATGATTTGATGTATTTTTTTTTCAATCACTTCGCTTAGTAGATATTACTTTCGTCTTTTATTGACACATTTGATTTGTTTGTGTGCATTTTTTGATTTCATAAAAATAATCAAAATATCCCTAAACAATTTCGTCTTTTTTTATTCGTTTCACCAACGAAGAGGGGACATGGAATGTGCAACTGTTGTTGTCAACGGCATCCCCCTCTTTTTATCTTTGCTCTGTTGCGAAAGTTGAATCAGCAAACCAATTTCAAATTCTAGCCACTTTATTACGTTCATTTCGCATAATTGTGCTTTTTCTCCTCTAAGAAAATTTCCAAATAAATATTAGTTTTCGTCTTTTATTGAAACTTCCTATGAGATTTGTTATTTCATAAAAATGATCGGAGCGTCATTAAACTATTTAAACGAGGAAATTTTGACAAATGCTATTTACATTGAAGTGTCGCAATCATCCACGTCAAAATAAACGATTAATAGTGAAATAAATGAGATTTAATCTGTTTATAGGTTACAAGATATATAAATTATATCAGGAAAAATAGATTTAAGTTTTAAATAGAGACATTTTTAAATAGATATGAACAGTGATAGATAGATAGATAGATAGATAGATCAGAGCAGTAACTATAATAAATTTAAATAAATATGAACAGTGATAGATGGATAGATAGATCAGAGCAGTAACTATAAATTTAAATAGTAATTTTTACAGATATGTCCTCCGTAGAAAACATTTGTTAAATTTCCCAAACATCAGTTTGTTAAAAGAGCTGTTAACACTTCTTAAACACACCCACCTCCGTGTTACAAAATGCTTTTCTACGATATTTTAAACTAAAAGTAAATAATATTTGTTTTAAATGAGATTAATTAAATTTTAACTAGTTTTCCACAAATAAACTTTCAGAAAAGTATATTTTATTTTTGAAATGTTTTTTTTTTTGATAAAGAGAATTGCGTTGTGCTGACAGAAATGTAAATATTGCTAAAATCAGAGATTTTAAGCGATTTAAAAATTACTAATTCCAATTAACTTGGATTAGTTTTGAAATACAGCAAAGTATTTTGCTTATGGGAAATATTAAATTTAATCTATTAGCTTGAAATTAAAATTTTTAAAAAAAGCTTCAAGAATGATTTTTAATTTTTTGAAAATAGCTTATATTTGTGTATATATATATATATATATATATATATATATATATATATATATATATCACAAAAAGCTATTTTATATATATATATATATATATATATATATATATATATATATATATATATATATATATATATATATATATATATAATAAAAAGGCTTAAACACTAATATTCCATGGTCATAATTTATTCCATTGGAATCGTAAATACGATCCAATTCATCAGACCTACAAATTCAAAAAGAAAACAGAAAAAACAACTCCAGAAGTTATTATCAATCTATCTATATATTATATATAAATATATATTATATTTAAATTATCTATCTATCTATCTATCTATCTATCTATCTATCTATCCATCTCTCTCTCTCTCTCTCTCTATATATATATATATACCCAATATATACCAATTATATATATACCCAATATATATATATATATATATATATATATATTGGGTATATATATAATTGTATATATGTGTATGTTTGTGACAGTGAGTGCAAGAGTGAGTTTACGGTTGGTGAGAAAAGTAAATACTAAAAGTAAATAAATGCCGAACAGGAAATGTGTTTTTATGAAAGGATATGAATCATCTCTGGGGATCGTGCTGCGAAAACCCTTGGTTCTCTTCTTTCATTGTTGATTCTGATGTCATCGTCCTAGCGTTCCGTCAAATCATGTTCTTTATAGAGACTTCTTTAAATCTTCAAATAAAAAGCGTGGGTGGGGCACCGACTGACATGTTGTTGTCGATTGTGCGCGTTGAGGCGAAACAATTTTTTGAATTTTTTTTTTTTTTTTTTTTTTTGAAGGGCCGCTTTGTGTCTGTCCTCGTCAAGAGGCATGATTGACAGGCACCGGCCGAGCAGAAACATTACAAATCGCTGTCCATTGTTGTAGACAATCACAAGAGGGCGTTGTTTGTGTGTTGCCCTCCTGTAAACACTTTAAAAACGACCTTAAAACAGATTGACATGACTTGAGACCACACACTTGAATATTGTCATGTTCAGCTTGTAGATTCCCCGTTCATACATGAAGAATCAGACAGCTGGGAGACCACATCGTATATATATATATATATATATATATATATATATATATATATATATATAAAGAGAGAGATGTGTGTGCGTATGTGTGTGCGATTATGTTGTAGTGTGTTGAGGGTTATATTAGATCGTGTCGTTTTTTTTAATTTTATGGGGAAATTTATGTTGTATTTAAGTATACGTATGTGAGTTATGACAAAATAAGTACGTACACCGTACACACATGGGAAATAAATGTCGTTCCTTGTAATTGTGCATGCACACACACGTGCACACGTACAAACTATAGAAATCCGTATACAAAATCATATACAGTATATCCTTCATTATAAAATGTATTTTAGTATAACTGGCACACGTGCCCACGCAAACATACATACACATACGTCTCTCTCTCTCTCTCTCTCTCTCTCTCTCTCTATATATATATATATATATATATATATATATATATATATATAAGAAGATGAAACGGAACTAATGCTTTTAGTTTAATTATATAATTAAATTTAAAGCTTTTGAAACCTGGTTATGACAGTGTAGCGAAAAACCATATTTTAAATCAGTTAATTTATAATATATATATATATATATTTATGTACATATATACATATATATGTGTGTGTGTGTGTGTGTGTGTGTGTGTGTGTGTGTGTGTGTGTGCATGTGACACTATTTGGCTTGCTAAAAAAAGAAATAAGAAAAAAAAAGAAAGGCGAGAATTAAAGTTAGGTGATAAGAAGCCATCACGAAAAGGACACTAAGCGGTGTTATTTTTCTGACAAAGAAAAGTGGTAAAATTTTTTATTTCCATTGTCGAGAAAGGAAGATACTGGATTTAATCTGATTTATGTTACGGGGCGGGTGAAAATTCCAGGCTGGTCAAATGACCTACAGGGCAGAATTCTAAATAGATAAAAATTATTTAGGTCGCAGAAAATGTCCGTTGGATCAACCGCAGAATTATAAAAAACAAAAGACTGAGCCGTTGGCTATCTACGAAGATCTTTGAAAAAGGCATCTGTTTTGTGCCAGGGTCTGGCTATGATAAGAAAATTATTTTTAATTAACGCCAGAATGCGATCTCATCATATGACCACCCACGTGATGCTGGCGAAAAGCTGGTTGACGAATTCCAGGTGATTCGGTTAAGATAAAGAGTCTAGGGTGTGAGGCCTCCTCGAAGAGAAGAGAGAAAAGGAAAATAAAGAAAAAAAAAGGGGGAAGATATTTTTTTTCTTTGAGCAAGATTTTTTAAACGGAGGCTAGTCTGGCCACACCCACGGTGCTGAGCGCCCATTGGCTGAATGGTAGCATGAGCGTTAGGCGGAGGTAATCATGTGAAGAAGGAGGGGAGGCCTGTTGCACCCCCTGAAGGGATAGGTGTGAGATGCCACTGTGAGAGAGAGGGGAAACCCGTTGACATCCTCTGAGGGTATGGGTGAGATACCAATATGAGAACAGAAGAAGGTGGGAAGACGGAAGAATTCAAAAAATGGAAATAATAAAATTTTCCTGACCGAAAACAAAGAAGTGGATTGTGGGTTTAGAATTATCAAGGAACCTCAAACCCCGACAAGACCACCCCGGTTTTGGTCTGCGTCCATATAAGCAGAGTCGCAGCGAGTTAAGTTCAACTGAGTTGAGCTCAAGTTCGCAGTTGGGGTTGGAGACAGACAGGCAAGCAGTTGCACCCGCCTCGAAGAAGCTAAGATTCACGCAAATTCCGAACTCAATTTCTAACCAAGAACAATTTATTTTTGAAGAACGACTTAGACTCACACCACCAAAACAAGTTTTACGAATATCACCTGAAGATACACCAACAACCAGTTTCTTAAAGAACAAACAACTTAAGATGTTAAGACTCGCCTAACAAACACAAAGTGTTGCGACCGCGATAAAAGCAGCATTTTTCTGATGCACAGAAACCGAGTAAGACAATCGCCAAAAATCCAGTTGCCATAGAAAGAAAGAAAGAAAGAAAGAATGAAAGAAGATAGAAATGGAGAGAGAATCACGTTATAGCTGATAAGAACAGATATTACGCGTTGATCTCATCTAAAAGGTCGAGAAGTGACAGTGAATGTGAAAAATGCGCCATTTTTCGAAGGCGCTGTATCGATTGACGGAAACCGAGTAAGGCAATCGCCAAAAATCCAGTAGCCATATCAATAAAATAATATCGTCGGCTGAATTATTTTTAAATTATTATTATGAAAAATGTTCGTAAGACAGAGATTTGTTTAGAAAGAAAGAAAGAAAGAAAGAAAGAAAGAAAGAAAGAAAGAAAGAAGTGTTTAACAGTTGTTTCAGTAAAATGAAAACGTTGTCAAATACAAATATTTTCATTTTTACCCACTTCTTAAAATGACGACTAGCTTTCATATTGTTATTGCAATATTTTATTAAAGTTGTTAAGTTCAAATATTTAACGATGTGATAAATGAATTTCGGTGCCACTTTAGCGTGTGTTCTACCGATCAAAGCATCCTACCACCACATTTATATCCTACATTATCTAACGTAAGGGGACAAGCAAAAACGGAAAGAAGGGTGCCATTTATTATTGAATTATAAAATTTTCAATAAAAATGTTATAAAATAAGAAATTTAACTAAAAAAAAATCATAAAACAAGTTATTTGAATCCTTTAAAAACATTCTGAATGTCTTTTAACGTATCGAGAAAAAAATCAGAACAATATATTAATAATGTAGGATACAATTGTGATGGTAGTATACACACTAAAGCAGAAACTGATCGGCAAGAATTTGTACGGATATTTTATTGTCATAGAACTTCACTACGTGCTTATTCAATCATTAACTGAGGAATTAAGTAAGATTCATCAGAAAATTCAAATAGGAAAACCGTGAAGTTTTCACGGGTCTTTATATAAATCTGAAAGCGTGTCACAATTAGCATTTTAAACATATTTCCTTTTGCAGACGATAATAAAAACAAGTAGAATTCATGGAAGTACGACACGCAGGGAAAAGATTCCTCTTTTCGTGTGGGTTTTGTAGCTGACAAGACAACCAATTTGAATTTAGTTTCCTTCCACCCATCAACAATTGTGTTCGAACCATAATAATTTGTGGATAACTACTTTGATTTATTGATTTTTCGTTTCTTTCTTTCTGTTCGCTGTCATCTTTATGGTAAAAGTTCATTGTAATGTATGGTCTGGTGCCCCTTCTCTTTGCCTCGGGGTTCTTGATAGGCTCCAGAGGCGGATATGCAATATAATTGGCATCTCGTTTACAGTCACTTTCTCACAGACGCGCCGTCGCCTCCCTCTGTCTGTTCTACAAATACATTCATGGAAATTTCTCCGAGGAGCTGCATTCGCTGGTTCCCAGTCGTCATGAGTTCAAGCGCCCTACGAGGCTGGCATTCCGCTCTCACCCCTTCACTGTCGAAACTCCTAAATGTAGCCGTCTCTTCTACTCCAATAGCTTCATGTCTCGCACCTCTCTCCTGTGGAACTCCCTTCCCTATTCCTGTTTCCCTGAGAGCTATAATCTCCAGCTATTCAAATGTAATGTCAATCGACATCTCCAGTTGCCTTGATCTATCCACTACCCTTCTCCTCACCCTTTCTTCTATCACTCCTATCTGATCTTGCTCTAAATTTTCTGTAACCCCTTGCGTCCTAGTGGCTTCCCGCCTTGCTTGGGGTGAAATGCTTAAAAAAAAAATGTCCCGGCCAGATAACAGAATTTTCCATCCTGGCGCTTTCACATTGTTATTGGAGGCGGGATTACGGAGTGAGTGTTAATAGAAAGATCCAGATAACATAGTAATCTAAATTTACATAAATTGAGTTTCTAGAAATTCTGCTGAGTCTTGTATGGATATTCAAGATACCTCCACTTTTTCGGCATAAATTTTCGATACCTAAAGTTTAAAATGAATTTTTTTAAATGAAAAAGCATTCTTGAAAATTTCATTTTATATTTAATTGAAACCTAAAAGATTAAATTTATTATTTCCAGTCAGTAAAATATTCTGGTGTATTTATTTTCGATTTCTTAAAAGCGGCCATTTTCTTAATTCTCCAAGCGTTCCTACTTTTAACGAATAAAAAATCTAAAAATTAGAAAGTTTTTTGCGAAATTTCATTAAATTAATTCAGTCGGGAGTAACATATGTAAAAAAAATATTTTTACCAAAATTTTCTAAAAAATAAAATTTCAAAAATAATTCTATTCATTTTTTAATAATCCTGAAAATTTCAATAAAATCGGACAATTATTTGATTTTTACAAAAATTTCCAAATCAATTTGTTTTCAACGAAAAAAAGCGCAAAAAAGTCAATATAATTATTATGCCACCGCGATGACGTAAACAAAACAAGAATTTAACCAAAATTTCGAACGTGTTAGAAAAGATTAAAAAAATTCAAAAAATAATCAAAAAATACTTAGGTCTTTCATCTTAATAATAACATAAACATTTTGATGATAACACTTTATTTTTATTAAGTTTGTGGCCTTTGTCATTACGCTATGCTGTTTTCCGCGAAAAGGCGGAGGTATTCGGTTGGTGCAAAAATAATGACGTAATAATGTCGTTTTTTGACGTTAAAAAATACGTCAAAAAACGACATTATTACGTCATTATTTTTGCACCAACCTAATACCTCGGATATTCTATGCTTTTTAATGCAGAAATTCATTTCTTATCTGTTTAACAGTAATCCACTAATAATTTCTAATACTTATACCTATGCTAGCTGGAGTGAGAATGATTTTAATCAGGAGCTCAATAACTGTGCCCTTGTGTCAGATGTGGTTTACACTTTGGCTAATCCATTTTCCTTTTGACAAACATTTAAGTAGAAGGAAGAAATATATTGTAGAAAAAAACCTTAGTCAACCCGTCGCATGATGTTGAACTTGAGATATCTCGTTGGAAAAGCCCGTTGTTATGAGCATTCAGTCAAGCCTGAGAGAAAGTCTTAAAAGAAAGGGTTCGGTGTCTGCGAAATTGACATTTAAATGTGACGTCTGGAGTTGATTTTGTACCCTAGTGCTCGACCGACCAGTCCCTAACACCTGATGTCAGAAACAGCCTGTCTTTTCTATTTTCATTTGACAGAACGAGTGGTACGAAAGAAATCACCCGCCCTCTATATTCTTCTTCTGCTGCTGCTAGTGCAGAGTCCTTTGCGCTGTTAAGCCACTTGGAGATTGCCCTCTTCTCATCTATCAATGAGCACACCATCTGAAAAGTCAACGCTTTTGTTGTCATTTTTTCTCTCATTTCGTGATCCACACAGGCAATTCTCAATCAGACGGATTTTCTTTAACAGATGGGAAAAAAAAAACACACGCAAACCTGACATTTTCTCGTAACACAGCGAAGATTTCGAGAGCTTCTTTCACTTTCCAAATTGTGTCATTTTTCCCCTATCCCCGTTAAAGAGCATAGATTTTGTTCGGAATTGGAATCGGTAATTGTCTTGGTTGAATTGTCCCCTTTGTTCTTTCTGTTTGTCCAGTGTCTTGGCATGGGCGAGTGAACTTTTCTTAAGCCTATACCTGTTAATGTATATATAAGTTGGATTACACTGTATGTGTGTGTTTGGTATGTTTTTCATATGCATATGTACATTCAGTGTTTGTCAGCGGCTGCCGAAAATCTGCATGTTTGTTGGATATAGACGTCTGATATGAAGGATAAACGGCGACAGAGAGGCTACGTACATACGGGTATTTACATGTATTTATGTGTACGTTAGATATATAGATACGTTTGTTAATATCAAACTATTTCAGCCTATCTGTCTATCTAGCTATCTATCTGTTCATGTCTAGCTATTTCAATCAATGTATATCTCTGTCTCAATCTGTTTCTATCTATCTATCTATCTATCTATGTCTGTTCATTATCTATTACAGTTTTTTCATATCTATCTCTGTTCATTATCTATCTATCTATATGTCTATCTAAATATCTACATATCTATAACGATTATTCGGCTTATTAAGGAAAAATGAAAGAACATTTTTTTATATATTCTTTTGTTTTTTAGGTAGTTTCATAATTCCATAATTTTTTCTACCTCAACAAATGAGTTTTTCAGTTTTCAAGAAAATTTTTTTTTTCTCTAAAGAAATTGTGTGTGCGTACGCGCGCGCGGGTGGGTGGGGCACGCATGCGCACGTCTGCCTGCTTGTCCTTTCGGGTTGGGTGAGTAAGGCGGGAAAAGAATCGTCTTGTTGATATGTCGATCGCATTTGTCGGATGAAAGTGCAAATTTTCTGTCATTTATATGAATTTTACCCACAGATGCAGAATTCTCCAAAAGTGATTGCGAAGAGGCTGGAGTACCCTCAGAGCCACTTCTGGTAGGCACTCTGTCAACTTGAAAGGATACGAAAGTCCACGTCCATTATATATCAGAGGAATAAGCAACAACAACAAAAAATCTTGAAAGTAAGTGAAGAGGACGAAGAAGAAGTGGGAGTGAAAGAGAGTTTCATTGAAAAGAAAAGGAGACGGAAAGAAAAAGTGAAATGTAAAATAAAAAGAAAGAATAAGATTATATAGAAACAATGAATAGGTGAAGGAAATGAAAAGGAAAGCATAAAAAAAGATATAGAAAATATGAAAATATCATTGATGGAGAGAAAGAGAAAGAAAGAAAGAAAGAAAGAAAGAAAGAAAGAAAGAAAGAAAGAAAAAAAAACGAAAGGGAAAGAAAGAAAGAAAGAAAGAAAGAAAGAAAGAAAGAAAGAAAGAAAAAACGAAAGGGAAAGAAAGAAAGAAAGAAAGAAAGAAAGAACGAAAGGGAAAGAAAGAAAGAAAGAAAGAAAGAAAGAAAGAAAGAAAGGAAAAGAAAGAAAGAAAGAAAAAACGAAAGGAAAAGAAAGAAAGAAAAACGAAAGGGAAAGAAAGAAAGAAAGAAAGAAAGAAAGAAAGAAAGAAAGAAAGAAAGAAAGAAAAAACGAAAGGAAAAGAAAGAAAGAAAGAAAGAAAAAACGAAAGGAAAAGAAAGAAAGAAAGAAAGAAAGAAAGAAAGAAAGAAAGAAAAAACGAAAGGAAAAGAAAGAAAGAAAGAAAGAAAGAATACTTCCTAAAAAGAAAAAGGAAGTCAAATTATCAACAAAGTTTAACAAGTGAATATTGATTCTTAATCTGAGTCAGAAAGTATTTTTAACAATTTTTTTAATTTTCTCTGGCGTATCTTTCGTAACCTAATGGTGAAACTTTAAAATAAATTCCTCTACATGCAAATTTGAATCTCCTCAGAAAGAGCCTTTTTTTCAAATTTCTATACCTTAAGTTTAAAACTGTAAATAATACATCATTGTGATGACATTAAGAGTGAATCTTTATCTATCCTCCTTATCCTCATAATCTTTATTTCCTCCGACATCATCTTTCCCACTAATCCTTTACATTGAGTGGCTATCGAACCTTGTACTTGTTAAACTTTACTATAAAAATAAATATACGTATTTTTATTTTATTTCTAAACGCTTCCTAGAAGATTGTTTTTTATAAAGGCTGCAAATAAATCTTCATTTTGTAACCGACATAAAAGAGACAATCATAATGCAACACTTACCTCATAATACTTTTTTTTCTGACGATTGTTTAATTGTTGCATTTTAAAGTCTTTTTTCAATTTTCTTATCAAATCATGACAATTGTTCTAATGAGCTTCCTTCCTCGACTTCACGCATTTACGCGAACTACTAGATTGGAAGAGAGGTCTCACCATTTTACTGTTGAAATTATTAGTACTATGTTAATAGCTTTTTCTCTCGCACTTCTCACTTGTGGAACTCACTTCCGGTTCTTTGATTTCCTGTTAAATACGAACTTCAAAAGTTTTACTGCAACGTCAATCATCATCTGATTTTTTTTTAATTCTGTTCTTTTATTGTCCTCTCTCTACATTAATTTTTTTAGTTTATTTTACTTTAAGTAACCCCCCCCTGTGTCTTAGTGACTTTATTACCTTACTCGGGAGGAAATGATTTTAAAAAAAAACTTAAACTTACCATGTAACATCTTTACAGCTACAGTAAGTCTTTTTGGCGGGTCTTCGCTCTGTTTGTTCCTTAGCAACCAACAGCTATTTATTTCCGCTTTAAAAACCTTACCAAAGGCTCCTCTGCCGAGTTCTTCCTGAAATCGTAGACTTTGGTACGGCACTTCCCAGTTCCGCTCTACAATGTCAGTGGCTCTGATCAAATGATTGTGAGGTAAATACCTACACGTACAAATAGAAAGAAAAACGATGGCGAAAATTGTGTTTCTACCTTTTTTTCTATTTTTTTTTTTTTTTTCATGTACACTATAGTCCAAATGTTTGGGGCCGCCCTCTGCATTTCAAACAGTCGCCTAATAACCGAACGTTGCTCGGCTTTATCAAAATTAATTTACTACCTCACTTTGAACAAGAGGTACTTTCTCTTCTTGAAGAGTTTTACC
>OZ010610.1:28778251-28840751 GCA_963932145.1 Acanthosepion lycidas | reverse complement strand
AATGTGGGACTACACAATCGGATCGCAAGATCCCCTTAATATTACAGTTCGAGAAATTTGGGTTTCGAGCCATATAAAGGATGAGACTTACAACAGAAAATACGAAACTTAAAGTATAAATATGTTCATTGAAGAAACGGACACGGTTGGATAGCACATGAAGTTTTCACGAAAGCTTTCAAAATTGCATTAAAAATGATGACTCAGCTGTTGAGAAGGCCCAAGTGCCTGTTGCAGAGTCATAGGTAGCGAACTAAAGTCGTGCCTCATTGGCTATTTTCGATCTTCATGGGTCACCTACAAGTACAGTGTCTACCATACTAATCGAATGGTAATTTATATATATATAGATGCAATCGTCAGATGCAATCGTCAGGTGGCCTGACGATTGCATCTAGCATGAAACAGACTGTCGCCTCTAAGTGTTAACTTCTATATTCACTTTTATATTTACACACGCTCTATCTCTGATATTGAGCACTTTATCCCATAAATATAGTACATCTTAAGACTATATTTCTTCATATATATATATATGTATGTATGTATGCATGTGTGTATATATATATACATACACTTTTCATATATATATGTGCGTGTGTGTATTTAGGCAGCATTTTTTCATTGATACATGTTTCATTAAATAATATAAACAAGTGTTGTTTATTAATTTATGTAAATTCTTTTCATATCGCCTGATAAGCTTAATAACATTATCATTAAACGAAGAAAGAAACATTAAACAGAAACAGACTACCATCACTGTCTTGTCCGTGTATTGCTTAATATATTGTAATGCAATTGTCATCTTTGATAATGGATTATGTATGTCGAAAGCTTAGATAGGATTAAAAAATATGTATCAATATTGTGATTTTCTTTCTTCGTTTAAGGATAATGTTATTAAGCTTATCTGACAATATGAAAAGAATTTACATAAAATAAATAGACAACACTTGTCTATATTATTTAATGAAACATGTATCAATATATATATATAATCATAAAAGTTATTTGTCAGAGTTGAATTAGACCAGGAAATAGAAGAAAAGCAAGTGTATTGAAATTGTATCGGAGGAGGTTGCTTTTCTCCGGCCCTTCTATTACGCTTCGCGTTGTGCGTTTATTTATTTTTAAATAATGAAGCATTAGGAAAGTATTTAGCCCGGATCGCCTGAAGATACCGAAAGGTTGAAACCAAGATACCGTGATTGGCTGATCTCCTCCTAATTTTTTCAAATATATATACACGGCTTGCGCATTCGAGAAATATTGTTTTCTTTATTAAGATTTCCGAATGCGCTGGTCGATAGACATAAAAAAAACTATTTAAAATAAAAATAAGGCGTCTATTTCAAATATGAGAATCAACTATAATACCGTTTGAAGTAATATATGATATTAAATAAATGTTCACTTATCCATTTTCAGAGTTTCTTCAGGAGATTTGATTGAAAAATTTAATCCATTGTCAGCAATTATATTTTCCTTAAAAGACGTTAATTTATGACGTATTTCGATTATATAAAAATATTATCTAATATATAAGAATAATTAAAAATAAGTTTCCGTCACACAATAAAGTCTTTTAAAGAAAATTAATTAACGTCTTTTAAGAAAAATATCTGAAAATAAATTCACTCTTTACAATCAAGTCATCTGAAGGGAGGATATAATCTCCGCGAAACTCAAAATTGGAACAAGATAAGTGAATATTTAATTTATTCATTGCTGCAAATGTAGTCTCTTGATAATTATAATTACAAAGAATCTTTGCTACAAAAGACATTGTGGAGGGCCATGGCCGGCAACGTCCTGAAGTGGCACGTTACATAGAAGAAGAAGAAGAAGAAGAAGAAGAATCGCTACTAACCGGACTACTCACCTTTCTACTGGTTGGACATAATAGATGTGCTGCGAAGATACGGCATGTTCTTCGTTCAGTCGGGCCAGATATTTCGTCTTTTTCCGTCTATAAATAAATATTCCGCTTAGGAGCATTACTGAAATGGAGATACCCAGACCAACCGCCAGACCTCTCCAATTCATATCCTTCTTCACTGAAAAAAAAAGTTTAGATTTTTTAAAAGGGCTTTCCTAAAAGTATTGAATATCTGTTGCGAAAATAGAGTACTGTAATCAATTGCACGTGTGTGTGTGTGTGTGTGTAAGATAATTTAAAATCTGTATGATTTCGAAAAATTAATATGAGCTCCATCAGTCAAATGAATTGAGTACGTAGCAGAAAAAAGACGAAAACAATGCAGTTTCATTAAAAATACTGGAATTAGGAATGCTATATTTATTATCAGAATGATATTAGAAAGAGCAATACAAATACAAAATGACATTTTTTCTAAAGAATTAATGAATTTATTTTTAATCCGACATTTTTATTACTTTAAACGTCATTTTTACTAGATACCCATGTTTGAAATAAACGCATCGTTTTTATTTTTTTTATTTTCGACCTGCGCACTTGAAAAAAAATCAATAAAAACAGATATGCTCTCCGGCAGCGTTCGAACCTGCGTCCCTCTTTGTAGGAGAAATGACCATCTGATCCGATGTGCTTTGGACCACTCAGCGACATTTTCTTTCTTAAGTTTTGTCGAGTGCGCAGTCTTAATGCACACTACTTAAAAAAAAAAACAAAAAAAACAAAAAAAACAAGGCTTTTATTTCAAACACGGTTACCAATAAAAATAGGATTTGAAGTAATAAGGACATATATTTATGTTTTATATATTATGCAAAAACATTTGATAAGGTACGACACAATGAAGATTTATTATTGGCGGACACAATCTTAACAACATAAGATATACGGATGACACAGTGGTTGATAGCAGACACAGAAAGGAAACTAGAGAAAGTAGTGAAAGAAAGAGAGAAGAAAGGACTAACTATCAACTGTAAGAAGACAGGATGTATGGTTGTCAGCAAGAGGAATAGCCCAGGATACGAACTACGAATAGGAGATGTCATAATGAAGCAAGTACAAAAATTTAACTATTTGGTAATGTTTTAACAGACGACGAGTAATATGGCACCGAAAACCGAAGGCACATTGAAATAGAAAAAGATGCCTTCCAAAAGCTAAGCAAAGTATCAAGAAGCAGAAAAATTTCGTTAGAAGCAAAGAAATGAGTGCTGAACTGCTATGTAATATCCGCCCTTTTATATGGCTGTGAATACTGGACATCTCCCCACAAATGAAAGGAGACTTGAGGCAAAAGAAATGTGGTTCTACAGAAGGATGCTGAGAATATCATGGACTGAACATCTAAGTAACGGGGGAGTTTTCAGGATAATGATACAAAAAGAAAACTTATGCTTAAATCAAAAAGAAAGTTGAAATTTCTAAGACAGATAATGAGGAAAGAGGGCTTGGAGAAATAAATACTCACATGACATATAGACGGCAAGGGGGACAAAGGGAAACAGAGAGTAACTTACCTAACGTACTTCATTAAATGGCTGAGTGGGGGAGGGGTCAATAATGAAAAAACAAATCCTTCTAATAGCCACACAGGACAGGGAATTTGAGAAGAGTCATGATCGCCCGCATCCTTAAGTGCAGAGATGAAACATTCCTTTAAGGTATTACAAAGACTCATCACTTTACGATTCTGTTGACTATACGTTATAAATAATATAATTTTCATAAAACGTTACGTGGCATTGAATATTTAGGAAAAAATGAACACATCACACCCCAAAAAATTCAAAATTATAACCTTACCTTTGTCACCTTCTCACTAACCATGAAGAAACACTTACAGTATTAGTAAAATTATACGACTGATACTTTTTTTTAAATAGAAGTGAGATAAGGTTTAATTACCAGGACATTTCATCATGCACTGTTTTTGTTGTTTGTGACACTATTTACGTCGCTAGAAAGAAAGAAGAAAAAAGAAAGGCGAGAATTAAATTTAGGTGATAAGGAGCCATCACGAAAAGGACACTAAGCGATGTTGTTCTTTTTGCCAAAGAAACAGGCTAAAAGTTTTATTCTCATTGGCGAGAAGAGTAAGGTCGCGGATGTTTCGGATTTAATCTGATTCATGTTACGGGGCGGCGAATAAGATATATCCAATCTGCCATGGCAATGGTAAAGGAAATTTTAAAGTTGGACAAGCGACCTCCCGCAGAATTCTAAAGAGATAAAAATTAAATAGGTCATCCGCTGACCGAAAAACAAAAATGTCCGCTAACCACCATGAAGGAAAGATTAAACCTTTGTCTATATGCAGAATATCATTTAGAGGAGCATCTGTTTATTGTCAGGGCTGGCTATGATAGCAAAACTATTTTATCGGAACAATTAATTAGCGACAGAATGCAAATACGTCTAATTGACCACCCACTTGTTTGGCGAAGGTCCCGGGTGATAAAGTCCAAGTGACATTTGGCTAAGATAAGAGTCCAAGGGTTTGTTGTCGGGTAGAAGGAAAGAAAGAGAAAGAAAAGAAAAAGAAAAAAAAAAGAAAAAGGAAGATAACTTTTTTTTCTTTGAGCAAGATTTTTTAAACCGAGGCTAGTCTGGCCACACCCAAGCCGCTGAGCGCCCATTGGCTGAATGGTGGCATGAGCGTTAGGCGGAGGTAATCATATGAAGAAGGAGGGGAGGCCTGTTGCGCCCCCTGAAGGGATAGCTGTGAGATGCCACTGTGAGAGAGAGTGGAAACCCGTTGACACCCTCTGAGGGCATGGTGAGATACCAATATGAGAACAGAAGAAGGTTTTGGTCGGCATCCATATAAAGCAGAGTCGCAGCGAGTGAAAAGCAGTTCGAGTTCCAGTTAAGTTCGCAGTGAAGTTCGCAGCTGAGTTGAATTGAGTTGGGCCAACCTCGCAAAAAGCTGACTGAAAGATATCCACGCAATTCCGAACTCAACTTCTAACCGAGAACAATTTATTTTTGAAGAACGACTTAGACTCACACCACCAAAACAAGTTTTACGAATATCGCCTGAAGATACACCAACAACCAGTTTCTTAAGAACAAACAACTTAAGACTCGCCTAACAAACACATAGTGTCACGAATCCATATAGCGGTTTGGGAAGAAGACGCAGTCCTGTATTCAGCAACCAGATATAAAATATTGTTATCCTTTTTTTAACACATTTGAACTTTTCGAGTTATTATTTTATTTTCTTTTACATATACTTGTGCGATATCGCCCTTGTTCGAACTCGGCTTGCATTACGGCCCGGCGACTGATTGATTTCGTCTGCCTAAGATCAAATCACAACGTGGGTAGGTTAGACTGGAAATCAAAACAGTTACTTCGGTAACCAGACGTTGGAGGCGATCTGGGAACGACAAGGCTGATACCGAATCTAACCAGATTCCCATCCGAATCACAAAAAGGTTAGAACATCACATTTGGTGCCGTGACCAATACCAAGCCAGTTGGTCGTCACAGGACAGAATAGAACGACGGACGTGGCCAGGCAGACGTCACATTTTTTCAAGGAGCAATATCTGCACATACAATAAATTCATAATAGCTACAAAGAAATTTGGTATCAGTGAACATTGGTACATATGGTAATAGGTAAAAACCCTCAGATATCTGGTACTTGTTAGTAAATGAAGCGCCATAGTATACATGCAGAAAAGCAAATTTCAATAGCTGTATATCAACAAAAACACACACAATGCAAGCAGCAATAGACCAGTCAAAGTAAATATTTTTTGAAAAATTTGCTATTTTTATAAAACAAGAAGCAAAATATTGTGCAATGCCATAAATTTCTTTATTTTTTTCCTGAGTTAATTTTTCAGGGATATTTTCATTTGATATCAGGTTTATCCACTTCCAGGGGGCCTTGTTTCAGAGATAAGCTCTATGCATACACTGATTCCTGGTGAAAACCGTTGTGTTTTTTTCGAGGTCTTCATGTCCCTCTCAGACAAGATACTGCTGTATTGAATACAGGATCATTTTGGGATGCATTTTTTGACCATATCCGCGTCCACTAAGCCAGCAAATACGGTAATTAATACAGTGCAAGATAACAACAACGAAAACACATGGAGCAGGAATTTACATTCGAAACTGTAATAAACTCCACAGAAAATACATACATGAGATCGCCAGAAAATTAAATACAAGAAAATATGAATAGAAGAAGGATTTTTTACAAAACAACAAACTCAATGCGTTCGTCGTCCATCTTAATGAATCCGACCATAATTTCGACTTAAAGAATGTAGCTTTAATTAAAAGAGAAAGCAATTAAATAAGGTGAAAATGCATAGAAAGTGCACTGATTTCTGAGTCTTCCGTACTAATCTTTCGTCCAGGTTCCTACCATATTTCATCTTTCTTAACAAATCTACTGTTATTATAATATGAGATAAAAACAAAAGTGTTACCAAAGCAGAATAAATTCGGTTAATTGAAATTTAAAGCTTCCTTTCTCTACTTCTTCAGCGCTTTCTCTTCATATATAACTCTAACCGTATTTTGTTTAAATTTTTAACCCCACCTCTCAGCATATATATAATTCCATTAATAAGAACGTTGATTTAGTCTGAGAACACAATTAGATATGTTCAGATCAAGAAACAATGATTCCATCTTATGAATATTATATTTACGACACTGTTTAATAAAAGTGTTCTTCATCACGTTATTATTTAAAATAATAATCTTAAAATGATATAAATGATATTCATGTTTTTTCACATCAAAACCTGTTGAATTTAACTCCAAATGTGTCGAAGATTTCTCGTATAAATAGCAAGAAATCATTGTAAATAATGATGAATAAAATATATTTTAATTTTATTTTTTGGAAGAATAAAACTGATAAACAAAAATGGAATTTATCTAATATGATTAAAAAAAAACTAAAATATGCCGAAACTTTTAGTTATTTTCCACTCCATTTCGATTTTAGAATCAATAAACAAAAATAGATAAATTTTAATTAAATTTATTCTAAACGCACAGATGTGGCAATAATAATGAAAGTGAATTTCTTAAATGAAATTATTTCAAACTGAACACTTCTAATACATTCTAATATAAAAAACAACGAATATTTTAAGCTAGACATTACATATCACAAGTTCATTAATTTTAAAGCTTAATTTTCAAAAAAGTGAAAAATGGATGTGACTGGAAAAAAATTCGAAATGAATGAAAAAGTCAGAAATGGAGACTGCCAAGCCTAAACTGATTTTGATGAAGCAATAAATGACGAAATGCTGACTTACTTTCCTTGTGGCTTTTCGATTGGACAATAAACGAATAGGATGTGGCGTTCTTCCAATCTTCATCTGTCGGTAAATAGTCGTTGGATTTCACGGGAATCACCTGAAAGAGTATAAAATAACACTGAAAGCAATTACCAAGAGGAAATAGAATGAATGAGTTCGTGTATCTTGGCTGGGCGCCGGGTAGGGGAATGTCCAATTCTCGTTTGGTATTCAAACATTCTCACATCGTCTCAAGTGGGTGTGTTACTCGAAATTAAGCCGAAAACACCTTGTAAAATACGAAATGATGATGGTGATGATGATGATTAAGATGATTAGGATGATGATGATTATCATCATGTAGTTTGTTCACACATTGATGGAGTGATCATCTGTCTGTCTCAATGCGTTAGCTAATTCAGTCTGACTATACAATATGTCAGATTTTTTATTGTACAAGTTAATGTTTCAGTATCTGTCTATATTTCTGAGATGAGGTATTATGTACACTGTGACACTATTTACGTCGCTAGAAAGAAAGAAGAAAAAAAAAGAAAGGCGAGAATTAAATTTAGGTGATAAGAAGCCATCACGAAAAGGATACTAAGCGGTATCATTTTTCTGACAGGGAAAGTGGTAAGATTTTTATTTCCATTGTCGAGAAGGTGAAACACGGAATTTAATCTGATTTATGTTACGAGGCGGAGAGTAAGATATGTCCAATGGCAATGGTAAAGGGAATTTTCAAGTTGGACAAGTTACCTCCCGCAGAATTCTAAAGAGATAAAAATAAAAATTAATTAAGCACGCACTGTCAGAGAAAAACAAGTGTCCGATGACCACCATGAAGGAAAGGTTAAGCCTTTGTCTATATGCAGAATATCATTGAGAGGAGAATCTGTTTATCGTCAGGGCTGGCTATGATAGCGAAGCTATTTTATCAGATCAGTAATTGGCACCAAGAATGCAAATACGTCCAAATGGCCATCCACTTGATGCTGGCGAAAATCTGATTGACGAATTCCAAGTGATTCGGTTAAGATAAGAGTGTGAGGTCTCCTCGAAGAAAGGAAAGAAAAGAAGAAAAAAAAAAAGGGAAGATAATTTTTTTTTTCTTTGAGCAATATTTTTTAAACCGAGACTAGTCTGGCCACACCCACGCTGCTGAGCGCCTATTGGCTGAATGGTGGCATGAGCGTTAGGCGGAGGTAATTATGTGAAGAAGGAGGGGAGGTCTGTTGCGCCCCTCTGAAGGAATAGGTGAGGAGATGCCACTCTGAGAGAGAGGGGAAACCCGTTGACACCCTCTGAGGGCATGGTGAGATACCAATATGAGAACAGAAGAAGGTAGGAAGACGAAAGACTTCCAAAAATGGAAATTAATAAAATTTTCCTGGCCGAAAACAAAGAAGTGGATTGTGGGTTTAGAATTATCAAGGAACCTCAAACCCCGACAAACCCGCCCCGGTTTTGGTCGGCGTCCATATAAGCAGAGTCTCAGCGAGTTAAGTTCAGTTCGAGTTCGAGTGAAGTTCGCAGTTGGAGTTGCACCCGCCTCGCAGATAGCTGACTTGAAAGATTCCACGCAAATCACGACTCAATTTCTAACCAAGAACAATTTATTTTTGAAGAACGACTTGGACTCACACCACCAAAACAAGTTTTATGAATATCGCCTGAAGATACACCAACAACCAGTTTCTTAAAGAACAAACAACTTAAGATGTTAAGACTCGCCTAACAAACACAAAGTGTCACGAATCCATATAGCGGGTTGAGAAGAAGACGCAGTCCTGTATTCAGCAACCAGATATAAAATGTTGTTATCCTTTTTTTAACACATTTGAACTTTTCGAGTTATATTTTATTTTCTTTTACATATACTTGTGTGATATCGCCCTTGTTCGAACTCGGCTTGCATTACGGCCCGGCGACTGATTGATTTCGTCTGCCTAGGATCAATTCACAACGTGGGTAGGTTAGACTGGAAATCAAAGCAGTTACTTCGGTAACCAGACGTTGGAAGCGAGCTGGGAACGACAAGGCTGATACCGAATCTAACCAGATTCCCATCCGAATCACAAAAAGATTAGAACGTCACATTTGGTGCCGCGACCAATACCAAGCCAGTTGGTCGTCACAGGACAGAATAGAACGACGGACGTGGCCAGGCAGACGTCACATTTGGCGCAGCGACACCGGGGGGACGTCACAACACTATTTACATTATTCGGACTATTGTCCTCATCTTTGTCGCCATATTTATTACAACTTTTCGGCCATTGTACGCTGTGGCCTTCTTCCTCAAGGACACATGGCACAGTGGGTAAAGGCGTTGGTTAGATCCAGTGACAGGACCCAAAGAGTGTGAGTTCAATACCCAGTTAAGGCAGTGGAGAACTTTCAGAGGGAAATTAACAGGAGATAACTGATAATTGACATCCATTAAACATGGCATGTGGAACTAGAACAGTCTACCGCAGTGAGCGAAATAAAGTTAATGTTTTCTTAATAGAATTCGTATTAACCAACAGATGTTGATTAACTCTACAGGATATAATTATAGTTCTGTGATTAATATGCCATATGATGTGATATTTATATGAACAATGTAGCATATGTAATTCAAATGGGAAATCTACAATTATTTGAAATATTGATTACAACTTTGTAAGATAAAGAACTTTTCCTTGCATTATTTTTTTCTTAAGGCTTCTCGATTGTTACCTGTGTAGCAGGCGTTAAACCATTTCTCTGGATAAGCATCCATCAATAGTCCCTTTCCAGCTGTCGGACATGCGTAAAAAAAAAAAACCCAAAAAACAAAAAAGAAACAAAAAAAAAGGAGCATGCGTGCTGAAAACCTGAAGGGGCCGTGGTCGGGGTGGGACAATAAAATTAGCACTCCGTGCAATACCCGAACATGCTTTTTTGGTTGGCTGAATTTGTTTAGCGGCATATCAACATTATTTAATGCCGAAATTTAAATATCCCGAACGCAATTTTCTGCTCTCAACTACAGATAACGTTATATATAATTTGATATTCTTAGAGTAAAGGTATGTTTTTTAGATCTATAGTTTATAGATCATAAAAGGTGTTGTTGGTAATTTTGCTATAAATATGTATTTTTTATATGTTTTAATGTTACATTGATTGCCATTTTGCTATAAAAATGCATTGGGTATTTCATTATAAAAATGTACTGCTGATTTTTGTTTAGGGGTTAACTATTTGGCCATAGCGGGACCCTAACAGGTGCTACAATATCGGGTCAGGGTGGACTTGGAAACAACTGCAGCTCCCAAAAAGTTCCAATCATCCGATCAGAGTCCTTGCTGCCGGTATGTAGTTTATCGTTATATCCAGAACGCACTAAACATGTCTTAGAACTCACTCTCTAATTCACCAACAAAGTTCAACTTTTTCTTAATTCATTAAAGACTTTTCAGAACATTCCTTGAAATTTTCTCTGCGCGAAGTGTTCCCGATAGAATAAATATTTCTATCCGTGTTTTTTTTTTGTTTTGTTTTGTTTTTTTCACCATTTTGTTTATTTTCTCAACTAACTCAGCATTTTTAGTTTTTTGTTCAACACACGACCCCTGGCCTAGTAAAAACACCTGTAATACTAAAAAAAACCTTCGTATAAGAACTTATAATAATTCTCTCCATGTATCAAATTTGAAGAGACCTAGAATATTACTGCTTACAGTAATACTCGAAAACATTACTCTACCCCACCCCCGCTGTGGTCTTATAAGTTATGTTGACCATTTCTATGAAGAATCCTTGTTTCAAAGCCATCATCCCCATCCAATGTAGCTCTACATTCATCACTAAACATTACTATTGATAAATTAGTTTTCATGTATTTATTCGCCCAAGATACGTTTCTAATGTCATCATACTTGTTGTTATCACAAGTTTTCGGCCGTTGTTCTCTTCGGCAATCTTCAGATTCTGTTAACTCTTGAAACTATCAAGAAAATTTGAACTGAACCCTTTAATTAATCCACAACATATATACTGTTCTCGTTCTGCTGCCCATGTGTAGGGTTATCTGAAGTTGTTATTTTTTGGTATTATTCATCAAGCTCTACTTATTGCTAATCTTGTCCTGTACATCTGAAGAAGGTTGAAGGCAATAACAGCCGAAATGTTGTAATATTAACAGCAAAAATGAGGACATTAGTTCGACTGTAAATAATCTTTAATAAAAGAAGTGGTTGGAATAAAGATGCCCCGTTTGAAGGGATTATTCTCCAAAAAAAGAATAATTGTCCCGGCCCGTCTATTTTAAAACTGAAATTGCTTTGTGTTCATTTGTTAATCAAACTTTTATTACGTGCACCCGTTGTCAAAATCTTAAGACCAGATACAAAAGGGTTAAAAAAAAATATAAAATAATTTAATCAAAATATATTTGCGAAACATTTAAATTTAATTAAAAAATGTAGTTTATCAACAAACAAGTGAAAATTTTAAGCTTTTAACTGATTAATTTAAACAAACATTGAAAAAAGGATTTTTTTTTTTGGTTGGTCATAAAGATAAGACCATGTAAATAAAAATAGCAAATACAGAACAAATAAGTCACAACTACAATTTAATCCTCTATTTTTTTCACGACTTACTTCTAGCAATTGACTTACTACTTCTACGCGCCGCTGGCGAATCTTATATGTGTTATTCTTGTCCTAAGTATTATCGTTTATTACCAACCTTTGTGCGATTATTCTATTCAGTAGCCTTCCCTAGGTTAGAACAACAATAAAGGTAGTTGATGAATTAGATCGAAGAACTTGAAATCGCTTACCATCATTCCATACGGTACGCCTGGTTGCGTTATGTTGAAAAGAAGAAAAGTATTCTGCGAAAAGAAAAAATCATTTATTTTCTTTTCGTCATATAATGTACGAATAATCTTTGCCATTTATTAATGCCATTTTAATCTCGATAATTTTAGCTAAATAACGAAATCAAAATGATTAAATTGAGCGTCAAGTCAAATCATCGATCTGAATGACTTATATTATATTTGTTTTATTTTAATTTAATCCAAATATAAGACGGCTATTGACTAGAGACTATGAAAAAATAGACAAAGCAGAATTAAGATTAAAGATTCTCCACGCCTATAACCTTTAAGCTAACTGCTCTTTTTCACACACACACACACACTCACACACACACACACACGCGCGCGCACACAAACACATACACACACATTATAATTAAGGGGATTGCAATATAGGGAGTTAGATGTCCAGATGTAAGGTGTGATATGCTCGCAAGAAATTGTCTAACAGCTATAACTGGTTTCTCCTGTTTGTGTAGCATAGTGTAGAGTCCTGTTGCCAGACATAGGGTCTTCCAGCAGCCACCCTCTTGACCCAGTGTAGCGCTACTTCCTCAAGGCACTTGATGTAGGACTCCGTGTTAAGTCTGAGGCCCTGTGGGAAGATGAAAGGAGGCATAACGTCACCATCACTAGTGATCACTCCAGACACCTTCGTCACACAATTAGACTCGTCCAACTCTTTCTGAATCCTCTGCACTGTCCCTGGATTGGAGCTTCCGGCGCGAATACCAAAAAGTACAGAAAGCCGTTTGCAAATTTCTGGCGGCGTGAATTGAGTCATGGTGACCTTTTATTCACAGACGGTATCTAACTGACCCTACTCAACTGTGGAGTCGACAAAATCAAAAACAAACAACGCACATTAAAAATATAAAATGGCGAAAATTTACACATCGTTCCTGTATCCAAACGTTTTCTCAAATCAATGATTGAAATGGCTTCAAGCGAATGACCCCATTAGGTCTTAGAGAGGACAAGCCATCTTCGAACATCGTGGACTGGAGCTATAGAATCACAATGAACTTTACCAAATAACAAAACCCACATCACTTGAAGACTTTTAACAGCAACAACAACTAAAATAAATATCACACATCACTCGAAAAGAAAATAATGACATAATCAAGATGTTGATGTTCCACACTTCCTTAAGCAAAAGGTTAGAAAGGAAACTCCAATCAATACGAGAAAGAACGATAACAGTAGACTTGAGAAACCAACTTTCCAGAAAAGCATTCGTTTAATTAGAAGATTTTAAGACTTTGAACCGATAGTAACAGTGGCTGTTTCGTGACTGTTTCCTTATAAGCAAACGGCTAATATTACCATGATGGAAAATAAATACAGCTACTACCTTCGTATCCCTAACCCTAGCCCAAAAGGAAAATTCTAGCACTAAGGTAGATAGAATCAATAATACGTCCTGATGTCTGCATCTAAAATCATGGAATCCAAGTATTATTTTGGTTATTATCGTAAAAAATTATGTTTTTATTATACATTAATACAATATAAATCGTGAAGGTTGTTGTAGCATACCTACGGACGATGATGAGTATGTCCCCATTGACATAAATACAGTAGTAAATACTGTATGTTGGTCTAAAATTGGAGATTCATTGTGGAATTCACTTGACTCACTTCTAGTAGTTGACTACTACTTTTACGCTCCGCTGGCGAATCTTATATGTGTTGTTCTTGTCCTAAGTATTATTGTTCATTACCAACCTTCGTTTCGTTATTCTATTCAGTAACCTTCCCTAAGTTACAACAAAGGTGAAGACACTTGCTGAAATAAATTACTTTATAATAATAATAATTTCTCTCCTCAGGAATTGACCCATTATTTAATATATCTATTAGTCCTGCAAAATAAATATTACCAAATATTTCTAGTGGCCAGACCTTTTATGCATATGATGAAGTTTGAAGAAAACATAGGTAGAAATGTAGATAAGAATCATGATTCAAATAATTCATGAAAAAATGAATTAGACAATAGACTAATTTAATCTCGGATCGTTTTGCCAGCCAGCCAAGAATACATCATTTCTGGACTGGTTATTTTCTTTTGTCTCCATTTACTTGATCAAATTGCAAAATTCATGTCCGTTTCTATCATTGATTGCCAAAACTTTTGAAATCGGGAAGCAGACGGTCAAATATTCATAACAAGGATGATGATAAATATTTGGCCAAATTCTTCTCCCCCGAACCCAACGTCTTTTATAAGTCGACAATAAAACGATAAAGTTTATGGAAAATGACAGGCAGGATTGATTCTCTTATTTCAACTCATTTGTTTGTGTCGAGTTTAATATTTCCTTTTTACTCTTTTTTTTTTTTTTTTCTTGTTCGGCCTGGGTTTATGACTAAGTGGGCGTTTACTTTGCCCCTCTTTCTGATTCATTCTTTTTCTCTATTTCTATTACTTCTCCTTCCAATATACTCTCTCTACCCAATCCCTTTTCCTAAATTGGTTAACTATTTCTTCATATATATATATATATATATATATATATATATATATATATATATATGTTTTGTGTGTGTGTGTGTGTGTGTACCGTATATTTCCGCGTATAAGGGGACCTTCAGATAAAACGTAGTCAAAAAATATAGCAAATTTTCATGAATTTATCCTATACCTGTAGTATAAGACGACTGCTTATTGATTATATAAAGTTGATGTTATTGGAAATTATATCCTTGGAAATTCAAAATAAACGAAATAACAAAACCGATTTTTTTTCTATACACGACCCCGAAAAGGGAGACCATTGTTTTGTTTCCGTTTCATCACGTGATCTCTTGTGAATACTGATTCTTCTTCCCCTTCCTTTCCCATATCTAAAGAGTTATAAACAGCCTGGTGTACTCATGGTCATTTACTTATACTTCATCAACAATCACAAATTACCACTAATAACTGATACGATAATAGTACATCCCATTGCCGTGAACGCAATCATAACTCATTTTCTCAGCTGAGCTTGCATGGATACTATTTGATTTCATTGATATGGAATTATTATTTAAATAGGCAATTTATTTTGAAGTTATGCCAGTAATAAATAAGGTAGAGATGGTTTTATTACTTTTATTATCAGTTTATTTGATAATGTCAATCTTTTTATGTATGTTATTGGTTATCGCACCGAGGTTAAGGTTAGCCTACCAACAAACATCACTCAGAATTTAAGGTTTCTTTTTTAGAATTTTAATTTAAGACGGCTCCCAATTTTAAGGGGGATTTGGGGGATTTTAAGATTGTCTTATACGAAGAAATATTCGGTATATATACAAGATGCGATGGATGACGTCTAAATTACGCAAAAAATATTTTTGCCAATATTACACAAATATATCTTGAAATACTAAAGAGTAAATTTATTCCATAAAATCGCCATTAGCTTCAGCCACGTCCTGCAGACGACCTGGAAATCACCTGCAGCTCTTCTAGATGGTCTCCTTGTTTAATTTGGTGAACGCTATTATAATCCTTGTCTTCAGTTCATCTTTGGTGAGTCTAAGTTCGGGAGTTCTTTTCTTATCAGAATATACTCCGACAGTTCTTATTAGGACGATCAGAGTGTGTTTTCAGAGCTTCCGTACCTTCGTAATCACCATTAGACTCATCCAACTCTTTCTGAATCCTCTACACTGTCCTCAGATGGATACTCAAACACTCTGAAATGTTCGTTTTGGAGCTTCCGGCACAAATGCCAAGCATTGCAGCTAGGATCAAATGCTAGAATCAGTTCCCTTTGAATTATGAGCGAAGCCGACTTCCAATGATTCTATTCCGGCACCTCCCTCATTGCGCTAAAGAAGAAGCTTAGTGGATACCGTCACCAACGTGTCTTGATAACTTTTATTTTTGGCCCATATTTACGTGTATAGTCACCTAAAATTATATATAGACCTTATATTATATAGTCACCTATAGTCATATTATATAGCCACTTTATATTATATAGTCACCTAATATTATAGTCAACTTATATTAAACCGGCCTTATAGTCGCCTTATAGTAAAACTACACTCAATTAAAGCTAGAGGATTTATGTGTTGTGTGATCTGAATGTAGAGAGAAAGGAAACTGATTTTGAGATCATTCTAAACCAAATTGTATTACTGAAAGCCAGAAAAGTGCAATTGTTGTGTAAGGATCATGTTAAAAGTTTGACGAGACACGTTTTGGAGTTGATGTTACGTTGAAGTAAATAATAGAGGTCACTGAGTTTTAAGAGAAGCGCGATTTTTCAAAGATAACCGACTCAACAACAACAACAACTAGAAACTGGATAAAAGAAAGTGTTAATAAAACAAAAAATCAGAGACATTATCAGAGAGAAAGGAGGACAACAGAAAGTCGGAAAAAAACATTCAACTGATTGCGTGTAGAAATGAGAGAGTAAACGAGAGATAGAGGTGAGAGAGAGAGAGCGGCTTAAAAAAGAGAGAGTGTACCAGTGATCGTGATGAGGGAGGAAATGACTTAAAGAAAGAAAGAGTGAACGAGAGATAGTGATGAGAGAGAGAGCGGTTTAAAAAAGAGAGAGTGTACGAGAGATCGTGATGAGAGAGAAAGTGACTTAAAGAAAGAGAGAATGAACGAGAGATAGTGATGAGAGAGAGAGCGGCTTAAAAAAGAGCGAGTGTACGAGAGATCGTGATGAGAGAGAAAATGACTTACAGAAAGAAAGACTGAACGAGAGATAGTGACCAGAGAGAAAGTGACTTAAAAAAAAGAGAGTGAACTAGAAATGAGAGAGTGAGTGACTTAAAGAAAGAGAGAATGAACGAGAGATAGTGATGAGAGAGAAAAAGTGACAAAGAAAGAGAGAATGAACTAGAGATAGAAATGAGAGAGAGAGTGACTTAAAGAAAGAGAGAATGAACGATAGTAATGAGAGAGAGAAAGTGACTTAAAGAAAAAGAGAGTGAACTAGAGATAGTAATGAAAGAGTGAGTGACTTAAAGAAAGAGAGAATGAACGAGAGATAGTGATGAGAGAGAAAGTGACTTAAACAAAAAGAGAGTGAACTAGCGATAGTAATGAGAGAGAGAGTGACTTAAAGAAAGAGAGAGTGAACGAGAGATAGTAATGAGAGAGAGAGTGACTTAAAGAAAAAGAGAATGAACGAGAGATAGTGATGAGAGAGAGTGACTTAAAGAAAGAGAGAATGAACGAGAGATAGTGATGAGAGAGTAGGAGTGACAAAGAAAAAGAGAATGAACGAGAGATAGTGATGAGAGTGTGCCCTACAGAAAGCGAATGCGAACAAGAGATAGTGATGAGAGAGAGAGAGAGTGATTGACTTGCAAAAGGAAAGAGTGAACTAGAAATAGCGATGAGGGAGTGATAATTACTTATAGAAGGAGAGAGTGAATGTGAGCGCGCGGGGAGAGAGCGTCACTTAAAGAGAGAGGGAGTGAACGAGAGATAGCGAAGAGAGAAAGAGAGAAAGAGAGCGTGACCTAGAAAAAGATAGTGAACGAGAGAGTGTGTCCTGGAGAAAGAGAGAGTGAAGAGAATAAATGAGTTATGAATAAAGTAATATTTCCCAGTCTTACCACAGAGAAGATTGCCGTTCCTTCCAAAGATGTGATAGTCATTGACTCGACGTCCGTGGAATCGGCTGGACCCCATCGTACGACGTATCGTTTGTACATTTCAATTTTCGTTAGATTTGAGCAGACCTTCACCGGCCATCTGGCGGTTACCCAAGAAACATTCACCTGGCGTAAATTCGATTCACTGTCAATATTCAAATCAGCTTCACCTATAAACAAAATAAAACCAATCAATCTTTATTACTTGTATTTATTTGTACTTTAATCATCTGTCGGTACCGATATCCGTTGAAAATACTACGTTAAACGAGGACAATGAAGACCAGACTGGGAACGAAGTGACGAAAACCAACGGGACGAACAATTTCAATCCAAACATAATCCCAAGTTTTGTTCTTAAATCGACTTGTAAAATCAAGACTCAGAAATGGCGCCCAAATCATTTAGTAATGTCTAAGCTATCAGCCATATTCAACCGTTTTCATATCAATCTATACATAAAATTATATAACATCTGTTAGTCCCCCAGTCTCTCCGCTCGTAACAGCCTCTAAAATAGCCATACATTGACCGATCGAAACCAAATTTTGGAGAGAAGTGCAAACACGTAAGGGGGTACAAAGTATACTTGGTTTTTAATAGGGGGCGTAGTTTAGTACAATAAATTTTCATTCATTTTTTTTTAATTTTATTATTTAACATACAAAATACTCCCACTATGTAAAAAAAAAACAATTTTGATTGAAATGACAAATATTTATTTAATAAAATGCAATATTGTTTTATTTTTTGTTTTGGGGGTTTTTTTTGCATATATTTTCTTTAAATTTTTTGTATATACAAGAATCCAGTTTCCAGTTCGCCCTGCGTTTACGACAACTATAAACAAATCACAAGGCCAAACGCTTCAAAAAGTTGGAATTTGGCTCCAGAAAGAAATATTTACACACGACCATTTGTATGTTGCGTGTTCAAGAGTGAGAAATCCTACGAATTGATTCTTTGCCGTTAAAAGGAGGAAAAATTCTTCAATAATATTGTTTAGTATGAAATCCTATAGAATAAAATTAAATTAAAGAAATTATTAAACTATTATTATTAAGGGTATTTTTCCAAACAAATCATCTTATTTAAATTTTATCGATTGGTTTTTGAAATTGAACGAAACGCAGAGTTTGTAAATCTCGACAAAAAAAAATATTAGCGATGACTTCAACAATACTAAATGCTGTGAGGATTTCAACACGGAAGAACACTGTAGAAAGAGTACTGTCTTCCACCGCATCTCATAGACTGGCGCTACAGAATCACAAAGAAATTTACCAAATGACAGAAACTACACCACTTGAAAAATTTTTAAGAATAGCAAAGATTAAATTAAAAACAAAAGGTTTGGCAAAAAAACTCTCATCCGTACCAAAAAGATTTAATTACAATTATTGAAGTTGAGAAATCTATTTTCCTGAAAAATTGTTTTAAGAAATGATTTTATTAATTTTAACCGATGCTAACTGTTCAGTCAATAAATGCCAAATGTTTCATTATGATTTTTTTTCACCCCAAGAAAGGCGATAAAGCCACAAAGATGCATGGGAATACTGAGAGTGAAAAAAACATTAAGAGAAAAACATTATTGAGATGACAATAGAAAAAAAAAACAAGAGGAGACAAATGACGACGATTGACGTTACATTCAAGTTTTTTAAGATTGTTTAGCTGAGAAGAAAGCGAGAAGCTGGAATAGTGTTCCCCAAGTTCCGCGAAGGAAGAAACTGTTTGCATAAAACCTTCTCAAAGGCCTAAAGCAACAGCCGGAGCGTTACCATTCTCGTCTAAACCCTTGACAGACTCTTTCAGGAATAGCCGTTAATACCTCGGAATTTGACCTAAGAGAAGCGAAAGACAATTTGTTTATCTGAAACAAACCCCTGTGAGGTGAGATACTTAACGAATTCGAAGTTGGACTTTGCCAAAGAGAGATAATTCGAAGGATCAGATGTTTCTCCAGAGTTCTTAAGAATAGGATTTCCAACAAGCTGGAAAGCAAGAAGCGTCAGGGCATTTGTTGTAGAGCTTGGAGAGAACAGGAGCCAGTTCAAAGGCACAGTTATGTAGGACTATTCAGGGGCACGTTTATGTAGGACTATTCAGGGGCACATTTATGTAGGACTATTCAGGGGCACATTTATTTAGGATTATTCAGGGACACGTTTATTTAGGACTATTTTATGGATACCATTAAATACGCATGCTTTTTGGTGGGATCCAGTTTAGATATGATAGCAGGAATCATGGAGGAAGTTATATGCATATCACACATTAGAGAATCAGTTCTAAGCGGAAAATCGGGCAAAGATACTGCAGATGTCAAGAGTAGAATTGCAAGAGAATTTACGAGCAAAATGTAAAAAGATATTTTTCCCACTTGCAGTTATTCTATTTGAAGTCTTACCATTCATTTCAGTGTCGGGTGAATCTGTTAAAGTTTCTCTTTTGCTTACTTGACTTAAAGTAAGTGCCAGAAAAATCTGTTGTGACAAGGATAGATTAATTTTCTGCTTGATTTTTGGTTGATAGGTGTTATCGCAATTTATACTTAATAGTTATTAATGAGCTAACAGATTCCTAAGTTCCATAACAAAATACATATATTCGATGTCAATCCCACACCTAGAAATCCATCGCCGTCGCATTGTTCTTAACTTTATCTTATTTCATTTTTCTTATAATTTTTTTTATCCCTGTTTCCTAAATGCAACGTCCATGTCTAAAAGTATAATTTAATTTAATTTATAATTTAATTTTAATTTCAATTTATTTTTTTATTTTATTTAGGAGTACATAGATTCGCCTATCGCCCGGATCACACTCCTCCTCGGTCTTTTGAACAGTAGATGTTTATCCTTTGTTCCATGTTTATAACTGGATTCCCGGTTCCTTCTAAAGTTTGCATTAACTCTATACTTGTAACGCCTCTGCTTTAATTTTGAAATCTTATTTACTATTTATTATTTATTTTTCTTCAATTCGCCTATCGCCCGGTTCGCAAACCTCCCCGGCCTTTTCAACAGAAGCAGAGGTTTATCTGTTGTTTCCTGTTTAAGATTGGGTTTCCGGACACATTTGAAATTATTACGAACGGACAGAAAGAAACGTCTGTTGTGATCAGAGCTATCACGTTGCTATAGCCGGAAAAAGTTATTCATGTGGGCTATAGCGGCTGAACTGGCAGCTGTGAACTAAGGAAAATATTTTGGTTTCACCTGGTATTTTCGATATAGCACAAAAGCCTTGATGTCGGTTTTCACCCAAGAAGAAACTTCAGTAGTACATTTTTCAGTGGGAAGAGTAAAGATTTCACTCCAAGGGGCATTGCGAAGACAATCACGAAATGAAATTCAGTTGGTAGCAGGGAGAAGTCTTTTGAATCGGGGGAGGGAGACTAATGTATAATAAACGCGTCAAAAGAAATATCCACAGTAATCCGAATTGCCAAAAGGACACACTTGCGATGCTCAACAAGAGCCAGAAGGGGAGGTAAGGAATAAATCGAATAAAAAAGTATGTTGATCAGAATTATTAGGGAAACGAGTAGCAGAATCTACTATTTGACAGAGAGATTAAAAAACGAAATAATTAAAGTCTGAATACCATTAGCATTAGTAACATTAGAAGGATTAAGCAACTAGACATGATAAGCATTAAAATAACCAAACACAGAAATGTTCGCAGATAAATGTAGAGAAGCAGCCATTTCTATACTGTCAGATATTTCGTCTAATATACTATAGTCCTGAGAAGAAGGGGAGCAATAAAGAAAAAGGACATATCTAACAGTGTGCCACAATGAAAGTCTTAATGTACGTGAAAGAATCAATCAAGAGTCAATTCACTTGCAGTGGAAGATTTTCCCGGATAAAAACACCAAGGTAATTTGTAACCATCATGAAAAGATTATTTTTAATTTTTAAGGAGAAAAAGACCAAAATAATTATCACTGTTCATCTTCTATGGCAATAAAAACCAACCGGAACTTGTCTAAGACTAATGTATAATAGTAGCTCGCCTGAATTTCAAGTACAAGATTCAAGTTAAAATTAATTTATATTTAAAGTTTTAACTTTGTTAAAGTCAAAGAAGCAAATAAAGAGGAAATTTTTAATAATTCCACTCTTTATAAAAGAGTCTCAATAATTTCTATTTTTATTAAAAACTGATTTTCAGGAAAATACTTCGTGCCTTAAAGCATTCCAAAACGTAGTCCGAATCGAATTTGGCAATGTTGATTTGAGATAAAATATAATTTTAATATATAGCAGTATATATGTGACATCCGTCGGTCTGTAAAGACCCCAGATCTGCGTCGCCAAAAGTTATGACCCAGATGCTGACGAGGGCGCAGAATTTGTTATGGCTGTACAGGCCCACGTAGGAATGACAGTCTCGACTGATATCTGCTCACGAAATATACCTTAACGTAAACAATGACAACATATTAAGAAATGCATTAAGTCCAACAAACATTTTAATATATTTTCCGTTTATACGTTATTTTTATAGATAGAATTTATTTAAGTAAATGCACTGTTTTTTGTGGGGTTTTTTAATTAAACAGTATTAATTACATTTACCGGCCTGAATGTTACGAAATTTCTCGAACATTTAGGTCGGTAAATGTAATTAATACTGTTTAATTAAAAAAAAAACAGGGCATTTACTTAAATTATATCTATAAAAATAACGTATAAACGAAAATATATTAAAATAATTGTCGGGGTTAATCTTTTACATAATATATATGTATATATATATATATTATGAAATGAACAAAGTCCGACAATTATTTTAAGACATTTTTATGTTTATACATTCTTTTTATAGACACAAATATTTAAGTAAAAGCTCTGCTTATAATAAACAATATTAATAACATTTACCGGCCTGAATGTTCGACAAATTTTCATAGAAAATATTCGTCCTTCAGCAGGAATCGAACCTTTATCCTATACGGAATCGTCATATAGCCTGACGTACCTTAACCGATTGAGCCACAGAGGATCATTTACTTAAGTATTTGTATCTATAAAAAGAATGTATAAACATAAAAATGTCTTAAAATATATATATATAATAAAAAGAAAGAATAGTAAGATATATAATCCGATGTTCTTATTGATATTTTTATTTTTACAAAACAGTGCTCAATATAAATTTACAGAGCATAAATATTATAAATTAACTGATTTAAAACATTGTTTCTTCGCTACACAAGAATTGTCATGTTTCAAAAACTGGAACTGAAAACTTCAAATTTAATTATATAATTAAATTAAAAGCATTAGTTCTGTTTCATCTTCAAACGAATTTTGGAATAACTTATTTTTAAATTTGCTGAGTTTTAAAATCACATACATTCACAATTCTTTGTTTCTAAGGATACAGAGAAATCCATTCATTTTGGCAAGGGGCGGTAGCATGTTCATTTGTATTAACTATTATTGTGTCAATTTTTAGTTACGTTCGAAAAAGAGGTTAAGTCTAGGGATGATAGCGGTGCATTTTTCAACGAATTTTGACATCGTTCAACGCATGTCTTCTGTTTTTTTTTATCAACGACATAAAGATTTTCGGCATTTTCCCGGATAAAATCGTACTTGTATACTTAAAAATTCTTTCTAAAAGCGGTGTTAGGGTTAGAATACGTTATATTGAACTACAATTATAAAATATTTTTACTTTTAATTACTAATAGATTCTATTTCTTTTTAGATCAAATAAATGTAATAGAATTACTTAAATTATTTAAAAATTATTATTACATATTACATATAAGTATGTATATTACCAGCTCCCATTTTTTTTTAATTTTAAAATTTTTATTTTATTTTTAAATATTATTTAAGGAAAATTTTTGACAATGTCGGCAAAGAATAGCTATTTCATTTCTTTGATTCAGTAAATTTTTATTTTTTATAAACTTAGTCATATATAGTTTCTCATCTATGCACAAAGGACATGGGTTATTAATGACCAACATATTCTAGTTTTTCTTATTAATTTCCATTTTACTGTATTTTACTGTAGGTGTTTTATTGGTTTATATATATATATATATATATATATATATATATATATATATATATATATATATATGCATGTTTCATTAAATAATATAGACAAGTTTTGTCTGTTTATTTTCAGTAAGTTCTTTTCATATTGTCTCATAAGCTTAATAACATTATCATTGAAGGACGAAACGAAATCACCATATTGATACATGTTTAAATCCAGTCTAAGCTTTCGGCTTACATAAGCCATTATCAAAGGTGATAATTACTTTTCAATATATCAACCTATACAGGGAAAAATAATGATAGTCTGTTTTTGTTGCATGAAAAGTTTCAAAGCAACAACTAACTCGTGTATACGAAACGAGGAAGCGAAAATCGCGTCGCAGCTCGTGACGTCACACATGACCACGCGAGAGTGAAAACGAGAAGTATTAAGTGTGGGAAGTCGTTGGTATAAACCAATGGCTTCTGTTATCAATTATAGGCATTTAAGAATGTTTGTGGAGATTTCGTAGTTTATTTTTTTCAGGTGAGGTTTCAACTGTTTCATGTATATAGCTTCAAGAATTTTTAGTTTTTGTTTATTGTCTTCATGTTTAAGTATATTTGTGTTTTCAACAAGTATTTTCCGGAATTGCATACGCGGCCAGGCATGTTGTTTTAATGAAACAGGCATCAATGAAAAATTGCTGCATATATATATATATATATATATATATATATATATATATATATATATATATACGATTAGGAGATCAGTCGATTCCGCTACCTTGGTTCAAATTTTCGGTATCGTCAGTCTGTTTTTATTAATACTCATGTTCCTAGTCTAACCCAAGTCTGACCATTAACCTTTTCAGTATTATATATATGGTATATACATACATACATACATATATATATATATATATATATATATATATATATATATATATATATATATGCTGTTAAAACTGAATGTTCAATACTAGAAAATAATCGATTATTCAACATCTTACGATTACTCTAAGCATTAAGGGTCATATTTTTTCTTTTATCATCACAGTGGCATGTCAGAATGAAAAAGGGACCCAAAAACTTTAAATAATTTTGCGCCAGTCTCACAGTCTATAGTCAGATTTCTGGTGCGTCTCACAAGGTGCAAAGTTAGTTGGCGTGCTGCTCACTTATTACAAATTGGCGCTATATCATTGTTTACATTCTTGGCTCATTTAATGCAACGAAAGTTAAACGTTGCTTGTTGCTGTCACGTGGTCTAAGATGGCGAACGTTATCTGAGCGAGATGGTATGATGTTGAAAGAAGAGAAACTGTCAAATTACCCAAAATTAGCATCAGTGATGAGACACCCCAGGACATCTCTACGTTGTATAATGATATTAGCTGACAAATTCGTTAGTGTAACGAATTAGATCTTCACTCTGTGCTTCACCAACATAACCTTGTGTCTGACTAGTTAAACAAAGAAATTACAAAAAAAATGTCATGTATTTTGTTAAAATTTTACGGTCACTTTCATTTCGTTTCCCTCAATGTTTCTTTCTATAAATGTCATAGAATTATTTAGATTCAAGAAATTTGTAATCAGAATCAAAAATATGATTCTCTACATGATAACATTAATCGAAACACTGAATATGACAAACAGGTGTATACAAGGATGGCGATTATTCAAAAATTGTTCAATTGGTCAAAATATTTTGTAAAGCTGGGTTCTTGCTGAGAATTATTTTCACATGTCATGTCTCAGTTCTTTGTTTTCAAATAAAGATAAAATACTTATTGATTCTACAACACGGATATATATATATATATATATATATATATATATAAACATATATATATACATATATATATACATATATATATATATAAATATATATATAAATATATATGTACATATATATATAAGCATATATATATATACATATATATATACATATATTTATAAACATATATATACATATATATATATGTATATATATGTTTATATATATATATATAAACATATATATATATATATATATATATATATATATATATATATATATATATATATGATATAAAATTGAATGCGCTAACTGTAAATTTAGTTATATTGGTGAGATGTTTTGTGATTTAAACGAACGTTCAATGGGAAATCTGTTTGTGGATAAAAAGTCCTCAACTTGCATACATTTGTTAAATAATGACCATTGTAAGTAAAAATGTAATTTTTAATCGTTTCTTTCTCATAGACTGGGAGAACACATTATATAAATTAGATACTAAAGAAGGATTCTGGATTGCTAAAAGGGAGTCTTATTTAAATAAACAAATAAAATCCTATATAACAGTCTTGAGGATGTAAAAATAATTTTGTTGATTTTTTTTTTTTTTTCAGTATGGTTCACCTTTTACAAGATCAGGGGTCCACTCGAGATAGTGTTACGTTTTGTGCGGACAGGAGTGCAAGATAACGGTTAACCCTAGCCTTGAACAAGTTAAGATTGTAGTGATTGGGGAAACATTCTCTGGGGTGGCGATTCCACACAGCAGTGGTCCACGGAAAGAAATTGTTCGGGTGGGACTTACTTCGCACAGATGGAATACGGAGAGAATGTAGATGATTTGCTGCTATGTAAATGGCATAGCGTGTCTGTGCTGTGAATGTTTGAATTAGCGGGACCAGGGAATAAAGTTCGTTCGAGCGCTTTCCGTGGAAGTAGAAATAGAACAACGAGAGACTGGCCGCACTTCGCTTGTGGGAGAGAGGTTAGAGGTTGGAGAATAATTCATCACCTACAAGACTTACGATTGTATGTTGCGCTAACATATTTTTAATTATTTTCTTTTTCTTTCTTCTCTCTCTTACAATTGTGAATTCCTTTGCCTACGCGATAAAAAATTAGCTTTTAACAAAATTTGAAAAATTTATATCTTCCAATAACATTTTTATTATTATCTTTAAATTACCGATTGTTGTCATTTTCATCTTATTAAACCGACCCCCCTCTTATTCGATGACCTGATTCTATCAATATTTTCTATCAATATTTTCACAGAAAAGAAATATTTTCTCAGTACATTCAAAAATTTGCCAACCGCTTCTTCTACTCTAAAATTACGTTTCTGTATAAACATGGTGACCCACTCACCATTTTTGTTTTGAAAATAACTTCCTGGTTGTATACCTTCCAGTTTCCAAACGAGAATAAGATTTTATAGATTGACATACACACCTATCATTCTTATATATATACTAACAGTTATAACCAACAAAAACTATTTTGGAAGAGCTAACTCATGACTCGTGTTGGTAAGGAGATAAAAACAATTTTATGGCATGAAATGATCGCTTTATTGTTTTATTAGGAAAATTCTACTAGACCAGATAAAATGTCATGTCATTACCTACTCAGTAAAAAGAAATCTAACTCGTCTGATACATTAGTTTTAGCAAGAAATTAAAGAAAAACTTCTTTGAAAAATGCTGCTATTTTTATTTAAACTCAAACAATCGACACATAAAGTCTAATCCATCTGGCATCTTACTTTGTGGAAGAAAACTAAATGCGGAAACTTTGTCAACAAATGTTGTCAATACAAGATGATCTAACATCTTTATCAACAATTCTCCTTCTGATTTTTTCTGTCGATTCTTTCTCGATCCATATTTACCCCGAAAAGCGAACAGAATTCTTACCAATGTCACCTGACATCACATCTTCCAGTAAACAAAAAAAAATGTATTTTAAATTTACTGTTTTCCATGTCGGCCTCTGGGATATCATTCAGTATCTTGATGATCATTTTTGTTTTCATAACTGCAATTTTTTTTTAAATTATTTCACCCCCAACTAAGGCGATAATGCCACTAGGATGCAAGGGGGGTTGCAGGAATTGGGAGAAAATGAGAAGAAAGGACAATAAAAGAATAGTATAAGGAAGACAGATGACGGCTAAAGTTACATTTAAATTTTTGAAGGTTTTAAGTGGCAGCAAAGCAAGAAACGGGAAGAGGATGCCACAGATGAAAAGTGCGAGAAAAATATTGGCATGGAACTTGCGGCTACATCTAAATATTTCAACAGTACGACGGTGAGACTTAGTGGCCAATCTAGTATTACGCTTAAAATTTCCTACTAATCGACCTTCCATTGAATAATAATACGATATCTGATCTGGTGATCGGGCTATATGTCTCTAGATTCTCAACAAAATACAAAGAAGACTATGTAATATTGTCGGTCCTGAAGTGGAATCTCGACGTCAGTCAATTTCTCACCGACGTGAGGGGTCTTTTCTATGATTATTTTCAAAGAAATTGTCGTAATAAACTCTCCTAAAGGTGTAAAATGGATTCTGTTGAGAATCTCGAGATATATAACCGGAGCACCAGACAAGATACGGAAGTAATATTCAAAGCACGGACGAATAGTAGATTTATAAATGTGTAAAATGGATTCTGTTGAGAATCTCAAGATATATAGCTGGAGCACAAAAAACAGATAGGGAAGCAATATTCAAAGCACGGACGAATAGTAGATATATAAATGTGTAAAATGGATTCTGTTGAGAATCTCAAGATATATAGCCGGAGCGCAAAAAACAGATACGGAAGCAATATTCAAAGCACGGACAAATAGTAGATTTAGAAATGTGTAAAATGGATCCTGTTGGGAATCTCGAGATATATAGCCGGAGTGCAAAAATCAGATACGGAAGGATTATTCAATGCACGGACGAATAGTAGATTTCTAAATGTGTAAAATGGATTCTGTTGAGAATCTCGAGATATATAGCCGGAGCCCAAAAAACAGATACGGGAGCAATATTCAAACCATGGATAATCAGTAGATTTATGAATGTGTAAAATGGATTCTGTTGAGAGACTCGAGATATATAGCCGGATTACAAAAAACAGATATGGAAGCAATATTCAAAGCATGGATGAATAGTAGATTTCTAAATGTGTAAAATGGATTCTGTTGAGAATCTCGAGATATATAGCCGGAGTTCAAAAAACAGATCCTGAAGCAATATTCAAAGCATGGACGAATAGTAGATTTCTTAATGTGTAAAATGGATTTTGTTGAGAATCTCGATATATATAGCCGAAGGGCAAAAAACAGATACGGAAGCAGTATTCCAACCACGGATGAATATTAGATTTATAAATGTGTAAAATGGATTCTGTTGAGAATCTCGAGATATATAGCCGAAGTACAAAAAACAGATATGGAAGCAATATTCAAAGCATGGACGAATAGTAGATATATAAATGTGTAAAATGGATTCTGATGAGAATCTCGAGATATATAGCCGGAGTGAAAAATCAGATACGGAAGTAATATTCAAAGCATGGACGAATAATAGATTTCTAAATGTGTAAAATGGATTCTATTGAGAATCTCGAGATATATAGCCGGAGTGCAAAAAACAGACACGGAAGCAATACTCAAAGCACGGATGAATAGTAGATTTATAATTGTGTAAAATGGATTCTGTATAGAATCTCGAGAAATATGGCCGGTGTGCAAAAAAACAGATACGGAAGCAATATTTCAAGCATGGGCGAATAGTAGATTTCTAAATGTGTAAAATGGATTCTGTTGGGAATCTCGAGATATATAGCCGGAGTGCAAAAAACAGATACGCAAGCAATATTCAAAGCACGGACGAATGGTAGATTTATAAATGAGGAAAATTGATTGTGTTGATAATCTCGAGATATATAGCCCGATTGCAAAAACAGATACAGAAGCAATATTCAATGCACTGACGAATAGTAGATTTATAAATGTGTAAAATGGATTCTGTTGAGAATCTCGAGATATATAGCCGGAGTGCAAAAAACAGATACGCAAGCAATATTCAAAGCACGGACGAATGGTAGATTTATAAATGAGGAAAATTGATTGTGTTGATAATCTCGAGATATATAGCCCGATTGCAAAAACAGATACGGAAGCAATATTCAATGCACTGACGAATAGTAGATTTATAAATGTGTAAAATGGATTCTGTTGAGAATCTCGAGATATATAGCCGGAGTGCAAAAAACAGATACGGAAGCAATATTCAAAGCATGGACGAATAGTAGATTTATAAATGTGTAAAATGGATTCTGTTGTGAATCTTGAAATATATACCCGGAGTAAAAAAAAAAAAAAAACCCGATACGGAAGCAATATTTCAAGCATGGACGAATAATAGATATATAAATGTGTGAAATCGATTCTGTTGGAAATCTTGAGATATATAGCCGGAGTGAAAAAACAGATACGGAAGCAATATTCAATGCTTGGACGAATGGTAGATTTATAAATCTGTAAAATGGATTCTGTTGAGAATCTCGAGATATAGAGCCGGAGCGCAAATCAGATACGGAACCAATATTCAAAGCACGGACGAATAGCAAATTTCTAAATGTGTAAAATGGATTCTGTTGAGAATCTCGAGATATATAGCCGGAGTGCAAAAAAAACAGACATGGAATTAATATTCAAAGCATGGACGAATAGTAGATTTATAAATGTGCAAAATGAATTCTGTTGGGAATCTCGAGATATATAGTCGGGGTGCAAAAAACAGATACGGAGGCAATATTCAAAGCACGGATGAATGGTAGATTTATGAATGTGTAAAATTGATTGTGTTTATAATCTCGAGATATATAGCCCTAGTGCAAAAAACAGATACGGAAGCAATATTCAAAGCACGGATGAATAGTAGATTTATAAATGTCTAAAATGGATTCTGTTGAGAATCTCGATATATATAGCCGGAGTGCAAAAAGCAGATACGGAAACAATATTCAATGCACGGACGAATAGCAGATATCTAATTCTGTAAAATGGATTCTGTTGATAATCTCGAGATATATATCCGGATGGCAAAAAACAGATACGGAAGCAATATTCAAAGCCCGGACGAATAGTAGTTTTATAAATGTGTAAAATGGAAGTAGGTAGAATCGAACCCGTTTCGATACAACACAAGCGTCATACCAACTGTACCAACGGACCTGAGGAGAAAAACTGAATAGACTCGATATAGCGTCGCTACTCACAAATTCCGTGGTGTTAATCATCCTCGCAATCATAACCCAATGGATTATGCCCCATCAGCCACGTTGTTACAGTTGGTCTGACGCTTGTGTTGTATCGAAACGGTCCAGGTTCGAATCTCTGTAGTGGATTGTCCCAAATAGGACAAAACGGCCGTCCAGTGCTTTCTTCATTCTGTTGAGGATTCTTCTCGACTCAATGAATTACAATAATGATTTGCGTATGTCCTCAAAATACTATTACACACACACACACACACACACACATATATATATGCTGTTATTTCTTTTATATACATATATATATATTACAATTATTTTTTTAAAATATGGTTCCTTCGCTATATATTTTTCTATATATTTTATGTAGCGAAGGAATCATTTTTTAAAGAATAATTCTAATTTAGGCTCTACTTTTGTATTGAGCACTGTTTTTTAAAAATAAAAACAAAAATACTAAAGAACTTCGGATTATTTACGTAACGTGTTCTTTCCTATTTTTCTATATATTTGCACACATACACACACACACACTCATATATATATATCTATATATATGTAGAGAGAGAGAGGGGGGAGAGAGAGAAATATCACATATATATATATATATATATATATATATATATATATATATATATATATATATATATATATATGAAGAAATATACTCTTAAGATGTGCTATATTTATGGGATAAAGTGTTCAATATCAGAGATAGAGCGTGTGTAAATATAAATGTGAACATTGAAGTCAACCCAAATAAACAACTTCCGGTAAAATAACCGCCAAAATATACTACCTACAACGCACCTCTGACCCGTATTTATAAATAGCCGAAAAAGAAAAAAAATATTCGTGGCCTGATCATTGCGTCTAACATGAAACAGCCTGTCGCCTCTAAGTGTTGCTTTCAATGTTCACTTTTATATATATATATATATATATATATATATATATATATATATATATATATATATATATATATACATGATATGCTGATATTTCTTTTCAAAAATTTCAAAAATATATTAAGGTTGTCATGTCCTACGAGAAAGATATGAGCTGATAAGAAAAAGAAATTACTTGAAAATTACTGAGTGATCGGAAAACAACTTTAAAAATCAGAAAAAGTCTGAACAGAAATCACAAAATATTAAAAAAGAAACTGAAATCTTTGTCAAGATTAAAACAAGATAATGTATTAGGTTTATGACGTATTTTTTAACGTCAAAAACCGTCATTATTTTTGCACCAACCTAATGGTAACATCAAGAATGTCATCAAATATAAATTTGAGAAGAATTAAAAGATACGTGAATTGACTAATAGAAATTATATATAGTTGTAGATAGATAGATAGATAGATAGATAGATAGATAGATAGATATGAATAAAAAGAGACAAGAGGAATAACTATTCTTAGCCTAAGCGTGTCGTGCTCTAAGGGACTTTACCAACGCAATGTAGGATTTATTTTGTTGTACGTGTTTATATACAAATGCAAGGATGTCATTAGTTTATCAAGGCTTTTAAATTTAGGGACGTTTATGAATGTTCATCAGTCAAAACATGTGGAAGACACAAAGTGTCATAATTCAAATTTTGGCAAATAGTAAACGAGTAATATTCAAGAAAAATTCTCAAGAGTGCTGCTATCGAATCTTATCAAAATATAAATCTACTCCCTGATTTTTTGTTTTTTTTTTTTTTTTTCTCAATCTCACCTTTCCTGAACGAATTGCTACTTTCCCAAGACAACATATACGGACACAAATATGTTGAAAAATCAAAAATCCTTCACCTGATGTTTTTGAAGATGTACGACACATACATGCATCTCATAACATTACAATCTAATCACAATTTAAACAATATTCATTTAATATATATATATATATATATATATATATATATATATATTAAGACATTTTTTATGTTTATACATTCTTTTTAGATACAAATATTTAAGTAAATGCTCTGTTTATAATAAACAGTATTAAACAACATTTACCGGCCTGAATGTCCGAGAAATTTTCACAGAAAATATTCGTCCTCCGACAGGATTCGAACCTGTATCCTATACTGAACTGTTATTTAGCTTGACGTGCCAACAAGAAATACTAGAAAAAATGTCATAAGTATAAATAAGGGGACAGGTATTGTTTTTTTTTTATGTATGGAAGAAAAATTAACAATAGCCACCTCCGATGAACCTAATAATTTATTAAATCAAAGATCTGAGATTGTAAATAGGTGTAGACAGAGGAATTCCTGGTTATTGGTATAGAGACTCGGGGTTTTTTCGTTTTTTTTTTTTTTCTCTGTCTTCTTCTGTCACGAGGTTTTATGCTAATTAGTTTTTAGTTGTTAGTGGTTTTATCAATAAATACTGTTTCATGTCATATCTTCTTTAGCCATCTTACTCTGAAGATCCATTTAGGTAGGTTGTTCATGGCTCTTTAGGATTTATTTCATTTATCCCTGCTCTACTTAACGTATTGAGCAATCTACGTTTTAGCTTTATTACTCGCTTGAGTTTTGTTTTTTTTGGACTAAAAACTTTTTTTCCTCAAATACCAATTTGCTTTGATAGACTTACAAGTTGTGCTATCCGACGTTTTTTCCAACCTAGTATTAGTAGTAGTTTTTTATATATATATTTTATATTATAATATTTATTTATTTATAATAGGTAATATATTTCGAAATATTTAATAATCTATTTATTTTGAATAATCTTTTCAATCCTTTTTGGCATTGACTTGATTAGGTTCTGACAAATCTCATCTCCAAGCATTGAATTCCATTCGGATATGAAATTCACAATCAAATCCTCTTTGTTGTTCAAATGCTTTCTCGAGAGCCTGTACTTTATAATGCTCCATAAGCTTTCTATGGGGTTGAGGTCAGGAGATTGGGGCGGCCATATTATAACACTCACCTGCTTCTCATCAAAGTATTTCTTCATCAATTTTGATTTGTGACAGGGAGCATTATCCTGCATAAAAATGAGCTTGGTGGGGTCGATTTGCACCGTCTCAGCAGAAGGGAGCAGACAAGCCTCTAAAATTCTCTTGTACTGCTCCCTCCTGAGGGTCTTTTCAATAGGTTTTAAGAAACCAGTTCCATGAAAAGAAAAGCATCCCCAGAACATTATACTGAACGTATTCTTGACAGTAGTTACTGTTAAATTCAAAGACCTTTCAAAGCTTCTTCTTCGGATTTTAGATCGCTTATCCTTTGAATTTAGCTCAACGTTCGTTTCATCGGAGAAGAGAACATTTAGTAAAAAAAAATCAGGTGAGTCACTTTTATCGAACAGCACTGTATATAGTTTTCCTTATCATAATACAATATATATGTATGGGGAAGGAACATATATACACATACTGGTAAAACGCACACACACACACATACCTACACCTACAATAAATACGAATAGAGGAAGGGAGACAGCAGGAAAAGATACAGGGTGGGGACAATAAAAGATGAGAACAAAGACATCCTCCTCTCTTTCCTTTTCTCTGACCAAGTTTAATTATTTTATTATCTCTGAACGAGAAGAGCATTTTTCGGCCTGTCCAAGACGGATTCAAATGCCGGATAATTACTACTACACACAAAATACAATGATTAAAAGGTTTAACACAGGAAGAAAACATTAAATAATATGTCGAACTAACAATTCTTCGCCTGAAGAGGGTCACAAGATCTGAAACCCGAGTAGCAAAATATACAAAATATTGCATGAAAAAAATCCACATAATAATGAAAAACTTTTGCAGTTGTTTCTCTTTCCAATAATATATATATATATATATATATATATATATATATATATATATATATATATATATATATATATATATGCACCGAGAGCATGGCACAAATAATAAAAAAGCACAATAGGAAAATTATCAACAAACCACACGAACAAATTAAACCCACGTGCAACTGCAGAATAAAGAACGAATGTCCCTTAAACAGAAATTGTTTACAAAACAACGTAATATACCAAGCCACGATAAAATCACCAGATAATGAAGAAAAAGTATACATAGGAGTAACTGAAGGACCCTGGAAACAAAGAAATTATACACACAAAACATCTTTCACAAATAGTAAATATGCAAACAGTACAATGCTTTCTAAGTATATCTGGGAAATTAAAAACAAAACGAACATCACACCAAAAATATCTTGGAAGATAAGGAAAAAATCATCAGCCTACAATAACCAATCAAAAACTTGCAAACTTTGCTCGGAGGAAAAAATAGCTATCGTTACTTTTCCCGACCAAAATAAATTATTAAACAAAAGATCCGAACTCATCTCAAAATGCAGACATGAAAATAAATTTTTACTACGTAACCTAAAAAATTAAAAACGGAAAAAATAAAATAAAAACAAATAAATATACTAATAAGCAAAAAAAAAAAAAAAAAAAAATAGAAATAAAACATAAAAAAATACTATGTTACTTAAAAATCGAAAACCGAAAAGAGAAAATATGCAAGTAAAATAAATTAACCTAAATTCATTTAAGTAAATAAATAAACAAACCAATCCCAAATAAAGATAATCAATTAAAAACTGTTCCCGCCAAAATAATACTTAGAATGAACTACAACAATCAACCCAAAAACTGAACAAATAGCTTTAATTAAATTCCCAAACCAAAACAAAACTGTTAAATAAGTGATATAAACAAATTTTTACTACGTTAATAAATAAATAAATAAATAAAATAAGAAACAAAAATAAAAGCAAGCAATATAATTTGACCTAAATAGATAAACAAACGACTTCCGGTGAAATAACCGCCATAACAGAATACCCACAATGCACCACTAACCCGTATATATATAAATAGCCGAGAAAAATAACAGCACACGTGGCCTGACGATTGCATATAGCATGAAACAGACTGTCGCCTCTAAGTGTTGACTTCTATGTTCACTTTTATATTTACACACGCTCTATCTCTGATATTGAGCACTTTATTCCATAAATATAGCACACCTTAAGACTATATTTCTTTATATATATATATATATATATTTCTTTATATATATATATATATATATATATATATATATATATATATATATACTGTAATGTCGGTATTTCTATAAGTATAAGGTGTGTGTGGAGTGTAAACACAGGCCAGCATAGTAAGGTGAGGCCTCAAAAAACAAGATGAGAGAGAAATGATGAATAAGTTAAGTGCGTCATCTTAATTGTCTTCGTCTGTCTTGCAGCAGACAGCCAAATGGAATTCATTGCGTTCTGCCTTCATTTCCAAACGAATTGGATAAATTGCCAAAACGTTTTCCTTCGCTATCACTACTGCAACTATTCATATCATTTCGACCATGTTAAATGCTATCGTTATTCGCTCTGTTGTATGATCGTCGTTATCGTCGAATCAGGAACATCGTCTGTTTTATTCAAATTGCTGTTCGTTGCTTTCTCGAGCCCTTTTTCGATAATGCTAATTCCTTTAATTTGCTAATTTAGGAAAATTCTTTGTCCACCAGATAATTATATTATATTGACAACCTCACCTAGTATTCCATAAATCCATAAATTTTCTCCATGAAAAACATAATGTGCACATAGGCGAATGGTTAAAGTGTGAGTGTTCCGATCACAAGACAAGTTCGAATCTCACCGTAGTTGATTAGTCGAAGTGTCGACGTTATTATCGTTCTGGGGAGATAGACGCAATGTGCGGCACCTTTGAGACGTGTCTGAAATCATAACACAGGTTGATCCAAGTCTTGTGAGTTAATGGGTAGACACGAAACAAGTCTGTATGCGTCGACCAATAAGCAAACAGAAAGTATTTAGCCCGAGTCGGCAATCTGTCTAGAGACAGATGACAGTGTCGTAGTATTGGATGAGGCATTTACACCACACTCCCCCCTCAGCAGGACTCTAATTCTAAACATGAAAATAAAAATGTCACATCATGATGATTTTTCTGCTTTAACTTAATTGATTTACTTAATAACTGTTCCCACCAATGGTAACTGCGGTTTTTCACTCATGATACAGAAACAGTGTTTACCAAGTACTTCAGCACTCTCCTCGGTATTCTAGCCTCTTTGAAAGGTTCTTCGAGACTTATGCAAGTTCACCCCTAATGCTGGGTACAACTGTTATCCTTCTGTTCTAAAATTTATTAATTTTGTGACAAGTTTCTTTTTTTCAAGCTTCTCAACATTACTCTTTGGTCAGCTATAAAAATGACATCCAATAACGCATTTTCTTTTCGTTGTTTAAGATGACAAGATCTGTTCTCGTGGCCTGAATTGGTTGATCCGTTTGAATTTTAATATCTCAATTTTTTTCTTTAATTCTCAAGAAAAACTTCAAGTTTTGTAAATGTAATTGATTTTGCACAATTCATAGAAGATCGTCCTTTCAGCCCGGGCATCTATTTTTGTACTCTTTCTAGGCTAATTTCCACCATTCGCTTATTATATGATATTTATATTAATATTTTCTCGCCATCTTGCAACCATTTCCTGAAGTAATTACAGACTCCGGTAATTACTCCCATGAAAAAACAATTTTCATCTCTCAATTTTCATATTCATCAAATTTGATTGCATTTTGAAAGATGGTGTATATGTTCTCTGCAAACTATCAAAATGCCATCTCCGAAAAAAGAATTTAATATCTTTGCTTCATTAATAGATTATGTTGAATTTTTGGCCCCAGAATTTGCTCAGTGGTTAAAACAAACAAACAGGGATCATCAGGTTTTAGGTTCAATTATCAGTTATATGTTCTACTGGAAAGAAAGCGAAACTTTTGATCTGAAATAAAGGTATCGTCTACATAAAGAGTACATGCGTACTTCTAAAATCAGTTTTAAATTGTTCTAAAGAAGCTTTATGAAATGTGATATCTACGAACAATGAAATAATTATTTTAATATATTTTCATATCTACATAGATGATAGTCGTAAGCAATGGCGAAAAAACATATTTCACAACTTAAAAATTGTCATCCGGATTCCAGTTGCTGAAACTACTTCCGGTTTTCTTATCAGATGCTTCTGGTAGATTACATTCTTATTTCGGTGCAGTGGTTAGCTCTTTTTCCAAAATGATTTCTCTCTACATTAGAATATTCCGAAGACAAGTCTAAATAGAAACTAAACTTATTTAAGTTCCTCTGTTCTAATCAAATGAAGATTTTCGAAGAATCGACGCTTCCATTTTTTCGAACTTCATTTTTGCTTCTACTAAAACAATTACAAGCCGCGAAGAAAAAACAAAAATGTTTAATAAATTCCACCAAAATATGATTTCTTATCTTGAACCCGAGGAAAGTGACTCGTTGCACCTTCTGGGGCTTACATTCTCGGCTGACATGAAGTGAAAAGACTATATTGAATCCATGGTCAACTGCCAGGAAGGTTGGTTCAATGTGTCGTGCAAGACAATATTTCTCTTCTTAGTCTATCTTACATATCTATAAGTCTACTATTTGTCCATGTGTAGAGTATTGCTGAGACATATGGTCCAGTGCCCCACTATTTATCTCGAGCCCCTTGATAAAATCCAAAGAAGAATCAGCAATATTATTGACCCTGATCTGTTGTCTCGGCTTCAGTCACTTTCACGCCACTATAAGGTTGCCTCCCTGTGTCTTTTCTATAAATACTCTCATGGTAGTTGTCCAGATGAGCTCTTCGCTATGGTACATAACTTGTTTTTTTTTGTTTTTTTTATTTAAGCGCAGTACTAGACTGGTGACGTGGTCTCCCCAATTTACAGTAGAGCTGGCTAGATGTAACGGTAAGTTCTATGCTAACAGTTTCTTTTCTCGCACTTACCACCTATGGGTCTCCCTTTCGGCCCCATGCTTTCCAGCCAACTTTAATCTGAAAAATTTAAATGCAATGTCAATCGCTATCTACTGTCCTTCTGATTCTTCTTCTTTAGTTTTCGGTCCTTAGCAATGTTCCTGTTTCTAAGTCTTCTACACGCAGTAACCGCTTGTGTCTCAATGGCTTTAGTGCTTTGATTAGGGTGAAATCAATTAAAAAACAAAATATGATCGGCGCATTTTAAAGTAGTTGTTTCACATAACGTATATACATATGTCCCTTCTTTCTGATACGACTGCCGTAGACCGAAACGGCTTCGCGAATTAATTATTCCTGCATTGAATTCTATCCTCAGTATGATTTCCTGTTGTTTGGCCTTTCGTCAAACTATATTAACTAAATATCATCCTATTTTAGACACAGACTTATGTCCAGTGATTAAAATGACTGGAACATCAGAATCATTTCTGAAAAGTTTTAAAATCACGCATTTCATTATAATATTCTTTCGAAATCCGAGTAAGATGAGTGTGTTACGCAATCAATGTCACTGGGCAACGCAAGTGGCTTCTTGGGTCGATTACGAATGTACAGATACAGATACTAGGGACATATCTTCTTGCGTCTTTCTTGGCTCACCTTGAAGCTCTACGCCTGCTCATTTGGCTTAGAAGTTGATGGCTGCCTTGGAGCATAGATTGTGCCATTTGGACTAATCAGCAGCAGCACCTTAATAATCACGGGTTTGAAGTTTGGCCCACTTGAAGTTTGAATTGAAATTGTCATTGTCCCTCTTCTTGGGCACGGGCGCTGTTCTCCAATTCTTCCTAGATCAACTGATGTGATATTATGGACTTATCAATGTGAATCAGTGAGTCCAGAATGAGCTAAGCCTACTATAGCTTGGCTTCAATGCTTATGGAATTGTGTTGATCCAGGACTGTCAAGTTGGGGATACAGTCCAGCGAACACATTTGCCTGCTTGTAAAATTGTTCGAGCATGTCCACGATACAATCTCTAGGTTCTAGAGATGTAATAACCCAACAACATTGTAGCCTTTCGTGTAGATATGATTAAGCACTCATGCATCACTGCATTTCAAGGACCCCACATCCCCCCCCCCAAAAAATATTCTTTATTTTGCTGTAAATCTGAATCTCTGAAGAACGGTTTTCTTTCACGAAGTGTTGTTTAACTTTAAATAAAATTTAAATGAAAGTAAAAATGACTGCTTCACTTTTACACAATGAGAACTTCGCCTCATATGAAATTTATAACAAACTTACATCCCACGTTTCCTCAATTCCTTCCTCCAGTAATTTTGTACAATTATACTTATGACTTATACGACTAATATTCCTCTCCAATTCCTCCCCAGGCTAAAATTCCTCCCCTTACATTTACAATTCGGCCCCAGGGAGTTAGGTTCCTTCTGTTTGAGAATCATCGCTTTCGATTAATGTAAGTTTTCTTTTCATCGTCAAATTTTAGCAGATAGATAGATAGATAGATAGATAGATAGATAGATACCTCTGTGTGTGCGTTTGTGTGTGTGCGCGCGCACGTTTGTGTGTGTGTGTGTGTGTGTGTGTGTGAAGTAGTATCTCAGCATTCATAGAATGATCAGGACCAACCGCGTTTTTACTGATCCGCGGTTGGCTCTCTCTGTAAAACCTTTAAATTCAAGCTTTTATTATAGCAAAACTACAAAACATTTTTCGAAAGACTTAATTATAAACAAAGACGTAGACATTATTCTTTAATAATAAGAGTGTTTTGAAAACATTAAAAATAAAACAAATTAATTTAATTCAAATAAACAATTCGAGGAAAAAATCGAACAAAGTTGTGTTCCTTGATTACTTTTTGCTTAATTCACTTAAATTTTTAAAGTTGGTTTGCCATGTAAATCAAACATGTTTCGTAGCGTGCTATAGACTTGCGACGCCTCTGTAAAAAAATGAGCTCCATCTACTGTCGCAAATGTCGTCCTATTATATATATGAACTGAAGTATGGATAAATTTGTGATGAAAAAATATATGGGATAATTTCACTCTACTTGTGGAAATGAAATCCTCGGATGATGCATGTTTGATCGAAACGGTAGTGTAGCTATGACAATGAAGATGTAGTGTAGCTATGACAATGAAGAGGCAGTGTAGGTATGACAATGAATATGTAGTGTAGCTATGACAATGAGGCTGGTATGAGATAAGCAGATAGGAATGTTTGCTGAAACCAGAAAAATGTAGAAATGCTCTCTCCGAAGTGGCAATTGCTCCAGGTTTTTCTCGTCAACAAAAGCAAAAGTCTGTCAGGTAAAGACGGCCAAAACGTTGTGGTAATAACAAAAATATTAGATCATTTGTGTCCGAATGTAAATAGAATATACAGACACAGTGACTCCATCACGTCTCGGAGGTTTCATTCCAAGCTGCGTCACTGCGCTGTTATTCAGGGAAATGGAGAAATTACGCATTATACATAGGTATCTCCAACGATTCGCTAAAAAATTAGTATAAATGATGCAAAAATGCCGCAAACTTAATAAAAACAAAGTTTTATCGTCAAAATCTTTTTATTAGGTTGGTGCAAAAATAATGTCGTAATAATGTCGTTTTTTGACGTATTTTTAACGTCAAAAAACGACATTATTACGTCATTATTTTTGCACCAACCTAATATTATTATTAAGAGGAAAGATCAAAGAATTTTTTATGTATTAATTATTTCTTTAAATCCTTTTTAGAACCTTCGAAATTTTGGTCAAAATCTTGTTTTTTCTGGGACCAAAAATTTTTACAGGAAATTTGAGCGTTTTTTTACAGTGAAAATTGTTTTGGAAATTCTTGCACAAATCAGATAATTGTGGGATTTCAATTAAACTTTCAGGACTTATTCACAAATGAATGAAATTATTTTCTTTTTTATAAAATCTTAATAATTCTGTGTGTGTTTTTTTTACTTTTATTACCCCACACTCATTTAATTTCATGAAATTTCGTGAAAATCATTTATGTATGGTTTAATGTTTATATGAGTTATAAGGACAAGTCCTCGGAGAATTTAAATCATCAAATTACTTTGGTCAAATAGAACCCCTAGTTATAGAAAATCTGCTCTGATTTGTAACACATTATTTAATTAGAAAAGCTTTGAATTGCTTTTAAGAATAAGATGCATTATTGACACTATCGTTTTACAAAAAACGATTTTTCGATGAATAATGAATTTTTACAAGATTTGTTTTTACCTTTTCAAAATTTTAATTAGAATAATTTATAAACTTTTAAATCTTTTAAAAAATTGTATTAAGTTGTAGATGTCAAGTGATATTGCAATTAAATAAAAATTGTATTTACTAATCATAAATGGAAAATCTTAGTAAAATTCAACCACATCCACCAGTATTTTAAAAAGAATTTTAATTTTTTTGTGTTTGCGTATAAACGTGCCGATTTTTGTAAATACGGGCGTCCATACACGACAATAAGATCGATAACTATAGTAAATTTTAAATTTATTGGTGATTGTTTAAAATTTCCTCAACAAGCGTCTTCGTAAGTAAGATTGTAAAGCCAAAGTACCTAAAATTCAATAAATTTTAGAATGGTTAAAATATTTAAAATTTTTAAAGGTTAGTGGGTCATTAAAAATATATAAAATAGGCGTTTACGTTGTATTCGTCATGCAATTTTTATACAATTATTTATCAAGCATCAGACTGTCGATAAATGTGTCAACACTTCATAAAACATCTATCTCCGTGTTAAAAAATGCTTTTCAACTCTTCTGGACGGTCTCCTTGTTTAAGTTGGTTAATTCTGCCATAATCCTTGATTTCATTTCATCTTTGGTGTTAGAAGGAGTTTATTTTTATTTATTTTTTGTTCAAATGCGCCCCACACATTATAATCATGGGGGTTTCAGCCTAGGGAGTTAAATGGATAGATGTACGGAATGACAGACATGACTGTGTTCGCCTTCTTGTGGAGCATAGTGCAGAGTCCTGTTGCCTGACATAGGATCTTCCAGCAGCCATCCAGGGCAGTACTACTTCCCCAAGGAACTTGATGCTGGCCTACATGTCACAAATAAATTCGGGAGTTCTTATCAGAACGATTAGATTGAGTTTTCCGATCTGCTGTATCTTCGTAATCATCATTAGACTCATCCAACTCTTTCCGAATTCTCTGCACTGCCCTCAGATTGACACCCAAACACTCTGAAATGTTCGTATTGGAGCCTCCAGCGCGAATGCCAAGCAGTACAGCATGTCGTTTCCAAATTTCTGGCGGGGTGAATTGCGTCATGGGGCTCTTTTTTTCACAGACCATGCCCAACTGACCCTACTATACTGTGCAGAAGCGAAAATCAAAAACAAACAACATGCAAGCGCGAAATTAAAAATATAAAATGGCAACAATTTACCCAACGCACCTTGTATATTATATATATATATATGTATATATATATATATATATATATATATGTGTGTGTGTGTGTGTGTATGTGTGTGTGTGTGTGTGTGAGTGTGTGTGTGTGTGTGTGTGTGTGTGATCTTACTATCTCAATCTGTTTATATTTAATTCATTATTGCAGCCTGTTCAAATCTCAATTGCCTTTAAATCTTCATATTTATTTGATAATTCTTATCCCAATGTTTTTTCTGACGACTGTTTATTCAAATGTTTTTAATTGGTGTTAATTTGTTTAATGTGTGTGTGCGCATATATGGCCCCGCGTCCATTTGATAAAAGCAGACTTGTATTTGAAAGAGAAGCGTCATCTTTTGTTCCGGTGTTCGTCATTTAGTGGGCCCAAAGTGCTTCTGATGGGATTGCCTAAGATCGACTAGTTTTATTAATTGTCAAGAATATTATTTAAAAGAGGATAAACCTGAAAAAGTTAGCGTCACCATAATTCAGTGCTAAGGGAGACAACTCTACCAAATGAAATGTTCCATCGAAATAAAAATACATTTTCATGTTATATAAACGACTCTCTTCATCGCTGTAAAAATGTTTTATTATCCAAGAAAGTAGTTGCAGCTTTTAAGCTTTTTTTTTTTTAGTAGTAGTAGGTTTTTAGAATCTTGTCTTTCAGTTTTGAGCAATGATTTGTTTTATTAAGTATGTATCGAAGTTTTTTCACAGTGTTTTTTAATCAATTATTTCATTATTTTTTTAATCTTCTTTTTTTAATCAATTCGCTTCAAACAAGATGACAATGCCAGTAAGACGCAATTAGCTACTGGGAAAACCTAAGAAGGAACCGCAAACCTAAGGCGCAACAGGAAACAAGGGATAAAACCCTACTCCTGTTCAAAATCATTCTTATTTTGTTGTATATGAAAATGGTCTCTCGGTCATTCTTTAACAAATGAATATTGTAAATATTTTAATTTTGCGAAAACTTTACTAAAAAGCACAAGCCAGTCGCAGTGTTTTAATACAAACTTTCTTAAAAGCCCAAAACTTAAAGAATATAAAATTCTTATATCTGCGGTCGACGTGACCTAAGTCTTTCACTCCAAAATATATCTGCCAATCAACACACGTATCGATACAACCAACTCCCACAAGACCAACTAGAAATATGATACAAAAACATACAGTCATCATCCCACTTCGGGAAATAATTAAAAAAAACGGATAAGACCAAACTGACACAAAAATGCCCACTAGAATCCAAACGCGCATACGCACACATATACTAACACCACAAAACAAAAACAGGTGAGGTAAGCTTCTGATGAAGCTAAAATAAAAGCGAAACATGCTAAATTTATAAAATTTTGCTATTTTTACTTATCCCCGACAAAAAATACAAATTCCACAATACCAGAAACTTATAGGTTATTTATAGAAGAGTGGTCAGTATCAGATATTGACGGTGTGGACGTAGGAATCAACCCTACATGGTGACTGACAGTTACACGCCTCAGTGCGATCTGTCAGTCACAATGTACAGTTGATTCCTACGTCCACACTGTCAATATCTATCTATCCGATTTCCCCCCTCTATCTATCTCTCTCCATATATATATATATATATATATATATATATATATATATATATATATATATGTGTGTGTGTGTGTGTGTATATATATATATATTATGAAAATGGATAAATTCCGACAATTATTTAATATATTTTCTGTTTATACTTTATTTTCATAGATATAGTCTATTTAAGCAAATGGTTTGTTTTTAAATAAACAGGATGAATTACATTTACCGGCCTGAATGTTCGCGAAATTTCGTAGAAAATATACACTTTTCCGACAGTTTATAAACAGTAATTCGGACTTCTCTATGTCTTAGTGGTAACGGCACGTCAGGCTATATGAAAGATCCCATAAAGGTTACAGGTCCGATTCCTGTTGCAAGAGGGAATATTTTCTACGAAATTTCTCGAACATTCAGGCCAGTAAATGTAATCAATAATATTTAATTAAGAACAGAGCATTTACTTAAATAAATTATATCTATAAAAATAACGTATAAAGAGGAAATATATATATATATATATATATATATATATATATATATATATATATATATATATATATATACTGATTTGAAAAGGGACGGCGGCATTTTTCATTTATTTTTCCTAATGGATTCTTTTTCGGACAACACTTTTTCAAAGGTAGACTTTGGCATAAATATGACGAAAGAAATAAAGTTGTTTGCAATCATATTCAATGAGAAGGGAAACTTTAGAATACGATTAAATTAATTTAATAGTAAATAATTAACGATTAAATTAATTTAATAGTAAATAATTAACGATTAAATTACTTAACAGTTCCAAAAGAGTGTAAAAGGGAAAAATCTTATCACTCATAAAGATCGAATGAAATATTCTTTCTGCTTGCACAGATCAAGTTGATGTATTGCCGAATCATATACAGTCTGAGACATCCTAGAGTAAAGACTCAGATTGCCTGATCTTATATTGGCCGAAAACAAACTCAAACTAGTCTGTCCCATAATATTCAGCATCACACTGACATTTATAATTGTATATAACAGAAATATTTTGAAAATAGGACAGACGATCTTTTGCAAAGAGTGGAAACACCGAATTAGTCCCAAACACCACCCGCAATTTAACAGTAGAAAAACCTGTTGTAATACAAACGGACACTCTGTCAGCAAGCTTTTGACTCTTCCTACCGAGCTACGACAGTTTCAAATAGTTAGGATAAAGACTAGGTCTAAAAACTGCCAGTTCTATGAAACGTCGAAGTTTATGCTCAACCGCACGCTTAATGACATTGACAGGAAAACCATTGGTCAAGAGTATAGCGAGAACAAACCGTCAGCGCGTGATTGACCAAAGTGAAAATCAGGTTAATCTTACGGGCTTTTGGAACAAAAGAATTCCAGTTTGTGTACAGAACTGTGAACTTAGGTTTCCGATAAACGGAGGTAATAAAGAAACCATCTTTACGTTCAACAAAAACATCCAGGAAAGGCAAAGTAAAATTATTCTCCACTTCCGTGATAAATTAAACGGATGAATGAAGGGAATTAAGTTGTGTATGAAAGGCTGTAACATCGTTGATGGAATCAAAGATGGAAAACGTGTCAACAACGTAGCGTAAATATACATGGAGTTTACGGTATTTCTCAAACAAAAGTTGCTTGTAACAACCAACAAAAATGTTGTCTAATACTGGGCCAAAAGGACTACCCATTGAATCCCCATCGATCTAGGCGTACATAGCATTGTCAAAACTCAACTCAACACCCTCAATTGCTAAGTGCATAAATTCTAAAAAAGAGCTTCTGGAATTATAGCTGGACCCAAGCAACCTCTATAGAGAGCGTCAGAAGATATTTGTACTGTCCTGAAGGGGGGGGGCACGTTCGTATACAAATTAACAATGTTAAATGAAATTAAGAGTTTGTCATTGGAACAAATTTCCAAACTTCTAATAAAATTAGAAAATTTAAATCAATAAAAAATACCATTGGTGGAAAAGAATTCAAAAACTGACTGAAAAATTCATGTTGCACAGAACCAGTCATAGAAAGAATGGGTCTAAGAATCGCATTGTCCTTATGTACCTTGGGTAAACATTACAACCGTGGACGTTGGAAACAATCTGGTCTGATACGACTGTACACACTCATTGAAATCAGGTTGGATTTATATACAGAAAGCAACCGTCTGTTATTTCTCGCCTCTGTCTTATTGCTGTTATCACATACATCTACAGTACACACACACACATATATATATGTGTGAGTGTGTGTATGTGTGCGCGTGTGTATTGTCATCCACATACAGGCTGTTTCGGTGTATCACAGCTCTTCAGTGTGACTAGATGTCCGATTGCTTCAAGCCGACTGATTTGACATCAGTCAGAGATCCTACCCGACGCACGGATATATTAACTAGCATCTACTGCCTGACGAGAACTTAATGGTTGAAGCCATAGTAGCTGGTGTGTAAGTGATTCCTAATTTGTTAATATTTAATATATATATGTATATATATATATATATATATATATGTATGTATGTATAGTTATATTAGTGTGCGTGTGTGTGTATATATATATATATGTGTGTGTGCGTGTTTGTGTGTGTGTGTGTGTGGTATGCGTGCTCAAGTTTCTTGAAAGTTCATATCTGCTGAATTTCATATCAGAGTATATATATATATATATATATAGATAGATAGATAGATAGATAGATAGATAGATAGATCCGTTTATTTATTAAATAGTACATTTATTTATTTTTGTTTATTCGAAAAATCTTATTAAAAAAAAAATGTACGCCTTCCGGCAGGAATCGAACTTGCGTCTCACAGGGCAGAGGGAAACCGTTAGATCCGACGTGTTTTTAACCGACTCGGCCACGAAGGGCGTCGGCAATTAAGCAGGCCCGAATACTAAATTCCTGGATATTTTGTCTGTGTATTTTGGGAAATATTTTCGCAATCTATTTTGTAAATTTACGCCTCAAAGTTTTCCATTTTCTAGGGGAGCGCATATTTTTCGACCAAGATTTCTCGAATATTCAGACCGGTAGATGTAAATAAATAAATATATTGTTTGATAAACAAATAAAAACAGGGTATCAACTCAAATATGAGTATCTATTCAAAATAACGTTTAAACAAATAAATTAAAAACATATATATATGTATATCATATTTACCATGTGAATGTTTATATATTAATTGAAATATGAACGTATTTCTCATTAGCTAACAAAAAGATAAGTCTTATCTATAGTGTGTAATCAATGTTCGATTAATTAGTGCCGTAGGAGATTTTATTAATACAGAATGATCTCGTTATCCACTTAATGGAGGAATCCGTAGATAATAGCGAACCATCTAGGTATGTCAAAAGGTTTCATCGGGTCATAGTTACAATAGACACCCGGTTTTAAAAATGTAATTAAAATGTTAATGTTTTCTGAGGCTGTTCGTTGCCATCGGGTGGAACGCCTTTTATGTTCATGGATTCCACCCACAAATTTAGGTGGAGTCGGAAAAGTCGAAATTGTCACCTAATGACTCAGAAATTGTGGACATTTAGTTTCGTGATCTTATAATTACTATTATTAAAGACTTACATGGACGTCTTTAATGATGATAATGCTAATGACGATGGGCACTCCTGTTATCTTGACATAGGAGGATATAACAGTTCAGTTTAGAAATAAACCACTAGACTGCCCACACAAATGGTTTCATTACAGTCACAAAAGCTTGCTGAGAACAATTTTGGGCAGTTCATTTGATTATTTTTTTTTTTTTAATATTTCCAATATGATGTAATTATTATGATTGTGTGGTATCATCTTGCCAGAGAGTAACTTTAAATACCTAATTATTAAGTCCCCTCCCCGAGGGTCTATGAGTAAAAAAGCACTGTAGGAGAGTTACCTATGTACATTTGGGAACGTTTTGTTTAGATGGAGAGATTTTTACGAATGATGTGCGCAGTTCCACACAAAGTAATTCTTTGTAGCTCTGAGATGCTGATGTGTTCAGGAATTTTACTCACATGATTTTTGGCACCCTTCTTTATAATAATAATAATAATAATAATAATAATAATTACAGGTACGCCTTTCATACACACACACACATATATATGTATCAGCCTGGAGGAGAAATAGCTGTAATTACATTCCCAATCCAGCACAAACTACTAAAACTACTCATCTCAAAATGCAGACACGAAAAAAAATTTGCTATGTTACTCAAAAGTTGAAAACTAAAAACGAACAAGAATAAACAAAAATAAACAAACAAAAAAGTCATATAAATGAATACAAACCAGCAAAGAAGTAAATAAACGAAGTAAATAATAAACACATTAACAAACCACGTACGCATACATAAATACAAGTAACCGTAATAATAACAACAATAAACTAATTAATAATAATTTTTTAAAAAGTTAACAAATAACAACATAAAAAGCCCAGAAACTGCATCCTGATCTATAATTATTCCCACCCAATCGCTCCTAGAAGAATTCGAAAAACAACCATTACCACTCACCAAAATAATCGTAAGAATAATACAATAGATTATTCACAACGCATCACTGGCCTGTATATATAAATAGTTAAATAAAAATACAACGTATATGACCTAACGATTGCGCTTAGCATGAAACAGACTGGACGTTGACTTGAATGTCCACTTTTATATATATATATATATATATATATATATATATATATATATATACTCCATTTTAATTCTGAATAAATCGTTCACTCGCCAATATTTTACAATCGCCTGATGAGGTGCTTTGATGCGCCTCGACACACGATTGCAATTTTGTAGCGATTTTGATATATTTTTCGATGTAATATCCTAAAATAAAAAAGTATATATATAACATTTCTGTTGTAATGTCCATAAAACCACTCTGATGATGGCTCATGTGAGCCGAAAGGTTAGATAAAGGAACAACATAATAAAAAATATCTAAACGTTAGACAGTTTTTGTCTTTGTTTTCTACCGAAACTAAACCCACTATACGAGCTTAGAACGGCTCATGATCAAACATGATGGAAATTAGTTGTCAGGTATATTTAACAATACATGTTTGAATTATGATTTTCTGCTCCAATACACTATATATATATATATATATATATATATATATATATATATATATATATATATATATATATATACTTTATTTGTCATCATCAGGGGTCGTACAGGCCTAGAACATTCTTGCCAGCGTGTCTTCATTATGACATGATTTCCATTCTCCCGTCCAACAACACCGCACTCACACCACAATAAAAATACAAAAAAAAAAATCGAGGAATATTAACAATTTAACTCTGCTCTGATGAGTACGAAACTTTGAAGAAAATATCGGTTATGTGAAAAACATTTTTATTAATTATATATATAATAATAATGGACTCTTCCGTCGGTTTCGACGTATGAGGATCTGACAGTTTAATTGATTCAGTTATGAAATTTTGTCCGATAATCTTAAGTGGCATTTAAGACCTGCTAGTGATTTACAAAGGAGGCCACATATGGAGCAAGTGTGAGCATTGTGAGATGAGATCACTGTTAGATTGGCTGACATTTTAGATCTTGCTCTCGATTCTTGAAGATGATTCAGACAAGCAGATTGAAAATTGCTAATGCCAATAAAACACGTTGATCTCCATTTTACCCGCTCCAAGGCTAAACGCTCAAGGGTGTTATGTGGTATATTGACTGCTGACAAGTTGCTTTTTAGCTTGTCTTTGTATCTTAGCTATGGGTGTCCTACGTTCCTGTAGCCCTGATCTAACTGGCTGTACATTAGGATCTTGGGTATCCTGTCATCAGACATTCTCAAGACATGACTAGTCCACCGTAACTGAGACTGTATGATAAAAGTCTCGATTCCTCCAATATTACACCTGTTAAACAGGTCTACGTTAGATGTCCTATCTTGAAGCTTAACTCCACAGATATATATATAAAAACATATTCGAAAATTTTAATTAAGAAATTGTACCTTCTTATCCTGCATTCTCATTTATTAAGAATGTCGGATGCACAGGTTGCTAGCCGTAGAAATTAAACTGTAAATCCTGTATGTCTATTCAAATACGTATATCTGCTAAACTTAACATTCAAATTAATCAAAAATATATAGATTTCTTTGAAATATATATTTTGCAGAGTAATTTTAATTTAACAAAATTTTGGACACGAAATTTTGGTAACTGAGCTAACCGCAGTTGAATTTATCGCGATTTGTCATTCTGCGTCTGATGTTTTTAATAATTAACTTTTCTATATGAATATATTTTGCTATGTTTCCAATCTTGGTGATTAATTGAGTACATATTAATATGCTTTAAACCGAATGCGAAATTTACTAAGTTACTAATTTATTAGCCTGACCTGGCACAAGGCCACAATAATAGGGCTTACACTAATAAGCCAAACACATATCTTTATCTTCGCTGTATATTTGAACATTAATCGCCTTAAATGAGAGTTATTTCCCTTTTTTGATGCAAGGGAAGTAACTCAAAATATCAAACTTGCTAATGTTTCATTATAATTAATTTTTCATTTTGTTTCTTTTTTTTATTAAACTTTTAGACCCTATGAAAAAAAAAGCAAATTAAAATTATTCGTGATAAAAAATACATTATCTGCGAAATTATACTAATACAAACAGTTTAATTGTATTTTTTTTAATATGGCTTTCTGATATTCATTTTTCTTCTTCAACATCAATCTGTAAACGATTTCGATAAAGTTCGTACGAAGCCTGTAGCGTATGCTATAAAAGTGATGTAAATAAAAAAAATATGCATCAATATTAATTCATAAATTATTGACTAGCATGGTAGTAGAACTTCTTAAACCGGAAAAAAATTAACTTCTATCAACATAAAACAAACCGAAAATATTAGGCAAATGATTCTGTCGAGATATTTCCGTAGCCAGCTCAACTGTAAATTGATGAGATCTTGACACCAGTCTAGTACTACGCTTAAATTCAAAAAGTTTAAGTACCAGAGTGAAGATCTCACCCGAAAAATTACCATGAAAGTATAGAAAAGACACAAAAACATTACGGTGGTGGGAAAGTGACTGAAGCCGAGCAGCCAGATCAGGACCGATAATATTGCTGCTTCTTTTTTTTGTATTTTATCAAGGCGCTCAAGGTAAATAGCAGGGGCAGTGGACTATATATGGCAGCAATATTCTAAACCTTTTTGTTTGTTTGTTCACCCAATAAAATACTCAAGAGTCATTAAGGGTGGAGGGTTACTGAATGAGGTGCGTGATATAAATATCAGCTTATGAAGAGAAGGTTATGAGGATATGAAGGCTAGATAACCGTTGACTTCAAGATTGTTGTGATCGAAAAAACATACGCACGAGAGTCTGTATCACAAAGCAGTGATTCTGTTTGAGCGTCATTTCCTCCTTACAATTGGAATACGGGGGTGGGGGTGTAATGAGGGTGATACAACTGCGTAGACGTAATCATGGGCGAGTCTTAGCTCTGAGCTGGTGAAACTTAAGAATGGAGCTCGTCCGAACATTTGCCAAGGATATATCGATAGTGTAAGCGACTGGTGTGCGACATTACGTCTGTGGGAAAGAGGATGTAGAGTGGAAAATAGATAATGGTTGCCCACAAAGCCACGTAAACGAACTTGAATTCTATCAAGCCTGGAAAGTGAAGGTTAGGCGTCTCCACCCAAAATCTACCAGCAATACACCATATTTTTCTGTTTCTTGATTTAACTCTTGTAAAGATAAAACATGGTAGAAGGAGTAAAGTCCTTTCTGGAGTGATAGAAGTTCAAGTCGAATTTTTTTTTTTAAATATACTGTCGACATGAAAAACATATGAATAAAAAAAAAACAAATCTTTTACTTTCTACTCATTCTGAAGGCTTATATCTTTCGACTCAAACTAAAAGTAAAGAAAATAAATTTTAACGACTTTTTAAAAGTCACACATTTTCTTTTTCTTTTTTTTTTAAGTCAACTCGAGAAATATAATAAGATTTGGTTATTTAAACATACACACAAATATACATACACGTATTTTATTTATTTCGTTTTGGCTTTTGGGTCTGAGGAAGCCTTAAAAGACGAAATGCATTATAGGTAAGAGAGATGTAATATCCTCAGGCATCCATTCTGGAATTTCATTGAGATTATTCAAAAGAATTGATAAAGCTTGTGAAAGGATTTTATGGATTGAAGAAAATGATAAAGTTAAAAGTTGGGTATCTTGTCATTTCCAGGTGATTTCCATTTTGAAGATTTTACAAGACTTTGCCTTACATTATTCTTGCTTATATTTTTTTCATTCTTGTGCAAGTTTATTCTTCGTTCTTTCTTTGTTCTTACGATCTAATTGGCATTATATTTCTTTGAGTTGCTCCGAATATTCTTCCCAAATTCTGCTTTTCTTCAATGGATGGTAGCTTTTTAACGTCTATAACCTCTTTTCCAATTTCCATGTAGAATTGCGTTATCTATGTCTGATAGAACCTACAACGTTTTTCATATCGTTTTGTTTTCTGTGCCTTTAATTACAGTTTCTGTTTATGAATTTCCTTGATTTCTAGAATTTCAGTTCTTTAAATTCATATTTCTGCTTGACTGTCCTATTTTCCGTGTCGAAATATTTGAATTTCTTGCAAACCATTATCGTTAATTCGCACCTGATTTCTTCAACTTCTAGCTTTAATTTTACATTCTTTGTTTTTGTTGTTTGATCTTTTCTTTGTCTTGACATTAACTTCCCATTAGCTGCTCGAGTTGTTATATATATTACATTATTTACTTCTGTGATTTTTCCAATGGTCTGTCTGTTAATAATACTTTCAGATTTCAGTTTTAGAGCTTCTCAAATGTTCCTTGAATTACCAACTATCGCGAATTTTTCTATTATTCATTTCCGTAATAATTAAGATACACTATTAATTAATTCTCGCACTGCGGATATTAATATCAATTTAGAGTAAATTATAAAAGAGAAATAGAAAGGAAATAATCATAAGTACTTATTTAAGTATCAAGATTTAATCAGAGGTTGCAATTAAAAAGAAAGTCACCATTTAACTATAAAATTCTGTTGATGAGAACTTCCATTCTTAATTTACCAATTTCTCTGCCAAAACAGGTCCTCTGCATGTAAGTGTAATATTTGGCCTAGAAGACACAGGTTAAACTTTGAAAGTTGTTTTAGAGAAAAACAACAAAGTTTTCGACGCTGAGAAATACAGGTAAATGCAATGCGTAAATGATATTTGGTTGTTGTTGTTGTTGTATATACTTGTAGCAGAACGAGTAAACATTCGTAAGTAAAAGGCTTTATACTTTGTAATTATATCTTTATAGCAAAAAAGGTTAAATAGCTATGTATAAAAATGTCTAAATGTTCGAAGGAAAAAATATTTTTATAACAAAAACGCTATGTTTACAGCAAAAAGAGCAAACACCTTTGTAGTAAAAAAAATCTAAATACCTTTGTAGCAAAAAGGATAGACGGTGAAAAGATCCCATTCGTCTCCTCCAAATGACTGACCCGGATATAAAGCAATGATCTGAAACGAACAATATATTAAATTTGTTAACTGTGTAACAAATACATGTCCAGTTCGTTTATTTTGTCAGGCTAGCATCCTTGTCTTTTGCGTTTTTCCTATAATTCTTCGTCAGTTATACTCTTCGGCCTTCGTGTATTTTGCATCTTGCTAATGCAACTTATACCCTGGGAAGGCTGGAGAACATATCGATCAAAAATATGGAGAAGTCTACTACACCGTCATAGTCAATAAATAGTACCTGTTCCAAAATCTTCATTTCCTTCTTTGAAAATATTTTACATTTATGAAAAAAAAAAATCAGAGCCAATATAAAAGACTTTGCAGATGACTGGAATTTTGTTCGTCCTGGGTATGACAATAAACTACATCCATTTTTAGGAGCGTGGAACCACTTCTTAATTACTGTTGTTCCCAAGTCCACCCTGACCCGGAGTTGTAGCACCTGATAGGGTCCCAGCCATGGACAAATAGTGAACCCCTAAAATAGGGTTAAAAAATTATGAAAATATAAAAATACATTTTTGGAGCAAGACTACCAGCAATATATTTCCATAGGAAAAAGAAATTACCAACAATATATTATTAGAAAAGAAGAGAAAAATTAACAGCAATACATTATTTGAAAAGGAATTATCCCCACAAAAATTAAATTTTGGCATTTAATGACACATAAGGAGTTGATATACCTTTTAATCGCCTTAGCTAACACTTTCCAAAATCAATTCCAAGTAGGCTTCTGATTATGCTAAGTATTATCTGCTCACCGATCGCCGGCTCTTTCGTACCGGAAACGGAACTACGCTTTCTTGCCGAGAAACCTATATATCTTCTATACTATATTTTGTAAGTTTGTATTTACTAACGTTACGCTTTTCTTCCTTGGATTGACGTGTAATAATTGCTCGGATCTTGGAACTTCTGTAAAACTTCTGTATAATAATAATAATCTTAAATGGGAAAGAATTGTATGAAGCAAATCGGAAAAGAAGGCACAGAAAAGGGAAATGGACCCCTGCAACGGAAGCTAGAGAAAAGCAAATATATTTTTCAAGTCATTTATTTTTAGAAATCCTGTTTACTTAAAGGAATAATTAAAAAAAAAATAAACGTATTGACTTTTTATAAAAATTGGTAAAGTAGTATAATTGAAATTTAAATATGTCTAAGTATTAACCAAAATGTGTCAGTGTTGAAAATCGTTGTGTTTGTCAAAACATAGAGAATACTTTAATGCAATACAAGTTCTTTTTATAAAAATATTCGATAGAAAAAAAATTTAAAGTGAAAAATGAATTATGAAATCACTCACTTGAATTCCGTAGATTTTATGAGGTTCGTATTGTTTCAAAAATATTCTGGTAAAATTCTGTAAATACACAATTTTTTTTTCTTTAAAATAAGTAAAAATAACAATATAAAGAAAAGAAGAAAAATAATCTTTGGCAATCAGGTAGCCTTTCAAATCTACCTATAGTCGCCATTCCTTTGATCAGCCGTCCATGCTCGATCTGTCCTTGATCATTCCGTTCATGATCTCACTGACCTTATATCCAACTGTCCATTATGACCCTACCTATTCATAGTGTCCATGATTACACTCTCCATGATCACCCTATCCAAATCACCCTGTTCTTGATCACTCTGCCATTAAGCACCCTATGATAACCCTGATCGAATTGGACAAGAGTGCTGTGATAAAAAGCAACAATATTTAGATAGTGTAAAACTAGCAATAAAATGTAATGAAAAGTTACAATGAAGAATATATCGATTGTATTAAAAAGATTTTCACAAAAATCATACAATGGCTCCTGTGTCATAAATTGAGACATTAGTCATTATTGCCTAAGGGTAGATCAGTTCTCTTACAATCCTTCAAGCCGAAAGTACTCAATATGGATCCATCACACGACTAGTGAAACACGGATCTCAATCATCAGTCATGCGCAGGATATGTTACCTGTTGCACTGTCCATACGTGAGCTGCACTATCCAAGGTGATGAAGTCCAACATCTCAATTTCAAGTTCCACTTTACCCCATCGAATACCGTAGGTGTTGACGACACCGGCTGTTCCGAGGTCGGACGGGGGTTTCCATCCGATATCAACGTTGCCATCATAACTAACATGGATGTGAACATCTTCGACCACGCCAGGTGGATTGACTGCAATAAAAATATGAAAAAATGAAAGAATATCAATGCATTTAGAAAAGAAATAACAGATTGTGTTAAGATGCCAGGATAATGACACCCTCTTATTTATTTGATGTGTGTTAGGCTTCGAAGCGACTGTCTGACCACCTGTTTTAGGAATCGAAAATCAAACAAGGAATGTTCTAATCTCTCAGACCAAGAAACCATTGCCTTTAAAGCTTTGAATCCAATGAATGTCTAGATCTGATAGAACTTATATCGGTCCACAAAGTCATACATATTTGGTGAAGTCCCCAATACCGAAACATTCCAAATTACGCCAGGTATACAAAAAGGAAGAAACGAGACTCAGTCTATTAAATCTTTTCATAGACTAAGCTCTAGACAAGCACATATGTGAAGAGATCGACACTTATCATTTAAGCATTCCATACCACAGACTAAATGAATCTCCTAATAGAAAATAAAGCATTCCTGTCTTATCTCCCGAGACCAAAGTACAGATGATGAAGGGGGTAATGCCGATGACATGGTGATTCATAGTTAGGAAAAACATTCAAAGACATTCAAAGACAAATCATAATTACTTCCTCTTAAAAAACTGATGTCATGTTATTTGGAACAGTTAGAAAGGACAGGAATTTCTTTGGTCCATTCAAACAAACAAGCCTTCGTTGATCCTAGGATTTCATTTTGGACCAAAATGCAGAAGGAATTCCTTTCGCATAGGAAGAACTCAAACTAGATTAAATTATTTCAAAATATTTTTCTTGGAAATCTGAAAAGCTTTCTCGTCTTATTCTGTACAACTCATTTACCGAATATTGTCAACCGCAATATAACAAAACTAAACTTCAACTACGAGGTGAGAAAGGAAATCTCAGTTAATGGCTTGCAAAACTAACAATGACATCAGGTGACTTCAAAATTATGTTGGAAATGTAATCAGCATTCTATTCATTTCTTTTAATATTTCTGTATTAGATCTGAATACAATTTATCAGGTCCGTTATTTGTCATATAAGTAAAATAAGTAATCTAAACTGACAGATATAGACTACAAGATTGTTTCTAATTCTTTAAGCTGAAGGTCACATGAGAATCAGTGATTTTAAAAGAATAGGATCATTAATGGCAATACGAATTGATCTCTGAAATCCAAAACAAAGTAGAAATTTAGAGAATGCGTAAAAAGTATTGAAACGGAAACGGGCTGAAGTGATGTTTCCGTTGTTGCTTACCTTGATGTAACTTACATGCTCACGAAAGGAGAGGGGCCACTCGAGGTTTAAGCTTATGAATTTAATTTTTTAAGTGAAAAATTTAAAACATCAGCGTCCCCGCCCCTTTCGTGAGCAACAACGGAAACATCACTTCAGCCCGACGAAGTTCTAAAAGAAGCGTCACACAAAAAAAAAAATGTTCCATGTTGTCATTAGTTTTTCATACATACATATATATATATATATATATATATATATATATATTAGGTTGGTGCAAAAATAATGTCGTTTTCTCACATAGTAACATATGTGAGAAAACGACATTATTTTGCACCAACCTAATATATATATATATATATATATATATATATATATATATATATATATATATATATATATATATGGGGGGCGGAATGTATGACAAAGTAGAAAAGGTTTTCTTGTTATGCATTTTGTCCTTTAGGACTTCATTGGACTAAATTTGTTGATACGACTACACAAGTACACGAACGGGGGATGCTGGGAATTGTAATTTTATTTTGTTTTATCTACCTGATTTCTTTCTTTTTTTTTTTTTTTTTCTTTTCTTTCAATTTAAAAAAAAAAGTGTTAAATTCCCAGCATCCCTCGTCCGTGCGCATGTGTAGTCGCACCAACATAACAAATATAGTCCAATGAAATCCTAAAAGACTAAACGCGTCACAAGAAAAGCTTTTCCACTTTATCATACATTTTCCCCCATATAAAATATAACCTTTTTCGCTTTTTCATATTGGGCCAAATTAGAAATTTAGGTATATTAACCTGGCCACAAAAGTTACTTTATATAAATATAACTTTTTAAAAAGTTCAAAACGTTGTTAATATCAAATTTTAATAACAGATATATAGAATTACAAAAATACTGTATTACTGACAGTAATAAAAAACAAATTCTACATACACGAAATAAAATAAATTCAATGTGATTTTTGACATTGCTTTCCTTTTATAATATTGTCAATATCTGTTAGTCTTTATTCTAAGGATGTTAAATGCGAGACACTCAACCGATTTCTTTCAACATAAAAAACATTTTTCACAGCAGTATGTATTAGCTAACATACATAACAGTTTTCTAAATAAATTGACAATTTCATTAAATACATTGAAAGAATGAACTTCTTTATAAAATTCAAGAAGGTAATGTTCTCTATGATAAGTTTTCAGAGATTCCCTGTTTTGAATGTCAATGAGTTCTAGCTGACATTCGGTTGGTGCTTCAATTAAATAAAAATAGTTTATTAAACAATTTTAATTCAGTTTCTATTTTTCTGAGATCAGAGAACAGTTTATCTTTTAACAAAACTTCACATAATTTATTGTATTTTTCAAAGTTCACAGAAAATTCTTCTTTTCTTATTAATAAACTCTGAAAACCTATTATTCGTTCAAACCTTGAGCAACATAACTGGCCTTTTTCTTTGTAAATTAAGTTTAGACAACATTTTAGTGATATCTACTAAGAAGAAAGGAGGCCTTGTGCTACATGTAACCCTCGTGGGGGGTAGCTAAATATCTGCTAAGAAGAAAGGAGGCCTTGTGACACATGTAACCCTCGTGATGGGGTAGCTAAATATCTGCTAAGAAGAAAGGAGGCCTTGTGCTACATGTAACCCTCGTGGGGGGTAGCTAAATATCTACTAAAAGAGAAAGGAGGCCTTGTGCCACATGTAACCCTCGTGGTGGGTAGCTAAATATCTACTAAGAAGAAAGGAGGCCTTGTGACACATGTAACCCTCGTTGGGGGTAGCTAAATATCTACTAAAAAGAAAGGAAGCTTTGTGCCACATGTAACCCTCGTTGGGGGTAGCTAAATATCTGCTAAGAAGAAAGGAGGCCTTGTGACACATGTAACCCTCGTGGGGGGGGGGGGGTAGCTAAATATCTACTAAGAAGAAAGGATCATTAAACTATTCTTCGTTTTCTAAAAAAAAAAAATCTACATTTTGCATCTTGCTTTGACTGAACTCTTTTATTTCAGGTAACAATAAATGAAATCTTTTCAAAGTTGATGCTTTACTGAGCCATCTGACTTTTGAGAAATAAATAACGTCTTCATACTCACTGCCAACTTCTTCCAAATATCACTTGTAATCGAATAAATTTTATTTCTATCCATATTGAACTTTTCAATTGATAAATTAACTTGATCAAGTATATACCTGTCAAGTTGTTGTACCTTTCATACGGCATAAGTTCAACATTTCTTCAATTATATTAACGAAGTTATTAAACGTTGTTAAAAAGTAACGAACGATCAAGGTTTTAAAATACCGCTTCTTACAACGAATAAAAATGCTTAAGAAATCTTTTAAATTACAAACATTATTTCTAAATTACAAACATTATTTCTAAATTACAATTGATGCTTTAAAAAAAACAGCAGAGTGAAATTTTCAATCTACTTTCAGGCATTGCAATCGAAGCGATTGTCTGACGATCTTCAGTGAGGAAAATACTGCAAAATTATTTTTAATAAAAAAAAAGAATTAAATTAAAAACACATTGCAAATGTTTGTATAAATATTTGTAGTTTTATTTTCCACTCCCACATTTTATTTATTCAGGCAAATCAGAATTTAACGTTGGAAATTATTCAAACGCAGAAGCAAATTGCACTGGAGGCTCTCTAGGCCGGTAGCCGTGTATTGCGCGGGATTTAGTAACTGCGTGTTTCATCGAGAAACAACAACATGCGATTCTCTCTGGCCATTAATACTGCAATGATTTCGATCATAACATAAAAAAGCTCTCCATCTTTTGCCTTTTGCCTTACTAGACTAATTTATGGAAAAAACATTTTTCCTTTAATTGACAATCAGATACTTACAAGGTTCTGTTGGACATGTGAAACCACGAATGGCAGAACATTCTGGAAAATTAATTAAAAATTAACAGAGCAATTATTTCTGCAAATAAAAGAGGAGGTCACTTAAAGCATTGAATGAAGTCACAATTTGATAGCTAGCTAGCTAGCTAGATACATAGATAGATACATAGATAGATAGATAGATAGATAGATAGATAGATAGATAGATAGATAGATAGATAGATATGAAGCAACTAAGATAGATAGATAGATAGATAGATAGATAGATAGATAGATAGATAGATAGATAGATAGATATGAACAGACTGAGATAGAAATATACAAACATAGATTGACAGATACACATGAAGCGACTGAGATAGAAAATCGATAGATAAATATGAAGCGACTGAGATAGATAGATAGATAGATAGATAGATAGATAGATAGATAGATAGATAGATAGATATGAAACAACTAAGACAGATAGATAGATAGATAGATAGATAGATAGATAGATAGATAGATAGATATGAAGCAACTAAGATAGATAGATAGATAGATAGATAGATAGATAGATAGATAGATAGATATGAAGCAACTAAGACAGATAGATAGATAGATAGATAGATAGATAGATAGATAGATAGATAGATAGATAGATAGATAGATATTTTTTATTATTGTTTACTCTGTAGAAGGCCCAAGGGCCACTCAAGGTAGATGGTTACTGAAGAAGGTTATTGTATGGGCGGTAAGAAAAAGAGACAAGAAGCGCAGTTTATGAGACTACATGGTGTGGGGGAACGATTAACTCTAAACTTGAGGAGGTTAAGATTGGTCGAGAAAGCATTCTCTTTGAGTCGGTTCCACAAAGTAGCGGTTCATGGGAAGAAGCTGTTTGAATGGAACTTCCTCCTCACCAATGGAATACGAAGGAAACGAGGGTGATTCCAACCTGTTAACTTGGAATGGCGGGTCATAGTTGTGAGGGTTAGATTTGGTGGAACGGTGGCATGTAGCTCGTCTAAACATTTTCTATGGAAATAGCGATAGCGCAGCGAAAGGCTTGCGACATTTCGTGTGTGGGGGAAAATGCGATGCAGGGTGGAAAATAATGAGGTCGAGTAGACACTTTTGAACTCTATCAAGACTGGAAAGTAAAGACGCGCCGCCCTAACCTAGAAATGGCAGCAGGACTCCATTGCCTCTTGTAAAAACAAAGCATAGCAGGATGAGTCAGGTACTTACTGAAGCGGAACAAGGAACGGACCATTTTTCCAGCATCTTTAGCGATAGATCGTATATACGAGGATGGGCTTAAAAGTTCATATGCTGACTATGAAGGAGTTTACGCTAGAGCTGTGAAATTTTTCATCTTAAGTAAATCAGCTGCCAAGATCTGATCAACTAGATAAACCGTTGTATCATCTGCATAGATAGTCACTCAAGATCGGAGTATTCTTTTAAGAAAATAATTAATATAAAGCGAAAGAGACAAAGAGACGAGCATTGATCTGGTGGGCTTCGCTTGAATGACCATTAACAACGACCTTCATGAACCTACCTGTTAGGAATGACTTGATAATTTAGAAAACTCTTCCGGTGAGTTTGTGAAACCACCTCTTATGTTACATCATCAACGTCAAAGGCCTTCAATATATCTAATGTGTTCGGCCTGATTATGTATTTATATTCTACTGCCTCACTCATTCTGTGCGTAATGGGAGTTAGGCTATCAGCAGTGGACCTAGCAACGTGACATCCATATTGTTTGTCGCTTAGAAGACTGTCCCTCTTGAGAGGAATCAATATCTTATGTCATTATTGTCCCTTTGAGTTACACGTGCTATCCATTTTAGTTGTTACTGCTGTTGGTAATCCTCAAGTGATGTGGCTTCTGTTATTTGGTATCGTTATCTGTGATTATATAGCGCCAGTCTACGAGGTTCCTGAAAGGATGGTCCTCGCTAAGACTTATAGGAAATGTGTACGTGTATACGTGGATGTGTGTGTGTGTGAATGTGTAT
>OZ010610.1:28548251-28775751 GCA_963932145.1 Acanthosepion lycidas | reverse complement strand
TTTTTTTTCAAAAGCGCTTAGAGGAACCGAAAAAATCCCCAAGGCTTAGCATATTGCTGTTTCTGTTTCTGAATATTAAAACATAAAGTAACTGTGAAAATTAAAAGAGGTTAAATTTCAATGTATATTCACATCCTCATCAGAAGAATAACTTGAGAAAGATATTAGAATAATCAAGAATTTATACTGAAAACAAACCGCCTACATCCAGACTGAAAACAAATTCAGTAAATACGTATAAATAGAAGTATGTGCCCTCGCACCGGATTTATTCAACCGGTCCTGCGAGAGATAGAAGTCCTACCAGGATTTATTATTGGCAGCCACGATCTTGAGAATATAAGATAAACCGATGACACAGTGTTGATAGGAGAAGCAGAAAGGAAACTGCGGAAACGCAAAAAAAAAACAACAGAATGAAAGTGAGAAGGGACTAAGCATTAAATGTAAGACAGAGAGAATATCTAGTCGTCATCAAGAGAAGCAACCCAACGGTAATGGCGAGCGTATCCTAACTAAGCGTTCCTTAAATATATCACAACATGTGATGAAAAATGGGTTGTGGATGGCTATGTTCAACAGAAAAAACAGGACAGTGGCTTGACAAAGATAATTCTCTACGACCGACACCAAAAGCTAAGGTCTATGAAAAAAAGGTAAGGTTGTGTGTGTGTGTGATGGGATCATTGGGCTTTTATTCATTTATGCTTCTTCTACCGCAGTGAAACATTAAATGCACATTTATACTTCCAGCAGCTGCAATGTGTCCATAAATGTTTGATCAAAAATCGCCTACGCTCGTCAATGGGAAAAATGTTGGTCTTCGTTACAACACAAGGACGCATCCAACAAGAATAAAACAGAAAACAATTTTGGATCACGACTGGTCTGTTGTACCCAACCCGCAATATTTACCTGACCTTCCACCAACCAATTATTACCTTTTCTGATCGCTGAAAACCTTTTTACACCAAAATCTGCGAATTTAGATAAGCTGTCTGACGAGTGGCAAGAAATCATTGCAAATAATGGCGAATATACAATTCAATAAAATATCACTGTACTTTATTTTTTGAAGAATAAATTTGACAAAGATAAACGGAAAATATTTATGACTCTGACACGCTTGATGAACCCTGTAAGACTCTTTATATGACAACGGGTATTAATAATATTTTACAATATAGCTGCTCCCTAGTAGCTTACCACCACACATGATGCAGTCGCAATATCTCTTTTACCTCATTTTAATTAGCATCGCTGTGACTGTGACTGAATTATCATCATTATTATTATTATTATTATTATTATTATTATTATTATTATTATTATTATAAGATGACGATATTAGTTTTTAGATAAAAATTCTATTTAGTACGCCATTCAGTTTTGTTCCTCTTTAATGCAAACTTTCATCCGAAACATTCTTCAGTATTTCTCAGGTTTCCATTATGACTTCTTTTTTTTTTATTTCTTTCGTCCCCGTGTCTTCAACTAAAACATGGACTCCATCAAAAACCCACCGCGTTTTTCTTTTTCAAAAATGAACAAAAAGGAAGACATTAGCACGAAAAAAAATGCGGAGATTTATTAAAAACTTCATCTCAGAACTTTCGACAGTATGAGAAGTCCGAAGCATATATCGGTCGAATAAAATTATAGACATCTGCTTGAAAAATGTACGATTTTTATAGTTCTTCTCAGGATATTTGAAAATAAGTTTTCCTTTTTTTTTTTTTAATCTTTTTTTCCAGTTTTATTGTTTCCAGGTGTGTTGTCTTTATTCTCTTTAATCGGGGACGAAATCAATTATTTGATAAGATTTCTATTAATGGGAGAAAAAGAATAACTCTCTCATTCTCATTCTTCTGTTTTTAGTCGTCTCACCATCTTGATTCTCTCTTGTCTCTACCTCCGTTCCCCACTCCACTGCTGATTTCTGTGAAAGAATAGCTGCACTTTTTTATGCCCGACTCTCCCGGGAATTGACCGAAATAATGGTATTAACCTGATTTCATTTTCTCGCTCACCGACATATTTTCTGAGCTAATTTTTATTGATCTTTTCTACTTCGCCAACATACAGCAATTACCTATCAAAACAGAGGTCTGGTCCAACAGGGGACAATACAGAAAATATAAGACAATATAAAAGAGACCACTCTCTGCTTTCCATCAGCATGGCTGATGCTAACCTCCAGGAAAGTCACTCGTTGCGCCTTCTTGGCCTCACGTTCTCGGCTGACATGAAGTGAAAAGACTATATTGAATCCATTGCTAGGTCAACTGCTAAGAAAGTTGGTTCAATGCATCGTGCTGAACAGTTTTTTTTCTCTCCAGAGTCTATCTTGCATATATATAAGTCTACCATTTCTCCATGCGTAGAATATTGCTGACACATATGGTCCTGTACTCCTGTTACTTATATAGATCTCCTTGATAAAAATCCAAAGAAGAATCAGCAATTGGTCCTGATCTATAAGTCTACAATTCGTCCATGCTTATAATGTTGCTGACATATGGTCCGGTACTCCTGCTATTTTTCTATATCTCCTTGATAAAATTCAAAGAATTATAAGCTATATTATCGGCCCCGATCTGGCATCTCGGTTTCAGTCACTTTCCCTCCGCTGTAAAGTTGCCTGTTTGTGCCTTTTCTATAAATACTGTCAGGGTAATTGTACACGTTATCTCTTCGCTATGATGCCGAGACTTCGAATTTAAGCGCTGTACTAGACAGGCGACGAGATCTCATCAATTTACAGTTGAGCTGGCTAGATGTAGCCGTAAGTTTCTTTTCTAGAACTTATCACTTATAGATCATCCTACCAGCCCCATGCTTTCCAGCCAACTTTAATTTACTATCTACTGCCCTCATGATCACTCTTCCTCCGTTCTCTCTCCTTAGCAATGTTCCTGTTTCTAAATCTTCAAGCCCCAGTAACCCTTTGTGCCTCAGTGGCTTTACTGCCTTGCTTGAGGTGAACTAGATTAAAATAATAATAATAATAATATAGACAATATAAATAATATGAGACAATAACATAGATAATAGATTCAAGAATTACAAAAAAGTATATTTACCACATTTGGCTAGTCAAAATACTTAAAGCAACAAAAATACTGTAAATATACAACGCAGCCTTTGCCCTACCTTTCTATCAACCACCGAAGGATTCCCCCCCACACACACACACACGTTTCATTTCAAATCTTGATCTCGTCCTTGTGCACCGAAGGGTGGGACAGGACCTGCTGCATGTTCACAATATGACAAGATGAAAGATAAATGTCTCGTCGAGAAATAAGTAAGCCAACCCTGTCTGCCATATTATATATAGATTCAGGGCCTCGCCTGCTCGCCTGGGTCGGTAGGTAGTTGACACTTTGGACAACTTGGGTAGTGTTTTAACAGAGGATGGAATGTGTGACATTGAAATCCGAATGTGTATTAGGATAGCCCAGGTAGAATTCCAAAAGGTAAGCAGAGTAATAAGAAATAGGATAATTTTGCTAGAAACAAGGAAGAGTACTAAACTGCTACGTTATATCGGTCTTCCTGTATGGCAGTGAGTGCTGGACAATCTCCTCAAAGATGAAGAGGAAATTTGAAGCAACAGAAATGTGGTTCTGCAGAAGGATTCTGAGGATACCATGGACCGAACATGTGAACAACGACAAAGTTTTGGAGAAAATAGAAACAAAAAGGAATCTAATACTTAAAATCAAAAAGAGACAGCTAATGTTTCTGTGGCACATAATGGGGAAGGAGAGCTTGGAAAATCTGACACTCACGAGACAGATAGAGGGCAAGAGAGACAAAGGAAAACAATGTATGAAATAGTAAGCTTGACTAAATGGATAGTGGAACAGGAATAAGGAAAAATAACAGAAAGACAAAGTTTATTAAGAGCTACAAAAGACAGGAAGAGCTATGGTCGCCTACGTCCTGAGGGGACACAGCACAAAAAATTTCGATCTCATAGATCCACTCTTCCCCTATCAACCTCTCGCCTATCTACACATCCTGATGTGGTGGCTGGCAATACAAAAGAGTGGCACTGAAACCACGTGACGAACAAGTCCGTCTTCCACCGAGGGAGGACCAAAACTGACTCTGATTCCAAACATGACTGTTAAGATAGACCAGCACCCGGATACACCCTATTTCCGGTTTTTTTGTCACTTGATCTCAAAAAAAAACTCCATCCACTGATAGAATTGACAAATCGATCTGGTGGGTGGCCGTTCTTCGTTAGTGGAGCGATCCGAAATTAGATATTTGTTTCAAGACAATTGACAACAAAATAATACGATGACTATGACCATATATTCAGTTGCCTTTTAATTTAATCAAACTAAAACTTATCTTAAATAATAATTGTTCGTGCAAGCATTCATAACTCATAAAACTGAACAGGATCGGTCAGTCTGAATGTCTAAAGAGCTTACGTAAAAGAAACGTTAACGAAAAATAACTGCTTCATATCAGCGGGGGTAGGTTACTCAGACGGCACTGCCAGACAAGAACGTTTCTCTAAGAATGTCAGTGATTAGGAAATTTTATATAAACATGAACACGAGAAAGTATCATCAGGTACAAGAGAGGAAGTCGGCAGAGAGATAAGCAAAGAATTCGGCTTTCAACGCGCAAGAAAGTTTAGTTGTTAACAATAAAAAGACTAAGTCGACTTTTATCGGCAGCCATCCCACCTCTCATACTTGGTTACACGATTGATTTAAATTGAAGACGTTCCGAATTTTCATACGAATAAAACGAAAAACGTTTTCATATTTACTTTGTTCAGCTGACAACAACAAAACAAATTCTTCAACCATGTTCGAAACGGAAATATCACCTATTAAGATGTATCTTAAACGACATCAAAGCAACACAACAATTTCAACCCCAAGACAACAGAATCTGAATCAGAGTTTTCATTTACTTTCTGCCAACTCGCAAGCTGGGCCGTTGTTTACAACTAGACCTAATAAACTGCCCTTGAACGCGTGTATTGAATTAATTTGTTTTTAAAAATTTGCTAGATTAAAATCGTAAATATATGAACAACCTAGTAAAGTAGGAATGTCTAAATGGATTAAATATTTGGTTCATGTCGTTGGGAGGGGTTCGAGTAATTGTGTGCTCAGTTCCTGCATCACTTAGTATAGGATTAGACTAGGTGCAAACAGAACTAGCATCATCATCATCATCATCATCATCAGGTTGAGATTTCTTCCCAGATTCTCCTGACTCGTTCCTTCCAACCATTTCTGTCAGACATCGCCATCGGCATGTCCTCCAGATGGCATCCAGAGTCATTTACAAGTTGGTCAATTTAGGTGTGATGAGGTCTTCCAACCGATCTTTCGCCGTGCAATGGGTTCCATACGAGGATGTCACTCACAAATTTTGGCTTACTTCTCCAGTGAGTGAACAGCTCTCTCTCTCTCTCTCTTTCTCTCTCTCTCTCTCACTCTCTCTCTCTCTCTCTCTCTCTCTCTCTCTCTCTCTCTCTGGAGGAAGGTGTCTATACAGGCGTTTCTTTTGGTGTTTCTTCCAGCTGATGTCCAATGCGACTCGTAACATCCTTGTGTATGTTCTGTCAAGTGATGCTTCTTGGTGTTTCGTCAATATCCATGTTGCTGAGCCGGAGCTCAAGACAGATTCTACCGTGGCCTCTTAAGTTTGTCAGAGAGGGAGGACTTGCTAATTTCGATGTCTCTCTCCGTTGACTGGATGTTGCTACCGAGGTAAACAAATTCCTGGACGGATTTAATGTTGTTGACGTATTTCGACTTAATTTCTTCTTCTTGGTTGTAGCTGATAAATTCTGTTTTGCCAGCATTAATGTAGAGACCAATCTCGCTTGCCGCTTCTTCAATGAGATGAAGAAGTTTGGTAGCCTTATCAATTTTGTCTGACAACAAGGCAAGGTCATCTGCGTAATCTACCGTCCCTTATTGTTTTTACTGGGTGACGTGAAGTAACAACAACTGAACAGTACTAACAAGTAAGAGCAAAACGAGACATGCCCCTAGATATAGACAGCAGAATGAGAATAGATTAAATAAATGGTTCAGTTCGAAATTCTCTGAAGGATGGACAGACACCTGAAGAAGGCCAAAAAACACATTGATGAAACGTTGTGGCAATAACAGCGAAGATGAGGATATTAGTCCAAATATAAATAATGTATATAATGATGACTCGTCATCGCAGAAATTCAGATGGAATCTATAAGAATTAATCTTAGTAAGCATTTATGATAAATGCTGACAGGTCTTCATCATGATATGGAGACGCGTGTTTGGAGAATAATCGGCAAGCAGAGTTCAAACTCAGGTTGGGTTTATTTTGTCCTAATTCCTTTGATGAGTCCATCACTCCCAATAGGCCAGATGCAAAGAATGTATCGCGCTCTGTGCAAATAGCATGAGATGAAGACGACTTTAGCGTCGAAAGTTAATTCATTTGAGAAAAGCTACTCTGAAAAACAACCTATAGCTTGGCTGTTTCAGGTTGTCGAGCTACAAAGGACATCAACGTTAAAGATTGAACACTGTGTGCGCGAGCTGAGTTCCAATTTAAAAACACCTAGGCCAGAATGAAAAGCATGAAAATGAAGACCACAATATACTGATCATTACAAGAAATGAACAACCCGGTCATCATTGATCGTTAGATCGTAATTTTTAATCGAAAGTACTGACTTTTTTACTTACCTTTATTATGTAAGAGCAAGAAAAAGCCTTGGAAATAATCCGCAATTGTGTCCGAGTTTTATCCTGACGCGAAAAATATTTCATTATATTATAGTAATCTTATAAATAGTAAAACAACAGTGTGATTATAGAAGTAAGACATCCGGAAAATAATTTATGTTTAGATTAATAATTATTTAGGAAATAAAGAAACTCGATCTCTTGACCACTGTTCATTCTTTGAGGAAGCTATGTCATAACAAACTTAGCTGAAATCTTCGGTAAAACTTTGTATCTATAGACGGAGAAGGTGGGAGATGAACAGAATGCGATAGAAAGATAGATAATGAACAGAATTAGATAGATAGATAGATAGATAGATAGATAGATAGATAGATAGATAGATAGATAGATAGATAGATGCAGCAAGAATTCAATCAAACATAATTTATTAAATTCGTCTGACACATTATATCACCTTAATATTTTATTGTATTTTTCTAATTTTCAAATAAGATGTCGCACACCCAAATCAGAATTGTGGCTAAACTCTCCAAAATTTACGTTTTTGTTCCGTTTTTGTTCATGTACTCGCCCATTATAAGGAACTAAATGCTGTCAATATGTAGACAAGATTCTATTGGTTACATCATGGCATTTTGCAACGCTTCAATTTGAATTTAATATAGCGTATATGTGACGTCATATGAATATCGGTTTCACTGATTTCTCAAAATGGTTGAGTTAAAAGTTGAGTTCTTCATCGAAATACTCAACGAATACAGCTTACAATTCACAATAGAAGAGGTGGACTAATGTTTTGCTCTAGTATTGTAGGTAGCAAAATTTAAAAACCGATGATGGCTCAAAATAAATGCAGAGAATTATAGTCAGATTGCGGACAAGACGGTTTTTGAGTGATTTAAGGTGATTTAAGTTAATAAGTAAATTCATGCAAGACAATGTTCCTTCATATTCTACAAAGAATAATATCTCCTATTGTTCACTTCGCAAGACACCAAATTAATGGAATCGTCTCCTAATCTAATATAAAACTTCTGATCTAACATTAAAAAGATGTCTACGATTAGAAAATAATATTCAAGGAAGATATATCTCTGTTGCAAATAATGTTTAAATTGAAATCGTAGAATTAGGACGGTAAAAGGCTATAAAACATCAAGGATCTTCTACTAAGATGTGAAATAATAAAATAATTCTTTATTCTTATATATGAGATATAGTGTTAATCAAATAACTGTTTTTGTTGTCTATATATTTGATATTTATTCGGAAACATTTATTTTGTATTTAATTTGTTTACATAATAAAATATGACACGTTATTATCAATATTAGGTTTAAATATTATAGACTGAAATATCAATATTAAGTTTAAATATTATAGACTGAAATATCAATATTAGGTTTAAATATTATAGACTGAAATATCAATATTAAGTTTAATTATTATAGACTGAAATATCAATATTAGGTTTAAATATTATAGACTGAAATATCAATATTAAGTTTAAATATTATAAACTGAAATATCAATATTAAGTTTAAATATTAGAGACGGAAATACCAATATTAGGTTTAAATATTATAGACTGAAATATCAATATTAGCTTTAATTATTATGGACTGAAATATCAATATTAAGTTTAAATATTATAGGCTGAAAAATCAACATTAAGTTTAAATATTATAGGCTGAAATATCAATATTAGGTTTAAATATTATAGGCTGAAATATCAATATTAGGTTTAAATATTATAGACTGAAATATCAATATTAGGTTTAAATATTATAGGCTGAAATATCAATATTAAGTTTAAATATTATAGGCTGAAATATCAATATTAGGTTTAAATATTATAGACTGAAATATCAATATTAGGTTTAAATATTATAGACTGAAATATCCATATTAAGTTTAAGTTTAATTATTATAGACTGAAATATTAATATTAGGTTTAAATATTATAAACTGAAATATCAACATTAAATTTAAATATTATAGGCTGAAATATCAATATTAGGTTTAAATAATATAGACTGAAATATCAATATTAAGTTTAATTATTATAGACTGAAATATCAATATTAGGTTTAAATATTATAAACTGAAATATCAATATTTAGTTTAATTATTATAGACTGAAATATCAATATTAGGTATAAATATTATAGACTGAAATATCAATATTAAGTTTAAATATTATAGACTGAAATATCAATATTAGGTTTAAATATTATAGACTGAAATATCAATATTAGGTTTAAATATTATAGACTGAAATATCAATATTAGGTTTACATATTATAGACTGAAATATCAATATTAAGTTTAAATATTATAGACTGAAATATCAATATTAGGTTTAAATATTATAGACTGAAATATCAATATTAAGTTTAATTATTATAGACTGAAATATCAATATTAGGTTTAAATATTATAGACTGAAATATCAATATTAAGTTTAATTATTATAGACTGAAATATCAATATTAGGTTTAAATATAGACTGAAATATCAATATTAAGTTTAAATATTATAGACTGAAATATCAATATTAGGTTTAAATATTATAGAATGAAATATCAATATTAGGTTTAAATACTATAGACTGAAATATCAATATTAGGTTTAAATATCATAGACTGAAATATCAATATTAGGTTTAAATATTATAGACTGAAATATCAATATTAGGTTTAAATATTATAGACTGAAATATCAATATTAAGTTTAAATATTATAGACTGAAATATCAATATTAGGTTTAAATATTATAGACTGAAATATCAATATTAAGTTTAATTATTATAGACTGAAATATCAATATTAGGTTTAAATATTATAGACTGAAATATCAATATTAAGTTTAAATATTATAGACTGAAATATCAATATTAGGTTTAAATATTATAAACTGAAATATCAATATTAAGTTTAATTATTATAGACTGAAATATCAATATTAGGTTTAAATATTATAGACTGAAATATCAATATTAAGTTTAATTATTATAGACTGAAATATCAATATTAGGTTTAAATATTATAGACTGAAATATCAATATTAAGTTTAAATATTATAGACTGAAATATCAATATTAGGTTTAAATATTATAGACTGAAATATCAATATTAAGTTTAATTATTATAGACTGAAATATCAATATTAGGTTTAAATATTATAGACTGAAATATCAATATTAGGTTTAAATATTATAGACTGAAATATCAATATTAAGTTTAATTATTATAGACTGAAATATCAATATTAGGTTTAAATATTATAGACTGAAATATCAATATTAGGTTTAAATATTATAGGCTGAAATATCAATATTAGGTTTAAATATTATAGACTGAAATATCAATATTAGGTTTAAATATTATAGACTGAAATATCAATATTAGGTTTAAATATTATAGACTGAAATATCAATATTAAGTTTAAATATTATAAACTGAAATATCAATATTAGGTTTAAATATTATAGACTGAAATATCAATATTAAGTTTAATTATTATAGACTGAAATATCAATATTAGGTTTAAATATTATAGACAGAAATATCAATATTAAGTTTAAATATTATAGACTGAAATATCAATATTAGGTTTAAATATTATAGACGGAAATATCAATATTAAGTTTAATTATTATAGACTGAAATATCAATATTAAGTTTAAATATTATAGACTGAAATATCAATATTAGCTTTAAATATTATAGACTGAAATATCAATATTAAGTTTAAATATTATAGACTGAAATATCAATATTAGCTTTAAATATTATAGACTGAAATATCAATATTAAGTTTAAATATTATAGACGGAAATACCAATATTAGGTTTAAATATTATAGACTGAAATATCAATATTAGCTTTAATTATTATGGACTGAAATATCAATATTAAGTCTATTATAGGCTGAAATATCTATATTAGGTTTAAATATTATAGGCTGAAATATCAATATTAGGTTTAAATATTATAGACTGAAATATCAATATTAGGTTTAAATATTATAGGCTGAAATATCAATATTAGGTTTAAATATTATAGACTGAAATATCAATATTAGGTTTAAATATTATAGGCTGAAATATCAATATTAGGTTTACATATTATAGACTGAAATATCAATATTAGGTTTAAATATTATAGACTGAAATATCCATATTAAGTTTAAGTTTAATTATTATAGACTGAAATATCAATATTAGGTTTAAATATTATAAACTGAAATATCAACATTAAGTTTAAATATTATAGGCTGAAATATCAATATTAGGTTTAAATATTATAGACTGAAATATCAATATTAGGTTTAAATATTATAGACTGAAATATCCATATTAAGTTTAAGTTTAATTATTATAGACTGAAATATCAATATTAGGTTTAAATATTATAAACTGAAATATCAACATTAAGTTTAAATATTATAGGCTAAAATATCAATATTAGGTTTAAATATTATAAACTGAAATATCAACATTAAGTTTAAATATTATAGGCTGAAATATCAATATTAGGTTTAAATATTATAGACTGAAATACCAATATTAGGTTTAAATATTATACACTGAAATATCAATATTAGCTTTAATTATTATGGACTGAAATATCAATATTAAGTTTAAATATTATAGGCTGAAATATCAATATTAAGTTTAAATATTATAGGCTGAAATATCAATATTAGGTTTAAATATTATAGGCTGAAATATCAATATTAGGTTTAAATATTATAGACTGAAATATCAATATTAGGTTTAAATATTATAGGCTGAAATATCAATATTAAGTTTAAATATTATAGGCTGAAATATCAATATTAGGTTTAAATATTATAGACTGAAATATCAATATTAGGTTTAAATATTATAGACTGAAATATCCATATTAAGTTTAAGTTTAATTATTATAGACTGAAATATTAATATTAGGTTTAAATATTATAAACTGAAATATCAACATTAAATTTAAATATTATAGGCTGAAATATCAATATTAGGTTTAAATAATATAGACTGAAATATCAATATTAAGTTCAATTATTATAGACTGAAATATCAATATTAGGTTTAAATATTATAAACTGAAATATCAATATTTAGTTTAATTATTATAGACTGAAATATCAATATTAGGTTTAAATATTATAGACTGAAATATCAATATTAAGTTTAAATATTATAGACTGAAATATCAATATTAGGTTTAAATATTATAGACTGAAATATCAATATTAGGTTTAAATATTATAGACTGAAATATCAATATTAGGTTTAAATATTATAGACTGAAATATCAATATTAAGTTTAAATATTATAGACTGAAATATCAATATTAGGTTTAAATATTATAGACTGAAATATCAATATTAAGTTTAATTATTATAGACTGAAATATCAATATTAGGTTTAAATATTATAGACTGAAATATCAATATTAAGTTTAATTATTATAGACTGAAATATCAATATTAGGTTTAAATATAGACTGAAATATCAATATTAAGTTTAAATATTATAGACTGAAATATCAATATTAGGTTTAAATATTATAGAATGAAATATCAATATTAGGTTTAAATACTATAGACTGAAATATCAATATTAGGTTTAAATATCATAGACTGAAATATCAATATTAGGTTTAAATATTATAGACTGAAATATCAATATTAGGTTTAAATATTATAGACTGAAATATCAATATTAAGTTTAAATATTATAGACTGAAATATCAATATTAGGTTTAAATATTATAGACTGAAATATCAATATTAAGTTTAATTATTATAGACTGAAATATCAATATTAGGTTTAAATATTATAGACTGAAATATCAATATTAAGTTTAAATATTATAGACTGAAATATCAATATTAGGTTTAAATATTATAAACTGAAATATCAATATTAAGTTTAATTATTATAGACTGAAATATCAATATTAGGTTTAAATATTATAGACTGAAATATCAATATTAAGTTTAATTATTATAGACTGAAATATCAATATTAGGTTTAAATATTATAGACTGAAATATCAATATTAAGTTTAAATATTATAGACTGAAATATCAATATTAGGTTTAAATATTATAGACTGAAATATCAATATTAAGTTTAATTATTATAGACTGAAATATCAATATTAGGTTTAAATATTATAGACTGAAATATCAATATTAGGTTTAAATATTATAGACTGAAATATCAATATTAAGTTTAATTATTATAGACTGAAATATCAATATTAGGTTTAAATATTATAGACTGAAATATCAATATTAGGTTTAAATATTATAGGCTGAAATATCAATATTAGGTTTAAATATTATAGACTGAAATATCAATATTAGGTTTAAATATTATAGACTGAAATATCAATATTAGGTTTAAATATTATAGACTGAAATATCAATATTAAGTTTAAATATTATAGACTGAAATATCAATATTAAGTTTAATTATTATAGACTGAAATATCAATATTAGGTTTAAATATTATAGACTGAAATATCAATATTAAGTTTAAATATTATAGACTGAAATATCAATATTAGGTTTAAATATTATAGACGGAAATATCAATATTAAGTTTAATTATTATAGACTGAAATATCAATATTAAGTTTAAATATTATAGACTGAAATATCAATATTAAGTTTAAATATTATAGACTGAAATATCAATATTAGGTTTAAATATTATAGACTGAAATATGAATATTAGCTTTAAATATTATAGACTGAAATATCAATATTAAGTTTAAATATTATAGACGGAAATACCAATATTAGGTTTAAATATTATAGACTGAAATATCAATATTAGCTTTAATTATTATGGACTGAAATATCAATATTAAGTTTAAATATTATAGGCTGAAATATCAATATTAGGTTTAAATATTATAGGCTGAAATATCAATATTAGGTTTAAATATTATAGACTGAAATATCAATATTAGGTTTAAATATTATAGGCTGAAATATAAATATTAGGTTTAAATATTATAGACTGAAATATCAATATTAGGTTTAAATATTATAGGCTGAAATATCAATATTAGGTTTAAATATTATAGACTGAAATATCAATATTAGGTTTAAATATTATAGACTGAAATATCCATATTAAGTTTAAGTTTAATTATTATAGACTGAAATATCAATATTAGGTTTAAATATTATAAACTGAAATATCAACATTAAGTTTAAATATTATAGGCTGAAATATCAATATTAGGTTTAAATATTATAGACTGAAATATCAATATTAGGTTTAAATATTATAGACTGAAATATCCATATTAAGTTTAAGTTTAATTATTATAGGCTGAAATATCAATATTAGGTTTAAATATTATAGACTGAAATATCAATATTAGCTTTAATTATTATGGACTGAAATATCAATATTAAGTTTAAATATTATAGGCTGAAATATCAATATTAGGTTTAAATATTATAGGCTGAAATATCAATATTAGGTTTAAATATTATAGACTGAAATATCAATATTAGGTTTAAATATTATAGGCTGAAATATAAATATTAGGTTTAAATATTATAGACTGAAATATCAATATTAGGTTTAAATATTATAGGCTGAAATATCAATATTAGGTTTAAATATTATAGACTGAAATATCAATATTAGGTTTAAATATTATAGACTGAAATATCCATATTAAGTTTAAGTTTAATTATTATAGACTGAAATATCAATATTAGGTTTAAATATTATAAACTGAAATATCAACATTAAGTTTAAATATTATAGGCTGAAATATCAATATTAGGTTTAAATATTATAGACTGAAATACCAATATTAGGTTTAAATATTATAGACTGAAATATCAATATTAGCTTTAATTATTATGGACTGAAATATCAATATTAAGTTTAAATATTATAGGCTGAAATATCAACATTAAGTTTAAATATTATAGGCTGAAATATCAATATTAGGTTTAAATATTATAGGCTGAAATATCAATATTAGGTTTAAATATTATAGACTGAAATATCAATATTAGGTTTAAATATTATAGGCTGAAATATCAATATTAAGTTTAAATATTATAGGCTGAAATATCAATATTAGTTTTAAATATTATAGACTCAAATATCAATATTAGGTTTAAATATTATAGACTGAAATATCCATATTAAGTTTAAGTTTAATTATTATAGACTGAAATATCAATATTATGTTTAAATATTATAAACTGAAATATCAACATTAAGTTTAAATATTATAGACTGAAATATCAATATTAGGTTTAAATATTATAGACTGAAATATCAATATTAAGTTTAAATATTATAGACTGAAATATCAATATTAGGTTTAAATATTATAGACTGAAATATCAATATTAAGTTTAATTATTATAGACTGAAATATCAATATTAGGTTTAAATATTATAGACTGATATATCAATATTAGGTTTAAATATTATTGACTGAAATATCAATATTAAGTTTAATTATTATAGACTGAAATATCAATATTAGGTTTAAATATTATAGACTGAAATATCAATATTAGGTTTAAATATTATAGACTGAAATATCAATATTAGGTCTAAATATTATAGACTGAAATATCAATATTAGGTTTAAATATTATAGACTGAAATATCAATATTAGGTTTAAATATTATAGACTGAAATATCAATATTAGGTTTAAATATTATGGACTGAAATATCAATATTAAGTTTAATTATTATAGACTGAAATATCAATATTAGGTTTAAATATTATAGACTGAAATATCAATATTAAGTTTAAATATTATAGACTGAAATATCAATATTAGGTTTGAATATTATAGACTGAAATATCAATATTAAGTTTAATTATTATAGACTGAAATATCAATATTAGGTTTAAATATTATAGACTGAAATATCAATATTAAGTTTAAATATTATAGACTGAAATATCAATATTAGGTTTAAATATTATAGACTGAAACATCAATATTAAGTTTAATTATTATAGACTGAAATATCAATATTAGGTTTAAATATTATAGACTGAAATATCAATATTAAGTTTAAATATTATAGACTGAAATATCAATATTAGGTTTAAATATTATAGACTGAAATATCAATATTAGCTTTAAATATTATAGACTGAAATATCAATATTAAGTTTAAATATTATAGACTGAAATATCAATATTAGCTTTAAATATTATAGACTGAAATATCAATATTAAGTTTAAATATTATAGACGGAAATACCAATATTAGGTTTAAATATTATAGACTGAAATATCAATATTAGCTTTAATTATTATGGACTGAAATATCAATATTAAGTTTAAATATTATAGGCTGAAATATCAACATTAAGTTTAAATATTATAGGCTGAAATATCAATATTAGGTTTAAATATTATCGCTGAAATATCAATATTAGGTTTAAATATTATAGACTGAAATATCAATATCAGGTTTAAATATTATAGGCTGAAATATCAATATTAAGTTTAAATATTATAGGCTGAAATATCAATATTAGGTTTAAATATTATAGACTGAAATATCAATATTAGGTTTAAATATTATAGACTGAAATATCCATATTAAGTTTAAGTTTAATTATTATAGACTGAAATATCAATATTAGGTTTAAATATTATAAACTGAAATATCAACATTAAGTTTAAATATTATAGGCTGAAATATCAATATTAGGTTTAAATATTATAGACTGAAATATCAATATTAGGTTTAAATATTATAGACTGAAATATCCATATTAAGTTTAATTATTATAGACTGAAATATCAATATTAGGTTTAAATATTATAGACTGAAATATCAATATTAGGTTTAAATATTATAGACTGAAATATCAATATTAGGTTTAAATATTATAGACTGAAATATCAATATTAGGTTTAAATATTATAGACTGAAAGTCACATGATGAATTGCTCGAATAAATATATCCTGAGAATTTTAATACGAATGTTATAATGAAAAATTTCACTTAATAAACTCTAACATAGTTTATCTGGTAAGGGAGCGTTCTTGTTTTCGTATGTGTGCTTTGTTGTATATGATTATGTATATATGTATATGATTATGTATATATGTATATGATTATGTATATATGTATATGATTATGTATATATGTAAACATAGACACGCGCACGCACAGAGAGAGTGAGAGAGAGGGAGAACAAAAAACAAGCAATTGTTAATTAAGCGGTTAATTTTTCTAAATTCCAAATCTTTGAATTTTTGAAAAATGTGTTGATCTTACACCACAACGAAAGCGTTCATATTAAGAATGTTTGTTCATTCCATACAGCAGCGTGGGGGTAAAATCGGTGATGAATTAGAATTGTCGTATGCGGCTCAGCTTAGATGATACCGGGGTGGAATTTGCAATTAGAGGTCTTCAATAATGACACGTGCATCAGCGTCTTGGTCCTTATTTTAAAAACGGTTAATTTTTTTGGAGTTTCTACAACACGTAAAATGTATATAAATGTCTATATACGTACATCATGCTCTAAAGGTTTTCATAACCGTAGGTGATAGGGGAAACAAGTCTATAAAAAGCTTCCGTGGCATGCGTCCCAAATAGCCAAATAACCAAGTCCAGCTCCAAGCCGGAGAATGGATGAAGGCGGAAAACTGTCGGCTCATAACCAGCTGCTTCGGGTTGATGAAACTTGACAGCCCAGGGAGGCAGTCCATCTAGGAGAAGGAAACCCCTAATTTGCAACCTCCACTACCATACGGTTATATCCAAAATACAGAATGAAGCTATGGAAGTAAATCCAGACAGAAAACCTGGACTGGCGCCCCAATGACTGTTGGCTGTCAACAATGACAACTTTCTAGCAACTCCTGCCGCCAAGCCGTCTCCAAATGTATTCCTTTGGATCTTGTCGGTACGGCCGAGAGGGGTGGGGCATGTAGTCTGGGTAGCACACGGTGTCTATATACTATCGCTAGTCTGAGAGAAGAAAAACTGAATTCAAACCCCCTGCTGCCTGGGAGGTCTTGCCTCATTAGCGTCTGAGAAGAGGGGCTGGTTAACTTCAGCAACCCTAGGTGCAAAAGGAACCGGCATACCATTGCACTATTTCTGCCTTGAATGTCACCATGAACCACAACCATATAATGGATGGAATTGGTAACTACAGCGGCGCAAAAGCACTAACGGAATAAATGAATGAATGTCAAGTTTGAAACTGTACTTATGTCATTGATAACTGCATACTATTATGAAATAAGAAAAAGAACAACATTAGTAATACGCAGTTATCAATGACATAATAAGCAATAATTCAAGTAAGAGATATTATTGCTAAAAATAGAAAAAATCGGATTATACCAAACAAAGAAAATCGCTATGTCATGACGTCATACGTTCATCAGCCAATCAGAGAAGCAAAGCGACAAATTTCAAACGAATCTCTTTTGTTCAACAAGATGACTATATATATGTAAAGTGCTAGACATGAGATGGGAGGATGTTTATAAGTTCCCCAGCGTCGGCTGTCATCCTAAAACACCACAGATACATATACACGATACATAAATGCATTATTCTGGAAATACATAATGTGATGGAGAAACTTGGAGGGCGTTTGTTTTATTCTGATTGATTCATATTAGAAACCTTTGGAACAAATATTGAAAAAATAAAACTAACCTTTGTGTCAAAGTATAGACTAAACTGTTCGGGACTGTTAAAATGTTGAGGGCAAATCTTGTGTAAAATTCCATAAATGCAACCATCGAAATCTGCTTCTCGCCACCCTGAAAAGCCGAAAAAAAAAGAAAGGATAATTTGAATTTCACTAAAATTTGCAATTTCCGATTATTAAAAGTTAGTAAAAAAATATTTAACACTATAAATATGGAACTCGATATTTGCAAAACTGATGGAAAAGATTGATTTTATTCTTCAGTTTTCCCACCCCAGCAGGAATAAATGATTTCCTTCAATTCCCAATCGATACGATCAAATTATTTCCACAAGTCCTCCCCACTCCACGTAATATTTTATCATGTGCAGTCGAGAAATCTTAATAAAGGAAATGTGCTTAATATAAGATTTTTCGAAGGTGCAAACCAACAGATGTCATATGGGACGTCTATTTCAGTTACGAAGTATCCGATATAATAACGTTTGAAGTAAAAAAAAATCTTTACACACACACACACACACACATATATATATATATATATATATATATATATATATATATATATATATATATATATATATATATATAGTTAAATTCCCAGATCAATTATGTGGACAAGACAGATTGGTATGAAATGACAATTGGAAAAAAATCTTAGATTTTGCCGACGCGTTTCGTCTTCCGACTTTTTCAAGGCAAAAATGAAATCAAAATGTTTTTGTTGTTATAGTTACATTTAAAATCCAATTTAAAAAAAAAACGTCTATCTTTTTAAATTTGGAATTTTTAATGTAACTATAACAGCAAAAACATTTCGATTTCATTTTTGTCTTGAAAAAGTCAGAAGACGAAACACGCCGGCAAAACCTAAGATTTTTTCCAATTGTCGTTTTATACCATATATATATATATATATATATATATATATATATATAGAGAGAGAGAGAGAGAGAGAGAAATGTGTGTGAACATAAAATAAATAACGAGATATTAGCAACATATACATATACAAGTGAGCAAATAACTATTTATTTAATCAAAGCTGTAAGCAAAACAGTGATCAATTTATTAGGTTGGTGCAAAAATAATTTCGTTTTCTCACATATGTTACTATGTGAGAAAACGACATTATCTTTGCACGAACCTAATAGTTAAATAAAGTATATATTAATAAATATACATATACCTACGTTGGTATATGTGTATTTATTTATATATATATATATATATATATATATATATATATATATATATATATATATATATATTATACTTTATCCCATATATTTATGGGATAAAGTAATCAATATCAGAAACAGAGCGTATGTAAATATAAATATAAAAGTGAACATTGAAGTCAACACTCAGAGGCAACAGGCTGTTTCAAGCTAGACGCGAATCGCGGCCGGACGATTGCGTCTGCCTGTTGCCGCTGAGTGTTGACTTCAATGTTCACCTTTATATATATATATATATATATATATATATATATATATATATATATATATATATTACATGAATCATTCATACAAAAACAGATATAGAAGTTAATGATTTAAATGGCGAGAATACATCTTCGCAAACAATTTTAATAAAGTACATTAACCCCGAACTTGTATATGAATGTTATGCTCCCTGTTTATAAATTTCAGTTGCATAAGGTCTTTTTTTAGTTTTTTACAAGCTTTCGTCTGTTCCTATAGACATACTCAGGTATGGAAATAATACTATTAACGCTCTATTTTTAATATTGAGCACTATATGAAAAAATTGGCTTCCCTTAAATTTTGCATTAAATCTTCATAATATATATATATATATATATATATATATATATATATATATATATATATATAAAGTTCTATCAAATCTGCTCCTTCACTCGGTTTTCTAAAAACGTTACAAGGTTTGAAGTGTCAGACATTTTAGCAACACTCGTATTTTTTCAGTCTAAAAGAGTAAAAACATTGTTTAGCATTTGCTATGAAGAAGAGAAGCATAAGAAGAAACAAAAGCAAACATCAGCAGAAGCAGTCTGGCGAGTTCTTTTCTTCTTCTTCTTCTTCTTTAAAGACGCTGACAAATGAAAGAAGGAAACTGTGAAAGCAAAGTCACCATTTTGCGTGTGAACTTGTTCAGGCATTAAAAAATAAAACAATCCTCTTGGCTTTCAGACGTTGGCTCACCTGAACAATCTTTAGGCACACGGTGATTAAGTAACATTTTGGCGGGAACAGTGTAATGTTGTTGTTGTTATTTCAGGTGGGGAAGAGAGCGTATAGGGTAGAAACTTTCAAGAAAAAAACAGAAAAAGAGGAAGAGATTACAGTGTGGCAACGTTAGGTCAAGGGAGGGATGACCAATGAAAAACTTGTTGCCCATTGTAATTATAGTGTGTGATTACATTGTCAGTAAAACAAAGTCAAAAACAAAATTGAAACAGATCTTAAGGAAAACAATGAATTACAACTGAACGAAATGGTTAGGTAAAAGATACCGACATTATGCAGTATGTATATATATATATATATATATATATATATATATATATATATATATATATATAGAGAGAGAGAGAGAGAGAGAACAATCAATTTTATAGAGAACAGCATACATATATATACAATATACACTTAAAGAAATATACACACACACATATATATATATATACATATATATATATATATATATATATATATATATATATATATGCGAGGAGGTGCTGAAAATAAATATCGCAGATTTTAAACAATATATATATATATATATATATATATATATATATAAGGGGATGCTGAAATTTTTTCAGTTCAACCCTCTTCCTAAATTCTGAAAAAATATCCAAAAAGTTTTTATGTCTAAGACATTCTTGTTATATATATATAAAGACATTTTATGGTTTATACATTCTTTTTATAGATACAAATATTTAAGTAAATGCTCTGTTTATAATAAACAGTATTAAACAACATTTACCGGCCTAAATGTCCGAGAAATCTTTACAGAAAATATTCTTCCTGCGGCAGGATTCGAGCCTGTATCCTATACGGAACCGTCATTTAGCTTGACGTGCCGTTAACCGATTTGGCCACAGAGGCGCTTTCGCTTAGCAAGGTCGAATTTACTGTATTTAAACTTCAATCTTCCATGAATCTCTCATGTACATTCATATCTGCTCATGGCGTATAAAATCTAAACAAATGACGTCACACATTATGTCGGACTTTGTCCATTTCATAATATATATATATATATATATATATATATATATATATATATATATATATATATATATATATATATATATATATCACAAGGAAAAATATAGGAAAAATATTAATTAAATTCATTCACAAACAGTAGCCCCGCCAACTAACCACTTTCCACAAGATATTCAACAGAATCACAGTAGCAACCTTCTGCATTTGCACCGAGAACTTGGCACAAATAATTTTAAAAAAGCACAATTTAAAAATAACAAACAAATCCAACCCACTGGGCTTACGGCCATATGACGTTGAAACACCGTTTCTCATACAATCACCGAAGTTAACCAACGTCAAGCCTGGTCAGTATCGAGATGGGTGACCATTTGGGAATGCCAGGTGCTGTAAGCTTGGATGGTGGTGCAATGGATAATGGTTCGAAATCGTTAATCGGTGTGCCGATTTTCCAATTCTAATTCGTTATATTCACTTATGCACAAATCCCTATAAGAAAGGCATGAAACCACCTATTCCCCCAGCTATTGGTTAATTAGTAAAACATTGTATCACTAAATCATTATTATCTCCAAAAACATTCTCACAATCTAAAAATATTTTCTGGCTCTAAATAACCTGCAAAGGGTTGATAAGCCGTAAAAGACAAATCAATCAACCAAACAAACCGACCGGGAACGGCAAAACAAAGAACAATGGAATATCAGATTCATGCAACAAGTGATCTTCATTCTATGCGTCTCCCCTCCTTTATCGGGCTCTATATATAGTCCTCTGGTGGATTAAAAGGGTTTGGGGAAGGAGGAAACCATTCTTTACCAGTTGTTTAATGATAATTATGGGTGATATGAATGTTTATTTTATTTATATATTTACTTATTATTTTATTTCATTTATATAATTCATCTAATTAGTTATTTTTATGCTTTTCTTTCGTATGTTTTTCTTTGGTGCTAAAATTTGGTATTTGAGATTACAAGGTTTTGGTTATAGGACTTTATTTAGTCTTTTTTATCCTGATGTGGTTGTAGGTAACGTAATATGAATCCAAATGCAGACGTGAAAAAAATGTCTCCTAACTTTGAGGTCGTTTTATTAACCAATTCTGTTCTTCCCAGAAACCAAAATCTGAGTGAGACACCCTGCAAGAGCCACTCCGTTTCGCGAGGCTCGTCCCTTAATCGAGACGCAATCGCGCCAATCCTCCGAAGGAACGCCATCGAATGAGGGCTAATAACCCCTGAAGTTTCCACTACCACAGGAGTAAAAAAATTATATATCAGCAAGAGAAGAATATTTAACTATTTTTTTCATCTCTGCGTCCCGGGCGACAGATCCCGGCTCAACCGCGGAACTGATCAAATTACCGACCGAAAATGTATCCGCACAGGTCGCATCCCAAATCAACGACTTCCCCATTTTAAAAGGGAAAATGGTAATGCCATCCGGCCGCTTAGAAAACTAAGTCTGAAACAAGGTCATTCGAAATTTTGTTGTTCTTCCCGGAAACAAAGTATGATATCTCGTTCAATTGAATATTTCGTTGCCATTCCAGAAAACGGATTATAAAATTGTTCTTTTTTGTTATTCATTAGAACATTCTTGATCTGTCCAGAAATAAGAACCATGATGTTTTTAATTTGGTTATTCTTGCTATTTTTCAAAAGTCGAATTATGAAATAATTGATTTAAAAAATTATTTTTCTTTCCAAAAAGCGAATTATGGCCAGCGTTTTTGTTGGTTCTTCCATAATATTAATTATAATATCGTCCCATTGAACATTATCTTTCAGTTCAGAAAACTAAGTTTAATCTCACTCATTAGGTTATTCTTAGTCCTTCCAAAAAGAGAATTATGTGTTTAGTTATTTCAATATAGTTATTCCTTCCAGAACGAGAATCATAAGATCATTCTTTTTCATATCCTTCATGATCATTCTACCATCAATACGTAAAATCTATAAAATTTTTGGACAATTTTTTCATGATTTCAAAAATTGCGCCGCTCAGTGTTATTTCTATTGGATTTGGACTTTTCCATAATTTGCTACTCAAATAAAATTCAGTTTTATTTCTCAAATATGTTTTGGAATTTGGATATTCTTATCATATTGCCTCTTAGGGATTGTTAACATCAGATGTTCATTCGTATTGACTTTACTTAGCCATATTAGTAGAGTTACCTGGATCGATTTCTACAATCATTAACTAACAAGGCTGACTTCCTGACCATCTCTCTACAAAGGATAGATTTTATATATAAGTGACACGGGGACTTCAAGGGGTTAATCAAATAAAAAAGGGAATGAAAGAAAAAAAAAACGAAAGATACCATGAACTGGATGATAATTGTTGAAATTTGCAAGAAAGTTGAGTGAAAAGTTCAGAAGAAAATTAAAAAAGAAATGCGTTGAAAAATTGTTTTAAAATAATAAAATGAAAATCCCGAACAGTTACAAGGAGAATCGAACACAAATTTAACTTGACGGAATTCAGTAAGATTGAGCAAAACCAAGACTACCCGTCATTCCTCATTTCCCGCCAATAAGAAAGAAACAATTAATGTACCTTTGAAGATTTCGATGCTGGAAAATAGAAAAAAATGTTGTCGAAAAAAAGACACGGGTGCTTACCGAAATAACATCTAAAACTGTTCTGGACAAAGAGCCAGAAAATCATCTGGTTTGCATCAGCCAAAGAGAAGAAAAAATAGAAATTAGCACCTAAGATTAGAGACGGGTTGGTTCATTTTAATTTCTGTGACATTAAAATTGTTATGGCCGACATTCCTTTAGATACAAGTGATAAAGAAAAATTAATTACTAGCTCTGGAAAGGCAATAGACGACAGGCCTGGTCTATCGAGAAATCACCTAAAAATAACCAGTGTGAGACAAGCTGATAAAGGAAGGTTAATGACAGAAATCTCCTTTTCGCCTACGCATACTAAAATTTTAAATTTGTCACAAAGACAGTGTACCAGCCCTCAGAGTGTGCTGAGGTTAGATGCTGAGAAAGAAGAAGGACGAGAGCCATTAACACTATATGAAGTGATGGAGCGTGATAAGACATGAAGGGAGTTGGAGTTAAGGGGCGGCTTGATTCCTCAGATCACTCTCAAAAGGGAGCTAGACAACCCTTAAATTTGGAAAATTACCCGAGTAAACATATTTTGCAAAAATATGGTATTTTGAAAAAAGATCCATGCTAAGTGTGGAAGACAACCGAACCCCAGACCCTCGTCAACCACACACCTTCCCGTTGCAGGATTCCTTATAAGCTGTAGGTTTGAGAGTCCCCACATTACTGCTACTGGGATCCATATCGTTCGCCGAGACATCCTGACCAAGATCTTATGCCAGCCCTGAAGACCAACGCGGCTGGGGACGAGGGGTTATATAGATATATAGTCTGCATAGTTTTATAATTTTGTAGACGGTTAGAGGAAGCTTTTAACACCCCACTACACCCACACTATACGGCATCACACAAAACAACAAAACCCACATACCCATCAGAACCATTGTGTCCGGAATCAACACCGCACCTCACAAATTATCTAAAACTATTGCAAAAATCCTAACTCCGTTCCTAGGAACCATCAACCCAACATATATCAAATACTCTGCTGAATTAATACAGAGAATATGAAACGTAAATATGGAAAACATCGGTATGGCGAGCTTACACATAAAATCTATATACGCCCACATACCCGTCACAAAATGAGTCAACATAGTGAGAAACCATCCCCCAAAATCCAAAGAAAAACTTCCTCTACCCGTCTATGTATATATGTGTGTGTGTGTGTGTTTTCGGGCGATTTTCATGAAACAATTGCAGGTCATGGAGTCTCGCAAGTTGATTTTTGTGATTTTTATTAAGATTGGATATATATATATATATATATATATATATATATATATATATATATATATATATATATATATATATATATCCAATATATATATATATATATATATATATATATCCAATACATATATATATATATGTCCAATATATATATATATATATATATATATATATATACAATATATATATATGTCCAATAAATATATATATAGCTGTGTGTGTGTGTGTGTGTGTGTGTGTGTGTGTGTGTGTGTGTGAAGAATATATAGAAAATAGGAAAGAACTCGTTAGGTAAATAATCTAAAGTTCCTTAGTATCTTTGTTATTATTTTTTAAAAACAGTGCTCGATACAAAAGTAGAGCATAAATATAATTATTTATTTAAAAATATGATTCCAACACGCTACATATGAGTTCTCATGTTTCAAAACAAGAGCCGAAAACTTCAATATAATTATTTGAATTAAATTGAATTGGTTTGGTTTCATTTGTATAACGGCACATCAACACCTTATGAGTTATTTAATGCCAAAATTTAATTTCCTTGGAAACCTTTGGTAATTTTCTTTCACTATTAGAATCTATCGCTGGATTTTTTTTACTCTAAAAATGTATTTTTATACTTTTATAGTGTTTTGGTATCAAATTTAGGTTTTCACTATTTGCTCATAGCTGGGATCCTAACAGGTGCTACCACCCCGAGTCAACAATTAATGGGTGGTTCCACGCTCCTCAAAACCTCTCAGTTAGAGTCCTTGCTGCCCGATGTAGTTTATCGTCATGCCCAGGATGTTAGGAGAACAAATATGACTAAAGACTGCACATATATAACAGGATATTAGAACCACAGTTCTGGAGAAGTAAAGAGAATTGGGACATGATGTAAGAAGCAACATACACACACATACATACACATACACACGAACTCACACAAATGAATTTTTTTTACTGTTTTCTACTGTCATTGGACGAAATCAATTTAAAAATGGAAATCTTCGAGTTCTTTGATATTCTTGCAATGTTACCTGAAATGATTACTGGACCGAAATATTCCATGTTCTTGAAAAAAAGTGAATGTAAAACTGTCACTTAATATTTGGTTTTAAAATGTCAAAAAGAAAATATATAAAAAAAAGCAACGATGATATAAAAATATTTTATTATTTAAAAGTATAAGTGACTCAAATTTCAAGCAAAGTTAAAATCAAATACAAACTAATTTAAAGTCGATTTGATTAAGCATGTGCGTGTGTTTCTATAATAGAAAAAGAGTTTTTCTTTTTACCATTCGGGATTCCACATTCAATGATGGCTTTGAATTCACTGGTCAGATCATCAAAATGCCAACTTTTCGCAAGATGAACATCCGTAACATTACCAATCTTTGGTTTGTCTGAAATAAACAGAAATAATTATTTGAATTATTCGGATTTGATCATCACTCTAATCCCATCCCAGTCTGAGACTACATATTTGCAGACATAAAATTTGAAAAAGAATTCTTTATATTTTACCCAATGCATCAATTTGACACGCAGGAGGTGGCTTCAAAAAAATAAAATCAAATCAAAAAACAAAAATATCATTGCGTTCAAAATCAATTTAATCCTTTTATTTTATTTTTATTTATTTTTTTTTTTTTAGATTATTGATGTATTGATGTCAGGACAATGGAGCAGGTTGGCCTTTTTGGCTTGCTATGTTATGATGACCTTTCAAATGGTTTACATAACCTGCCCTCGACAAAAGCATGCGTTCATACACACCACATATTCAAAACTGCATATGAGTCGATAAATCAGAATGAGTACCTCTTCAGGATCACGCTTTGATTCCAGGCACTGTTGTCCTTCAAAGATTTAAATGTAACAATAAAACTCCTCAACTAGATGCGATGGGCAGGAAGCTTTGTGAGACTGGCGAATAACAGGATTACCAAACAACAGTACATATGAATAAAGACAAAAGGAAAACTTATCTTAGGTGACGAGTTTAATCCTCTGATAGACTTTATCAATGCAAATGTAAGAATTTTATTTTGTAACAAGTATTTATAAACAAAAGTAAAAATGTTGTTAGATTTTTATAAAAATAAAATCTTTATATTTACCTTGATAACGTCCATCAGGGGATGAAATGTGTCGGCTAATAAAAATTTTTCTTTTGTCTTTATTCATATTTTGATATTTTACAGATATATCTTAGCTATGGCTGAAATTTTACACACAAACACACAAACATCGATATATATATCATTGATTGATTCGTTTTCTACAGCTCATCAACCTTTTTAGATTGTAAGAATTTGTGTAGATAATAATGATTTATTTATACAAATCCTACTAATTAACCCATATCTGGGGTAGAAGATGTAGATTCCTAACTTTCCAAAGAATATTTGCGTGTAAGTAAATCTAATGAACCCGACTTGATTTGGAACTCAGCTCTCCGATTTCCAACTCCTAACCGTTATCTATTACACCACCTGCAAATCTATGCTTACAGCACCTGGTATTCCCAATCGGTCACCCATCTACGTACTGGCCATGTACGAAATTGCTAGACTTTGATGATCATAGGAGAACGGGTGTTTCAATATGATATCGCCGTAAGCTATATATATGTGTGTGTGTGTGTGTGATCGGAATCATCCCAAGCAAGGCAGTAATGCCACTAAAATACAAGGGGTTACAGGCTGTGGAAGACTTAGGAACAGAAACATTAATAAGGAGCAGTAAAAAAAAAGAGAGTGATCAGGTGGACAGTAGATAGCGATTGAAATTGCATTTAAATGTTTGCAGATTAAAGTTCCACAAGCGAGTAGTGCGAGAAAAGAAACTGTTAGCATAGAATTTACGGTTAGATCTAACCAGCTCAATTGCAAATTGATGAGATCTCGACGCCAGTCTAGTACTGCGCTTAAATTAAAAAAAACTCTAGGTACCATAGCGAAAAGCACATCCGAACAATTACCATGAAAATATTGATAGTAAAGTTACAGGGAGACAACCTTACGCCGGTGGGAAAGTCACTGAATCCGAGCCGCCAGATCAGGACCCATAATATTGCTGATACTTCTTTGGAATTTATCAAGAATCTCAAGGTAAATATTAGGTTGGTGCAAAAATAATGACCTAATAATGTCGTTTTGTGACGTATTTTTTAACGTCAAAAAACGACATTATTACGTCATTATTTTTGCACCAACCTAATAGCACGGGAACTGGACCTATGCATGGGCGAATGATAGACTTATAGATACGTAAGATAGATTCTGTAGAGAAAAATTGTCTCGCCTGACATAGTAAACGGACTTTCTTAACAGGTGACCTAGTAATGCATTCAATATAGACTTTGAGCTTCATATCAGCAGAAAATGTGAGCCCAAGAAGGTGCAACAATATATATATATATATATATATATATATATATATATATATATATATATATATATATATATGTGTGTGTGTGTGTGTGTGTGTGTGTGTGTGTGTGTGTGTGTGTGTGTTATTATTATTAGGTTGGTGCAAAAATAATGACGTAATAATGTCGTTTTTTTACGTATTTTTAACGTCAAAAAACGACATTATTACGTCATTATTTTTGCACCAACCTAATATTATTACTATTATTATTATTATTATTATTATTAAATAATGAAATAGCTTGTGTCTCATGGCAAAATGTCTTCTTGAGATGGGAAACTAATCAAATTAATTAAAGATTAATTATTAATTTCCATCTCAAGATTGCCATCACGGGACAAATCTCCGCGTAGTGGCCGATTTGCGTCACAACACAAAATATTTTATTATTACATATTATATTAGGTTGGTGCAAACAATGTCGTTTTCTCACATAGTAACATATGTGAGAAAACGACATTATTTTTGCACCAAGCCAATAGTAACTTCTTTTTTTCGATATTGTGCACTTGGGTTTATTACCTCTGTGAGTGCTATCGTGCTTTTTGTTTATTCATATTATATATATATATATATATATATATATATATATATATAAAGAAATATAGTTTTAACGTATGCTATATTTATGGGATAAAGTGCTCAATATCATATATATACATATATATATATATATATATATATATATATATATATATATATATATAATGGGCTCTCCCGTTGATTTCGACGTATGAGGATCCGAAAACCTCATTCAGTTTCTATGTTTGTAACGTATGTCGCACTTTATTAATTAAGATATTATTATGTAGACGATGATCATGTAAAATTAAATTTACAGGATTTTTTAAACAGTCAATGGTCCATTAATATATATATTATTTGTTTGTTTTTATTTCTAGATAAAAATTCGTTATCCCCGTATAATATATGGACTGCACCAGGAATGTGTTAACCAGATATTTTTATTAAAATTTAAACTATGTATCGGTCAGTATCTAGTCAGCACATTACATTTGGCTATTCTGTTATATGAGTTCATTCCGAGACACTCTACTACATCTGGCCTTACAGCTTTTTTTTTAAATTTCCCGTTTTATCACACAAAGAAATAATTCTTACAGCCAAGATTATATTCTTCGAAGTTGAAAATAGAAATTCTCAATTCTAACAGGATTCCTTCTTTGAATTCACCAAACATTTCAAAATCTGTCAATTACTGTGAAAGGATTGCAAGGCTTTGTTAAATGATTGCATGACTATTTCTCTTCTGGTTTGAATGAACAAAATTGTCATTAGAATCGGTCAATTCGATAGGCTTCAGAAAAAATCACAAAAAAATAAAATTGGTGTAAACTGTGTAGAGTAAGTCACGCAATACAAAAATATTTTAACCAATCACAGTTGACCTGAAATAAATTTAGGAGACAAGATTTACGATCCTCCAACGAGTTATAAAAAGAAAAGATTTTTCAGCAGTAAGTCAGTCAACTCAAAATCCACAAGAACTTGACACATAAATTCCAGCCTTAATGAAGTCAATTTGCCTATGGATCACAACTACTCCCTTTATCCCTTTATACTAAACGGGTGGCGAGACATTAAATGACATAGTAACACCAGCAAAATCATTAAAAAAAAACTAAACACTTTAAAACATATGACATGCCAGAGACGAAATATCAAACTACCCGTCAATGATCATCACAACAGTCAGGTATAAAATGAGAATTGGATTTTCTTTGTGCAACTTTTTTTTTTTATCAACCTTTCCGACGAATTCTAATTTCCGCGAACACTTTCAATTATATTTCTTTTGTTGCCAATCGTACATTTGTTGTGGCTTGTTTCTGGTCAATAGTAACCGATAGCAATGCTATGATCAAGAGAAAGAAAAGCTCAAACAAATCTTAGGCGAGCGTGGCTTTTTGCAGCGGAAGAAAAAGAGAAAAAAGAAGTATACAGGTTTAACGACGGCGAAAGTGAATAACGTTTCTGAAGAAACAGCAAGCAAAATATCTATTAGAGAGTGGTATGTATAGAGGTTAGTGCTGTAGTTGCAAGAATGTTCGTCCAAGAATGTCGCCTTCTGAGGTTAACTTAATGTTGTGGATTCCGAGATGAAATTCGGTCTCCAATGAATGACAAACGCAAGAATTAAATATAAGAAATTAAATATATTTACACAATAATACAATGGGTAATACGGTTAGTAAATCCAGGAACGCGGTTAGTAGCAATAATAATATATATATATATACAGTCTCGAAGTAGGACTTCCTTAGAGCCTACGTGCTTGTAACTGTCTTCTACAAGCGGTTACCTCACACTATTACTCTACCTCCAACTCAATCACAATCTCTGCTCACTCTCTCTATATATATTCTGACTGACTCTGGGTATTTAACGGCGGCAGTCCAAATAACACTTTGGTCGAGTCCACATATGAAAAAGGGGAGGACCCCATAACACCCCCTCCTTAGATCCCTTTTTTGGAGGGAGTTAGTACTTTTGTCTCTTATGGTTGATAATCAGGGGTTCGACAAATTTTCTCTTCCTGTTTGACCTTCTCATTTCTGTCTTCCTGCGGTCTTTGGATCTCAATCACTTCGAAGATTGTATCCATAGAATCGTCGTTTTCTGCGGTTGACGAGCTTGGCTCCTCAATCCGAATTTTTGTAATTGATCGATATGTCTTCTATGTGAAAACTTCTCTCCTTGTACTGTGTACATTAGATTTCCTAATCTGTTGATTATTGTGCCCGGCTCCCAGTAAGTCATATTGTTTCTAAACATCCTAAAATAAACCCGTTCTCCAGGTTTAAATGATCTCTTTGGTACAATCGGTGTATACTGGTTGTTGTTCTTGCTTGGCAATAATTTATCAAACACATACCATATTCTCCGAGCAAACATCAATTCCGCTGGTGAAAGACCCGATGGCGTGTTCACGTTAGGTGTTATTCTGTACACTTGGAGGAACTGTTGTATCGCTTTTATCGTCGGTACATCCTCGGCTTTTTTTAACGCTCTTTTTAGTGTGTCAACAAATCTTTCAGCTTGTCCGTTCGACCTCGGGTGGTACGGAGCTATCTTGATATGATTTACTCACAAAATTCTTTGAAGTCACTGGAGGTAAACTGTGTACTGTTATCGCTTACCAAACAACCCGCGACGCCAAATCTCGCGAATAGTTCGTGTAAACAGTTTATGGTGTTTTGTGTCGTCGGGTGTTTAAATCTGGCAACCTCTGGCCATTTACTGAAACTATCTATTGTTATTAAATAATAGTAATCTTCAATGGGCCCTGCGTAATCCACGTGTATTCTGGACCACGGTCTGTCGACTTTAGGCCATGGCCTTTGTATAGAGGGCGGTGCTTTCGCCGCAGCAGCACAACCTTTGCAACTTTCCACCATTTGCGTGATATCATCGTCCATGTTTGGCCAGTAAACAAAACTTCTCATAAGTGATTTCATCCGGGTTTTTCCGGGATGTCCTAAGTGAAAATCTTTTAAGATCCTTCTTCGTAGTGACTTCGGTATTACTATTCTCTCGTTATACAATATGTTGTCACAGATTGATAAACTGTCTGCTAATTTCCTCACTTTCTCTTCTATTTTTTCTTGGTATCCTGAATTAACTCGTCTCTTTCTGCTTCTTGTCTTATCTCTAGCAGCGTTACAGGTAGTTCCTTTATTGTATTGCATAGTAAATTACTGATTTCATCTTCAGCTTGTAATGCTGCAATTACCGAATCTTCTAACGGTTCGCTTTTCGCAGCGTGTCCTATTTTCTTTGATGGTAAGAATTCCAGTTTAAAATTGTAGTTTAGTAACACAGTTCCCCATCTTAAAAGTCTGTTCGCTGTATAGACTGGTAGACCTTTTTTTGAAGCGAAAATCGTAAGAAGTGGTTTGTGGTCTGTTTGGAGTGTGAACTCTCTCACATAAATATACCTGTGAAAACGAGTTACTGCAAAAACTATGCCCAATGCCTCCTTTTCGATCTGTGAATAGTTTCTCTCCGTCGGTAATAATGATCTAGATGCGTGTGCAATGGGTTTGTTTGTACCGTTCCGCATCTTGTGTAAAATACACGCACCTACCCCATGTGAGCTCGCGTGACTTGCAATAATGATTTCGAGTTCGGGATCGAAATGTGTCAATGCTAACTCCGAAGTTAATTTTTGTATTATTTCCTTAAATCCTTTTTTACAGTCCTCTGTCCAATTCCACTTATGTTCCTTTTTTAGTAACTCATTTAGTGGAGCCCTCAGTTTATGCATATTATCAATAAATTCGGTTTCCTGCCATTTTCATTAATTTCTTTGTGTGTATTAATGCAAAGGATTTTCGTACTCTCTTCTTGTACTAGGATTTGTAGATAAGCCTCACTTAGATCTATTTTGGAAAATATCTTACCGCCGTTGAGCTCTGTAAATATTTCTTCTGGGCTCGGTAGTGGGTAATGGTGGTCTTTTATCGCCTTGTTGAGTCCCGTCGAAAAGTCTGCGCATACGCGGATTTCTCCTGACTTCTTTTTTACATAAACCACCGGCGCTGCCGACTCACTAAACTCTGTTTTAGATAAAATCCCAGTTTGTTCAAGTCTCTCCAATTCTTTGTCTATTTTTTCTATAGTAGCGAACGGTACATTTCGCTTGTTTTTAAAAATTGGTTGGACGTTTTCTTTTAATTCTATTTTGACCTTAAATTTGTTGCATCGTCCCAACCCGCTTGAAAATACCTCAGGAAATTGATCATATAATTCTTCCTTCAATTTTATAGTATCTGATAGTTCAAGCTCTAACTTTTTGCAAAAAGAGTTGATAGGTAGGTCCCAAACGTTGAACTTCTGCATCCAGTCGATACCTACTAGATTTTCAGTATATTTCATGACATATATCTTAATTTTTTTTTAATTTTTTTTGTTTTGCCGTGAAATTTAACATTCACGATTATTTCTCCCTCAAATTTTATTCGTTTGCCTGTAACCGACTTGGCAATTTTTGTTGTGCAACATGGTAGTTCTGTTGAGTTTTCTCCATGTCTGTAAGTTGATCATTGTGAGGTCAGAACCCGAATCCATTTGTAATTTAACCTTTTTATTTAAAATTTCCAGTTCCACATATTTCCTTCCGTTGGTGTTGTCATCGTTATTCATCCTTGTAGCTCTTATTCTATTAGTATCTTTTCTATTTCTACATTGGGATGCCTTGTGGTCCTTTTTTTCCACATTCAAGACAGTTTTTATATCTAAAGCGGCAATTCTTGTTCCAATGTAGTCCTCCACATTGATAACATGCTGAAGGTGGGGGGGACTTATATTGGTTCCAATATTCGTCATAATTTGTCCTGTATGTTGTACTTTTCCTCTTATTATAAAATTTTCTTTTTCTCTCCGGGGAGGGTGAAGAACGTAGATTTTTGTTTAACTTACGTATATGAGAAACAGCTGATTCCTCAATGTCCTTTGCGTTTTTCTTTATAATTAAACATCTCTAGCACTCTTCCGATAATTGCTGTAATGTTAGACCCGGTTCATTTTGTAATTTTGCAAGCATTCTTCTGCGCATTTTGCTATCTTTTGTAGAAACTAACCCTTGCACAAAGATGAGACATTTGAAATTGTCCGGGGTTAATTCCGCTAGCTTAAAGTCGTCACAATGTTTATTTACGATTGCGGCAAACGTGGAATAATCCTCATTATCGCCCTTTACCAGGTTAAGGCATTTCCACCTCCTGTGGAAGAGTGATGTTTTCGGGCTGAAGAGTTCTTTAAGACATGTCACTGTTTCGTCAAATGTTAATTCGTTCGTCTTTTTTGGCAAGATATAATCCACGAACTTTGTATATTCTTCAGTTCCTAATTTTCTAAGCAATAGACGTAGCTTTTTTTGCATCTGTCCAATTTTGACAGTCTATGTTAAAGATGTCTTCATGTTTTCTGAAGTAATCTCCAAAATTTTTGTCCTCATCTAGAGAATATTTGAAAATCTCTATGGTATTCCACACTGCGTCTTGCGAAAATGTTGCTTCTTTTTCAATATCTAATTGCTTGTTGCCCGCTATTTTCAATATTAGTTCCTGGAGGTCTATTTGTCTTTCTTGATTTTCCTTTTGCGTTTGTAATAATTGTTTTTGCCATTTTTCTTCCATTCGTTCTTGTTGTTGCAATTGTTGATCATTTTGGTATTTTATCAGTCCTACCAAAATATTTTTAAAATCTTCCATGATAACTCAATTTTACGTATTTTTTACTTCTCGTAACTCTTTGCCGCTAATTTGTTGTGGACGAAGGACGGATTTTTCTATCTTTTTTGTGTGTGTGTGTGTGTGTGTGTGAGTTCGAATCGCTCGGCGCGAATTTGTTGTGTTTTTTTTCCGTGTGTGTACTAATTTGCTTGTTGGACGACGAGGGAAGATTTTTCTTTTGTTGATCTTTTCTTTTCCCCGTGAGTATCTTTTCTTTTCCGCGTGGGTTCGAATCTTCGTCGCCAATTTGTTTTTGGACGACGAGGGAAGATTTTTCTTTTGTTGATCTTTTCTTTTCGTCGCCAATTTGTTGTGGATTCCGAGATGAAATTCGGTCTCCAATGAATGACAAACGCAAGAATTAAATATAAGAAATTAAATATATTTACACAATAATACAATGGGTAATACGGTTAGTAAATCCAGGAACGCGGTTAGTAGCAATAATAATATATATATATATACAGTCTCGAAGTAGGACTTCCTTAGAGTCTATGTGCTTGTAACTGTGACTTCTACAAGCGGTTACCACACTATTACTCTACCTCCAACTCAATCACAATCTCTACTCACTCTCACTATATTCTGACTGACTCTGGGTATTTAACGGCAGCAGTCCAAGTAACACTCTGGTCGAGTCCACTTATATGAAAAAGGGGAGGACCCCATAACACTTAATATGCTTGCTAATGTTTATTTCTCGTCCAATGTTGCGAGATTCACGTGAGCTGCTAGGAGATCTGACCTGGCACTTCATCGCCATGGTTACTCCATCACTCAGTTGAGAACCCCCTACCGCAGTAGTAGTTTTATTATTCAAAGGCACGACGCGTTTCAAGTATGAAAAAATCAACTGAGACAAACAGAGTATTTGTTGCAAAAATTGAAATAAATTGCAATGATAAATATAATAATTTAGCTTTGACAAACTAATAAAACCAGTTCCAGCTATTCATGCAAAGTGAATATATATATATATATATATATATATATATATATATATATATATATATATATATATATACATATATATATATATATATATATATATATATATATTCAATGCCACATCTGAATATAATAACGAGTATGCGATTGAAATATATGATACGAATATATGATGAAATATTGAGATTATAGGGATTAAATCCTATATCTATTTTTCAACCAATAGAATCCCATCGGAAGTTTGTTTGATAAACAATATTTACTAGGGCAAATACTGCCAAAATACTTGGTGGCCGGAGTTATAGACCTACCATGTGTTAATTCTGGACCATTTAGAAAATAACAACTCTCTTCACCACTCCTGAAAATTCAGGAAAAAGATTTTCGCGAGCCAATGTGAAATTATTTTCTAACCAATGAAAACCTTGTATTCAAAAAGTTCACACTTCTGCGTGAAATTAGAATACCCTTATGAATATAAAAATAGAAGCCTACTGCTTCTCGGGGCTCACAACAAAATCGGACAAAATTTGTTCTACAGGCGTGTACACACACGTATCCACTCACACACAGACAGTGGAAGAGAGACAGCCAGCAGCCGTCGACTAAGGCCTTGTCAACGCACACAATAGAAGGGATTAACCAGCAACCGCCTACTATGCCTTTGTTTACAAACTCACAAACACATTAAGCTGACCGACATAAAGTAAGACTATTCACGCATTTCTCACCGTAAACACTTAATTAGTTGATAAAACAAACTTCACAGCAAGAAAAATTGAACATTTTATTGTTATTGTATTTCTCTGAAAAGAATCTATAAATGTTTTTTCAACAGACGTTCTGTTTCTACTTTTCCTCCAGAAAATAACCATTTTAGGTTTCATTTAAATGTGTATTCTTATTATTAAATATTTGGAATGGCAACAATCAAATGTCAACAAAGCCCTGAGTAGACGGATGCCAACAAGATGAATATAAAAACGGATATGTGTGATGTATATGAAAATATTATCCACGATGTGATATACGTTTTTGATTTGAGATTGATTTACAAATGTCGTCATAAAAGATTTGACTTACCGATAATCAATTCGTTGGAAGCACCGGATGAACCATACTTGTTAATGGCAATGATTCGATATTGATGCACAGTGCATACATCCAAATTGGTAATCGCTAGAGATTTATTATTATGCAACTGCAAAAGGAAAATCAAAGAATTATATTTTCTACAAAAGAAGCAATTAGAATTATATTTGTTCTGCAGACGTTGGTGGGTAGTCGGCAAAAAATAAGAAAAGGAAATATAATTATAATCAGGTATTTGAGAACACATTATTTGCTGGACATAAAAGAAAAGCGACCCAATGTAATGTTACGCGGCATACGCCAAATTTTAACATTCTCCTTTCTCTTTCAGAAGTATCCAGATTATTAATATGGGAGCTTGCAATTTCACATAGAGAACGAAAGGGCAAACCAAACTCGTAACAACATCTACAAACCAGGTTAACTCGGAGATAATTCGTTTGAAAAATTTAGTTTTGTCGAAGCTTGCCTTTATTCAGTCAATATTTCGTTGTTTCTATATTAAGTAACTCCACGAAATCGCTAAAAAATCAGCATACCATAATGAAAACATGCTCCAAATGTAATGAAAACATAGTTTTATCGTCAACCTCTTTATGTTATTATTAAGATGAAGGATCAAAGTATTTTTTGAATATTTAAATAAACTTTTTACTCGTTATTAGAGAATTCGAAATTCTGATTAAAAACCTGTTTTTCTTGCGTCAGTAGTTGTACTAATTTTCAGCATAACAACTTTTAGCCTCTTTTTTTGTAGTAACAGACACATTAATTTAGAAATTCTTGCAAAAATCAAATAATTGTCGGATTTTGATGAAATTTTCAGGACTTATTCACAAAAGAATGAAATCATTTTTTAAATAGTTTTATTAAATCATGTTAAAAATATTTTTAAATGCGTGTTACCCCTTTATTTAATTTTATGAAAACTTGATAAACGTGATAAATTTTAGTGACTATATTAGTTAAAAGAACTATATTTAGTAATACTATATTGTAAAGCTTATTACAATCTGACGAGGCCGAATATTTTTTAAAGAATTTCAATTCGTTTTCTTATGTGTATATACGCCCAGAATTTCTAAGTATGTATGTTGTAAACTTAACATTATCGTTAAACAGTCATGTGTTTTAAGGGCTGTCCCCCACTTACGGAAAAAAAAAACTTATATAAACTTTATCGTCTGCTCCATCATACTTAACTATGAACACGTTCCGTGGTCATTCGGCTGACATTAAATCGATTAACATGTCAGAAAAACCCCGTGGTTAAGAAATGTTTGTATATAACATTTTATGCTATAAGTAAGTAGTATTTGTTTCAAATCAGATTAATTTAACTTTAAATTTGGTAACTTTCTTTAAATGACGTTTCAGAAATATATATATTATTTTTGCAAGATTTTTAAAACCAGGAAAAACTTTTGTTTACAAATGTATCAAAATGGCCGGTTTTATCGATTTTACTGAAAAAAAATCGATTCCGATCAATATAATTTCTGTTTGAAATACACCACAGAATATTTTGCTTACTGGAAATAAGAAATTTTAAGTCCTTTAGTTTTTAATTAAAGCTAAAATGAATTAATTTTAAACCTTACGTATACGGAATTATGGCAGGTATCTAATTTACATCTAATAAATGCTTTTTTAACTCTCCGTAAAAAAAAAAGAAGTCTCTCGCCATCCTCTCTCACAAGATAGTTCATTGGTTGATTTTTTTTAGCGGAATATCAAAACATCTATGGGTTATTTCATGCCAAAATCTAAATATTTTGAACACAATTTTATGGTTTCAACTAAATATATTTTGATCCTTAGACAATGGTTCAATGACTGAACTTGGACGCCATGTATGCACTTCATTGATATTTGTTAAGAAAGAATGAATGAATGAATGAATGAATGAATGAATGAATGAAAAGAAAGAAAGAAAGAAAGAAAGAAAGAAAAATGTCATAAAAATCTACATCTAAATTAAATGACAAAATTATAACATCGAGTAAATTACCTAAAGGCTATAAATTTCGAAGTGTATTGAATGAAAACTTGTAACCAGTCCAAGGGAAACACGGGTCTAAAGTCAACAAAGACATACCTCCTAGGCTAAATAAATCACCAACCATAACATTGCCACTTCTGAATTAAAACAAAAGCTTAAAAAAACAGATATTCGAGCAACTAGATTCAATTTTATTTATTATTATTTTTTAATTGAGTTTTCCGAAATTCAAACATGTTTGAATTATGTCCCTTGTATTTGAATTGTCTCCCTTGAACCATTATATCAAGAGTAAATAGTGTAAATAGAGTTATTCCCCTTTAACTTTTTAATGCACTTGTCAGAAAGAACTGTTGGAACTGCTAGATAACAATGACATATTTGGGAAGGATTTGAACACCTCAAAGCGGTGTAATGGTTAGCAAGCTTGTCTCGCTAGCCACATAATTTCGGCCTTGTGCCACATCTAAGCTACACTTGGAAAATCACTATTTGGGTAGGATATTAGAATAATCCAGAACCTATCCTGGTGGTAAACCTCGCGCATAATGAATTCAGTAAATATACACCAGACTTATCTAACCTATACAGAGAGGCAATTCTGTAAGAATTACGAGTTCTACCAGAATTCATTATTGGCGTCTACAGTCTTAAGAACATAAGATATGCAGATGACACGGTGTTGATAACAGACACAGAAAGGAAACTACAAGAACTCGTACAGATCATCGTGAAGAAAAAGGAGAAGAAAGGACTAAACATCAACTGTAAGAAGACAGAATGAATGGTTCTTAGCAAAGGGAACAGCATCCTGGGTAAGACGACAAACTACATCCAGCAGCAAGGCCACTGATTAGAGGGGTTTGAGGAGTGTGGAACCACCACGTGATTGCTGGTGTTCCCGGGTCTGCCCTGACCCGGGGTGGCGGCACCTGCTGAGGTCCCAGCTGTGGGCAAATAATTGACACCTCCGCTCCGCCAAAACTATGAAATTGTAAAAATAGATTTTAATACCGGCAATGCTTTTTTTGTAAAAAAATTATTACTAGCCATGAAGTTTTGAAAGAAAAAATATTACCAGCAATACAATTTTTGAATGAAAAATATTACCAGCAATATATATTTGGAAAAAATATATTAGCAGCAATACATTTTTTTTTAAATTATTACCAGCAATAAAAATCTAGTCGGTATTAAATAACTCATTGATGCTGATAGGCCATAAGACAAAACAGACCAAACCAAAGGGAACAGCGCAGTATGTAAATTACAAATTGGAGATGCCAAAATCAAACAAGTACAACAATTTAAATATCTGGGAAATGTTCTAAAATGTGACACTGAAAATTGAATGCACATTTGGATTGTAAAAGATGCCTTTCAAAAGCTAAGCAAAGTATGAGTAACGACAGTGACGAAGTTTTAATGAGAATGAAAAAAAGGATACTTATACTTAATATCAGGAATAGACAGTTGAAATTTCTAGGGCACATAATGAGGAAGGAAGGCTTTGAAAATTTGATGCCCACGGGATAGGTTGAAGACAAGAGGAACAGAGGAAAACAATGCTTAACCTACCCATCAGTAAATGGATGGTGAAAAGGGTTTAAGAGAGACAAAATTTATTAAGAGTTACAAAGGACATGAAAATTGTAGAGAGCCATAATCGTCAACGTCTTGAAGAAACACGGCACATAGAAGAAATAGAAAATTTATTCATAAATTAATTTCTTTAGGTGGGATCTATAATAGTTGGCATGTTACTTTGGAATGCTATTCATGAGAGGAGCGAGTTCAATCCTCATTATCGGTAAAAGTTCAGTTAATTACATACCTACAAAAATGTTTAAATTTCTACGTTATACATTAAAGTCGATCATGAGTAATAAATTAATAATTTAAGTAAATTATTTATCTAAGTTTCAATTTAAATCCATAGAACAGTATTTTAACACATTGTAGTTATTAAAATGATTCCTTTGTTTTTAAAAATGAATGTAACAATTAATTCCATGAGTCAAAAATCACTTTGTATACACCATATTTCTTTAAAAATTTCTTTTTAGTAAAAATCTTTGAAATAGAAAATTATGAGTTGATTGTGTAAGTGTATGATTCTGTAGAGGACTAGAAATGTCATTAAAATGTTCCATATCTGAAAGAAGTGTATTTTTATGTTATGTGTAAGAATTCATGGTTGTCAGCAAAAGGGGCAATGCAAGATGCGTATTATGCAATGGGGACATGAAAATCAAGACAATGGTAAGTGTAACACAAAAATCCATGGTTATAGGAACAACAAAAGTTGCTTTTTGGAAATTGTGTAGTGTTAAAGGATTTAGATGAGTGCAGGGTTACTATGTGATTTCTACCCTTTTATATATTAGGTTGGTGCAAAAATAATGACGTAATAATGTCGTTTTTTGACGTATTTTTTAACGTCAAAAACGACATTATTACGTCATTATTTTTGCACCAACCTAATAGCAATGAATTCTAAAAAAATGTCATTTATAAATGAAGAAGAGGCATGAAACAATAAAGATGTGATTTTATCAACAAATGTTATGAATACTTTCGACTGAGACTGTAACAAATGAGAAAATTTGAAGAAGAATAGGGACTAATCTGTCTCTATTTCTGAGATGAGCTATTGTAACTATTTACACTATTTACATCGTTCGGGCTGTTGCCCCCATTTTTATTGCCATATTCCCGACGTTTCGGTCGTTGTACGTCCCAGCTTCCTTCAGCATCTGATATTTTCTTTTAAACATACTTTTTTTTTATTATTATTAACTGACGCATTGTTAATAAATATTCAATTTTAATTTTATTTCTTTCTTCTTAGTTTTTAATTGCATTTTATCACAACAACTCTGACGGTCATTCCACAACAACTAGGGACATTAATTAAAAATATAAAAACAATTAATACATTCAAGACAAATAAACACTACTAGAATATGTACAGAAAAACGCCAAAAATAACAGACGGTCAGAGAAGATGATGAATATATAAGTAACTTCAAGGCATATCCATATTAGGGCTAATAAACAGAAGAAGCGATAAGAGATCAGGTTTACTCACCAATAACGAGTGTCAACGAAGGATTTTCATTGCATTTTATCACAACTATACCAACCATCATGCCAGTTGCAATGAAAGTATTTGTAGAAAAGACAGAGGGGTGCCACATCACGTCTGTGAGAAAGTGACTGAAGTCGAGATACCAAGTCAGGATCAATTACATTACTGATCCTTCTTTGGATTTTATCAAGCACCTTGAGATGAACAGCTGGGGTACTAAACCAGATATGGCAACAGTATTCAATGCACGGACGAATGGTAGATTTGTAAATGTACAAGATGGAAAAACCTTCTGACACGACACAATGAACCAAATTTCCTTGAAGTAGATGCAGCTATTAATCCAATGTAGTTGTTCTACTTCAAGTCAGTTGAAACCAAACAAATATAACGGCGTTAAAAAATAGTGGCTATAAAACCAAGCTTGTCTATAAAAATACGGATGAAACTTCTAATGCTCGTCGTAGGGGGAAAAATAGGGCTAGGAAAATTTTATGGTTCACGCCACCATAAAATTTAGCCGTAGCTTCTAAACTAAGAAAAGAATTCTTTAGAATATTGACAAAAGAATTTCCCCCCGTCAAACGACTTATATAAAATTTTTAACAAAAACACCGTTAAATTGAATTATAGTTGTATGCCTAATGTTGCAAATTTGATCAACAAATCAATCCTCACCCACAAATGCAACTGTACCAATAAGGCTACTTTTCCCCTTACGGGTAAATGTCAATATGAATGTGTAATTCATAAAGTGGGGGTATATAGCAACTAATCTAATAATAGTCTCAAGGATAAAAAGGTTTATGTGGACCATTTAAAAACGATATTATAAACATAGAAGTATTAGGTTGGTGCAAAAATAATGGCGTGATAATGTCGTTTTTTGACGTTTTTTTAACGTCAAAAAACGACATTATTACGTCATTATTTTTGCACCAACCTAATAGTTTCGCGCATGAGATATAGAGGGATAGTACTAGTTTATCTAATCATGTGTGGAAAATTAAAAAGGAGCAAGGCGTAGAACGCATATTAAAATAGTAGATAATAAAAAAAGAAAATGCCGCAAATATAATGCTGACGATAGGTATTGCCTCCTGCGTATGGAGGAAAAATTCGCTAAAGCCAATTATAATAACCCTAGTATGTTACTCAACCAGAGATCGGAAATTCTCAATGGTTGTAGACACAAAAAAGCCCTGTTACTTGAATAAGAAGATAATTTTTTTTGGGTGGGGGTGTTTTGCGGCCGTTTTACCAATAAAATACCTTTGTCCTACTTCTTTGTTTTATTTGTCTTGTTTTTGTTTTGTTCTTCGGCTAAATTTTTATTCTTGGTGTTTTTCTTTTTTTTTTTTTTTTCTTAATAAAATGTTGTTTAGCCAGTTTTATCGTGATGATCCGTTAGGAAAAAACTAGGTAGGTAGGTAGGTAGGTAGGTTCTGGCTCACTAGGTTTTTTAGTTATATATATATATATATATATATATATATATATATATATATATATATATATATATAAAGAAAAAATCGTTCAAGCAAAAAGGTAGGACGACAGTGTAGATAATCAAGAGAAAAATATTTAATTAAATTAAATACATTACATTCAAAAATGGTTGGAGTCGCCCATTTGCAGGTAGGCAAGATTTCTCGCATCAGTGACTTTTGAACAAATTGACATTAATTGACAACGTAAAATCAAATAATACATTCAAGACAATAAACACTGCAGGGATATGTAACGAAAGCACCGAAGATGATAGGCGGTCAGAGATGAAGGATATATCTATATGGTTATATTTGATCTTCTATAAATGTTGACTGTCATGGTTCAAACAGTTATCGAGGATGAAACTTCTTGCAGGCCCAACGGCCATCTAAAACGATCAGGTAGACTGGACATCATAGCTATGTATGCAGCCAGTATGGCATTGTATCGCTGGGCGAAGGGCTTCCTAGACTGGTCAACAGCCTGGGTGGAGGGATACTCTGATGGAATCAGTAAGCACTTGTTTGTGACTAAGGTAAGCCTTCAAGCTGGAGGACATCACCGGAGGTTTGACCCGGAGAGGGATGGTCTCCACCAAGTATACTTGCCGAAAATACACCATGCATGAATGAATACCTTCCTGGCATCCAACCAGGATATGTGGAGGGAACCAATCATGTACTCAGCTGCTTGTTTATTGACAAGTCTGATTAATTGTAACAAAAAGCAATCAAAAACCGATGAATCTCATAAAAAATGAATAGTAACTAAGAAGATTTATTTCCTTGAAGTTACTTAATGTGGGCAATAATAATAATAATAATAATAATAATAATAATAATAATAATAATAATAATAATAATCAGCTAAAATTGTCATACAAGACAAATATTTTCTTACTAACATACATGGGAACAAAAAAGGACTGGATGATGCAATTAGTCAAACAACACGAAAACAGAAAGAAAAAGCATTCACTCATGAAAGAAGGTTGTAAATACGAACGAGATTTATATTTAGTAGTTTTTGTAGAAAACCAAAAGAGAACCCAAGAACAAACTGTTGCAGCAAAAAATATGTAAAAGAAAGCCAAGGATAAAGCTCTTGAACAGACGAAACAATGCTGGCAAGAAAAACGTCTGCATAACCAATATCCAGAACGAGGCTAATAAAGCCAATGTCGATAAAGTTAACACTCATTGATGGTTACGAGCAACTGGATTAAAGTGTAAAACAGAAGGCTTTGTTTTTGCAGCACACGATCAGAGACTTTTCACTAGGAACTTTCAGGTAAATATCATACATAATAGTGTGGATCCAAAATGCAGGTTCTGTGACAAATATCAGGAAACCATAGACGATGTAATCTCAGGATGTTCTGTACTTGTGCCAAATGAATATAAAAATCGTCACGATAAAGCGGGACAATATTTACACTGGACAATGTGCAAACACTTTAGTAAAGATGTTAACATACACTGGTAGGAACATCACCCAGCACCGGTTACAGAAATAGAAAACATTACAATTCTATGGGATTGCGCCATATTTACAGGAAGATTAAAGTAAATAGGCTGGACATGATTGTCAAGAACCGAAAAGAAAAAACTTGCCTACTTATTGATATGATTGTCACATAGCAGCCAAGGAATTTGAAAAAAAAATACCGAAGTATAAAGACCTGGAAATCAAAATATAAAAAAAATATGGAAAGTGAAAACAAGAATAGTACGAGTCATAGTAGGTGCGCTTGGAATGATAAAAAAGGAACACAACAACACATGGGAAAAAAATCCCTGGAAATCCCAGCTTAAGAGAGATGCAAAAATTGTCTTGATAAGTATACTCATATGCTAATAAAAAAAATTTGCCCATGTAGCACTCGTGATGTTATGAGGGTTAGGAGAACAAATCATGAAATGTAGCCATAACAACGTAACACTACCTGCCTTAGGTCTTCCCGCAGACTTGGCAGGTCGTGTGACCATATCAGAAATCAAAATATAATAATAATAATAATAATAATAATAATAATAATAATAATAATAATAATCTCAGAATATTCTGTACTTATGCCAAATGAATATAAAAATCGTCACTATAGAGTGGGGCAATATTTACACTGGACAATGTGCAAACACTTTAGTAAAGATGTTAACATACACTGGTAGGAACATCACCCAGCACCGGTTACAGAAATAGAAAACATTACATTTCTATGGGATTACGCCATGTTTACAGGAAATTTGAAGTAAATAGGCTGGACATGATTGTCAAAAACCGAAAAGAAAAAACTACTAATTGATATGGTTTGCCCAGCGGACTGTAACATGACAACCAAGGAATTTGAAAAGTATAAAGACCTGGAAATCAAAATAAGAAAATGTGGAAATTGAAAACAAGAATAGTAGCAGTCATAATAGGTACACTTGGAATGATAAAAAAGGAACACAACACACTGAAAAGATCCCTGGAAATCCCTGCTTAAGAGAAATACAAAAAATTGTCTTGATAAGTACAGTTCACACACTAAGAAGAACGCTAGTTGTGACACTATTTAGCTATGGTAATTGGCTAACTAATTAAGCATGGAAATTAAAAGCGAGAAATACTTAAGGCGAGAAAAAGCTATAACGAAAGCGATGTTATTTTTTTAACAAAAGAAAAATGGGTAAAGATTTTATTTTCATTTGCGAAGAAAGGTATTTTTTTCGCAGAAGATAGAAAATTCGTAAGATCTCGGATCTGCCAGAATTAATTTATGCCATGACGCGACAAGGAAAAACAGACCACGGGTCAAAAATAACAATCTGCCCATGGAAATAATGAAAATTTCAATTTGGTCAAGAGGTTTACAAAACGGAATGCTAGAAGATAATCGAAAATTGGGTCAAGCATGAGACCGAGAAAGAATTAGGTGAGACCACCCCAAAGAAAAAGGAAAGAAAAAGAGAAAAAGAATAAGCCATTAACTATCTTTCGGGTATATCATTTGGTTTTGGAGGGAGAACCACCTGTGTTATGCCCAGAACTTGCCATGATAAAAGTTTGTTACCTGGACAGACTGTTGGCGACGGAATGCGATGATGTTGAGGAAGACAAAGAGATTCAGCTGACCACCCAGATAATAACTTGCGAAAATCCCGTTGATGAATCCCAGATGACATCAAGTTAAGATAGAGATTTAATCTCCACAGTACGATTCGTGGGGGTTCTGGTCGATGGAAAAGAAAGAAAAGAAAAGGGAAGATAATTTGTTTTTCTTTGAGCGATAATTGTAAACTGAGGCCAGTCTAGCCACACCCACACTGCCGAGCGTTTATTGGCTGAATGGTGGCGTGAGCGATGGGCGAAGGTAAACATATGGGAAAAAAGGGAAACCTGTTGACGCCCTCTGAGGGGATTGGTGTGAGATACCAATATGAGAAAGGAAGAATTTAGGAGGACAATTCCCTTAAGAACCGCTCTAAAACAGAAAGTAATTGACTTCCAAAAATGGAAACTGATAATTTTTCCTGTCCGAAAACAAAGAAAATCCTTATTGCGGATTTAGAGTTATCGAGGAACCCAAACCACGACAGGCCCCCACCCGGTTTGGGTCGGCGTCCATATAAACGAACGTTCCCAGAGTAAAGAGGCAGTAACAGTTGGAGAAGACAGTTGGTGACAGTTGGAGTCGCAGAGTTGAGTTGCAGTTGAGCTGCCTAAGAAACGGAAAGTGTCACGAATCCATAGAAGCGGTTTGGGAGAAAGACGCAGTCCTGTATTCAGCAAACAGATATAAAGATACTTGTTTGTTTTTTTTTCAACACATTTGAAACTTTTGAGGTGTTACATTATTTTCTTTTACATATACTTCTGCGGTATCACCTTTGCCCCGGATTCAGCTTGCACTACGGTCCGACGCCTGATTATTTTCGTCTAACTAAGATCAAATCACAACGTGGGTAGGTTAGACTAGAAATCAAAGCAGTTACTTCGGTAACCAGACGTTGGAAGCGAGCAGCTGGGAACGGCAAACCTGATTTCGAATCTAACCAGATTTCCATCCGAACCAGCCAAGGGTTAGATCGTCACAGGATAGCACAGGAGCAAGAACCAGGGTGACGTCACATAGTGATGTTATGAGAGGTAGAAAAACAATTCATAAAATGTATCCATAACACACCATTACCTGCCTTAGTTCATCCCGCAGACTTGGTAGGTAGTGTGAGGAAAGCAGAAATCGAAATATAATAATAATAATAATAATAATAATAATAATAATAATAATAATAATAATAATAATAATACACCTACTGTAGTAGTAAGGAACCTAAAAAAGAAAGCAAAAGCAAATGCAATGTACCAAATGCAGAAATGATGACAAGATAAGTCTCTCCCCTGCAAATACTTTGCCCATACCAAACTGATGTAGAAAAAAAACATATCCATCAGTGGCTACTTAGTGCATGGTTAAAAGCTGAAACCGAAGGTTTTATTTTTGCTGTACAGAACCAATGCTTGCTAACTAGAAATTACCAAGCACACATACTGAAAATTTTTGTTATCGCAAAATGCAGATTCTGCGCTATATATCCAAAATCAATTGACCATCTTGTATCAGGTTCGCACGGTAATGGCACCCACAGAAAATAAAACCAGGCATGACAGAGTGGGCCAATATCTGGATTTTACGGAAAGGAAACCCCAAGAAATTGGTATGAACACCACACATAGGACCTGTAACAATTTTATGGGAGTTTACAATACACTAAGACAGAACAATCTGAGACCACAAAAACAGAATCTGCCTTCTTATTGACATGACAGCCCCTGAAGACTGTAATGTATCTTTGAAGTTCTTAAAAAAAAACTATCAATGTCCAAGGACCTTGAAATGGAAATCTCAATAATGTGGCACGTGAGGACATCAACAATTCCAGTTGTAGTTGGAGCCCTCAGATTGATTAGAAAAAGCTTCCGATAGACACATTGAAGGAATTCCTCGTAACCCAAGCACTAAAGAAATACAAAAAAATTGTGCTCACAAGTAAAGCTCACACCTTACGAAGGTCTTTATCTATGTGAAATGTGTGTTATCTTAATATTTATTTTTCAAAAAATGCTCAGTGGAAAATGTAAATGAAGCTACTTCTGACCTTAGGTTTCTAGTTGGGACCCGGAAAGCGATGAGTACACAATAAAAATCAAAGGAATAATAATGATAATAATAATAATAATAATCGTAGCTCTGGGCCTCGTGAATCGAGATTAACGGGATGTGGTGAATAAAAATCGACACTTTACCAATTGTAATCGGAGCTCTGGCCTTCGTGAGAAAAGAGATGGACAATTTTACTAAGAGTGTCCCAGGAAACATCAACATTCAAGTTGCACAGATCACCCTACTAGGAACATCCCATATACTAAGAAAAGTGCTATCACTTAAATGACAATTCTCCTAAAGACCATAGTTTGGACCCGGCTCTAAAGGATGCAAGGCAGCAAGCATAACATACACAACTGATAATAATAGTAATAATAATTAAAAAAATAATAATGAACTATCAAAATACAAGGATCTTGAAGTAGAAATCTCAAAATTGTAGCACATCCAGACATCAATAATTCCAGTTGTAGTCTTTGGAAAAGGTTCCAATAGACTCGTTCAAGGGATCAATGCCTTACATATTAATACCTAATACAAAAAAAAAATGTACTCACAAGTACAGCTCACACATTACAAAGAGCTTTAGCTATATAAAATGCGTGTAATTTTAGGGTTTTGTGGTTGTTGGTTTTTTTTAAGAATGATCAGTGGAAAATGTTATGAAACGATTTCTGATCTTATGTTTCTTGTTGGGACCCAGAAGGAAATGTGTATTCAACAGAAATCAAAGGAAATAATAATAATAATAATAATAATAATTAAAAACTGATTTTTTTCATCAAGTAATGAATATTTTAACTATGTAATTCTTAATTTCCGGGTAGATAGAGTACGACAATCCAAGAAAACAGTTCATCTAGGGGAAGGAAAACCTTCATTTTAAACCTCCATTGCCTTGTATTCATATCCAAAACATGAAAAAGGCTAGGGAAGTAAATCCAGACAGAAAATCCGGAGTGGAGCCATGAAGGGCAGCTGGTTGTCAACACTGACAACTTTTCAGTAAGTCCTGCAGCCAAGCTGTCCCCAAATATATTACTTTATATCTTGTCGGTACGGTAGAGAGTGAGAACATGCAATCTGGGTAGGCACGGCTTCCATATACCATCGCCAATCTGAGAGAAGGAAAACTCTGAATTCAAACCACCCCATGGTTCGTAGGTCTTGCCTCTTTAACTTCTGAGAAGAGAGACGGGGTATCTTCAACATCCCCCGATGCAAAAGGACGACAGCAAGACATTGCACTATTCTGCCTTGAATGACACCATGAACCAAAATTGGGAGATGGAGGGCAGTGGTGCCAACTAAATGAATGAAATTCTTAATACCTTACCTGTGTTTTTTCAATCCATTTCTCATTTACTTTTTCCTGGACCAAATACGTTACTTCATTTTCATCAGAAGATCCAAGCCATTGCAACTGAATCGCAGTGACAGAGAGAATTTTTGATTCCAGTTTCGGAATGACAGGAAGCAGTTTATCAACTGAAAATGACAAAATAATTCTCGAATTTGATTCTACCGCAATACTTTGATTATGCAAATTCTTTGACATGATAAAATTATAGAATGAGTAGTAAATACGTCAATAAACATGAATAAAATGATTGGTGGATATGACACATCAGCATGAATTTGGAGCAACCGCATATATATATATATATATAGTTAATACACAATAAAATCCAAAATCACCTCATATGGGGAATAAGGTTATTTCAACAGATGAAAACATAATCCGTCTGTCTTATTTTAGATTTTATTGTGCATTAATTTTTGCTCTGTAACAATAAATACATTTAGCTCTTTTTGTGGATCAGTTTTAATATTTTACATTACTAAGATCCACTTGGATTATATACCAACGGATTTGTTCCGCTTACTCTCTCTCTCTCTCTCTCTCTCTCTCTCTATATATATATATATATATATATATATATATATATATATATATAATTGAATAAATTACATACGCCATGTTAGCTAATTTTTTATAAAATCCGTTCATACTCACGAATAACATTCCGTGTATTGATGTTAAAGGATGAGACAAATGTGCTACAGCCGTTTAAATTTCTTTTAGTTTCATTTTCCAAGTACTTTCGATCTTCTCTCAAGATCATCTTCATAAAAAAATAAAACCATAATGAAAAAATTATCTCTCTCTTTCTGTGTCTCTTCCTTTTTTATTTTTTTTCCTTTTCTAACTAATGTTCTCCGTGGTATTTGAGTGTTTAAATTGCACGTTTGAATCGATCATCATCTTGACCACAATAAAACTTAATATTTAATGGCCATCGTATTTTTGTTTTTTTATTTTTATTTTCTTTTTTACCCTGATACTATGGGCCACTTACCCATGATCCTATGGACATACCCCTACTACTACTTGTTTTTATCTCTCCCTCTTAATATATTAGAATGTCAGTTAAAGATGGCATGGTCTAAAAGTTCTGTAGGCTGCAGTTCGACAAAAAGTTATCTGAGTTTCCATTCATTGATATAATTTATTTGGAAGTCTACCCAGGACTGTTTGTTTTCTTGTAAAGTTCTTTCAGAGATAGTTCTCTGATATTTTTAACTGTTTGCTGAATTTCTAATGAACATCTCGACTTTAACTAAGTTAAAACTTAGTACCTCTTTTTCTTTTCTTTTTTAAGGAGATAGGCTCACCTATCGCCAGATCCGTATTCCCCAATTATCTTGAACAGGAATAGAGGCTCACCTTTTGTTTCTTATTCGTGAAGGGGTTTCCGGTTCCTTCCCTTTTCTCAGGCCTTAATAGTGCTGCTGTCATGAATTTCTTGTGATATGCGTGGATGGTGGCAACACCTCTTCATACTGAGGGTACTGGATTAGCAGTTTTCTGGTTGCTGTTCCCGATTGGTAGTTAGGAGTCTGAACTCTTGCATAGTGTCTTGAGAGGCTGCTCTGATCAACAGTCGCATAATATCGGAGTTCTTGCCGTGCGATGTCGTACATTGAAGGGTGTCCCTGCAAGCACCTTCGGTGGGAAACCCCAAGGCCACACTACATTGCAATCTGTGACATTTCCCGCACATGTTACATTAAACGACTGACTGCTACTACTACCCTCGGCCTTTCCTTACCAAAATAAAACACCGTGACTGTAAGCAACCAACGATATCAAACTAAACCAGCTCTTTCGTGGTATTCGTACCAACTTCTGCAGTGTGGTCTTTCCTCTTGGAAATGTCTCCAGACATCCTAGCAAAACTAAACTTAACTCTTCAAACTCCGCCTCTGATTTCTCAATTCTTGGTTATCTTACTCTCTTAAGGAAGAACTCTAATGTCTCTATACATACCCTGGGAGTTTATGCCAGCGAACCTCTGGCTAGGGAGCGCTCTCTCGAATCTCCAGACCATTCATACACGTGGCTCCGTACGCTCTACTAAATTCAGTCAGCTATCTCTTCTTGCTCTACCGTTCTCCTTCCTCTCATCACTGTTGCGTGTTAGATAGTATTTCTGATAATATAGACAATGCCATCTCCCTACACCCGTTTTCAAATATATTTGTGTTCAGTGACTTTAAAGCCCACCATGCCAGGTGGCTTAAATACTCTGTCACTGACCTTGCTGGCATCCAAATCCTTAACTTCTCAATGACTCAATCTCTCACACAAATGATGAACTTTCCCACGCGTTTTCCCATTAACCCTGATGAACATACTTCTCTTCTCAATCTCTTTTTACTCCTATCCCTGACTCATGTCGTACCATGCAGCTCTGCCCACTTGGCAATTATGATCGTGCGGTAGTGTCTGTAAACATTTCTTTCCGCTCCTCCGCCAACCAGGAACCTCCTACCAACGGTTAGATTAGCATTCATTAGACATTCACCTATAGATTAGCATTTATTAGAACTTCATTTGTAGATTAGCATTCATGAGACATTTACCCATAGATTAGCATTCATTAGGCATTCACCTATAGATTAGTATTTATTAGAACTTCATTTGTAGATTAGCATTCATTAGACCTTCGTTTGTAGATTAGCATACATTAGACATTCACCTATAGATTAGCATTCATTAAACATTCACCCAAAAATTAGCATTCATTAGGCATTCACCTATAGATTAGTATTTATTAGAACTTCATTTGTAGATTAGCATTCATTAGACCTTCGTTTGTTGATTAGCATTCATTAGATATTCACTTATAGATTAGTATTTATTGGAACTTCATTTGTAGAATAACATTCATTATATCTTCCTCTATGCACATTTGTCAGAATCAAAAAATATTGATTTCTTATTTTAGAAGGCAGGACCCTGTTTAGTCAATCTGATACCTGATATTTTAAATAATTATCTGTACTTAGTTTATATTTACTAATGTCAAGTTTGAAACTGTGCCCTTGTCATTGATAACTAAGTACTACTGATGTTGTATTTTTCCAAAATTTAATGAGTTTCCTCAGTTTTTTAAATTTGTATCATAAACAGAACTCCATTTCTAAAATCATGAAAAAGATTTATTTTTTAATTCTAACAAATATGCTTAGAGGAAAGTCTAATGGATGTTAATCTAGAAAAATTAATCAAAAAAATGTTTGCCGTAGTTTTTACATGTCGACCAATTAACCTGAGTGCTGGTCATTATGCCAATTCTGCTTCTGTCGCATTTTGCATATTCCCACATGAGTCTACATTTGATTTGGGAAACTCATTTAAAAAAATACCTTCGAAATATCTAGAAACTTACTATCTAAATATCTAGAAACTTACAATCTAAATATCTAGAAACTTACAATCTAAATATCTAGTAACTTACCATCAAAATATCTAGAAAATTACCTTCTAAATATCTAGAAACTTACCTTCTAAATATCTAGAAACTTACTATCTATATATATATAGAAACTTACCTTCTAAATATCTAGAAACTTACTATCTAAATATCTAGAAACTTACTATCTATATATCTAGAAAATTACCTTCTAAATATCTAGAAACTTACTTCTAAATATCTAGTAATTTACCATCTAAATATCTAGAAACTTATTACCTAAATATCTAGAAACTTACTATCTAAATATCTAGAAACTTACTATCTAAATATCTGGAAACTTACCTTTTAAATATCTAGAAACTTACCTTCTAAATATCTAGAAACTTACCATCTAAATATATAGAAACTTACTATCTATATATATATATAAACTTACCTTCTAAATATCTAGAAACTTACTATCTAAACATCTAGAAACTTACAATCTAAATATCTAGTAACTTACCATCAAAATATCTAGAAAATTACCTTCTAAATATCTAGAAACTTAGAATCTAAATATCTAGAAACTTACAATCTAAATATCTAGTAACTTACCATCAAAATATCTAGAAAATTACCTTCTAAATATCTAGAAACTTACCTTCTAAATATCTAGAAACTTACTATCTATATATATATAGAAACTTACCTTCTAAATATCTAGAAACTTACTATCTATATATCTAGAAAATTGCCTTCTAAATATCTAGAAACTTACTTCTAAATATCTAGTAATTTACCATCTAAATATCTAGAAACTTATTACCTATATATCTAGAAACTTACTATCTAAATATCTAGAAACTTACTAAATATCTGGAAACTTACCTTTTAAATATCTAGAAACTTACCTTCTAAATATCTAGAAACTTACCATCTAAATATCTAGAAACTTACTATCTATATATATATATATAAACTTACCTTCTAAATATCTAGAAACTTACTATCTAAACATCTAGAAACTTACAATCTAAATATCTAGTAACTTACCATCAAAATATCTAGAAAATTACCTTCTAAATATCTAGAAACTTACAATCTAAATATCTAGTAACTTACCATCAAAATATCTAGAAACTTACCTTCTAAATATCTAGAAACTTACAATCTAAATATCTAGAAACTTACCTTCTAAATATCTAGAAACTTACCTTCTAAATATCATGAAACTTACCTTCTAAATATCTAGAAACTTACTATCTAAATATCTAGAAACTTACCTTCTAAATCTCTAAACATGTAGCATCTTCCAGAACATTCAGAAGGTCTCTAAAATTAAAATAAAAAAATCAATAAACAAATTTATACAAGCACTGTACCAAAATTATAATCCCAGGTCAGGTCTGTTAGTTCATTTCACAGTGAAAAGTTACAGGTTTTTTTACATATGTTTATCAATAAGTCTATAGTCTTGTAATAAAAAAAAGCATTTTTTTACTCAACGAATATTTATTTTTCAACATAATTTTCTTTTTCAATGCATATAATCTAGATAAAATAGAACAAACATTATACAGGGAAATTTTCAGATCAAAACTCAGTTAATAACTGTCAGTCTATAAAGTTATTGATCAAATATCATATACTCAAATAAGCTATCAAGATCTGATATCTTGTCTTTTATAGCATTTCAATAAGCGATTTGTGCCCAGGTCTCCAAGTACAATACGGCATTTGTCGTTAGATGAGGGTGAAGGGACCCATACCCATATACTCACTCACCCATACCTTTCTACCATTAAAAAATTATCCCATACAAAAGCAACTTTAAAAGACAAAAAAAAATTGAGCAAAGAAGATTTTCCAAAAATGGTTAATCATCATATACAATTTCAGAACCCTGCAAAGGGTTGATAAGTCATAAAAAACGAACAAATCAAAATCAATCAATTTCAAAAACGAATTTTGTTTTACAAAATTAATATGAAAAGACTTTGAATGAAATTACTGTGTTCTTTACACATTTCAGGAACATACACATACACACATATATATACACATATATACACATATATATACACATATATAAATATATACATATATACATACACATGGGCACTTCGATGCGGTGTATTGGTTAGTAAACTTGTCTCTATAGATCAATTACCAATGAGTATTGAGTTCAATTCTCATTCGGGGTCCCATACTTTCGGCTTTCTGCATAGCTTAGAAAACCACCACATTTACATATTGTTATGGTAATTTACCCATGCACGCATTGACTCTCCCAGCTATAAATAAGAGCAGGTACTGCCTTTTAGAAGAGTGTAGTTTCCAGCAGTCTGCTCTGATAGTCGGGCCGAATATTCTTGCTGTAACACTCTCGTTTGTATTACTGTTTTTCTGTTAATATATTTGTTTAACTCAATTCCTCTCTTGTGTCTTTATTTCTGGCCCCAACAAGGGCACAACACATACATACAAACATACACATGTGTGTGTTTGTGTGTGTAATTTTCTGTTTTTTAATCGGTTTCACTCCAAGCAATGTAGTAAAGCCACTAAGACACAAGGGGTGCGGAAGAATTAGGAACAGAAACATTAATAATAAGCGGATAGAGAAAAAAGTAATGAGGAGGGACAGTAGATAGCAATTGATATTGTCTTTAATTTTTTTGAAGATTAAATAAAGTTGGCTGGAAATCATAGAGCCGGAAGAGTGTTCCACAAGCGAAAAGTGCGGGAGAAGAAACTGTTAACATAGAAGTTACGGTGACTGTAAATTGATGCGATCTCGACTTCAGTCTAGTGATGCGCTTAAATTCAAAATGTCTAGGTACCATAGCGAAGAGCTCATCCGAACAATTACCATGAAAGTATTTATAGAATAGGCACAGGGAAGCTACATTACTGCTGTGGGAAAGTGACTGAAGCCGAGCCGCTTATTGCTGATTTTTTTTTTTTTTTTTTTTGGAGGGGGGTCTTATCACGGAGCTTAAGGTGAATAGCAGAGGCATTGGACTATATGTGGCAGCAATATCCTAAGTATGGACAAAGGATAGACATAGATATGTAAGATAGATTCCGGCGAGAAAAATTGTCTCGCACGACACAGTGAACCAACTTTCTTATCAGTTGACCTAGCAATGGATTCAATATAGTCTTTCCACATCATGTCAGCTGAGAATGTTAGCCCGAGAAGGCACAATGAGTCACTTTCCTAGAGGTTAGTATCAGCCATGCTGATGGAAAGCAGAGAGGTGTCTCTCAGATGATGAATGGAGAAACGTTTAGTTTTGGAGACGTTACACATGTACATACACATACACATATATATATACACACATATATACATACATATATACATACACATACACGCACATACATATACAGTAGCGTCCAAAACTAAGGGACAAAATTTTAAAACCTAATATTTGTTAGAAATAACAACTGAAAAGCTGAAATTTTGACAACTGGTAGTCGTTATCATCCATAATAACATACTAAAATTTGAATCATTTGCAAAGGATAGAAAAAGAATTATAACAATTATTTATTTATTTTCAAATTTGGAACGTCCAAAAGTAAGGGACAAAATTGAGAAAAACAATGTAAACAGTATGCTATATTCAAATTCTTTTTCTATCCTTTGCAAATGATTCAAATTTTAGTATGTTATTATGGATGATAACGACTACCAGTTGTCAAAATTTCAGCTTTTCACAGTTGTTATTTCTAACAAATATTAGGTTTTAAAATTTTGTCCCTTAGTTTTGGACGCTACTATATATACATACACATATACACGCACGTACGCATACGCACACATATATATATGTACATGTCTGCACATGTGTGTATGCGTATGTGCCTATTTGTGCGTGAGAGAGAGAGAGAGAGAGGGAGAGCTACTTACTGAACAGTTATATAGCCATGGTCCTTTCTGCAACAAGGAACAGTTAACGCAAATAGAATTTCGAAGATCCAAACTCTGCAAGAAATTCAACTGGAACAAAAGGCGAAAGTTAATTTTATAAAAAAATCAAATGATTTGCAACATCCTCAACATTATAGACTTTGCTAGTCTTTAATATGGGCAGTTTGAAAAAATATCTATTTACATCAAGAATCATAAAATACATCTCCTTTTCTGACAAAACGACTGCTATTAAAAGGTAACAGATTTAAAACTAAAAACAATAAAAAAAGAAAAACAATAGCAATGACAATAAAAAATAACAATAAAAACAATAAAAGAAAAACAAAAAATAACATCAATAACAATAAAAACAATAAAAATAAAACAATAACAATAAAAAGTAACAATAAAAATAATAAAATAAAAACAATAAAAAATAAAATCAATAACAATAAAAACAATAAAAATAAAACAATAAAACAATAACAATAAAAATAGCAATAAAAATAATAAAATAAAAACAATAAAAAATAAAATCAATAACAATAAAAATAAAACAATAAAACAATAGCAATAAAAAAGTAACAATAAAAATAATAAAATAAAAACAATAAAAAATAAAATCAATAACAATAAAAACAATAAAAATAAAAACAATAAAAACAAAAACTCAAAAGCAATAGAAAGCTGAATGATGTTGGTTAGGATGCATGTAGATATACCAAAAATATACCAAAGACCGAAAATTAAAATATCTAAATTTAAAGCTGTATTTTTAGCATTTTTCAGATGAAATTTGAAACTATATCGGTTGTATTTCTTCTGCACTTTTTATACAATCTAAGACTGACTCCATCAATAAAAACTACTAGTCTGAAGAAGTTCCTTTTAAGAACAAAACCTTACCTCAAAGTTATTTTCTATTTTGTCATTTGATTACTCCAAATTGGTCTAAAATATGAATCCGCATATAATATCTTCTGAAAATAAGTATCCAACTACCAAACTGTAATAAAATAATATGAAGAGGATTTTTGTCTGCCTTGAAAATCAGCATCAAAATTCTTGGATTTTACCAGTCATTCTCTGAAACTGTTGAGTAATAGATAATTACTTTAGTAACCCAACTGATATATAAGTACATCAATAAGTTTGTAGCCTAAATGTGAAAAAAGGTATTTGTTTTACACAATTAATATTTATTTTTCAACATAATCTCTTTCTTTGTTAGTGTATTTAATCCAGTGGGAATATGAATCACTTAAATGGAAGAATATATCGTGAAAATTTCAGATCAAAATTCATGGCTGCAATAGAATGTTCCAGCTTTGATGCTTTACTTGTGTCTTTGCCTTTGATGACGTTTGAGGTCAGCTTGAGACACAGAAAACATTCGACACACAGGGCAAAAAACAGAAACACCTAGCAAGAATTCGGAAATGTCAGAACTGTGTCAATTAATATGGAATCGGTTTGATGCATAAATTCTCAAAATGTTTTCTTCCTTTTGTGGATATACTCCTGCAATATATATTTTTTCTGTTTTATATATACATATATGGTGGCTGTCGACTCGCAAAGCGAATATGACCATGACTGACATGTCCAGCCCTTCACTTAAACTCCTCTCACAACACTATAACATACATACATACCTATATATGTTTAAACATATACTGTTATATATAACAGACAATGAATGTCTATTATGTTTAATCATGAGCCGTTCTAAGCTTCGTATGGTAGCTTTAATTTCGGGTGAAAATAAAGACAAAGATTCTGTCTATATTTCTGAGATGAGGTATTATGTACATTATTTACATTATTCGGACTATTGTCCTCATCTTTGTCGCCATATTTATTACAGCGTTTCGGTCGTTGTACGATCCGGCCTCCTTCAGGTGGTTGGAATGTCGAACTTAACCGTTTATTTTTCTCACTGAGGTAGACTGTTCTAGTTCTACGTGCCATGTTTAATGAATGTCAGTCATCAGTTATCTCCTGCTAATTTTCTCTAGGACACATGGCATAGTGGATAAAGGCGTTGGTTAGATCCAGTGACAGGACCCAAATTCGGTTAAGACAATAGAGAACTTTCAGAGGGAAATTAACAACAGAACAATATGTCTAAATGCAATCTAATATGTTGTGACTAGTTTGAAATGTAATTTTGTTGATATATATATATATATATATATATATATATATATATATATATATGTGTGTGTGTGTGTGTGTGTGTGTGTGTGTGTGTGTGTGTGTGTGAATACCCGGAGGCGACAGTCTGTTTGATGCTAAACGCAGCATCAAATATTTTTATGTTTACATACGCTCTATTTCTGATATTGAGTACTTTAATTCATAAATATAGTTTACCTTAAAATTATATTTTATCATATGGCTTTGAAAATGACGGAACGCATTCCACGACTAAAATGCGGTCTTTAAACGGCTTGTTGAGACACACATCCAGTTGTGTTTTTGTTCAGCATCATCGGAAAAAGGAGGCGAGGCAAGAGTTAGCCTACCGTCAGAAATCTCCCATGCTAACAACTTCTCATGAACCAAATATGATTTAAGGTTCACATTTTATACCTGGAGTAAAGACGGCCCCATATTTGGGGAGAATAAGGTTAAAAGTTCGACTTGTACACCGACATATACGGTACACTAAAAGACCTCAAAGAAAACTTCAAAGCAAACTCAGCATACAGACTCATAAACCTAATTAAAAGTGAACGAGGTAAAATAAGTCAAATAATCCTAGAAAGAATTAACTCAGAACTAAAGAAGAAGTTAGGGGTAAATCAGTGGAAAAAACACAAACAACTACAGACTGGTTCCACAACCTCAAAAAAACAACCATAAATAGATATAAAAGATATAACATATATAACTTCTATAACATAACACATGCAAGATAAAGCCATTTACTTAGATCAAGAACAAATAAAAACCATTAAAAACTACCGAAAATTATTATTATTCAACAACGAAAACGCATGGATAAAGAAGGAACCTTTAACATTACAATGGTAAAGTTTGATGGTGGATCGATCTGTGAGCTTATAGGTATAGATTTATTACATGAACTAAGTAAAATAATCGATAAAAATGATATAGGCCTCTACAGGGATGATGGTCTCATAATCCTAAGAAACTGTAGCAGACAAAACCAGAAAAATAATCATAAAAATTTTCAAAGCTAAGGGATTCGCATAGACATAAAAACTAACCTAAAAGAAGTAGATTTTTGAGATATCACATTCAACCTAAGAAAAGAGTCCAGAAATATTTTCGACATTATTCACATACACAGAATAAATAAATAAATAAATAAACAACAGGATAAGAAAAAAAAGTATGGTTGAGCCCACTGTACAACAGAAACGTAAAAACAAACATAGGGAAAATACTCATTAAACTCATAAACAAACACTCCCCCAGCAAGTACGCTACACAAAAAATTTTAAAAAAACAGTAAAAATCAGATACAGTTGCACTGAGAACATGGTACAAATAAGAAAAAAGCACAACAGAAACCACCCACACAAATCAAACCTACGTCTAACTGAAGAAGAAAGAACTAATGCCCCTTACAAGAAAATTGCTTACAAAACAATATAATATACCAAACCACTGTAAAATCAACAGATAATGAAGTAAAAGTATACATAGCAGTAACCAAAGGACCCTGAAAATAGAGAAACTACGAACACCCTTTACAAATAGTAAATACGCGAACAGCACAATGCTTTCTCAACATATATGTATAGGAAATTAAAAACGAAAACCAAACCGCACCCAAAATATCATATAAAATTAAGAAAACAACATCAGCTGCAACAATAAATCAAAAAAAACTTTAAACTTTGTCTGGAAGAGAAAATAGCTATAATTACCTTCCGAGACGAACACAAATTATTAAACAAACGATCAGAACTAATCTCACAATGCAGACACACAAACAAATTATTACGACATTATTTAAAAATCGAAAACTAAAAACGAATACGGAAAAAAAATAAGTAAAATAAAATAAACAAAAAACCTAAATCAATAAATAAGTAAATTAACGTACTATGAATGTACTCATAAACACGAATAGGTGTAATAATATTAATCAACAACAAATAATAAAGTAATCAATAATGAATAATAAAAGAAGTTAACAAACAACGCTCTAAAAGGATCTTCAAATAATTGAATTGGGATCCATATTATTTCTATTAAATTGTTTCTACTAAATTGCCTCTAGAGTCATTTGAAACATAACCGTTACAGAACACCCAATTACCGTTAGGATAACACAACAATTCTACCCATAATGCATCATTGACCAATCGAGACAAAATACAACTCACATGAATTACATTTAAACATGAAACAGACTGTCGCCGCTGAATGTTTACTTCAATGTCCACTTTTACATGTGTGTGTGTGTGTGTGTGTGTGTGTTAGGATATATACCTATTCATTCCTCCCTCATATTGAAAAAGCGATATACAGATTGTATACGACATATATAATTATTAGAACTAAATTTTGCAGATTTCAGTTATCAAGGTATTGGAGTCTTGTCCACGAGGGAATTGAAATTTGAATTGAAGTCATCAAAACATCAGAAGGAACGCAAAAAAATTAGGAACATTTCTGAGCGAGAATTTGTTCCAACACACATCTGTCCAGTGTGCAGTCAGGTTCTTCTCTCCAGAGAATGTCTTGTTAGTTATATGAAGCGTCATATGAAGCTGGACTCAAACTTGTTTAAAGTGCAAAAAGAGCAAAGTAAACAGACTAAAAGCAGCGTACTTGGATTTACCTACAAAGAAAAGTACGTCGGAACATTCTACAGCCGCAACAAATACCAACGTAAGTGAAACATTTTCTACACCTCCAAACACACCTAAAAACATTACCACAAGATCGGGTAGACACGTACACTGGCCTACTCATTTTAAAACATATATTAGATATTGAGAAATATTTTCAATATTTATCAATCTGCAGGGGGGGGGGTTATAGGATACAAATCCTATATCATTCCAACAAATGACTAAAAAACACAAAGTAGATTTGCACACCCGCAAAATCGGATCAAAACGACTAAAAACAGATTTCGCAATAAGATGTGAAATTAATTTTCTGACCAATGAAAGGAGGCGATTTTCTAAACCAAAAAAAAGAAACGAGTGGGTGTGAAAAAAAGTCAACAATAAATACAGTGTTTTAAGTCAGTCGCCAGTGAGAAGGGCACAGAGATCATAGAACACTGACAGTAAATTCCATCACTGACTCAACCCGACACTAATAGCCGAAAGTGGATTAGGAAAAAACAACAACAAATTTACAACTGACTCCAAAACAATTCATAAGTACATTCTCCTTTAATCCGGGTACGCTGAACCCCACAAAACCAAAATAAACTGTTAAACAAAAAAACTGAAATAATGGGCAAATGTAGACATATAAATAAATATTTACTTTTCCCTCTCAGCACTAACTAAAAATAAACAAATAGATATAAATGAAATAACTATAAACTTAAAAAGTATATACAATGCAATCTTTAAATAAAAGAAGCAAATTTAATATGAGCTTAATTTATTAATAAACAAATAAACGAACAAATATTAAAGTACGCACCTATGCGCGTGTGTGCATATGTACATGTGGATACACAAACACCAAAAGATGAACAAACCTAACCCACCATGATTAATACCTCAATAAAACCAAGACAAAAACAAATAAACTAGTAAAGGTTAAATAAAAATAAAAATTAAACATTAAATAAACGATAAATGATAACAGATGATATAAGCATGGACTTATTTTAATTACATACACTATTGAATAATTATATATATACGTGTGTGTGTGCAGCGTGAGTCGGTGAGTGTGTAGATGTGCGGGCGTGTGTAATATATATATATATATATATATATATATATATATACAACAATATACATCCAGTATATATTTGGTCATAGTTTCTCCTACAGTATGTAGGATTACCCCATTTTCTTTGCCGAAAGATTAACACTGGTAGATGGCATTTTATCTAGAGATATAAAAAAGGACATAACTTTATCGCTCTCTTTCTCTTCTTTTTCTTCCTTTCCGGGGATGTTGTCTCAGTGCAGGCTAACTGCTTAATTTCACACAACTAAGTGGGACGCGCGCTACAGCTAAGCACATAAATGCTTTCTTTCCTTTTTCAACAACATATATACAAGTGTATATAATTTCCCTTCTTTATGGGAAAAATTGTTTCTTTGTATAAATATATAAGAAAAATCCTCCATGTGTTGAATGTATTTATTCTGAAAATTCTGAACCTCTTCTCGTCACAAATGTTAACAGCCGCTGCCCCTTGCAACAAGGGTTTCGCTTCATGTTTATATGATACATGTTTATATGATACATGTTTATATGATACATGTTTATATGATACATGCGGACTGCAGTGTAAGCAAATAGGCTGAGGCGAAATTTGTCTGAAAAAAATGCTTTAAAATTTTTTAACAATGGTTCTTAAAAATATTATCAGGTCATCCCATAAGTTCTGTTCGAATTTTACCTTTTTTTTTTGAACGAAATTTAAAGAGTATTTTATAATGTCTAATGGAGCTGAACATTATTTTTATGTTTAGGTGCATTTAAACTGATCAAATCTTATTTCAGAGAACAATAAAGTTAAATTTTGTTTGATTAAAACCCTGCTAACATGGAAGTACCCAAGAATCATTTGAGGCGCATAATGCTTTATGAGTTCAAGAAAGGAAACTCAGCAGCCGAAGCGTCTAGAAACATTCACTCAGTTTATGGAGAGGAATGTGTGAATGAAAGAACTTGCAGAAGATGGTTTGCAAAATTCAGAGGTGGAGATTTCACCCTTGAAGATGAAGATCGAACCGGACGTCCAGTTGAGTTTGATGAAAAGCTTCTTGAAGCAGCCGTTGAAGAAAATCCTGCTTTATCAGTTGAGGAATTGGCAGTGGTTCTCAGTTCAAACCATACAACTGTTCATCGTCATCTTCAACAACTTGGAAAAGTTCCTAAATTTGGAAAATGGGTACCTCATGAATTGTCTGAAAACAACCTCAAATCCCGAGTTGACATCTGCTCTTCTCTCCATTCTCGTCAACTTGTTTCACCTTTTTTGGATAGACTTGTGACTGGCGACGAAAAATGGATCTTTTATCGAAATGTTAAGCATCGTAGACAATGGCTTGGTAAAGGGGAAGGACTCCAGCCACAGCCGAGAAGGGAATTTCATGAGCAAAAGGTTCTTCTTTCAATCTGGTGGGATCGCCAAGGAATAATCCACTTTGAATTCTTACCACCTAATGCAACAATTAATGCTCAAATATACTGTCAGCAATTAGAGCGTTTCAACCAAGCTTTGAGGGGGAAAAAAGACCTGCTCTAGTGAATCGAAAAGAGGTGGTGTTTCATCAGGACAATGCGCGACCCCACACAGCAAGAATCACGTCACAAAAGATCGAAGAACTTGGTTGGGAGAAAATTCCTCATCCACCTTATTCTCCCGATCTTACTCCTTCAGACTACCATTTGTTTCGTAGCTTACAGAATCATTTGGAAGAAACAGCTTTTGTAACACAGGAAGAGGTTAAAACTGACATTTGTGAGTTCTTCGAATCAAAGCCCAAAGAATTTTACAGTAATGGAATTAGTAAGCTTGTTAATAGATGGAAGGAAGTCATAGATAATCAGGGAAAATACATTGTTAATTGAATCTGTAATTAAATGTAACATTTGGTCATTTGTTTTCTTTATTCAAAATTCGGACAGAACTTGTGGGATGACCTGATATTTCAATGTTTACAGAATTACTAATGCATTTAACTAATTGTAATTTTTATATCGTGTTAGCCTTGCATACGTTCTATTCAATATGTATGAATATGTAAATCATTAATTTGTTTTATTAAAGTTTTTAAGCTAATGGTGGTCTACCACAAATTTTACCTCAGAATTAACATTAATATTTGGTAAGAAGAATGCCTGTTTTAAGATCAGTGGGTAGCATAATGGTTAGGGACTCGGAAAAATCTGATCGAAGCGCCGAGTTCGAATTCCAGCCGAGTTTCATTACATTCACTTTCGCGCAAGTACCTTTGGAAAGATTATCTTCTCCACTCCCAGCCGTGGGTTAAATAGTAGGGTAGACTAACCTCTTCATCCTTGGTTGGCAACCAGTCTAAGAGAAAGAAAACTCTGCATTCAAAACCGGTTGGGCATGTTCTTAGTAACTCCATCCCGTAACAACCTACTTGATAAGGAAACCATAGGAGAGTCTACGGGACTTGATCGAGTGATGTCGCTATTTTAACTATTAAACGGGCTCTGAATGATTGATTTCTTCTTTTTCACAGCTTATCATCCCTTTTGTACGTTATTTAAAGCCAGAAAATATTTTTAGACTGGAAGTATTTCTTAGAGATAATAATGATTTACTGACACACGTTCTACTAATTAACCCATAGCTGAGAGGAGAAGAGGTGAATTCATAGCTTTCCCAAGGCTATTTGTGCGTGACTATATATAACGAATCCGACTGGATTGGAACTCGACTGTCTCCGATCTTCAATTCATTACACCACCTGCACATCCAAGCTTCCAGCACTTGGTATTAGCAAGCAATCAATCATCCAGGTACTGACCAGGCTCAACATTGCTTAACTTCGGTGACCGTACGAGAAGCGGTGTTTCTACGTAATCAGGCTGTGAATTTGTTTACAATACCTTGTTTTCCTAATTAGTTACCTACCTAAGTAATGATTAGGTTCAACATTGCTTAATACACTTACTACAGGTGATAGGATTTTCTACCATTTCAGTTGCAATTAATGCTTGGTGAGTGAACACCAAGCAGTATTTTTAAAATGATTTCATCATTAATTTTAAAGCATTTATTAAATTTAGCTTAATCAAAGACAACGCTTTAAGTGTGGACCAACCAGTGAAGAATGATTCTACGACAATATTAATAATCTTTGAGATTAATTTGTTTATCGGAACCCCACATTAATGATGACACCAACCTGAAACGAAAATGCATGTGACCTTTCGAGATATCATGCAGAAATGTATAACTGAGGTTAGCTTTTAAAATTCAAGCTTTACCTACCTGGGGTTTGCAATATAAATGACACTGAATGTCGCAAAGTTGTTTTTCAAGTTGTTTTTCAAGTTGTAAGGAACCACTTCCTGTACTGATGAAGCATGAAAAGCCTACACAGTAACAGATGAAGATGTTGGAGAGATGTTTCCTGATATCCATAAAAATGTGTGAAGAAAAAGCATTATTAGGAACAGAGTATAAAGAATTCGTCATTCAAATGAGCCGAGATAACACTGAACAACTCGTAAGCAACTGCTTGACAAATAGCGTCACATGTTAAATTCCCATATGTCTACTTACATTATCTCTCATTCCTCTTGAAAAACAGTAAAAAAAAAAAAAAAAAGAAGAACAGATAGATAACTGACAAATGATAGAAATAAGTAAAAACATGTGAAGCGATAAAATGAAATCAAGGTTGCAAATTTGAAAGGTTACAAAGATGTAAGGAGATGGAAAACAGACGCCATTTTAAAAGAATCGGAGAAACATCATGACACTCTGAATCTTGCGATAGATGTCTGCTGTAACATACCTATGACGATAATGGGTATGTCCCAATTCGCATGAATACAGTAGTAAAAACGGTTTGTTGTTCTGTATTTGGAGATTCGTCTCCAGCTGTGCTTGTCAAACTCTCTGCCTCCAGACAGAGAGGATCCCAATACGAGGCTATGCCGAACGCAGAGTCTCGTCTCGGGAAACATCTACCCAACCCCGTCTTATACGGGGTCTACAATGAATTTTTGGCCGAGCTTACGGGCTCGGATACCCAACATTAAATTCGGCTGCGTGGGGCACTTGGTAGATATTCTGCAGTTGGAGATTCATTGTGGAATTCACTTGACTCAGTTCTAGCAGTTGACTACTACTTCTACACGCCGCTGGCGGATCTTATATGTGTTGTTCTTGTCCTAAATAGTATCGTTCATTACCAACCTTTGTTTGATTATTCTATTCAGTAATCTTCCCTGGGTTACAACAATGTCTAAAGAAAAAGCATAAACACAAATTGCATGGCTCAACTATTTTCTATCTTATTGTTAGTTACCTGTTACAAGTAAATTAAGTCCTTTATTTTATTCCTTTAAGCGGCAGGTGTTTTGTTAATCATCACATTCCTAGTATAGCTCCTCACCTAGAACGAGATACGTATGGAGAGGAATTGGATCAGCCGACAACAAAGAAAAAGGCGAGAAAAGTATTTAAATATAAAATATTTTTATTTTAGTATTTTTACAACTAAATTTTTCTTAGCGTGTAGGAGTGCTAATGTTCATTGTTTGCAGTCGTTTGGTAAGATGAAAAAAATGTGATTTCTTCGCATGTATGTGCGAAAAAAAGAAGCAAGGGAATAAGTGAAGAGGAAAGTGCAGGTGTCACGTAGCTTGATGAGGAAGAGTGTAAGTGTCACGTAACTTGGTGAGGATAACGAGTGAATGAGTAAGGAAATTTCTTTTAAACCACGCCGTCGCGAATTGATGTCGTATGTTGCAGTCTATCTCCTTACTGGCTTGTTGGTCTGGAAGCTTTGTTTATATACCCTTCAAATGGATCACGAAGCATGTTTTTTTTTTATTGTCGGTAGGAACTCGACCCGTTGCATGAAAAATGTTAAATATCTATTTTCAAAGAATTAATTTATTAACCGGAAAGATGCCGAATCTTCCGGCTCAGAAAACATTTTTTTTTATCATTTGACTGTCTTGCTGTTTATTTCCGTCTCCTCTCCACACAAGTTTAGAATACAAGATAAATATTTGGAAATTTTGTTTAAATATGCGTTTTTTCTTTGCTGCAGTATTTATCCAAACGTCCACATGAAAAAAATATGGCAGAAGGCCAAGTATTGAAGAAGAAGAAGACCAGGGCAAAATAATATGAGACCGGACAATATAACAAAAGGCAAGGCAAGGCAAAGCAAAGCAACTATAAGACAAAAAACAAGGTAAAAATAACGCAATAGAAATAGGGTTCACACACAAAAGGTATACAGTCATTTTTTATTTTGAGAACTAGTTGTGCAGCCTTTATGTTGCTTGGCAAAACAATAGTATTGGACCTTACTATCCATATATGAACACTCTTCTCTGTGGTTACTCACTTGGAAGTAAAATTACATTAAAGAAGCTTGGGTATTGTGTGGCTGATGCATGCACTATGGTCAAATGTATAAAACAGCAAAGCCTCACAAAAACTATTTTGCAAAACATCTCACTCAGGTTTGTAAGCTCACCTACAACTGAGAATTTGGTTGAATAAAAAGGTATGTTTAAATGGAACTGACAAGATTCTCAATGACTTCAACAATAAGAATAAGAACGGGGCAGAAAAATACAAGACAAGACAATTTAATGGAAGTCAAAGTAGCTATAGGACAGTAACAAACTAGAAAAAGGGATACAGTCAAGTGGTAATAGCCTTCAATGTAAGAAAGAATCAAAGACGGAGAATTGTTCATTTTTGTTATTTTGGAAGAGATGGCAGCATACATCTGTAGGATTTGTCTATAAAGTTGCGAAGTTGGATTTTTAAACGTCATTCATCGAAAGTGAAATAAAGTTTAAAGTATAATTCCTACACATCTGGGACCAGAGACTAAAAATAGTCAAATCCAGTCGAGGACGCAACTCAAAAAGAGGTAATCTCTTGGAAGACAGAGCCCCTGGTACTGATGTTTTTCAACTTTTTCTCTTTTAAAAATTTTTGAAAACAGAAAATGTTTTAAATCTGGTTTGATTTGTTTTACGGCATATTAACCTCAGTGGGTTATTTAATGCCGAGATGATTTTTATTGCTGGTAATATGTTTTCAAAAATGTATTTTTAGTAATAATTTTTTCTTCAAACATTTATTGCTGGTATTTTTTTTTTTTTTTTACAAAACCGTATTGCTGCTATTAAAACCTATTTTTACACTTTCATAATGCCTTGGCGCCATTTTTGGGGCTAATTATTTTCCCATAGCTGGGACCCTAACAGGTGCTACGACCCTAAGTTAAGGTGGAACTAGGAACAATGGCAACGCTCCTCAAAGCCTCCATTCATTTCTTTTGAAAATGTTGAATTTGTTTTTTTTTAGACTGATCAATTTTTCATTCTGCTGCAAACTGGTGACCAACAGCAACATCGTCCAATACAAATTGTAAAACTCACTCGCCACAAACTCAGAAGACCTGACAATATGACTTTGATACGTACACATATATGAGGTTGAGTCATAAGTAATTTCCGTTTTGGGGGAAACTAATTATTAGGTTGGTGCAAAAATAATATCGTTTTCTCACATAGTAACATATGTGAGAAAACGACATTATTTTTGCACCAACCTAATATAATGGCGAATGTATCATCTTAACTAACCGTCCCTTAAGCATATCATTACAGATTATGAAAACTTTATTTATTTATACGAAAATATATTGAAACTGGACTTATTTCGGAATACTCTACATCCAGAAACATACAGCCTACATCCATTCCTTAGAAAAATACAACTAATACAATATGGAATAATTAAAACAATAATGATAAAAACAAACATACAAGTTATAAAAAGCTGTATGAGACACATTGAACAAAAAGACATTTTTCATGACCTGTTACACACACGCACACAGACACACACACACACACACACACACACATATATATATATATATATATATATATATATATATGAGGGTAAATCAAAAAAGCAAATCCCATGTAGAAATGCAAAAAGTGATGATTCCATCCTTAGTTGAAATGGAGTCACGTGAGTCACGTGACTACCGATTGGTAACGTCACTTCATAGGGTGATGAACCAGAGCATTTGCTTTTTTTTTTTTTTTTTTTCTAGTACAGGCCGAGGATAAATCTGCCTCACCACGGGTCAGCTGCCAAAGAATCAGCTCCCAATCCCATAGCGCCGTTTTCCTTTTGGAATATATCTTCAGCAGATATAGAAACTATCTCCGGGTCGCAGTACTCATTTTGGGAAAAAAAAGCCATGACTTGCGTTTCCTGTTTGAAGAATATGTCCTTGCTAGTGACACAGAAGATAAATCCGGCCCGCTCAAATCTCCGTTTGGAATCTTTTCAAAAAACACAAAAGAATCTCCCGGCAGTTCAAATTTCCGTTAGGAATTATTATAAGACCCTCTATCTCTTTTTCTATTTTCATACTGTTTGAGTGGTATACATGTGTTATAGTTTCTCTTTGTGGGATACGTGTGTGTATAATTTTGTGTATGACTTAGTGGTATAAATCTATTCCGTTCCGTTGATGAAAAAAAGTGTTATTATATCATGGGCATAATTATTCTCGTAATAGAGGGCAAAATGCAAACTGTGAGAATATTCCTTTTTTTCCATATCTCACCCATTATATGGTGATTTATCCGAAGTGGTGTGATATTAACACCCATAAACTGTTGAATTCGACATGATATGAACACGCAAGCAAATATGAAATGTTCATTTCTAACACCGCACAATGCTCATAATGGGATAAAATGCACGCCAACTTTTGCACATGAAATGAGTCGCTTTGATACATTTCACTAATGGCAGCACGACAACGCTTGAAAATCTTTCGTCAGTAATTTCTGACAGAAATATCCATAAACCGTTGTACCCAATGTGAAGACAGACATTAACTGGTCTTTACGACGTGAAAAATAATGAAATATTAACTAGCGACTTTCCTGACATGCCAATTAATGAAATACAGTTTTAACACGGATTTCTTTTCACGGTCAATGTCGGAACAGAAAAGACATTATTGTCACAGAAAGGCGTAGCAACTAAAAAAAACTGTGTTTGTCTTTCATGCTAAATTATTGCTATTTCTTGGAACTTTAACTAAGAACTTCACGACGTTTGCCTTAAATACATCTCAGTCTATTTCGTAGCTTTTATTTGTGAATTTTTTCTCCATTCACGTGTTCACTCAGAGGTCGTATATAAGAACAATTTCGGTCACGGCTGGTGGCTTCATTTTGATTCTATTTGAACTTTGAGATAACTGTAGCGGAGTTAAATATAATTTTTCCTGATTGACTAATGCGTAATTGCTTTCCCTATTTTTAATAGCATATTATTTTGTCACATTTCCCATATTTCAGGAACCATGTGGGTATTTATTTTTCGCTACGTGTACGCTTTCTCTTATTAAACAGCTTAACTGTATCGGGCAAGCTTTTTATATGCTCCTTTTCAGCGCGGTAATGTCGAATTTCAGTTATACATATTTTTGTAGTTGTGTGAACGCAGCACATTAGCGGTATTTACGTTGTTGTACATATATTTCATGGCAGAAAACTGTTTTCATATAATTTTATGGTGTTGGTTTTTGCACCGACGCAAATATTTTCAATATGACCGTCAACTTCCTCACTTCTAAGCTGAGTTATGATTCTGGCGCGCTTCAAATGAGACCACGCTACCTCCTACCGTAGTAATACATCTACTCTTTACACCGTGACATGTAACACGATATAGTATGCCCCGTCTCTTCAGCTCACATGGGAGAGCTACATATTAGCAGCAGGCATAATTTGGTGATATTTAATCCAAATATTATTTTCACCTTTATTCTGACGCCCTCAAAGAGTTTCATTGCGCTCTCATACTATTTACCTGCAGGATATTTAATCAAACCACAATAAAACTTCGCTAGAAACAAGGAAAAGAATACTAAACTGCTACGTGATATCTGTCCTCCTGTATGGCAGTGAGTGCTGGACAATCTCCTCAAAGATGAGACTTGATGCAACAGAAATGTGGTTCTACAGAAGGATACTGAGGATACCATAAACCGAACACGTGGGCAACGAGGAAGCTTTAGAGAAAATGGAAACAAAAAGAAAACTATTACTTAACATCAAGAAGAGACGGTTAAGGTTTCTATGGTACACAATGTGGAACGAGGGCTTCGAAAAACTGATACTCATAGAACAGATTGAAAGAGCTACAAGGTACAGAAAGTAGTGGAGAGCTATGATCGCCTACATCCTGATGAGACACGGTATATAAAGAAGTATGAAGAGAATTCTACCATGGCAGCATTTCACAAAATTAAATCAGTATTGTTCCATGGAAAAACCCAACACCATATTGTTCTATGCAGTTAAATTGTTTCATATTTCATGTTTCAAGTAAGAAGTTGGGCTTGGCAGTTGACGCCTCTTCTGCTGGTGCAGAAAATCGACGCCCAGTGTAAAACATTTTTTTCCATTAGAAAAAGTCCCTGCAGACATCATGGCCCGTAGCATTAATGCTTTTCTGTTAAAGACACATGCACGGAACAACAGTCATCTGTAAAAGAGTAGACAAAGAATCAACAGCTCCAGAAGCTTCATCAGGACAACTCAACAGCTTGATATTTGCGAAGATACGTGTCCCGAACACTGATTTTGAAATAGTATGCGACTTAGCGATGCAAAGACCATACAGAGCGCCATTCAAGATCTTGAAAAGATGTTAAATTTTTTAATGCACACATTAACAGCACAAACAAAAATATTTGTTTCAATAGACTAAAGCCAACCTTTCTGGATGTTATATGGCTAAATGCGAACACACCAGTCACTACACCATCTTCAGTAGCACCAGATTTACAAAGTCAGGTTCGATCACAGGTGTTTTGTTTTTTTTTTACTTTAACTTTTTCCTCTTTTTTTCGGAACATTTACTCATATGAACACTTGTATGATACTCACATCGGAAGAACCTCTTGTGCTACTGAATGGACATTATTTAAGGGTTCTAGTACCCTTTAATGTACACTACATGCATATTCATTTTCTGCATCGTCTTTTCAGAAATTATGTTCCCACATAACTCCCCATGGTAGGTTCTAGAACCTGTTTAGAGAGGTAGTACTAGTAGTGATACAAAAGGTGATTATCCACCTTTGGTTGAAATGGAGTCACATGAACCACATGACGGCCGCTTAGTGACGTCACTTCATAGAATAACGAAAATAGTCAGTCCATCAGTCAGCTTCCAGGTATCAAATAGAGCGTTTGCTTTTTTTTTTTTTTTAGCACAAGCTGAGGCTAAATCTACCTCGCCTCTGGTCAGCTGCCAAAGGATCAATTTACAGTCCCATAGCCTCGTTTTCCTTTAGGAATATATCTTTACTATATATAGAAACTCGCTGTCTGGATGTTAGGTAAAACCCATGACTTGCCGTTTTCCTTTTCTGACAGTTCAAATTCGCGTTGGGAATTATTACAAGTAAGACTCACTGTCTCTTTGCCATTTTTGCCCCGATTGTGTGGCATACATGTTTTATAGTTTCTCTTTATGGGACACGTGTAAATATATGCATATAATTTTGTATATGACTTAGCGGTATAAAACTCTCTCTGAGAATAAAGCATCTTTGTCATTCCTTTTCTTTCAGTTATTCCGTTCCATCCGTGAAATAAGGTGTTGATTATTATAATAATGACCTTATTCAGAGAAATGCAAACTGTGAGAATATTACTTTCTTCCATAGCTCATCCATTATCTGGTGACTAACCCGACGTGATGTGATATTAATACCCATATACTTTATTTCCACTGGTGAAGATGTGTCACTTTTCGACATAGCACAAAACACACACCGTTCAGAGATGGACGTTTGGTATTATTTAAAGAATTTTCTCTGCTCTGCCATCCATTCACACATATTTATTATACTTCCCGCTGTTACGTCTTGTGAGTATTAAATATTCCAAACCGCCTTTCTTCATGATGTGTCCCAGTAATTTCAGTTGTCGCATTCTGATCTTATTTATTACAACGTTTCGGTCGTTGTGCACTCCGGCCTTCTTCAGGTATTTGGAATATCGGACTGAACCCTTTATTTCGCTCACTGGGGTAGACTGTTCTAGTTCCACGTGCCATGTTTAATGGATGTCAGTTATCAGTTATCTCCTGTTAATTCCCCTCTCCAAGTTCTCCACTGCCTTAACCGGGTATTGAACTGACACTCTTTGGGTCCTGTCACTGGATAAAGGCGTTAGTTAGATCCAGTGACAGGACCCAAAAGAGTGTGAGTTCCACTTGAAGAAGGCCGGAGCGTACAACGGCCGAAACGTAGTAATAAATATGGCGACAAAGTCCGAATAATGTAAATAGTATTAGTAATAAATATGACGATAATAGTCCGAATAATGTAAATAGTATATTTACTCTCCTTCCAATACAATTCCAATACTCTTGTCTTACTCCTCCCCTTATAATACACTTCATGTCGTGCGTTTATATATGAATAATAAAGCGTTAGGAAATCATATAGGATACAGAAAGGTTGAAAACAGGGTAGCGTGATTGGCTGATCTACGAATTTTGAAATACATACATATATATATATATATATATATATATATATATATATATATATATATATATATATAGGGTGTATCAAAAATACCTTTAGAAACTTTGAGGGTGGCAAATCTTTCGTTTTTGAGTTAATAAGTTTAAAGTTTACAGTAGACACTGTTAAATGTACAATCCAGGATACAATCAAAAAAATACTTTTACAAACTTTGGGGGGGGGGGTTCCCGATACCAAAACAAGCTTAAATGTCCATATAAGCATATGGACCAAAAAGGCCATCGTTGTACCTCAACGCAGTAACTCATATCATAAAAAATGTTCAAAATGCCCTCCACTTGTTTTACACACGCATGCACCCATCGGCTCATTGAGTAGCATACCTATTTTTCAAATACTCCCACATGGTGTCAATGGCACATTGATGAAGTAGCTCTGTATTATTAAAGTCTGCTGCATAAACCAATTGTTTTAGGTGAGAACACAGGTAAAAATCCAAAGGACTGAGGGTAAAGGAATGTGCAAGCCATGGAATCGCCCTTCCTTACCTAGCCATCTTTCATGGTAGATGTTAGCCAGTGCATCGCTAACAATGTGTGGGAATCCCATCAAGCATGAACCACATGCATCTTCATGTTAGCAGGGGTACATTTTCTAGCAGGTCTGGAAGTGTGTTCGAAATAATGTCCATGGAAACATCACCTGTAAGACATGTTGGGAGAACATATGGACCTACCAGGTAGTGACTTACAATTCCAGTCCACACATTAATCGTAAACTGATGCTGGTGTCTAGCCTGTATTTTAACACGGAGATCCTGATCTGCTCACAAATTTTGGTTGTGTAAATTTGTTATTCTATCTCTTCCAAATGTTGCCTCATCCATAAACAAGAGAGAAGAGACAAACAATGGATCGGCGGTCTATGCAATAAACAATCGTGGTAAATGATCAGGGCGCAAAAGATTCTGTACACGTTACAAGTGATATAAATACAGGAGCTTCTCTTGAAATACTGTTGTAGTATACTAACGGACGATAATCGCTATGTCCCCATTCACATAAATACAATAGTAAATACTGTATGTTGATCTGCATTTAGAGATTCGTCTTCAGCTGTACTGGTCAAACTCTCTGTCTCCGGGCAGAGAGGATCCCCAGACAGCTACCCGAAACCCGTTTTAGATGGGAGTCTACGGGGAAATTTTGGCTGCACCTACGGGCTCGGATACCCCACATTAAATTCGGCCTTATGTCACATCTGACCACGTGGGGCAGTTGGTAGATATCCCGCAGTTGGAAATTCATTGTGGAATTCACTTGACTCACTTCTAGCAGTTGACTACTACTACGCGCCGTTGGCGAATCTTATATGTGTTGTTCCTGTCCTAAATATTATCGTTCATTACCAACCTTCGTTTGATTATTCTATTCAGTAAACTTAACTAAGTTACAAGTCCATGCGGTACTATGAGATGTACGACATGCTAGTGCCACTTGACGTGTGCTGATACCTGGATCGTCTCCGACAGCCTGCAGAATGTGTTCTTCGTGCTCAGGCGTATGAACAGATCTCAGTCTTCTTCAATCCATAGTTTGTGATGTCACGGATCCTGTCTCAACAATGCGACAATAAACAGCAGCAAAAGTTGGATAACTCGTCTGCCTTCTGTCTGGAAACGCAATCTGATACAGCCGTTTAGCTTCGCGTGTATTTACCTATTCGCGCTGCCGCATGTAAAAATCATATCTGCCTGCTCACAATATGAATATCCTGCCATTGTGAAACGGAACAACAATTTTCCGTTAACTCACTACTACACATGTTAAATGTTGAAGACAGACTAGCCACAAATGTACACGAATGACAAATGTAACCTTGTCTACTGCAAATTTCCAGTGTTTTTTCGGCCGGGTTCAGTCTTTTCTTCTTTTTATTTGAGGGTTGTCTTTTCGTTAGTTGAGAGAGAAGTATATGGAGACAAGTTTAGAGAGTGAGAGAGAAAGGTAGATAGATAGATAGATAGAGAGAGAGAGAGAGAGAAAAGAGATAAGATTTTTAAAGGAAAGCGCCAATGACTTATTTTAATTTTAATTCTTTTTATTTTTCTTTATATATTTTATTTTTATATTTTATTTTATTTTTATCAGGACATTACAAATGCTTACGACTTCTACTTACTGTTCGATACCTACTGACTGTTCGATATCTACTGACTGTTCGATACCTACGCACTGGAAATAAATGTTCAGAATACTCGAATGTCGAAAAAACAATCTATACTAAACACAAAATCTTTTAATAAGGAGAACTGCATTTAGAAAATTTAAGAAAATATGTTTGAAAAATTACATAAAGATTTAATAGAAAATGTCTTTATTCTTGTCAATAAATTATAAGAATTTATACTAAAAAGGTGTTTAAAAAATTAAAATAAAAATATTTCATTAGAAAGACCTTTTTTAATATGACATTTTAAAAATCATTCTATTTCTATCTTCTGACAAATTCGGATAAATAGGCGCCAAATATTTGCGCCCAAAACTGTTTCTATTCAGTTTCTTCCTTTTGAGCTTCTATGCAAAAGCGAGGATTGAATCTTTTAAAAAACTAATTTGAATTTTGTAAAACTCAGTGTAATTGGTTCATAAATATTTCGCGTACCTAAGCTTAAATTCCAGACAAATTCTCGAGCAAGCTTCTGGAACATATCTTAAACCAAAAATTTCGACTAGTGAAGACTTTCAACAGCAGTGTGCGACAATACACCAGGATCTGTTCGGAGCAAAAAGAAGTCAAACGTCTTACTACGACTGATGTTTATGTCAACACGCAAAAAGCTGCAAACACGACCACATTTTTCTCCTATCTCGACTGTTCAACATTGTCGACAAGTGTTCTTTCCTTCAGAAACACAGACGAAGCACAATTTCAACAGCAGCAAATATTTCTGAAAAGCAAAGACGCGAACGGTTCAACAAATCCTGGCTGTTGATCAACCACACACAGTGAACGATTTGTACAACATTTATAAACAATTTTAAAGATATTTTTCTGTCACTAAAAAAAGTAGATAGTGTCTTTAGGATGTCGTTGTGGTGTAATGGATATTGTCTAGGAGTGAAAATTTGGAGAGCCGTGTTCGAATTCCAGTTGCGTTCATTAGATTCGCTTACGCACAAATACCCTTGGTAAAGGTATGAATCCATCTCTTTTCCCCCTAGCTATGGGTTAAATAGCAGGACAGATTGGGTTCTTTAGTCTTGGTTGGCAACCAGTGTACCACAGAAAGAAATGACAACATACTGCGGGTAAAATCTGCCTCGTCAGTCATGTATCTTTCGATACATGATCGCCCAAGCGTGTATCACGTATGGCACTTAACTGACTGAGTGTCTTTCGAACTTTGAGAGTAATTCTCCTTTTAGGTCGTTTCTTTTTTTAATACGTAATTTTTGCGAATGGCAAATAATTTTTTTCAAATTTATTCATGAAGCAGAGTTGCTTTGCATCTCATTCTTTCTTTCTTTTTGATGTTTTCCTTTTATTTTTCTAAGTTTTCACATTTTGCATGTTTAACTTTCCAGAAATTTCTAATATTTTCCAATTTTTTTTTTTTACTTATTTTAAAATGTGTTTAAAAAAAATAATATCTTTGTCCTCAGTCACTATCAACTTTTACAATTCCTAACGGACTCGCTTATTTTTTCAATAATTACAATCAATTTTAACCGTCCTGCACATTATTTCATTTGTACACGACACTTGTAATTTAAAGATAATTAAATTACAAGTGTAAAATTTCAGGGTGAAGCCAATAAAAACATTTTCTCTAATGTAACGAATAATATCCTTCCTCATAAGGACTGGAGATAGTCGCAATTACTCAATCAAAGCATTGCGAAATTTGTACAGTTATTTCATAAATTTGGTCCACATGTGCAACAAACTGGAAATTTTTTTTTAAATAGTCAGACTTTGTTAGTGTACTTTAATGAAACTTGTTTGTTTTCAATCTTGCTGCCTAAGTATGCGTCATATATATACATGCCTGTGTGCGTGTAGACACCGAGGTCAACACTGAGTGGTGACAGTCACTTGAAGCAGTCATGCTTGCGTAATCCTAAAACCAAGTGCGTTGTGTGGTGGCTCGACTTTTTATATTGATATAAGCTGGTCAGCGGAGGATTATTGGTAGCAAGGTCAGGTATTTCCGGTCTATTGTATTATTATCCTAACACTAGGCAGCAACGGTTACATTTCAAACTAAAGGCTATTGTGTAGCAATCGAGGTCAGAACGCGATTATCTATAGCTGTCAGAATTGTATATAGTATTGTTTGTTAAGTTTAATGTGTGACGATCTACATCGCACATATACATACATACTTACACAAATTCAAATTATACATCAACAAGCATTCATTGGATAATAAATCAACACTACTTTGTAATAGATAATTTACAAATCGCAGCAATGCGACAATTTTGTAATCGCTCTATTTTTATGTAGTCGATATTGTGAACTTTTGAGAGAAACGGATCCCAGAAGCTTTCTTGAATCTCCCCAAAACTCGCTCGCTGATTGGTCAATGGCAATGCCAACCAATCAGATTGTCTGCGCGTGAAGAACAATCCTTCCCGCGCAGCGATTGGGAGCCGATGATCACCTATATAAGCAAGAAATATTCTTAGATAATTAGTGAGATTTCAGCTGTCAAACGAATCCACGACAGTTGAAACCATGCGCCAATCTTCTCACTCACATGCTGAATATTCCTTACACTCACATAATATTTTCCTTACACAGCAAAACTGTTGAAAATATTTATTACCAGAAACTATCACAAATTTTCTTTCTTTCAGTGAACTTTGGAATATAAATAATAGTTAAAGAGAGACAACTGTTGTTTTACTCAATGCATGACTTCTTTCACATCCTTGTTTGTACATCTTGTTAAATACATATTTTATGTATAATGATGTCTTTGGCTTATCCTTTCTTCACCTAAGTTTGGTTTCCTAATCTAAGTTAAATTAATGCGATGAAGTGCGCCACAAATGGATCTTTTCTGTTAATTCACCCCAAAATATAAATTCACTTCAAAATAAAAAGAATTTATATTTACTAAAATTCGTACAAAATTCTCCCAGTGTGAAGCTTTTCCATTGCACTCTGGTTGGGTTGACCTTTGAGATCGCCCCAAATCTGAGCGACTCGGGTGCGCTATTTCTAAGTGTGGAGTCTACATTCGCGCTTACCCCGATAAGCCAAAAATAGATTTTTTTTTCTATTTTTTATTAAATTGCAAAAAATTCCTTGTAAGTACCTCGAATATTATCCAAAAGTGAAGAACTCCCTGAGTTTTTGGTAATTTTTCATTCTAAGGGTTGTTGCGAAGCAAGCTAAACAAATTTTGATTTAAGATTCATAATTTTAAAAAAGTGCCAAAAAATTTAATAAAAAATCAAACTTTGATTTTAAATTTATAATTTCTTGGGATGAATTAATGTTTGAGATAAGTAACTTTACATTATTTGTGGTGAATTAACAGAAAAGATCTTTTTAACTTATTATTGATTACTTAAGGTATTTTGTAGTCATTCATTATTTGTTGTTGATTACTATTATTAAATTTACGCTTGTTTATGCGTGCAATTATCTCCCTTTAACTCAGCTCTCCAAGTTTTTGTTCGCCACTATGGTAGTCAGGTATTGAACTCACAAGTCTTTGTGTCAAGTTACTGGATCCAATCAACGCTTTTATTCACCGGGCTATGTGTCCTTGAGGACATCGGTGTATGAATTTTTGTTACTTTTAAACTTAATGTCTAAGTAAACATTTTTTAAGTTTGCTGTTATTATTGCTTTTCTCTAGTACTTCCTATTACTGTTTCCCATATTGTATTTATTTCTATGCTTGGCCGGCTTAGGAGATTTTAGTGGTCTAGAATATGTGCTGATTCCTTACGATTTCGTATTTTCCCGTGATGTTCTCTGACAGAGAAAGCAATAATAACAACAACAAATTGCAATATGAGCTCTGATAAAAAAATGTTTACTGAGACATTAAATTTATAAGTCCCAAAAATTCATACACTGATGTCCTCAAGGACACATGGCCCATTGGATAAAAGAGTTGGCTGGATCCAGTGACTTGACCCCAAAAGCTGTGAGTTCAATGTCTGAACGAAAACTTGGACAGTTGAGTTAAAGAGAGATAACCGAGACATCCGGAAGAACCAAGGCACGTGGAACTAGAACAATCTACCCCGGTGAACGAAATAAAGGGTTCAGTTCGAAATTCCAATCACCTGAAGAAGACCGGGGCGTACAACGGCCGAAACGTCATGAATATGGCAATAAAAATGAGGGCAAGAGTGTAAATAATAATTAATTTTATTTTTTTGTCTTCAGTATAATGGACTTTTAGTTCAGCCGTTTATACTAAAACAGAACAAGCAATAAATAAACAAATAACTTACTGTAATGAATAGTGTGTCGAATTTTGTGAAGTGAGATCCAATTTTGCGTAGGTACGAGCAACAGTAGGAGACTTTTGACAAAATTTTATCAGTTTGATTTCTGTATCAGAAGTGTTTACACCTAGCTGCTGCTTCAGCTATGTTAACCATTCCATATTATGTTTTCTATGCAACAGTATCAGGCAATGGTATCTTAGTCTCACTTAAATTACTTCCCTTAGTATAATAATGACGTAATAATGTCGTTTTTTGACGTAACGTCAAAAAAACGACATTATTACGTCATTATTTTTGCACCAACCTAATATCTCTTACACTTATTTCAGTGTCACTTCCACTTTTCAAAAAATGTCTGCAATGTCCTGTTTTAGGATTACCATCAGCAGCCATGCCATGTTTTTATTCTGGTTCATGTCATTTCAATGGTGAATTTTAACTCTTGAAGAAGCCAGAAATTACGGAGATCCACATTGGGTGTATAGGGGTAGAGAAGTGCTAACAGGTGTGATGTTTTGACAAAAAAAAAAAAAAAACTACACAAGACATGAAGAATAAACTTGCTTCATTACACAACTCGCTCAGTAGTATGTCATTGTTGACTGAGCAACACCATAGAAGAGTGTCTGTTTACACATCTCCAAAGTCCTTTCTGATTGAGTGTCAAGTCACATCAATGTCACACAACCGTTTCTGAAGATATTTTAAATATTTGGATACATTCTGGATATCTTGCTATGGACATTGTGTGATGATTGTCAACAGAGAAGAGAATGTGTGAATGAATACTTAGCACAATCAGCTCGCGCACATATACGCACGCACACACACGCACACATCTGTGTGTTTGCTTGTGGACTTGATGATGATGATGATGATGAAATATGTTCTCCTTTCTCAGTGGGGAAAATCATTTGTCATGCCATTTGAACTTCATAAATTCTAAATTTGTCACTGCACAGAATCAGCTTGTCATTTTAACTGGGTATGGTCTTGGTACAGGAATGGACTATTTGTTGGTTGCAACCAGCAAATATTATGACTGATCATCAGGAATGGAACGCGGGGGAGGGGATATAGGACAAGGATATGCCTGTTCTCTGCTCGTATGGCGGCTGTTTTTTTTTTCTTCAATGCTCGGCTCAAATGCAAAAATTGTAGTCAATAGCAATCTCCCGTGATGGTTTCGGTTCGGTTTCAGCAGCTCATAATAAACTACAGCCAGCTGATCCCATCAAATGTAGAGCAGAAGCTTCGAACCATGGATATTCGGCTTTGCCGCCGATGTTGATGCATGGTCGGGCTTACCCAACGATTTTCTACGCTTAGGGTTATCGTAGTGTATCCACTTTTCATCGCCGGTCATGATACGATGCAAAAAATCTTTCCTTTTCTGCCGTTGAAGCAGCTGTTCACGCGTGACAAGACACCGTTCGACGTCTCTCGGCTTCAATTTGTACGGAAACCAATGTCCTTGCTTTTGAATCATTCTTAATTCTTTCAAACGTTTCGAAACTGTTGTGTGATCAATTCCTAATGATTCTGCAAGTTCAGCTTGCGCCTGTCATGAGTCTTCATGAAGTAATGCCTCCAATTCTTTGTCTTCAAACTTTTTCGGTGCGCCAGAGCATTTTTCATCTTCAACATCAAAATCATTATTTTTGAAAGGTCTAAACCAATCTCTGCATGTTGTTTCTGACAGAGCATGGTCGCCATAAGTATCAACAAAAATCCTGTGTGCTTCAGCTGCAGATTTCTTTTGAATAAAGTAGTGCAATAAAATTCCCCGCAAATACATTTTCTTTGGCACGAAATCCGACATGTTATGAAAAACAAACTTTATAAAACTTTCTGACAAAGAAAAATAAATAATTTACACCATTTACAGTGTTCGAACTGTTGTCTTTATCTTTATTGTCATATCCACAATGTTTCGGCCGTTGTACTCGCCGGCCTTCTTCAGGTTATATAAGTTGGAATTTCGAACTGAACCCTTTATTTTGTTCACGGAGATAGATTGTTCTAGTTCCATGTGTCAAGTTGTTTATGGATATCTCAGTTTCAGTTAATTTCCTTTAATATCTCAATTCTCCAAGTTTTATGTTTATCTCTGCTGTGGCCAGGTATTGAACTCACGACTGCTCGGGTCAAGTCACTGGATTACTTCAACCGTCACTTTTGTCCAATATGCAGGTTCAAGACTAGAAGTTTCTAGTTTCACCAAAACCTGTTCTCGTCAGTCATTCTCAATCGCTGTTTGGCTTTGCAAGAGTTGGTTGGAGGTGAAAGAAAATCAGAGTAGTACAAAATGCCAATGGTGTCAATTTGTTTAAGGCAGACTTCAACTTACCAGGAAGTGACCCACATACTTGATTTTGTGACCTTCCTCTGTGGCACATATGGAATGACACTGCAACAGACTACTGTTGACTTTGTTATAATTTCGAGTAGCCTTCTGCAGTATGTCCGTCAAATGTAGCCCTCTTCATGTGTTGGTTCAACCATTGTGATATGTTGTGTCTTCCGCTCGTTCCACCGTTGGAGTCTTTGAGGTTGTCGCACTTACTTTGGGTCTTCGTCTTCGATCTTATCACCAAGAGTGGCCCTACCAGAAGTTTAGAACTCCTGACGGCATCGCTCTCAGAGTCATTGGACTACGCAAGCCCCTACACCCCTACATCAATATGATGATTTCCTTTTGGCTTTCAATGATAATGTTATTAAGCTTATCAGATAATATGAAAGGAACTTAAAATAGACAAAACTTGTCTATATTATTTAATGAAACATGCATCAATGAAAAATTATATATATATATATAGGCAGCAATTTTTCAATTTGGGAACTACACAAAAAAAAGAACCCTTTGGAATAAAGAATTAACTTGGGTTAAAATTGTAACAATGATTTGATTTATACATAATTTATGGCGGTTTTAACACTTCCCACTTGTTATAATCAAATGACACTGAGATCTTCGGAGTTTGCAGCTTGTTTTAGTAGTAACTTAAATTTCTAAGTTCTTGTCTTTAAGTCCGGCACAAGGTCTTGATCAGGAGGTCTCGACGAACGATGCGGATTCTGGTAGCAGTGGTGTGGGGATTCAGTGTGTGGGTTTCTCTCTCTCTCTCCTTTGTTTCTGAGTTCAAAATCTTCAGCTTAGATGAAGTCCAGCATCCGGAAGGAGTGGTTGACTAGGGTCTGGATTCGGTTAGCTTCTACCCTAGGCATCAATCTTTTTTACATTTCCATATATAAAAATACATTTACTCAAATGGTCTTCCAAATTTTGGGTTGACCTCCCCCCACACATTTTTGAGAGTGGTCAAAGAGATGAAGCTACCCCTTAATTCCTACTCTCTCCACAGCCATCTCTGTCACTGGCACTAGAGGGGAGAAAGATAATAAGAAGAGAGGATGATGATCCCAGTGCTCAGATGCAAGCAGGTGCCAACTACTATTCCAGTTGTAGGTAACATCATTGGAATTTGTTTTCATGTCTGATCTTTTGTTTGAGAAAAGAGGTTATTAGTATTTTGTATTCTACACAAAGGTTACTTTTTTGGGGGATGGTATTTTAAGTTGGTGCTGCTTTTATTTTCCATGTTATCATTGTTGTGTTCTGATTTGTGTTTTTGTAGTTCCAAATGTATTCTGAGAGTGCTATGCTATTTGAATATATTTTGTTGCTAAATTATGTTTTGTGTGAGTAGCTTCCTCTGTTTGCTAGGATCTTCTGTTACTCTGATATATATAAAGGTGTGAATTAAATATGTTTACAAGTTTATATGAAGAAAACCTTTATTTAACACCACTAACAAAAGTAAAAAAAAACAAACAAACAATGATATAAGTATGAATATATTAACAGATATACTGTTTGTGTAGTAATTTCTCCCTAACTAATCTAATTACTAATTTCATAAACAAATGAATTATACTTAACTAAATTCTTAAGGATAGAGCTGGAAAGGTCCTCTTAACCTATGCACATGTGTTATCCTTTAGTTGTCATGTCACTAACTGAGGTTTGGATAAACTCAGGCTGTCTTTTTGAGAACAATATGTAAACTAATGCTGATGTGTCTTTTCCCTACATTGGATTTCCTTTTGCTTTCACAGTAGTAGTTTCATGTATTATGTTTGTAGGCATTTGTATTAATGTTTAGTGGTCATTCTGAAATAAACTGAAATATTATATTTTTTATAAACTGAAATAAAAATCAATACAAAAAATGAAACAAAAATATATTATTGAGGAATTAGTTTTGCACATTGGGAACAAAATGAATATCATTAGCATCGTATATCTTTCTGTTAATTAAAGAGAAATTAAGGAGAAAATGTCTGTGCAAAATTTTTCATTTAGGAATTTTACATAATTTTCATTTAGTGCTTTCGTACTGTAAGAATTTAACTTAATTTAATTTAGTGATAAATTAATTTTATATGTATTTCATTTAGCGCTAGGTGAAATTTACAAGTTTCATTTAGCACTTTGTGACTTTTGCATGCATTTTATTTAGTGCTACATAAATTCTACATGCTTCATTTAGTACTACATTAGTTTGTAAGTTTTTAAATTTAGTGTTATGTGAATTTTACATGTGTTTCATTTAGTGCTGTTTAAATTTTACATGCTTCATTCAGTGATATATTAATTTTATTTAATATTAATTTTACATATTTTTCATTTAGTGTTAAGTGAATTTTACGTTTTAGTTAGTGCTATATGGTTTTTCCTTGCAGTTTATTTAGTACTTTTAATTTTACAATTGCTTCATTCAGTGTTGTATATATTTTAAAAATGTTTCATTTTGTGCTATGTGAAATTTACATGTGTTCCATGGAACACATGTAAATTTCACATAGAACAAAATGAAACATTTTTTAAATATATACAGCACTGAAAATTAAAATTAAAAGCATTGATGTGCTATTTTTAGAATAAAAATAGAGCAAAGAACTAAATTTAATAATAAATTTTCCTGCCTACAAATGGATGTAATGTAGGAGAAAAAGTTGACAATCATAAACATGTTCAGCTGCAATAGCTAGTTTATAAATGAATACACCTTACTCTTCTTGTGACAAAGGATAATTTGCATAAAAGAGATTTTCTTTTATTAGCTAAGTTAAAATTTGCGTTTTTGATGTCTGTTCACATGAGCAATTTTTGTTCTTTTCTATCTGCTAAATCTTTGAAATTTAAAATTTAATGCATATTCATTGAGTTAAAATTAATGTGCACTAAAGTTTATGTTTTTAAAAATAACTGGCACTTCTTGCAGTCCTGAAGATTGAATTTTAAGCAGTCCTCTACATTTCTGTCAGGAAAAAAAAACACTACCTTTTGTTTTATTTAAAGCAGGAAGACACTAAACGAGTAGAAAAATAAAAATATACGATAAAAAGGTATATTTGCAATCAATGCTCCAGTTCATTTGAAAAAATAGTCTCTAACTAGAAAAAAATTTCTGCAATCACTAATAAATTCAAAATTGATTATTAAAGCCAAATTGTTTCTGGTTTTAACAGAACTTATTTTATCGCGATTTTTATTTATTCTATTCGTTGTTTAAAAAATAGACATTTTGTTTTAAAAGATTTTGAACAATTAATAAATTTTTAAAATCATGAAATATTCATTGAGTATTGACAAATTTGTTTTCATTGTTTACTTTTTTTAGTTACTTGCTTTGTCCCATGCAATGCTGGGCCACCATACTTAACGATGCATATGAATTATTGGTTAATAAGGAGAGCCATAACTTAATTTATTATCTGTTTTGACTTTAGTTTTGTGTTAAAATCTTATTATATCCAGTTGTTAAATCACTGATTAAGAAAAGTGGAATAAAATTATAAAAACAACATTTAAGAACCGCAGTAAAAAAAAAAAAGACACTTTTGACTTTAAAAAAGGAAATATATAACCATTTTTTTTTTTTGCCTAGTCATTAGTTAATTTTTTGGTTAAAAAATCGGTTATATTTTTGTCAAATATGTAAATAAATATTTTTTCTTAATTTTCTTGGTAATTAGAAGAAAATTGAAAAACTTGAAAAAAATGTCATGTTAAAAAATGATGCATGAATTTTTTTTTTTTTACGAGTGGAATGCATCTTAATTCGTCTTCTTGGTTAATGTTGCTTTTTCCAAGTGTTTTTATAATTTACGCCACGTCTACCCGAACCATTATTGAAGAAAAAAAAACTAAAGTTGGTTTTGTTTTGAAAGTGGCTGTTCTTTAGACTAAAAGGGTCCGACGGAGACGACTGAATTTTGGTTAAAAAATAAAATAAGTTTGCCTGTTGGTTTACGTATTTTTAAATGTCCACCTCAAGGTTGAAAAAGACTTTTAATTGACAAAATATTTCCAAAAAAACGGTTTTAAAAAGATGCGAGACGAAAACAAAGAAATGACCAAAAATATTTAATATTTTAAAAATGTACAGATTTTATTTGTTAGGAGTTAAAAAAGGAGATGTTGAGTTAGCAGTATAAAACCTTAAGACGTAAATAAAAATACATTTTAAATAATTTTTTTTATTTAAAATTATTTTTTTAAAAAAAAAAAACTTGAAAGAAATTGCAAAATTTGGAATTGCAAGGCAAATCACATTTGTTTTTACTTCCGGTTATTTTCCGCACTTAGGCTTATTTTATGTGTCACAAGCAAAATGATTTTTTTAAGCATTCCGTTTTCAACAAAAACATTAAAACTATATATTCTGAATTAAAATTCTGTTTCTATTTTACAAATAAAAAATTAAAAAACATTTTATGTAATTTTTGCTTACAATAGTTTGGTGTCATTATTTTTCTCTAATTAGACAATGGAGAGGTCGTCAGTGCGCAGATCCGGAAGTCGAATGTTGTAATTTGCAGTTTCTTGTTGGGAATGAAAAAATGTCGAGTTTCAGCAGAAAATCCACACGAAAAGACGAAACGATGAAGTCAAAAGGGAGGATTATTGCCTGATACTGAGCATTTTTTAAAAGCTGGATATTATCACCACCTTCAGCAATGTGTGCAGCTCCTGTGGAAATCTTACGAAGGAATCCCCAGGAAGATTTCGAACTTATACAGCGAGTCGGGAGTGGAACGTACGGAGATGTTTATAAGGTGAGATGATCAAAAGATAAGAAACATTTTTTCAGAATCGCTTTTATTTTTTTTCTTAGGTTTTATTGATAATTTGTTTTTAATGAATCTTATTGTTTTGTCTTGATAAATCGAACAATCTGAAAGATGCATTAATTTATTAGATCTTTTATTTTTGTTTGTTGTCAAAGATTGACATCAACGGAAAAATCCTCCCATCATTTTGGGATTTGATTTCTTTATTCTTCATTGTTTTGACTGAAGAATTACTCTTAAACAATCGATTCTTTGTTAAAATTTTGTTTGAATTATCTTCTTTCTACTTTTTAGCGATCACTCATTGGAAAAATCTAATCCAATATAACAGAAAATTAAAATTAACCGAATAAAAAGAGAAAAAGAAAACATTTTTTTGGTTGTTTCAATTATTTTCCAAGCGAATTTTAAAATCAGATAATTAAAAATTCTAGTAATGACATATTTTCGTCTCTAGAAAAAAAGGTGACCGGAAAATATTTAAAGACATTTTTTTTCTTAACGTGTTTTATTTATTGGCAATAGAAAGATATATTTTTTCTGATCAAACAAGAAACATTTTCTTCATTTGATATTAAAAAGGCGGGGTGACATTTTCACTTTCAAAAAAATATTTCGCCTAAAACTTGAGCAAAGAAAGATCCGATTACAATTAAACAATTAGATGAAAAATTTTATTCAAATAAAAATACAACCGTTAAGTGTCGAAGGTTAAATATTTCTTTTTTTTTTTTTTTTTTTGTTTTTTCATTTTAATTGATCATCATAATTTGTGACACCAGATGTTTTCATTTATTTTGTTGTTGGGTGGGATTGACTGTAAAGATCCAAATATTGTTCAAATTTAGCGACTCATTTATTATTTTACAAAAAAGAAAATACTATATTTTTTATTAAATAAAAAATGTTGAAATGTTGGATTTTGTAAAAATTCTTGCTTGATAGTCAATTCGCAGAAATTAACAAACGTATGTAAAAAAAAAAAAAAAATATGTATATTTTTACCTTTTTTTTTTTTTTTTTTTTTTTTTTTAGTAACATTGATCGTTTCTGAACAGAAATCCAATCATGTGTTTGTGCAAAAAATTTGCTAACATCGAAAAGAAGGAAATCTGTTTATTAAAAAAAGTCTTATGTTTTTACTTTTTATTTTGTAGTTTTGTAAATTTTAAAGTAATTATTGAATTATGTTTAAAAAGTCATATCCAAGAAGAGAGCGAGTGTCTCATAGAAAAAGGAAGATATAAATTTATTTTAAAATCGCACTAACATATTCATAATCATTTAATACCTTCTTTTTTTTTTTATTAGCACGTTAATTTTAATGAGTTGTAAATCACTTAAAAAATACAGAATTAATTAATAATCACTGTTGGCTTCCATCAAAATAAAAAAACAAAAACAAAAAAAAGTATCAAAATTTATTCCTTAAAAGATTATTTTGCATAAAAACATGGGGCAGTATGATCTTTAGATAATTTTCAAATGTCATGTTTGTTGGTCGCATCATTATCAATGTTTTGTTTATTTTTTTTTATGATCTAGAAAAAAAAGATTGTTAAAAAAAATGTTTGCGCAATATGAGTCCTGAAAAAAATCTCATAATTTTGTAATTTTTTTTTCTTTTGGTAGAATAGTATAAAAAAAAAATTATAAATCTGATACCAAGTTTTTTTTGGGGTTTTTTTTGTAAATTATGAATTAATTTTCTTTATTTTGGAGGTTTCAACCTTTCGTTTTCTCTTTCTTTAATTAATCGACGATGTTTTTTTAGCTGTTTATCTTTTTAGAGAATTTTTAATCAAATCATTTTTATTTACAATACATAATTAACTTAATTAAGGTTTTTTCCCCTTCAAGCAATTGTTTTGCTACATTGTGTAATTTCAAGTTTTCAAAATTATTAAATTTTATTTCTTCATCTAATTTTTAAGTGATTTTTTTTTTGTCTTTTTTTTTTTTTTTTTTTTTTTTTTTTTTTTTTTTTCTTGGAATATTTCTTTTAAAAATGTTTGGGGATTGAAACAGATCGTTTTTTAAAAACTTAAAAAAAAAAAAGAAGAAATAATTCAGCAGTCAGTTGAATGATTTTATTTCTGTTTTTGTTGATAAAAAAAGTATCTTCTCACCAGCTTGAACTGACGACTTTCAATAATAAATGGTTTTCTTTTTTTCGCTATTGACCTTAGACCTTGGCTCATATCGACCAACATCACCAAGAGCAAATTGAGAAGAAAAAATAAACTGGCTAACTTGTCGTTACATAACTGCTTCATTTCAATATTCGGATACGGATGCGAAAAAAAAAAATCAATTTTCTTTAAAAATTAGAAGCCCTTCTTCACTTTCCTCGGAATGAATGGGATCGGGGTGGGGGTCGTGGTGACAGATTTCTGTTGTTAGTTAACGTTTTTTTTTTGTTTTTTGTTTTTTTTGTCCATTCAAAATCCAGATGGCGTCATTCTTTCATATTTTTGTGCAGAAATTAGGCAGCTTCGACGTCGTTGTTAGATTATATTCTTAAAAATGTCATTCACATGGATCAGTCATGCACGTGTGTCTATGGAAGTTCAAACTTATTTTTTTTTTTTTTTTTAAATGTTTGGTTTAAATACGAAATAGATTTTTTTGTGTGTGTGTGCGTATTTTGTGAATTTTAGTATGTACTATAGACGTCTGTTTGTTAATCCTAAGTTAAAAAAAAAAACTTAGTTTTTTTAACCATTATGTTTTATCCTAATTTTTTTTTTTTTTTTTTTTTATATTTTATATTCTGGCACATATTGCAAATTTCACAATTGTTTTTTTTTTTCTTTTAGTCTCTAAAAAACTACATAGCTTTGTATGCAGCCATTTATTTAGGAGTATTTTCTCCTTGAGTGAGAGAGTTGATTTTTTTTTTTTTTTTTTTTTTTTTTTTTTTCCCTAAATCTTATCACAAATTAAAAAAAAAATCTATAGACAAATCAGAAAAAACTCTTTTTGTGAAAGCGTAGTAACATTGTATGTACCCCCTATCCTCCACCAAAAGTAAGTCGAATGATTACACCTCTAACCTTAAAATGACTGAATTTCTTTGCAAGCAGAACATTAATTCCCATTCAAGGAATAAAGAGAATAGAACTGTTGTAATGTTCCTACTCTGTCATAGTGAATGAGAATGAAATGCATTTTATGATCAACCATAAGATAATGCTAAATTTTTAATTTTTAACATTTCATAATTTGGTGAAGATGGTTTGATATTGGACAGTGTGTGGATGTATGTACAAAACTTTCAGTAAATTCAGACAGCAGAGGTGGATTTAAGAGAAATTAAATTTAAATGCTAGAAACTGCTTATTTCTAATAAATGATAGAAATTGAAAAACTCCAAATGTAAAATTGCAAGATGTATAAATAATTTTTAGAGATTTTAATGTTCCAACTATAAATGCAGACAAGTTGAAAAATATTTTGTCTATTCTCGATATAATATTTTGATTCAAATTTGTATAATAAAAATTACTAAAGATCAAGTTAATCAATGCTTGTTAGTAATAATTCTTTGAGACAAAGTCTGGAATAGTTACATAGATTTAAAGTGTTCTTTTTGAATTAACAGGGTATGAATCAAATGTCTTTCACAGAATAGTTATAGTACATGCAGTACCAGAAAGAAAGCTGATGATAGGCCACATATGTATATGAAATACAATGTGTATCCATGTGATCCTACACATATATGGTGGCTGTCAATTTACAAAGTGAGTATGACCATCATTGACATGTTCAACCCTTCATTTTAATTTTTGTCTGCTTTTTTTATGCCCTTCTAACTCCAGATATGAACCTTGAGTGCTGCAAATGCATCAGAGGCCTTCTTAATCCATAACATAATCTCATGGATACATACATTTGATTTATTTATATATAATATATATATATATATATATATATATATATATAATGCATGGAGATATGATATACAACTTGTACATCTGAGACTAATATTGGGTAATTGAATGATAAAATGGAAAATTCTACATTACATGTTTTATTCTTCAAAGGTGATTCTTCAAACTAATTATATTTTTATTGATGGAATCTTATATATAGAGGTGAGAACAAAATGCAACAAACGTAAGTTACAATTCTACACTGGGAAATGCTGAAAATAAAAGGACACTTAATATTAAATTTAAATCTTTGGTGTTTGATATATCAAGATGCCAAACCTTGTTGATCTTCACTTTTCTGATGATTTTCTTATTGTTTTTATCACATGTAGTTTTAATTATAAAAAACAGGTAATTTATGAGAGTGAAAATGTATAGAAAGGGCACTAACTTCAGTCTTCCATGGTAAATTTATATCCGAGATTATAAAACATATCTCCTTTCCTAATATAAAAAGCTATTACAAGATGGGATATTTAAAAACATTTGTTAAAAACAAAACTAGTAGAAAGCTGAATTAGATTGGCTTGTTTTTACATCTAGGTATATCAAATGCCAAAAATTGAAATCCAGAGTTAAGCATCCCTACATCTTCAGCATTTCTTGATGTAGAATTGTAACTGGCATTTGTTGTATTTTGCTCCACCCATATAAATATAAGATTTCATTGATAAAAACATTATTAGTCTGAAGCTGTTCATTTGAAGGATGAAACATGTAGTTTAGGATTTTTTTCTATTCAATTACTTTTATTTATTTATATATATATATATATATATATATATATATATATATATATATATATATATATATATATATATAAACTCAAACTCTGGAGTCAGGATGCTGAAGGTAACATCAGTCAGTTAAGTGACAACCTTTTATTTGTATTAATTATATATTAGGATATTACGACAAAAACATATAAGGATCGCTATCGTACCTATATATACCTATATATATATATATATATATATATATATATATATATAGGTACTGTCAAAGATTTGCTTAAAAAAAAAAAACATAAGCACACATGAGGAAAGAATGATTTGATTATTAAACTGTTTTTTGATCCTTTGAGAATGTTTGAAATTTTGGTTAAAAATTTTGTTTTTCTTGCATCAGCATAGCTTAAATTAGTATAGGAAATTTTAGCATCTTTTTTGCAGTGAGAAACACATTGATTGGGAAATTTTTGAAAAAATGAAATGATTGTCAGATTTTAATGAAACTTTCAGAACTTATTCACAAATGAGTTAAATTATTTGAGAAATATTTATTTTTTAGAAAATCTTGATAAAAAGTTTTTTGTTTTTTTTTTATTATTATAAATACAGACATCCATACATATTATAAGAGCAATAACTATAGTAAATTTAAAGCCAAAGTACCTAAATTTCGATAAAACATTAGATTATGGAGAATATTTTTCTAAATGTTAACGATTACTGGGTAGTTAAAAATTATGAAAAAGGTGCTCGCATTGTATTCCTAAAGTAATTTTGACTGATATGTCCCCCCCCCCCCAGAAAAAATTAGTTAAATTTACAGCTGTCAATACTTAATAATAACAACTACCTGTGTGTTAAAAATGCATTTCTGCAATATTTTAAACTAAAAGTAATATTTTTTTTTTTAAATGAGTTTAATTAAACTTTAAATCAGTTAATATTCCTCAAATAAAATTCTAGAAAAGTATATATCCTATTTTTGAAAGTTTTTTTTTTTTTTTTTTTTTTTTTTTTTTAATAAAGCTGAGGAGGGTAGAGATGGATTCATGCCTTTAAAGAGGGGATTAATAATGCAAACCAAATGCAATAGCCTTGTGTGTGTGTGTGTAACACTTTTTACAGATATTACACTGATCATAGGTAGAATTGCAAGGGGGCAGCATTTTGATTCTTGACAGAGTGCACAGATACATACGGATTTTAGGCAGACACATATTGTTCCTTGATAGATCATACACTTAACTCTAATCCTCACCAGATGTTCTAATTCATACATAAATAATCTAGTTATTTTTTTTCTTTACAAGTATTGTACTACTAATAAATGAAATAGTCTAATTTTATGCAGAGTGTATTCTTTTCTTTAGGATTTATAATGTTTACACTTTAATCCCAAATTTCAAAATGTTCCAGTTTAAGAATGGAAACCAACTTAAGTGGTTTTCCTTAGGAGTTTAATGGTCAATTTCAAGTTACATAGTAGTGACTACATAAGAGCTCTGAGCTAATGAACAGAAAAAACAAAGTCTTCAAATTGCAAAGTTATAACTCTCACAAATAAATCAAATGTTGAAAAGTTTTGTTACTTATGACATAAAAAAAAACATTTCTGTAAGGAAGAACGAAAATACGTAAGTGACTAAATCTGTTCCTAAACTAATGGAGTCTTACACGTTGATCACTACATTTTTTGTTATTTACTTGTTTAGTTTACATTTTATTTTTGTCAAACATTTCTGATTTTTCATTGTTATTTTTTCGCGTAACCTAGATGTTTGAAAATTGTGTTTTGATTGTTCAACATTGTCACTGGTGTTCACATTTCTGTGTTGGTTGATTTTGTTGATCAGCACATTCTTTTCATTGGCTTTATTTTTTCTTCACACTTTCATTGCTGCATTATTATAGAAATGTGGCCTGGCTGTGCTGGTCCATTTTGGAAAAAATAAGAATTACCATTTTCTGGAAATTACTATAAATTACTGATAATGATTTCTCATGAGGGCCACCATTTTGGTTTCAATCAAATACTGCCTTACAGACTAAGCTAAACGACACCCCTCCAACACAAAATATGTCACCAAATAGATTGTATTGTAGGCTACTGTATGTCTACACTAGTCTGGAAATAGCACACAGCTCCACTTAGTTTATAAACCAAATGCTAAGGACTGAAATTACAGTGTTTTAGAAATATATATATATATATATATATATATATATATATATATATCTCAACAGTAGGCAATGTAAGTTTTTTTTTTTTTTTTTTTTTTTTTTTTTTTTTAAGACTTGTAAGTATGTCCATAGTAGGGGAAAGTGTCAAGAAAATCTTATCAAATACTGTTTCCAGTTTTGTTCTTTTCATTTGCTCATAGTGTGAGATTTTTCACTTTTGTAGAAATTAAAAATATTTCTACCAAAATTCAAGTTAATAGCAGAAATTAATCTAATTGTATATCTTCTGTAAATAAAAATAAAAATTTGTTACTTTTTGATGGTGCTGTCTTTAGAAAAGTTTGCAATACAATTGTCTTGAAATATTTAATAAGATTGACTGGAATTTTGTATAAAAAGGAGAGGAGGAATGACAGCATTTTGAAAAGAAAGACAAATTTTGCAAGGGAAAGTTTTAAACTAAAAGGAATTTGAAACTTGAATCTCTTTTATAATTCCTAAAGGAATTTGTAAAAACGAGAAAAGCCGGAGGTGAAGTATTTTTTATTTATTTATTTGTTAGGTCTTTAACATAAATTAAAAACAGTTGGCTACAATGTACTTAATGCACACAATGCTCCACAAAACTTTATTTGTCAATTCTGCTAATATAACTTATTGGATAAATCACGAGAGAAAAATTCTACATCTGAGATTCCTTGTTAGATATCAAGATTTACTTTGCTTTTCAATAAAAGAATGCTCTAATTCAAACTGGAGCAATAAAAAAAAATAAGACGACCTTTTCTCTTCCAATAAGTCTTGTAGATACATTATTGACAAAGTGTTTGTATTTTACCTTCTTAGAATATTGCATGGATAGACAGATGAAATTTGAAGATTAATTATAATTAATCTGAAACTATTCTGGTTCAAAAGTAAACAATGGAGGCCAGAAATGTTCTGATTGATACAAACCCAGTCCATGTACCTATCATTTTGTTTCAAAAAGAGTAACTAATGTAAATGGTGATGATGATTGAAGGAGAAGCACCTCCCTACCCCCACTTCCCCAATCTACTGCTTTGTTCCTTCTGATCATCCATGTGACATCTGCAAACTGGAGTAACTGACAGCCTACCTTTTGTGTGTCCATGTGCTTAGCTAATATCTCTCCACACAAGCTGAATGATGGCGAGGAAGAGAGGGAGTGCTGGTAGAGACTTTCACCCCTAGTAGCTACAAATAATTGCTGGCAATGATGCAGAGTCATTTTGAATGTCAGCAGTTAGCAATGCATGGCTGTACCTCTTTTGCTTTTTGTCTTTCCTTTCAATCCAGATTCAACAATTTTTTGTTTGCTGATCACCATTTCACTTTTACAGGCATTCACTCTTCATGCTGTTCAGGTTGACAAAGTTTCGATTATCAAATCTTTGTCCTGCATAGTGCATACACAATCTTGGTGTTTCCAAGAAGAAAACTGACTTTCTTTAGGGTGTGTGTTTTTTTTTTTTTTTTTTTTTTTTTTTTTTCACTAATTAGTGAAGCATTTCAATCTATAAATAAAATAGAAAAATATTAGATAACATTTTTTTAAAAATCTATTGATATCTTTGTATGTTCAGATATTCACTGGAATTTCATCTTTATCATAACTTATTTTGATCAGTCTTGACAAAATTTGTAGACATTTTTCTAACAACCAATGCCTAAAAGACAGGGGATCTTTGGACATTTTTTTCCTTCTTCCGAATAATGCACAATTAACATTTAACTTAATGGCTGCTTTATAAGCCAAGAACAGCAACCATTTTGCCTGAATATGGGTAATTCCAAATGATCCATTTATTAGGTCCTGATTTTTGGTTTTGGCAATCAATATAGCAATGTCATCCTTTTGATATTATCAGTTGCATGGAATCACAAGAACTTTGCAGTTACCCCCACCTAATCACTCATCTTTGAGTTGACATTGTTTATTTGAATGGTGACAGATGATTACATATGTAATAGCCACACCTTTCTTAGATGTTAAATTATAATTGTGTAATATATCAGGTTAGACAAGTAAGATTGCATTTAAATTGCGCTGTGTACCCACAAGTATTGACTGTATATAAATGCCAATGATGGCTAAGAAAGTGTGACTGATCTTTCTGATAATCTTTATCTTCTGAGATGATGATTTTTTTTTTTTATGTCATCTGTTGAAGTAGATCCCTATCAAAGAACCAAAGACTTAGCAGAACAGCAAAAAGCTTCATGTTCAACCATACCTGAATATTTTGGGCCACGTGAAAAAAAATCCAATAAAGGAATTGGCCTTTTTATAGGAAATTAGATATAGGTACTGTATTGGAACAACAATCACAAAAAACAGAATCTATCTTGCATATTTATAAGTCTCCCATTGTCCTTGCTTTGAATATTGCTGCCACATCTGGTCTGGTGCTCCTCCTATATATTTAGAGATTCTTGATAAAATCCAAAGAATCTGCAATGTTATTGGTCCTGACCTGGCATTTCAGCTTCAGTCACGGCTGTAACGTAGCTTTCTTGTCTTTTCTATAAATACTGACATGGTAATTTGTCTGATGAATTTTCCTTGGTGGTACCTAGACATTATGAATTGAAATGTAGTACTAGATTGTTGGCAAAGTCTCATCATTTTACAGTTGAAGTGGCTAGATTAAACATAAGTTCTATCACACTTCTCGCTTGTTGAACTTTCTTCCAGCTTCTTGCTTCCTAGTCAATTTTGATCTTCAAAAATTTAAATGCAATGTCAATCAATATCTTCTGTCTTCTTAATTCTTGTTCTTTTATTGTCCTTTCTCCTTAATAGTATATTTTTCTCATATTCGCTAACATATTGTATCTTGGTGATTTTATTGTCTTGCTTGGGGTGAAATGATTAACAAAACAAAGTAGAGCATCATCTTCAGATGCAGACTGGCTATTGGAATGGTCAACTGGTGGCTCATTTGTTTTGCCCATGACCTTTTTTTTTATTCCACATTAAATATAAATAATAATATTTTTCATTGCCTGTGATCATTCTTTGCAAAACGAGTCATTTTGTCATGTTTGAACAGAGAATCATAGATGGAAATGTGGTTCATTAAATTTTTTCTATTTAATTGTGAGGTACCCAAACATTGTAGCAGTTTATGTATCCCAAGTGTTTTCGAAATGTTTTATAATGTTAGGATAAAATGTATAGTATCTATGTTGGTGATGACTTGTGTTATGTGACCTGTATTACTCTTAATCAGCATTTTGAATTGGTCATCATCAATGATTGCAGGTCTGTCAGAACTTTATTGCTCTTGCAGATCAAAATTTTGACTCCTGAATCTCACAGCTATGACACCATCTACATAAATGGTATATAATGGTTTTGCTGTTTGTACCACATTTTTTTCCTTTCTGGAAGTAAGAGAGAATCAGATGACAAAAATGCATTGCAATTTCCTCTATTTTCAATTTTATTATAAAAACATTTAAAATTTGCATACCACATGAATTAGACATTTCAGAATATGTATACATGTCATACATTTCAGTAGCATGTCATATGAAATCATGTGTTCTAACAAAAATACTACACTTTTGTTACAACCCAATATTTGCCTTTATGGTTAAGTGTCATATTTTTGCCGCATTAAAATATCTGAAGATCTTTGGACTGAAAATTGAAAGAGAAGGAAATGTTTATATTAGAAATTCTAAAGCTGATTGGTTATTGTGTCCATTTGCTTGTGGTTGTTATAGTCAGTCACACTGAAGTCTGGTGGTGTTTTGACATGATACTGTGGGGGTGCTCATCATATTGATTCCAACATCAGGAAGACTGTCATGTACATTATTGCTGATGCAATTTAGCCCATTTAAGCAATGTACATGAACTTATTTAAAGTATTATCATTACTATCGGCCATTAAGATTCCACTGCTGGACAAAGGTTTTCCTGAACTCAAATGGAACACTGATTATGCTGTTACTGCCATGTCCTACTAACAAACCATTTTTTATCTTGTCTAAGAAACTTTTTTTTTTCTTGTCTTTACCTATTGCATTTGTCATTCCTTTGGCAACTTTTTAACCAACTATTTGCTCCAGCTATTATTATTCTTGCTTCCTTGCTCTATGTTCTGGACATTACCATTTTTGGTTGTTTAATTGCTTCAATAAGATCTCTTTTTTTAATCAGTGTTAACTTCTTGCCCTTTACATTGATCTTTGTAAATTTCCAAAGTTTGTTTTCAACTGATTTTGCTAATTTCTTTATTTAATTTCTGTATGGTTTCACTAGCATTATTATACATCCACTTACAGTTGAAGTTTATTGACAAGGTGCTTTTCATTAGGTCTATTTTTGCTAAATACTTTCCAAATTGTTTGTTTTTCATTATCAGGCTCATTCTCTAATTTCACCTGTCCTAAGTAATTGTATTCTTGGATCCCTTCTAGTTCTTCATCTCTTTTTATCTTTTCAGAATGTTGCAGTTGACATTACTTTTGTTATATTTCTGTTCATCTTCAAAATTATATTGAGATTTTTTTTTTCTCTATTTTGATCATTGATTTTTTTTTTTTCTTGTGGATCATCTGAAGATTTTGTATTTGTAAACTATCATCAATAAATCATAGGTGATTCAAATATTTTCCATTTAGCTTCCATTACTTTCCAGAAATTACTTTCAAGGCATCATGTAAATAATTTAGGTGAAATCGTATTCTCTTGTCTCATTCCTTTTTCAACCTCTATCTTTTGTCTTTTTATATTGTAGACATGTTATTGTATATATTCTCAAGACTTTATATAATTTTATATTCTCATAGACTGCTAAGTGTTTGACTGAGTCATATGCCTTCCCTAGTCAACTGAATCCAAAGTGCTTTATCTTTTTTTTTTTTTTTTCTCTCCAGTTGGTTTATTGCTTGTAGATTGGCTTATTTTTGAATACACACTTCTAAAACCTGTATGTTTTTATGGTTGATTTTCATTTCTGGTGTTAGTCTATTTACTACTGCTGAGAATAGGTTACACATGTTTGATAGTTGTGAAGATCTTTATTATCTCCTTTCTCATAAAGTCAACTTGCTATTCTATGAAGAATGTTTTAAGGTAAATTTCTTTTCTTGTTTACATTTGGTAAAAAGCTGTACTCACTTTTGTGTCAATTCTTTCATATTTAAAAAATAATAATAATAAAACGGTCTTTTTGCCTGATGCTTTTCTCACATTCTGATATACAAACATTAATTTATGAAACCCCTATAATGTAACTAGTATCTACTTGTATAACTATTGGTGATGGTTTGATTTTTGAAGTACACCGGTTGATATAGTATTATTTATTCTTAACATTTAGTAACTTCATGCCTTTTAATCCAAATTAAAATAGTATTGTCTATGCCCCCTTCAAGAATGCATCACCAATATTAATAATAAAAGTACATTACATGCTTACATTGCACCACACTCTCTTACATATTTAACTGTCACCTGCCAAAACTCTGTGCACATAAGAACTAGTATAATATGAACGACCAAAAAAAAAAAAAAATGTTTAAAACAAATATTAGTTATGTAGTGGTTTCATAGTGGAGGATTGTATTTGTACTAAGTCGGTCCTAAAATAGGTTCGACGTACAAAACATTAGGAACTTGATATAATAGGTAATGACGCAGAGAAATCTAGTTGTGGTCGCTGATACTTTAGTATCCGACTAACGGTCGTCCGGCATCAACTGACCGACTGACCCACTACGCCACTCCCTCTTACTACTCCTACTTATTATGGGTGGGAGAGTCTATTAACTATAGAATAGGTGTGTTCCACTATAACATTAGTAGATAACGCCAAAATACTTTACAGCACCCAATGAAAAGAAAGACTCAAAAGTATAGAAGCCATTATTATACAAAATAAACAACCCACATTAAATAAAATATCATTCACCACAGGGAATGGTATCTTGAAATGCATATAATACAATTAATGTACACACATATTATATTAGTATAACAAAAGAAATGCATATGATGCAATTAATGTATGCACATATATTAGTATTTTATATATATATTTAAATATTTGTATCTATAAAAAAGAACATAAACATAAAAAATATCTTTTAAAATAATTGTCGAACCTTGCCCATTTCATAATGTGTGACAATCCTCAAAGGTTTTGAATTCAGAGTTGTCCTTCTCCTAGACTAGTTGCCATCCGAGGCAATAGAATCCAGTCTGTCCTGCTATTTACCCATACTTGGAGGGAGAAGAAGAGGATTAATACTTTTCCCAAGGGTATTATCACGTAAGTGAATGTAATGGATTCAACTGGAATTCAAATTCAGCTCTCTGATTCTTTAATCTGAGCTGCTATCCATTATTCCACTGTACTTCATATATATATATATATATATATATATATATACATACATACATACATACATATACATATATATATATACATACATACATACATATATATATATATATATATATATATATATATATACATACATACACACACTTGTATATAAATCAAAGATATTTTCTTAGTTTCTTTCCGACTAAGGAAATTTCAGATGCATACTTTCAACAAAGAATGTCTATATAGATTGATGAGAAAATGAATATATCTGATTGGTCAAAACATGTGTATGCCATTTTTTTTTTTCTTTGAAAATTATTTTATTGAACAACATATTGCCTGTTTTCTTTCACTCACTTTTGACATCTTTCTAGCAAATTTATAATTCCATTCACCTGTTATATTTTGGCTTTTTCATCACTGCCCTAGATACCTTCCAAAGAATTGAATTTGCAGTTTGTAACAGTCAGAATAAATGGTAATCAAAAGGTTTTAGTGAATACTGTAGATAAGCCAAAACTTGTCAGTCAAGCATTAATATTTTTTGTCTATTCATCAAAGATAAAATCTCATGTTATCCTGATAAGAGAAAGAGATGTAATATTCTTAACTGCTTCTAAAAGTTTTTCTTTGTTTGGTGCCTTCAGAAGATTCAATTTGGAATGTACTTGTTTAAATCAATCATTTGTTTTTCTTGAAGGTCTCTTAAAGTAGAGACTCTTTCAGTCCTACTATATACATGTATGATTTTTGCTTGAAGACCAGCCTTCATTATGACTACTGAGGATTCATTTCATTTGCCCTATCATCTCTTTTGTTTCACATTGTTGTCAGATATTCACTTTTATCTATAAATGTATTATTTGCATTATGCTTATTAAAAATTATTCCTCAAAGACAACATTTAAAGTACAGGTGGGTTCTATCCTCTCTAATGCTAAAATCCAGGAGCAACATCTCCCACAGGGAGGTATATTGTCAACCACTTTGTTTAACATTAAAATAAATGGCATAATAAATTGTTTAAACCCAGGAGTGGATGTTTCCCTACAACTTTTGAATATGTTATTGATCTAAAAGCATACACACAATTGAACACAAATTACAACAGTGTCTAAACAAAATAAGTCAATGGGCCACAACAAATATTTTTAAATTATCAACAAGCAAAACACAATGTGTTCATTTTTGCAACAAAAGGAAAATTCTCAATGACCCTCATCTTGATAGCAGAGAAACAGAAATTAGGAATATCAAACGGTTTATAAATACCTAGCGATCATTTTTGACAGTTATTCCTACCTCAAATTAAATATCTGAAATAAAGTAAGTCTCTAAATCTCCTATGAGTAATTGTAAACACAGATTGGGGTGCAGATGACCAAACCTTTCTAAAGATATATAGAATTTTAATGTTCTAAACTGGACTACGAGCTACCAGAACAACATATATAAAAATACTGGGTCCTATCCATCATGAAGGATTGAGAGTCTCCCTGAGACCTTTCAGAACAACTCCTAAAGAGAGCCTATGAAGTTCCTTTAAAATTCAGAAGCAATAAGTTAGCCTTTCAATAATACATGAAACTTAAATCATGCCCAGACAACTTGGCATACAGCTGAACTTTTAATGTTTATTATAAAACTTAATTCAATATGAAAGAGAAAGCAATAAAAACCTTTAGTTTGCAAATAGAAGAGAAACTAGGTTTCCTAAATACCCATTACAAATATTTGCAAATCCACCATTCTTAAAACCCCAGTTTAGACAACGGTTTAACCAAAAGTGCTCCTTATTCTAAAGAAGAGGTCAAAACAAAATACAAACCCAGTCACTTTTCAAAACTGCAAAATATTAGACAACAATATCCAGAATATGTTCACATCTATACTGATGGTTCCAAAGACAGTGATAGCTGGATGTGCAGTTATTTTTAATAATGCAACAATTAAAATACATTGTCCAAATGAAGCTGCCATATTTAGTGCAGAAGCTAGAGTGATAGCTATAGCTGTCAATGCTTTCACCAAAGAAAAATCTTGAAAATTTATCATCTTTTCTGATTCCATATTAATATCTATCAAACACAAAAAGCTGGAAAATCCTTTGATAGCTAAAATATTGGGAAAAAAAAATTTGTGCCATCTCTATTTTCAAAAAAATTCTGTTCAGGATTCCTAGCCATGTAGAAATTTAGGACAATGATAAAGGAGTTAAAGTGCTAAACTGGCATTAAGACTAATTCCTGAAAATTTCCAAATCCTATATAGTGACCTAAAACCATTAATTAAGAAATACATGCAAAATCAATAATGAATCAGAAAAACAAAATAAACTAAATACAATCTTACCACCCAAAAAAACCTTGCCATTATGAAAAATCCTGAAGGGAAGGGGTTACTATAACACAACTATGAATAGATCATGCTAAAATTACATATTCATTCTTACCAAAACAAGAAGCATCGCCATGATGTCCTACATACTAAACCCAATATATGGTAAAACATTTTCTAATTGAATGCATTGAGCTTGACTCCAAAAGACACAATTTCATCAATGCAAACAGCCTAAAATAACTTTTTGAAGATATTAAAATAAATAGAATTATAACATTTCTGAAGTCAGTAAGATTATATCTGAAAATATTGTCCATTTCCTCTAAATATAAACCAAAATAAATCAGTTTTTGGTATAAAATAACTCTAAAGAGGTGATATGCCTTTAAAAGTCCACTTAAACTTGCATTATGTTTAAATAGCAAACTGCATGCAAAAGTAAGCTTTTTTTTTTTTTATTCCACTTATGCCAATGCTACATGGTAAAGCAATTAATCAAATAATTTCTAATGCTTGATTTGTATATTTTCAGTCTGTAGATTGCTGTCTCTTGTATCATAATGATTATTCTTAGCTAATGCCTTTGATTTGATTGCTATCAATCTGAGTTAGTCAATTCCAACTATTGAGATTTTTTTCAACAACAAAAAGCTTTTGGCCTTTGTTTGCTTATTCAGGCTACTTTCTCCATAAGTTGCACAAATCCTTTTGTCTTGTTGCAAAGTTACCTTTTGTAAAATAAAAAGCATACAAGGATAGGCTGAAAAGTTCATAGGCTAACTATGAAGGAAGGATGCTAGAGCTGTGAAATTTGGCATATATTAATTCAAATAGCCAATGTTATTAGCATATTCTGTAAGAGAGTTGCAAATAGTCTGCACAATAAACCTAGCATGACGAAAGTTTCTGCTTGGTGGGTGCCATGTCTTTTGACAACTGGTCTAAAGCACACCAGACTGATCACATCATGGGAAAATAATGCTTCCTAACCCAGGATGAGTGTTGGTTTCATCACTTTGAGCCAGAGACAATCCATGCAGTGGAAACACTCCTAGCCACCTGCTCCAAATAAAGCCAAGCTCATTTCATTTGCCGAGAAGGTGATGACCTGAGTTTTTAGTGATGCAAAAAGCATTGCTTATTGACTATCTTCAAAAGGGGCCATACTACTAACAAAGAGTACTATACCAACTTTGCTGAAGCAGTTACAAAAGATCAAATGCCCAGGAAAACTGGCGAAATGTTTTATTTCATCAGTGGCCACTGTATGTGCCTGCAGTTTTGAACTAGTTGATCACCAATCCCTATTCTGATTTAGCCACATCTGACTATCGTCTTACCCAACATGAAAAAAAAAACACTTGGCTGGAAAACAGTATCACAGTGAAGATAATGTCTTATCTGCTGCTGATGATTTTTTTGACTAACAGGATTCCAGCACTGCAATACCCATGAAAGAAGTGTGTGGAGCACAAGGAGGGGGGGGAACTATGTTGAAGAATGAACTGTATTTGGCCACATTTGATGAGTATCTTGATTTTCAGTCAACCCTCATAATATACTAAAATGTACTTTATTTTATTCCACCATCAATATTAGGCATATTTTTGTTAATTGATTCTCTCTGTGTGTGTGTATGCTGTGATGTCTGTTGTAAAACAATCAAAAGTGATCATTAAAAAAAAAAAAAGGTTTAAAACTAGATACTCCTAATGTCATGCAATGTATTTATAAAAATAGCAAACATTTTGATCAATTCATTTTTATAAGGAAGTAACAAACTTGATTGAAAAGAAAAAAAAAAATAATTACATATCTTATGAATCCAAGTTTGTTTTATTTTACTTTATTTTATTTTTTTTAAATGATTATTGATCATTACACTGTTGAAAAATGTGTTTTAAAAATGTGTATATGTTATCAAAATACTATAAATTTTTAGTAGTATTCATGATTTGTTGAAGTTTCTTGAACTTTGGAAGCTTTGATTTTTTTTTTTTTTTTTTTTTTTTTTTTTTTTTATTAGATCAAATATGGTTCAGGCAAAGTTTATATTAATGAAAATAATCAAATTTTTCTCCTCTTGGGCAATGCACAAAGGTTTGCTTGAACTTGGACAACTATAGAAAAAGCATACATGTGGACACAATTTTAAACAGTCATGCACTTAAAAAATTTTCATAATTATTTATGGAATAAATCTGTAGACTTTGAATAAAATATTCTTCTTGCACAGTTACTAACTAGGTGACAATTTATTCATTGTTAGGGTTTTGTAAATTTTGTTTTTCTGGAGTAAATATTTAGTGCTATTGTTTTTTTTTTGTTTTTTTTTTCCTCCTAAAATAATAGCTACATTTATTGTTTGCTGAGGCAACAAAGAATAAGAATTTGTACATTTGGGGAAATTTTGGTTCTATTTTAGTCACTGTGACCCAAGGTTTCTTCTATTGGTAAATCTAAATACAATTTGCTTCTTGCTGAAAAGCTGATAGTTGCATTTTCTTTTCAGAGATCCAAATGAAATTCTTAAACAGCCTAGCAATTCAAATGGGAGTTGCAAAATGTTGATTCTATAGCATTGGTTTCCAATTTATTCTTAGTTTTCTAAACTTCCTCTTTAAGAAATCATATTTATTTGAACCTGTATATCTGGTTTTTCAAACTCAACAGAGTTTTAGTGCAAATGAAACTGAATAAAATTAAAAATTCACAAAAGGAAACTACTTTTTGTTGCAAAATTTCTATTTGTCAAGCTGCTAATTGCCTTTTGAATGTCTAAGTATTGAAGATAAGTAACATGATTTTTAGAAATTTGATTTTAGGTTTATATGTTTGGGTAAATGGACTTCAGCCTTGTAGATGAGAAGATTTACAAAATCTTCTTGTGAATTTTGAAGCAATAGAGAAGGATATTTGTCTAATATTCATTTTCTTTCTCTTTGAGTCATGATGAATGATTTTAACCTGGCATCTAAGGGAGATCACTCCTGAATACTGTCTTAACATTTGGGCAAGGTCTGCATTGTTTTTAGAATTTGAAGTCAATAAAAATATAAAATCTGCAATCTTTTCTGTTAACTCCATTGATTCTTAGTTGGAAAGTAGAAAAAAAGTATTGAGGGTGTGATGAAAAACTAGTTTCAGACAGTGTTGTGTGCAAAGTATCTCAAGCTTTTACTTGTTCTTAACAACACTCATTAGTTACACTGTGATAGATTGCAAGCCAACAATATTGCAAAGAGAATTCTTGTTATTTATAATGAGAAAATGACTGTCTTTTCATTTCAGTTCATGTAATCCTTTTATCTTGAGGCTCTTAGATTTTTTTTTGTTTCTCTGCTTGAAACTCTATGAAAATGATGAATGCAGACAATTCTTGATTTAGAAAGCTGATTGCTTCCAAAAGTTGCTTTCTAGCTTTTGCACTCTCCAACTCCATGTTTATAGCATTTGGTATGTAAAGATAACCTGTTCTACACAGCTTAACTAAAATATGTTTATTAGAATTTACTATCTGACTAAACTGTGGGAAAATACAGTAATGGACAGGATTCTTCCTTTGCAATTTTCAACCTGGCATTAAAATGGACTTTCTAGTGGAATAATGAAATCTTGAAAAAGTTGAATTCTTATATTAATGCTGTTTATTTTGATTAGTATATTGTGCATACACACACACACACACACACACACACACACACACACACACACACACACACACACCTGTACTTTAAATGGAAATTTGAATCTACAGAAAGATAAAAGTGCATAATTTATTTTATGAAAAGGTGTTAGGTATACTTAGCTTGTCATCAATGAATAAAATTTGTGAAGTAATAAGTATCGTAATTTTCTATTTCAGTTTTTCTGTTTGCTGGAATATGTGCTTACCAACAACTACTGACGGCTAAAATAGACATCCGTCAACTATTTGTTCAAAGTGAATATTTTTTTTTATTTTGATCCAAATGTTTCAGGTTATTTGTTTTCTTCTTTCAAATACTGGATGAATTTTCAATTTTTAGTAGAGTTAATACCAGTTAAATAATCTGTACAGATTATGAATACAAGTACTTTGCAGTGAAATTATTTTGATTAGAATTCCTGTTTAGCAAAATCTCTCTTACAAATTTCTGTTACATGTGTTCAAGTTCCTCGAGTGTTGTCTATTTTGAAAACTAGAGAATGAATATTCAGTAGAACAGTTCTTTTTAAATAATGTTTCTTAAATTAAAATTGGGAACTTTTTTTTTTTTTTTTTTTTTAATTTGTCTCTTCTAAACAAGAAATGAGTATATTCAGCCAATTATCAACTTATAAATAAATCCACATGTTTTGGAACACAAAGTGAGATTCTAAATTGTTATTGTTTTAAGAAACTCTGTAAACTATTATCACAGTCATAGGGGTGCTTAATGTCAAAAGCAAATGACTGTATTTTGAATGTGTGCATATGTGTTGGGGCTTTATCTTGATTATTTCATTTTAAATTGAACTTAATATTGTAGATTTGCATTGTGTATTGCAATTGTGTGTTTATAGAACTTGATTTTGTTCTCCATTTTACATACAGCGATGCACAGAAATGTTATTTTGTAATTAGCACATTTAATAAATAAAAGGTTAGGCAGAGCTTAATACTGCTTTCATGACACAAAACTATCAGCCTCGTTTGTAAAGTAATAACTTCATTCAGAAGTGAGATTCAATTAGATGTCAATTTTTTTTTTTTAAGAATTTCACTCATGAAAAAATAATTATGAATTTTTTTTTTTTTTTTTTTTTTTTTTTTAAGCCATAATTGCATTTTCATATAAAAATCAGTTTTGTCCCTAAAGGTGATTAACTGATCATAAGCTTTTATCCATGGTTCCTCATTTTCCCATATTTGCTGAAGAGGCATTGAATTAAAAAAGAAATCAACAAACATGTAAAAGTGAAAGAGCTGTGCATTCATGTTAAAATCCCAATCACTGTAGTTATGGTTAAGAAGTTTCTCATAAGATAGTCATATAAATTTATTACTGGGTGCCCCACACTTGTGGCCTTGTATGCTGAAATTAAGCAACATTGAGCCTGATCACTACCTAAATGGGTGATGGCTTAGGAATACCAGGTGCTATAAGCTTGGATGTGTGCTGGTAGTGTAATGGATAATGGCTTCGAATTGTTAATTGAAGAGCTGACTTCAAATTCCAGCTGGGTTCATTATATACACTTATGTGCAAATACCCTTCTCCCCTACCCCCAGCTATGTGTTAATTAGTAAGACTTATCTCAAAAAAAAAAAAATTGTGCACAAAATATTTAGATCTTGGCATTAAATAACCTGTAGAGGTTGATATGCTGCTAATAATAAAAAAAAAAAAAAATTGCAAAAAGATCATTTTTGTTTTGATATTCTCCCAGTTTAGCAAATATCAAAAGTTGTGAAACAAAGTATAATCACGATTCTTATGAGCTACACTTTTTTCTTTTTAGGCATTCTGAGTTCAATCCTCAGCCTGAGTTGAGCATTTGGCAAAAGATTGGTGTTATTTAAGGCACAGTTTCATTCTTTTGTGGGTAAAATTGTTCAAATTTCATTCAATGTTGGAACAAAATGTTTTTAGCAATAAAAACAAAAGAGGATTATCTGCAATATCAAAACATACCTTAGTTATAGCAGAAGGCCACAATTATGGGGCACTAAATAATAAGTAATCATTAGTAATGCTCTATAAATGCAGCTTGTAAAATATTACACTACTATGAGGTAACCATTACCAAGGCATACTTGAATATTATGTCATTTATTCCTTTTCTGTATTGCTTGTCAAGAAACTTGAGCCAGCAGAAGCCAATCACTCACTTAGGTGAAATTGCCTGAGGCTCTTAAACTCGAATTACGTATATGTCAAATGCCATGTTTTGGACTAAACTTGCCATACAAAGGATACATTGTTGTCAGCTAAGTCATTGTTGCATTGGGACAATTCTATAATCATTTGGGTGATTTTTCAATTACCTGCTATCATATTTTTCTTTCTTGTCATTTAAAAACTTATATTTTTCTCTTGAAACAAAGTAGAATGAAATTCTAATGTTCATTACTTCATCAAGAATCTTTCAACAATGAATCTTGGAATTGTTTGCTAAGAAAATAGGGATAGAGATTCTCACAATATCATTTAACAGTGTAGTCCAATAATTATTCTCTTCCCACCATATTTTTTGGCATCAGTCATTTTCTATTCAAATCTTCACATTTGTATTTGATATTTGATTAAGCACCACATTTGCTTACATCAGTGAATTAGCTCCTTGCATAGTGTAGGCTTTTTCTTTTTTTTTTATACACTCTACTGATATTTCTGAAGTAGTTAGTGTCTTTTTTTTTTTTTTTTTTTTTTTTTTTGTCTTTTGTTCATAGATTTCTCACATCTTTCTCATCCTTGTTTTAAATATTTTCCTACACTTCTAAGATATTAGGTTATTATTGCTTCCCTATTATTTACTTATTAATGAAAAATTATCTATTATTACTATTTCTATAGTATATGTTCGAATGAGCACCCATTGTTTAATTCCACTAGTCCAGGCCTTTACAGTTAGACTGGATATGCTATATCCACAGAGTTGAATCACCCTTATTCCTACCATATTCCAACTATAAGGAGGAAGTTCCACTCAAACAGCTTTTCCCTAAGAACCACTGCTTTACGGATCAGACTCCCAAACACTACACTCTTAATTCCTTCATGTTTGATCGTTATCTATACATAATCTTTACTTCTTTTACATTCACATCTCACAACCTCATTCTGTAACCGTCTACCTCGAGTGAATTTTGAGTTTTGTATTGATTGAACATCAGTTAAAAAAAGAAAGTTATTACTTTTGGAAGCAATAGTCTTATTTTTAAGAACCTGTCTCTGGTGCTATTGAAAAGCTGAAACAGTGCATACAAAGTGTAGTACTGACTTATGCCTTTTGTGAGAAGAAGGGATGACTTTGAAGGAGACGGTGGAAACTAGTTGTTAGTGAGGAAACCATTTCTTAATGAAATATTCCAAACTTTTCAGCAGCACCTCATCTTATGTTTTAATTATTTTCTGCAGATTAAATGTACAGAAAAATCAATGCAGTAATTTTGTTATTTATTCTCTTTATTGAGTTTGAAGCAATTATAAACAGTATTGCATAAGCCTTATACTTGTCATTATCATTCAACATTAAAACCAAATTCCTTCTTCTTTGCTTTCTTTTCTTTCTTTTTTAACTTGCTGAGTCAGTTTTTGATATTAACATGGCATCAGCCATAAAAATAAATTTCTCTCTTAGCTTCCAATGATTATTCATCATTTCTCCAGCTTTTGTAAGATAAACTGATAAATTAATCGGTTTATTTGGTTTAATGAATGCATTTCACTGAGTGTCATTGCTGCAAATGTCTGGTTTGTACTGTTGCTTTAATCCTTAGAGGAAACAAGATTTAATAACACAAATGTCTACCTTAGTGCTGAAATTTTTCTCTATTAACCAAAATGTCGTGGGTTACTGACTGCATACCTAGCAAGTCATTTCTTATCTACTGTTTATTTGTTTTCCAAATCTTTTTTACATCAGTTGTTTCTCATGCATGCAGAAGTTTAGTCAATTTTATTGTGCAATGATATTGATTAAGGTCCAAGGCACATAAGAAATTTTACTCGAGTAATTATGGGAGTGGGCCAAAGCTAAGATCTTTTTCTTTTCATTTTAACTGCGTCATTTTAGATCTAAAACATTTAGTCTATAGGAATTTACTTATTTATTTATTTTTTTTTTTTTGATATTAGCATTTAGTCATGCAATATTATATGGTGCTCACTTAGGCACCCAAACAAGTCCATCAACACACCTTGAAAATGGGTGAGGCAGTGGTTGAAAGCTTAACATTTTTATATTATCACATTAGTGCCCAATGCTCAAGGGAACTTTCCATTTGTGGTTCCACTTCTCCTCTGCCTCACACTCCATGTGTTTTTGTTTTTTTTTACTCACTCTTCTATTTAGCCTTTTTAAATCTCAGAAATGACGATATCTTTTACTCTGGTCATTTCTACTGCCAACAACCATTGTGTGTTATTGACTTTGTGTTTGTAATCTCCAGTTGATTCAAATTCCAAGAATTAAAGCAGAATGTCTGTGACATTTCTTTATTGCACTTGTTCTGTTTGACTGATGGAATATGAAGAACAAAGTAAATAGCTTATTGGAAAGTATCTTCTCTATTTTTTCTTAAACCAAAAAAAAAAAAAAAAAAATCTGTTTCTCTGGATAAGGGATATCTTTAATTGCAGATACTGTAGAATTAACATAAAATTTTATTTTATTTATTTTTTATTCAGAATCACCCCAAGCAAAGCAGTAATGCCACTAAAGCACAAGGGTTACATGGTGTGGAAGAATTAAGAACAGAAACATTACTGATGAGCAGAAAGACAAGAGAGTAATCAGGTGGACAGTAGATAACAATTAACATTGCATTAAAATTTTTGCAGATTAGAGTTGGCTGGAAAGCATGGAGCTGGAACAGTTAGGGTTATTGATGAAAAAAAAATAAATAGTGCAATAAATTTATTTATATATTTAGAGACATTAAAAGTCATAATCAATATTTAGTATGGCTCTCATATAGCCTTAGTTCAACATGTGATCGGGGAAATATAAAATTATTCATTCTTCTTGACTGTAGAATCTCTTACCATTTTTCTGGCTGTGTTGTACACCCGGATTTTCAACACTCTTCACGTAGGTTTGATTATGTTAAGGTCAGGGTCTTTTGCAGGCCAATCCTATAATACTGCAATGTCGTCATCAGGAAGAAAATTTGTTGTTACACATAATGTGTGGCAAAAGTGATCCATGATGTTGGAATAATTCACCTTCTATGTCTGGGAATTGGTGGGACTTTAGCAAAGTAATATATTTATTGTTGTTCAGTGTTCTATCAATTTTTATCAACTTGGTTTTCTCTGTAGATTGAAATCATTAACCCCCCCCCCCACACACACACACACACACCGAATTCTAGTCTTTGTTGTATATTTTGGATTATATCTTGGACCAATTGCTTTTCGAACACACTCTTTTGCATTAGAATTCAGTTCTACTTTGCTTTTGTCACTATATATCATTTTGGTCCATTTTTCTTCATCCCATAGAAGATGTTTTCTCTAAATTTGTTTTCTTATTTCATTGCTTTCACTTAATGATGCCATATTTTTTTTCTACAATGAATCTGTTTAGATGATTTTTTTTTTTTTTTTTTTAGTACGATTTTTAATGTATGAATTGACATTTCAGTAGTAATGCTGTTTTCAATCATTAATCTGTTAATTTTGGGTTGGATACTGATAACCTCACTAGCTTTCTTTTATCTCGTTTGTTGAAGGTTGAAGATCGACCAGTCGTCTTCATATCCTAAATGCTTCCAACAGCAACATACTTTTTCTCGTTGACTTAGACAACATGCCTTAATATTTCAAGATGCTTAGTGACTTCACATTAACTTATTCTTTGTAACATGTCAATAATTTCCATCTTAAAACTCACTTTTCCTCTTTTGAAACTTAAAGCGCCTCCATAAAACAGACTACTTGAAGGCTCCCGACATTATGCAATCTGTATTTGATCATTTACCATGAGGAATTTATATGCATATCTTAATTTGGGATGATGTTAATCTTGAAGGGTGTCAAGTGGCTTATAATTTTTGCATATCTTCTTTTTGTATCATGATGCATTCTAGTCTATAACTTCCTTTATACTGTGTTCATGTAAAAACTTGCATTACAGTCCTGAATGACCACAGATTGGACTCCTGAAAGTACTTTGTTGAATACTTACAGCTTCTTAATGTGAACTTAAGCAAATTTATTTATTTATTTTACTGAAGTACTTCATTTCTTTTGTTTGCCACTGGTTTTGTGACACTAATATATTTGTTTACTTGCTAAATGCACAAATACCTTCTACTGCTTTCATTGTCATGTTGGTAAAAATGTACAGAATTATAAACTTCTTACTGCTTGCTTAATTGAGTTTTGTAAATTTCCCAGCATTTATTATTATAACTCCTATTTCAACAAATCTGGTGTAAATTTTATATAGGCATACATTTAATCTTTGGGCTGTACTATGTCAATATCCAGAATGCTGAAATATCTGAAGATATTCAAAGAGATTTTCAGACTATTCAATGTACTCTTCTTTTTTTTTAAGTCCTTTTATTCTCACAAGGTATGGACTACTTCAGCTGAAACATTGTGAGAATAATAAAAATCACCAAAAAGAAGAATGACTTTAACTGTCTGAAAATCTCTTTCTATGACAATGACTTTTCTCAGTGTTTGATGATATATTTATCATGTGACTATGTAATTCCTCTTTTGTTCAAAATTATTTTCTCATCATTGATCCGTTATAAATAGATGCAAGTGTTCTTGTAATGATATACTTCATATCAATAATGAGAATCCAGAGAAAAGGATGCTGTTTTTCTTTCTTTCTGTTTCTTCTTCTTTTTCTTCTAAGCTGTGCTATATTAATACAAGTAAACATGGAACACATCATAGTTGCTTATGTAGTCTAATTTTGATAGTCAGGAGGTTCATAATATGATCTCTGTATTTAGCTGATAAGGAATGGGATTAAATGCTAAATAAACCTGATATTCAATTCTAACTACTTTGTTGATATTGGATATGTTCTTGTGAAATAAACAAATGCTATAAAGTTTCAGCTGCAGGCAGTGTGAAATCCACAAAGCCTAATTATATAAAATAGCAAAAAGTATAGGACAAGAATCTGATTTCACTTCAAAAACCTACCACATTATGGAATTTCTTGAATAAAAAAATTATCTGCAAAAAAGTTTACAATTGTTTATTGCTTAATATTAGAAAAGCAATAGAACATTTCAGAAAGGCTAATAAGTTAATTCTTGCTTGACATTAAACTATGAACATCATAATAATAATGATGGTTTGGTAGTAGAGTTCATTATCTACAAAACCTGTATAAAGTTACATGCATTATTCTCAATTCCATGAGTATAAAAAAAGTGCCTCTCTTTATAAATACCATGTGGTGTGATGGATCTTATAAGTACATGACTGCTTTCAAATAAAATTTCCTGTTCTTTGGGATGGGTATCCCCAGATAAAACTGTAGTGATGAAGCTTAATAATTTCCTCAGACTTGTTGGCTTTCAGCTCAATAATCTACTTTTGATCCAAACAAATATTGACTGAATACAAAGACAAATGTTGTTGAAATATTATGAGGACTGATGAGTGATCTTCTTTAATGATTATTCATATCACATTACTTTGGAGGAGAGTATTTTCAAATCTGATCTTGACAGTTCTCTGTATAAATAATATTGTTAAATTTTTTTTTTTTTTTTTTTTTTCTTCTTAACGTATTTGTTCTTGTTGATGTGAAAGTTGTCAAAATAAAGAATAACTAAACTGAAAGAATTACTCTTCAGTTGTCTATCTAGAGGGCAGTGTGAAGGACTTGCTCTCCAATTTGTAGACCTGCAGAGTATCTCTTGTTGCCTTCATGGTTGATCTTGAGGCAAGATGCACCAGATTATCATCACTAATAACCAAGTAATTAGTTCTGCTTTTCTTTCCTCTTAATGATATTTCTCTCTTAATTGGCCAGAACAAATCATTATCTACCAGATCATTCGGTGTCCAACAACAACTTTGAACTACCAATATTTTAACATTTTCCTTTTAGCTATCTATTGAGTTAGAGAATAGCAAGGTTATTAGGTATTGCTTGGGAAAAAAATTCATGCATTATCTTTAATAGTATTTCAGCACTCTTTGTAGAGTAAAAAAATGTTAAAAAATGTCAGTTTATCAAATTTTAATGTATATTACAAAACCTTTTGGTTTTTAATTTATAATGTTGTTAAATACATTAGCTGATGGTTATCAAATATGTTTGTAAAATCATAAAAATACAGTTGCTTTTAATTATAGCAACTTCTATTCTCCTGAATGTCAGACACCCCTTGTGACGAATTTTTAATTCTGCTTCATAATAAGAAAATTGGTGAAATTACTGCCACAATCTGTTTGGCAGTTAAATTTAATATGGTTGAAATCACAATCTTTGTGAAATTCTTTTATGTTGCTCCTAATCCATATCAACATATACTTTCTGATCAATGATTGTTACATTGAAAGAAAAAGAATTATCAGAGTTGGAAGGCTTTTCATTATTTCCAATTCTTAGGTTAAATCTGGTTTTCTTACAACTTTTTACTTATTACACAGTGTTTCCTTTTGGTTGCACTTAAAGTTGTGTTACCATATGTTGTAAGTTTTGTTTTACCCAATTTGATGTTGCAACTATATCTTGTCTAGGGTTGGCTGTAAGATATAATGGAAGAGAAATGACTCTTTCAGGTGAATTTTCAATCTTTACATCCCTTGTTAAAATTGACCTGTTTTAGACTTATTTTCTACAGCCCTCAAAAATTGTTTATATTGTGAAAAGCTTTAATTGTACAGTAACACAGAGCATGGCTTACCTAGTATGAAGCGTGTTTAAGTTGCCACAGTTCTAACAGGAAATCCAATTCGAAACCTATGGGCCTGTGTGCACAATGACCATCAATTAATGAAATGGACATAACACCTATGCAAATAATATCAGCTGCTTACTAAATAAGCAGCTACATTGCTAGAGGACAGTAGTAATTCTGTAGATGATGCCTGTGGTGTGTAGTAGAAAGAGGTACAGAAGACATAAGCAGAATACTTAACACAAGCTACTTCAGCATTTAAGATGAATGGTGGTTTCGATTTGAAACTGATTCCTTGTTTGATGGTGCTGGATCGGTGGTTGAATGGATGGAAAAGGCTTAACTTGTCTGCAGACTGTGCAATGTAAAGCAGCTGAGACAGACAGGGGGCTCGTTTGCTATTTACCAGCAATTGAGAGATGAGAAGTCAAATGCAGACAAAATAAAGACTGCCTTATGTACAGCCTTTATGATGGACAAGTTTGCAACATACCAGCAATTCATGTTGGATGTAACCTGACAAATCCATCAATGTTCATCTGGCAGAACTATGGAATCTTGCAGTGTTGTTTGGCATGGGGAGTGACTGCATGCTCAGGTGTGCATTTGTGGCTGGACTATCAAACAACTCTTTCACACATCAAGAATGGACATGCTGTCTATTGACCAGATACTGGCACATGCCTGGGCAGTCCTAAAGGTTGAGACGCTGGAACCGACAATACTAGTGGTAGCAGCATCACAAGCAACATGCACTAAGAGTCTTGGCATCCCCGTTTGTCCTCGTACTGATGTTACATGCTACTAAATGGTTACTATACCCAAGGGAGGCAACGGGTGCATGAATGGGGGACATGTTGAGAGATGCGTTATTTTTTGGGTCACCTAGTGCATACCTGTCTGGGAAATAAGACGGGAATAAATGATAGTGCCAGTCTCTTCCCTGGAGCAGATAAAAACTTGGCTCTACTGGTAATCACAGTCCAAATTGATGGGAGGTCATGCACAGCGCTCATTGACTCCGGTCGTTCTCGATCATTAGCCAGCAAAGACATGTGCCAATCATGGACAAGGAGCTTTATGCATGTGACAGCCATCAATGGAGAGACTAACACCTATGTCGTTGTCAACATGTGCCTGAATGCTGGTAATCCTGTAAAGGTTGACATCCTGGTGACTCATGATAAGCCACTGAGATAAACACTATAAAAGAGATGGGAAGAGTACAAATCACTCTATCAGGTGCAGTAGAGTTCTGTCACAGTGAACCACTCTTATGTGTGGCGACAACCATTGATGAACAGGACTTCAGCACTGAATTTGACCAGGCAGCAAGTTTTGGACCACAATGTGGAAGTGGGTGGAAGGTCAAGCCCCAATAGTGACATGATGACAGAATAACTTGTGTCCAACTTGGTGTGATGTGAGTACAAGTGTGAGCTGCAAGTCTGGCTGGATAACAGCTGGCTGACACTATATCCCAAGAAGGAGCACAGGCTTGCTAAAGGTTTAATTTTACTGATGGCTGTGGTCCAAGAGAATAAAAGAAAGGTTTGCCCTGTCATAAACTATGGGGAGTTGAATAAATACGTTGATATTTTCACTGTGAATACTGACATTTGTTCACACAGAACGACAGCAGCAGGGGAATAATGTATCACTTCTGGATTTAAGAAAAGATTATCTGCAGGCTCATATCTACAAGTCATTGTAGCCATTCCAGATTGTATTTCTGAGAGGGTGTAGATACTGCCTTATGTGGCTCAGTTTTGGCCCAGTGTAACATCCTTTATAATGTGGTCAATAATCAATGTGGTACTGACTCAGAACTAGTCGATTAAACATGCCATGTCAGCATACGTTGATGATATTTGTCGAAAGTCTAGTTTCAATGAAACAAGTCCAGAAACACTTTACCAATTTTGAACTCTTGTGCAAGGACCCTGAGAGGCTGAAGGATGGAGCCAAAGTATTGGGTTTATATATCTGGGTGAGGAAGCTTTAATGGAGACGAAGGAGCGAGATCCCACCAGTTCTGGCCAGCATTACTTGTCAAAGCATGTTTTCTGTATTTCTGAAGCTCACTGGTCACTTTGCCAGCTCAGACCAGCAAATGTGTTTCTGAAGCGACTGGCAAACGTGACAACCAAAGGTTGGGATGACAAGACCTGCAATGACCTACTAAAATGCATGCTTACTGAAACAATTACCAGAGTATGTCAGGCAGAGCCTGTGAGAGGGAATTGGTGCATGTACAATCAGGAAATAAAGGTGTGCATTGATACAAGTTCCCTGGCTAACTGAGTAGCACTGGAAGTTGACAGAGACGTCATCAAAGATGCATATTGGTAGTGTCTGGACGGAGACTTGCAACATATAAATCTTGCTGAGTTAGACAGTGTTGAGGAGTGTTAATCTATAACTCCAATGGAAAGCAACAGTGCTGCACTTGTTAACTGATTCAGTATATGTGCACCGGTGGATCTCTGACTCTCCAGGAGGGCGAAAGTGTGCACCAAAGCAGTCACAGATGCTCATAAGATGTTGGCTCAGCACTGTGGAAGGGCTTGCCAAAGAATATGACCGAACCATTGCCGTGGCTTTGGTCGAGTCTTGTGCAAACTGGGCAGATCATCTCACCAGGGTACTGCAGCAATCTCTTGACGCAATGTAAAAGTAAGCAGAGCCTATGTAGCCGTTGATGATTATGCCCAGATAATGGGTAACCATCACCAAAGTGGACATCCTAGTGCAAAGCGCACCCTGTATTTTATGAGGTGGGTCAATCCTGCAATATCCACAGCTGCAGTTAAGAAAATGGTGGTTCAATGTGAGACTTGTCAGTCCATAGACCCAGCTCCAGTACCGTGAAAGACTGGGCAGTTAGATGTAACAGTCACTTGGTGGCAAATAGGGGTGGACATCACCCACCTTGGCAGCAGACACTACCTGATGCTGATCGATTGTGGCCCTATTCGGTTCTCGATCAGGATACTATCATCCAGTGTCATCTGGTCGCTGAAGTCAATATTCTTCAAATGATGATCACCAAGTGAGCTACTCCCTGACAATGGGGCGGCATTCTGCAGGAGCGCAGTCATAAAATTCACAGAAGCCTAGGGCGTCCGCCTGCGTTTTCACTGTTTACTTCTCAGCAGAGAATGGTATAGTGGAAAGGTGCCATCAAGTGTATTGCCACCAGAAAGCAGTGTTTTGTGGAGGAAGCAGTGTATCTCTACAATATAACACCGAAGGACGATAAATCAGCTTCCACAACCCTGGCAAATGGAATCTACACCTATCAGGTTGCATCTCCACTGGCATGCGGAGATGTAGTGTGGGTGAAGGCACCACACACCATCTAAATGTCCAAATTTGGAAAGTTAGTGGTGACTGGACACCACAATGGTCTATGCTCAGTTCTGGTCAATAGCATTCTGCACCATATTATGGACCTTTGTCTTGTCGAGGGTATTGACCTTGATGGTGAGTCCTTAGTATATGAGGGCACAGTGGAAGGTGAAGACAAGTCATCAGAACCAGGAATCATAGTAGAATGCAAGGATTCTGCACAAACACCCACTGACATGACTGTTAATGATGACCCACTAGACTCAGATGAAGAGACTTCCCCTGTCCAATTCACCTCAACAGATTGTCCTCCTGCATTGGATGCACAAACCTCTTCAGTCTCACTACAGAGAAGCACAAGACAGAAATTGACCAAATACCTGCCGACTGTCATCTGTGTGATCAGGAAATCAAGGTGAGTGCAGTAATGCGGAGCATGGCTTACCTAGTATGAAGTGTGTTTGAGTTGCCACAACTGTAACAGGAAATCTGCTTTGAAGCCTATGGGCACTCGTGTGCAACGACCGTCATCTGATGAAATGGACATCACAGATATGCAACTATATTAACACCTACTGCTTACTATATAAGCAACTACATTGCTTGCTAGAGGACAGTAGTAATTCTGTCAACAACGCGTAGAAAGATAAAGCAGTACAGAAGACATAAGCAGAAACATTTGATTACATCAAGTGTGATTGAATCATATTGGAAAATACATTGTTTCTTAAATTTGATAGTATCAAATTATTTTTAAACTCCTTAAAAGTCAATAGTATAAAAAAACACACTGCCAATAATTTTTGAAGAATGAAAAATTTGTTTACATTAATAATAGTCTTTTCTTGAATTGAATAGTAGGTTTAATTCTTGATGCATCATTAATATTCCAACTTTTGTTTGGACAATTGAACTTGTTCTTAGTAGATTTAATGTCATTAACATTTCAGCAGATCCATTCTATTTTTTTATTTTTTTTTTTGCTGTATAATTCATAAAGAAAAATAAGTTATTTTTATTGCTGGAATGTACTGATCCAATTGGTGGCATATTAACAACTATTTTCTGTTGCCATCTTTGTAAAAGACAGATTTCTCTTATCAATTATAGACCTAAAAAGGTTGTAGAAAGAATCAGTAAGAATGTTGTATCAGCATTTATCTGAATAAGACTTGGAATGTATAATTTTATTTTCATAGACTGATAATTTTTTTTTTTTTTTTTTTTTTTTTTGTCAATGTTTATTTGCATTGACAAGAAGAGTGTAAACTTTCAAGTTATAGATTAAGTAATGAAGACTTAGATATGATATGCTTTCAATCTTCCACCACCTTTCTAATGACACATTGATTTCACAAGTTCAATAGCATCACTAGACAACAGTACTGTATATTCACCTGGGTTGTGATCAATGATTGATTTGCTGATACTATTTACTCTCCTTCTTTAAAGCTATTAGATATCACCTAATATCCCCTTACAATTTTATTTAAAGCTTTGCATCTTTTCATTTGGAATCTGGAAATAAAAAAAAAAATTATTTATTCCATTTTATTTTATTTATTTATTTATTTATTTTTTTAACCAATCTTCCAAATTTCATGTTGTCAGAATACTTGCCCTAACTTTTCAGTCATCATCTGTGAATTGAATCAAAAGCATTACTTGTAAAATACTTTCAAGCATTAAATAAAATCTGATAAAACCTATGTTTGTTTTGTTCTTTCCAATTTTTTGTTTGGTTTGTGTATAAACTTAAAAATGCCAGCATGATGCAATGCATAGGAGTTCCTTCCAAAAATGTAATGTTTCCTCCTTTTTAAGAACATTTCTTAATTAGTCTTGGACATTAAACCATAGGAATGTTGTTTCGAGGTCAATCTGAATTGCTTTTATTTGATTGTATTTAATTAAAGTTTCAACTTGCACCCAAGGCTCCAATGATAGTTTTTTTTTTTTTTTTTTTTTTCCACTAGGATTGGTTGATATTGCTGTTACATTTCATGTGGGGGGGTGGGGCTTGTAGCTATTCTGTGAGAAAAGTTCTTGAACCATTAGCATAAAAACACTTCCATACACCTGCCTGCTTTTAAAATTCACATTCTGAATATTTTACAAAATAAATACTTTTTTTTTTTTTTTTTTTTTTTTTTTTTTAATACTAATTATTAATTGGATAGACATTTTTCATTGTTATTATCTCATAAGCTTTTTTTTATATAAAAGATTCAATTGTATATTTTTTCTCTGATGGAATTGATGCTGATTATGTTTTGCTTCAAAAACAATTTTTTTAAAAAGTGTTTAGTTCTTTTTGAATTTGAGTTTATGCAGTACATTTTATTAGGTTTTTGTCTATGTATATATGCCTCTTATTTCTGTATAGTGTTATTAGAAATCGATTTATGGTTATACCGAAAGCACTTCAGCTTCTTTAGAGATTCATGAAATAAAATTTCATTTAATTTATTACCCCTTTTCCTCAAAAATTTCAGTACACTGTCCTTACACTCAGGTTTCTTTTATTCTGACATGAAGATGCTGATCTAGCATGCAAAGGCGAAATATGTTGTCTGTAAAAAGCTTTCACACTTTTTCTGATCATCTCCACTTTTGTTTGGATACTATTCTACATCCTACTAACACACATCAACTTTTATATGGAATAAAATTAAAGTTAGATAATCAATTCAAAAAATTACATTTGTTTTTACATGCACACATATCTGTGATTGTAACTTGAAAATGAATGTAAGCTGGTATCATTTAACTAAGTCATAAAATAATATTATAGCTGTATCTATGGATAGATTTTTTGAATGGAAATTAGTGTTTGACTAATTTGTGCTGGCAGTCATTTTCCTTGACCTTTCTACATTTAACTGAGTTTTCTATTTGTCACTTGTAAACTTAAATCATTCAGTCACAAATTTTATCCAATCATCTATTTTTATCCATTGATTTCATTTTATCATTAAATGGCTATTTACTCTTGCAAAGAAAAGAAAAAGATTGTTTGCTTTGTCGCACATGTTTTGCTGAACACTTTAGTATTTTTTGCCTTGATTATTATTTCTGGCATTTAGAGATTAATTAACTGAGGCTTTCTTTACATCAGCTTCAGATGATTTTCTTGCAAGTTAAAAAAAGCAAAAAAAAAAAAAGCAAACAAGGTCATCTTCAATTGGAAGATGGAAGGATTCAAGAAAGAGGGAGACACAGATTCTATAATTAATCCATATTTAATTGGATTATACTAACATTTCTGTTCTTGTTATGGGCACAAAGAAATGAAGATTTTAATAGTCCGCATCTGACTAACTTGTGTGATAATGATAGCATCTTGGGCGGTCAAAATCAGTCCTTATGAGATTAGTGTCTGCCATGTAGTGCTCTCATCTGGAAATGAAACTGAAGTGACCTTTACAGAATGTAGACTTTGGTGATGGTATATGGAGGTTTTGTGATGCCCAGAAAAATGGCCTATTCCTTTTAGCCAAACCAATGAAAATCAAAGGAATGCAGAGCATTGTCAGTGGCCAGTTTGGCTGCAGGAGTACAAGGTGGTGGTTAATCTTGACAGCTTAAGGGATTTTAAAATATTGAATTTAACTAACTATACAGATTATTTTGCAATGAATTTATTGCCTCAATAGATGTATATTTCTATGTTCATGAACAAAATTTGAAAATAAACAAAGTTAGATACAAAGTAATCAAAAAAGTTTTTGATACTGCAATAAAAATTTAACTGCCAGTGAATATCACGGTCAACTTTGATAGACATTAGAGCAAGTTATCACTTATTTTAGTTACATTGAGTGATTTTTGTGCTTAAATTGATGCAGTCTACTTGATTTGATGATTGCCTGGTTCCAAATTGATCATGTATCCCCCCCCCCGTCTTTAAATGAGTTTTAGACCCTCTTCTAAATGGGGATATATTCTGTGCTTCTGAATTCTTTTGGGTTGTAATCACACTTGTTGGTCATTTGTCATCTGATCTATTTTTAAAACTCAATAATCCCATTTCCTCCCACTCGTCCCAGATCTGTTTGCTTTTTCACCTAGTAACAGTCAACAATCCCCATTTGTATTTAGATGAGCCATTGACCTATATTTGAATACTTGAAGTAAATCATAAGTTGGCCTATTGTAAAATGAATAGACACATGAAATGGTTAATTTGTCAAGTATTTAAGAAACTTTTCAGTTTTCTACATTCTATTGTTCATCATTTTTGTTTTCATTTTTGATGAAAAATAATAACTGAATCTTATTGATTTATTTATCAGTAAAATATCTTTCTCACAATCTTTTACCAATATCTTTTTTATTTAAGTATAATAAATAAATTATACTTACATCAAATTGGTTAAAACTACATTTGTTTAATTTATTTTAATATTAAAACAAAAAATGACCAACCATCTAAAACAGAATAGAACATCAATTTATACCAAACAGAAATTTTTTTTAGGTTTGTCTTAAAATTGCTTAACTTCTTTTGATTCCTTTTTTAGGCTCTAAATTAAAAAGAATATGCAAACAGGTATTAAAATGATTTTTTTACACCAGCCCAAATTTAAAAACATTACTTAACAAGTTACTGCTTAACAATCAACCTAAAGTTTACAAACTTGATTACACATCTTGAAATCACGTGTAAAAGAAACAGGAAGGGAAGTAATGAAATAGGTGTATTGAATAGCAACAACAAACAATCAAGGGGAACTGGTCATATTCAGCGGCTACTGAACATTCTAGAAACTGTCATGGTTGGTTCAATTAACTATTTGCAACAACACTAAATGTTGAAAAGAAATTTTACACTAGGAAAACATGTCTTCAATCCTTAGCTTCAATGCATGTTGGTTCTTTGGATATGGAAGATGTAAATAGGGATTATGGAAACTTTTCTTTCATAACTGCAGAAACGACCTCAGGAACAAAAAATGGCAGAAATGTTTGAAAATAGAAAATGTGCTAATACAAAAATTGTTGGAATGCAAAGAAACATGAAGAAAACACATTAAAAAAGATTTCAGGTGAAGATTCACATCAAAGAAAGAGTTAAATATTAAAATAAAATTTAAAAGTGGTAGTTTCAGCCAATTTGTTATATATATAATTTACTTAGATTTATTATAAAATTACATTTCCTTTAAAAATGAAAAAAAAAAATAGTTCTGGCCAAGGAAATAATTTTTTATGTGAATCTAATTTCGTGTTCTGCATATTAGAATAATTTTTCTTTTTGTAAATAATTACTGTTTAATGATTTTCAGTGAAGAATGAGTTCCTTGGCCAAACAAATTCTTATATTACTTGATATTTCAAGAATGCAAAAGTTAAATGGGTTGTGTTTAGTATCAAGGTTGACTAAGATATGTACCAAGTTCACTAATAGTGAAAACAGTTTCTTAGCTTACTGGTTGTTGTCCAATGTGGGTTATAATCTGCTGTTATTGATCGATCAGCTCCTGCTGATACTTTGCTCTCTCTCTCCTGTCAGTCCTTTCTCAATTGTTGCTACTGCAGATGCTCTTCATACAACCACTATCAATTGCAGCTGCTCCCAACAGTCAACCATGAATAAAAGTATCATCAGTTTCATTGCTGAACATTTTCCCTTGTCTTGTTTCTAATTTATGCCACTTAACTCTATGACTTGCCAGAATTTAAAGAATTTGAAGTAAAAAAAAAAAAAAAAAAAAAATCTATTGATTGCTTTAACTTTGCTAAGAACTGAAAGGGTGAATTTTACAAATATGTAAATGTACTAACTGCTGTTAGCTAATACTCAAATCTATCTATCTTAGGCCTAAACCCAAAGTACAAGATGTGCTTTATTAGTGTTATATTTCAGTTTTTACCAACTACCAATACCTCAGCATTATTGATTATCAGTATATCTGTTTGGCTAGTTTTTATAATTTGGTAAATTTGGTATCTTTTTTGATGAATCATAAATGACCAAAAATATGTGGGTGCTAAAAACTTCTCAGCTTAAAAAAAAATATAACAAATTTGGGTTGATTTCTAACTTTAGAAAGAAGATTATTCTTTTTTAAAATTATCATTTCTATTAATGTTGTTAAAGACAAAAACTGTGATTGTTGCATTTAATGTATAAAGTTTGGAGTGAGTCAGACTGTTCAATTTTTATTCTGGGGGGGGAAAAAAAAAAAAAAAATTATTTTTAAATTTTGTAATGAGAATTTGAATCTTTATTTTTAAACACAAAGTGTGATTGACACCGATATCTTTTAATGTCTTTAATTTTTATAAAGCCCGTAACTTCAAGATAGGATCTGTAGCTTCTTGCTAGGTTTCTATAAATAGAATATATTGATAAAACTTCTTGATTTTAAAACCACTGATAAGGGCATGTGTAATTTAATGTTTGTTGTTAAATATGTTATTTTCTTTACTTTTTAAAAAAATTTTTGGAGGTCACTATTTGAAATTATTGAAGTTATTACTGGTTAATTACTATTATCTCTATAGCATTAAATGCAATTGACAATTTTTTAAAAATTATGTTGATTTCAATAAAAAAAATAAATTTCTCTGATTAATTTTCTAAAAAAAAAAACAAAAAACGTTGACCCTCTCATCCCTTGATTGATCTCTTCTCTCATTTTTCTTGCATAGAAATTGCTGTTTAGAAGACATTTTGAACAATTAATCGTCATTTTGTACTTGTAGTTCATGAACAAATCTGTATTGTGCATTGCAGATTGTATTTTTACATTTCTACTGATGTCAAACATTACTGTTCATAGCAACCGTAGCAATTGTGTAAGTGACACACTCGCAAAGAAATATCTTAGCAATTATTACAAAATCACTTGTTGCAATCAATACAAAATGGCAAGGGTTGTTGAAAAGTAGTATTCTTGCTTTAAAAAATTGTTTTTTTTTCTTGTGTTTTGTATTTTGAACATTCAAATGTCTTTAAGCTTGCTGAGAATAAATATGCAAAAAAAAAAAAAAGTTTTTTAAAATTGTATATGTAGAATCTGAAATCCAGTAAAATGATCTTTTCTGTGTGAGGATATTCATAGTTTTATTTATTCTCTCATTGTAACTGAATACAATGTGATTTGATTTCTAGAGAGGTTATAAGAGATTCTGGTAGGTTGGACTTGTTTCAAACAAAGATAAAATCTCTATTTAACTGCAAGACAAGTAAGCAAGACTTAATCTCATTTCTCTGTAAAATAAACCTCTGACTTGAAAATTAAAGTAAATGTTAACTTTCAACATCTGCTTTTTCTAACCATAACAAAAAAAAAAAAAAGTTAATCTTTCTTAATCTTGCAGAAGGTATTTGATAATCTCCCCAGGTGATTTGTGTGCATCTGCCTGAGGCTCATTGAGACAGTTAAGAAAAAGAAAAAAGGGGGTTTAAAAGTTAGAAATATTTTTTTTTTTTTTTAAATTCTAGAAAGGTAATTGCATTAACTTTGATAGTTTGTAATTATGTAAAAATGAACCCCCCTCTCTTTCTTGCACTATGTCTAGTTGAGGGCCAGATATTCTCAATGACATTGTTTAGTATTTGTATCTTCTTATGGTACTGTTTACCTTAAAAGTGAACTGAACTCTCTTGCTAACAATAAATTGCTTGCCCTGATTGTCTTTTGTAAAAGTTATTGTTTGCCTTCTCATATAAAGCAACTTGCTAGGAAATGCTTCAAGTATTTCAAGCTCTTCATGTGTATGTTGTTATGTGCATAAGTTTTATAATCATTGCTGAAGTAAATGGCTGTGAATGAATTGGGGTTTCTCTAATTATATGTATAAAGTTTTGTGACTACTGAGCAAAGATGTTGCCGTTAACGTTAAGCCCTTTTTCATTTGGCTAATTTTATTTGTTGAATGTGCTTGTTGCAGGTTATGGCTACTTCCTTTTTCTTGCAATGATGCCCTTCAATTACATATGGACAGCATTGGCAATGATCTGCTTACATTTTCTCCTCCTCTTCTTCTCTTTAATTAATTTGACTTTGTCAAATCTTAAATAGTTTTCATTATTTAGCCACTCTAACAATTTCTATTAAGGCATTTAAAATGTTTTTTTTTCTTTATCCTGCACTTGTTTTTTTAATTATTTTTCTAGCAATTTCTACTCTAACATCAATAGTGAAATTTGCATGTCAACTTGGCCAAAATTAAATGACCAGTGGTCACATAATAGCTAAACATTTATAGAACGTGGTGTATATTCTAATAAAAAGATAAAAATGAATTTTGTATGACATACAAATTTGGCTTATTGCTGTTTCTAAATGTCACTTGTTGAGATTTTATTTTCATCTTTGTTGATATATTTTTTCCTGTAGATATGGACACAAATGATAATAAAATTGTACAAAGATAATTTCATGTTGACTTACATTAAAATATAATTATTTTAGAATCAACTTTATTAGGCCAGTTTGTCAGACAAATTAATTATAAGTTTTGATGTCATTCTATTTATGAGGTTTTACCTGTTGGTTTGTGTAAATTGTGTAGTGACATCGGTAAGATACTCATCCTATTTTGTATAATTGGGCATCACTCAGTACAGTGGTAGAACTTCTACATCACAGACTAGAAAGCATCACAACGATATGGCATTGCCGATATCTCTAACACTGTTGGATAAGCTAGACTTTGTGATAAAATGGATTTGTTGTATTGCTGCCCATGCATGGGCCAAGAAATTAAGACCACAAAGTTGCAAGAGGGGAGAACAAGATTACAGATTTCTTTCCCTTTTTTTTTTTTTTTTTTGCTTCAGCAGAATGTGAGGATATCAGAAAGATTTATCATGGCATTTCCCAAAGAATTGGTGGATTTAACCTTTTTACAAATTTCAGATGTTATAAAGAGAAATTTGATTCTGAAAAAGAAGTTGGTTATTACTGAGAGAACAAAGTTTCTCACAAGCAAACAAGAGCTGAACAAAACAATAATACAGTATATACACAAGCTCTGAAAGCCTTCCAGATTTTGTCAGTTTTAAAAACTTGGCACTGGAGAAATGACCATCACAGATGAATTGATGTAGTTGAGAATAATTGAAAGTATGTATGATGCTTTATGCAAACACAAAATATTAGAACAGTTACAAATGACTAAAATGTCCTTTGCTGCATCTCTAGAGTTTCTGCAACTGTTAATTTAAAATTTCAATACATCAGAAGCATACAGCATATTGAATTATCCTGTGCAATTCAAATACTGTGATAAAAAGTATGAACGAGACAAGAAAAAATATCGAGCTTTAGAACAATTATGGTGGAATTGTGAAAAGAAAAAACATTTTCAGTCTGTGTGCAAGCATAAAAGGAAGATAGAAAATTTAGTACTCCCCATCTACCCTCCTCCCCAAGAAAATACAGGTGTGTTTGTGATACAAAGACATACAGAAAAGTGCCAGAGAAAAATTAAATTGAATGGTATAACTTTTCCTATGCAAGTAGATACTGGGAGTGAAGTCATCCCAATAAATTTCTGGGAACAAATGAGCAAACCCAAATTAAAGAAAAGTTGGCTTAATCTAAGATAGTTTGATGGTTATTTCATCAAAATGTTAGGTTGTTTTGAAGGAACTTTTAAAACCTATACATATTTCAAAATTATTCCCATTTTATTTTATAGTGAAATGTATAAAATGTCATGAACTCATAGGAATAGATGTCTTGAAAATAAATACAACCAAATTAACAGTGTGAACTTGGAAAGTAATGACATGGGGATATTAAAAGGATACAAAGCAAACATTCAATTAAAAGAAAATAGTCACCTCTCTTTGAGTCTCACAGACTGCCAATTTACATGCTACTTTTAGTAGTTGCTAAAATAAAAACGGTGGTCAAGCAAGGAATTTTAGAGCATGTTCCCCATGGTAGTAATAATTGAGCTCCACCCATTGTTGTTTTGTGAAAACCAGATGGAGATTTAAGGATATGTGGGGATTACAAAATAAGAGTAAAGCACAAATTATGTTCTGATTTGGTCTCTATTCCTAACATTGAAAATGTACTAACTGGTGATGTTAAGAATATGATCATCTGTCAAGACGATATATATATTGGTGCTATCAGTAGAGAAGAGCAAAAAGAAGAACAACGAAAAACAGATTGTTTTAAACAAATTAAAAATGTATGTTAAATTGTGATACAATAATATATCTTGGATACCAGAATTCCAAAGACATAATTTCACCAAACACAAATTTAATAAAGAAAATAACAAAGGTATCTATACCTAAAAATGAAAAAGAATTGGAGTCTTTAAGGTTAGCCTATTTTTACATCAGATGTATAGTGAAATGATAGAACCCTTTGCAAAGTTACAAAAAAAAAAAACAACAAATTCAAATTTGGTACAGCATTTAAAAATTTAAAGAAAAAACTTATTTAAAAAAAAAAAAAAAAAAAAAAAAAAAAACCCTTGTAAAAGTTTGAGCCTAAAAGGGAGCTGACTTATGGATGCAAGTGAGCATGTGTCATGGCAGAAATTTTTTCTCAAGAAGATCATCCTATAATGTACCTTTCTGGAAGCTTAACATCAGCCGAGGTTAATTATTCACATATTGAAAAAGTATATATATATAGAGCTTTCCAATTTTTATTAGGTAGGAAGTTTCCATTTAAATCTGACCATAAACCTTTAGAGTTTATTTTTAACCCCAGGAAATAGTTACATAAAGTTACATCTTTTAGAATTTTAAGATGGGCCATAAAGATCATGGCATTTGACTTTGACATTGAATATGTGAAAGGAAAGACTATTCCACATGTAGATGCTCTACCAAGACTAAAGTTCAACATTGAACCATTAGAAAGATCAGGTATTTCAAAAGATGAAATATTGCACGGGATTGAAGCAGATTTATTACCCTTAGATTGTCTTGATTTTTGAAATCTTACAGAATCTGAGATTAAGCAAGATTGCATGTAGAATAAAAATAAAAAATTGGAAGTGTGGTGGCCTGGGTATTTGCATGATGTAGAAAAGTACTTATAAAAATGCCCAAATGTAGGGAAATAAAAAAACAAACAAACAAACCAAGATGCATTCATGACCTAAAGAAAAAGACACATAGGACCATGTTCATATGGATCATGTGCACATGTTAAAGGCATAAGACTATTTTTAATTTTGGTCGACTCATTCTCTGAGTGGCCTGAAGTGGTTAGAGTTCAAGATAGGAAAGCAGAAATGGTAAATTAAATATTACAAGCAATATTTTCCATAAATGGAGTGCCAAAGAGATTCGTCTCTGACAATGCACCACAATTTTGTGAAGAAACTTTGTGTCTGTAGTTAAAATAAATTGGATACCTCCCTTATAAAGCACCACCATACCACCTGCAATCAAATGGAGATGCCATAGATAATTACCTACTGAGACTATTACTGAGTTATAGAACTATTCCACCTGCTAGTAGAATGCAATGTCCCTCTGAATTGATGGGAAGATAAATTAGATCACCTATAACAATTTCTTATTCAATAAATGAATATATGTTGTACAAAAAAGACAGAGAATCAAGTCCAGAAAGGGCTAATTTTATTGCACAAAAGGGACATAATATGGTTATAATAACAGCAAGTGGACAGAATGTATTCTCTTATTCAGACCTAGAATTAAGGACAAAGTCATTGTGATGGAGGAGGAACATGAAAGGGAGGAAAGCATGAGTGCTTCTGATGGAGAAAGTGAAGAAAACTATAGAGTAGTAAAGTATAGTAGTAAAGAAACTATAGAGGATAGTTTGCACAAAACCAACATGGAGTTGGAAGATCAGAATGAATATGTCCAGACCACAGCCCACTAATTTATACGGCCACACATGTTACATTTCAGGCTAATTTCTAACCAGCCTATTTGGTTTATAGTCAATTTGTTTTTTTGTTGTTTTTTTTTTTTTATCTAAAACATGTTAAAACCATCCAAAAATACACAAACAGGTTGGGTTTTTTCTCTTTTTAAACAGAAAAAATAAGATTGTAAACAAAGTTATTAAAGAAGTAAACAGTAATATTAGGTTGGTGCAAAAATAATGACTTAATAATGTCGTTTTTTCACGTATTTTTTAACGTCAAAAAATGACATTATTACGTCATTATTTTTGCACCAACCTAATACAAAACAAATACAAGTAAAAAAACAAAGCAAAAAAAACTTGCCAACAGTTTCTCTATGACCATTTTTTTTTTTTTTTTTTTTCTTTCAAACATTCTGCATAATTTTTTTTTAACTTTATCTGAAAACTTTTTAAAAATATATTCACAACAATTTTTGCTGCAAAGTGAATTCCTTTTTCAGTATGTTGCTCACAAGTAAAAACATTTTGGAGAATAAGTTTCCCAAATTCTTCAGCAGACTCTCTTGTAGTGGATTCATTGTTTTATAATAAATTTATCTGCATAGTCAAGTATAGCAAAACAAATGCATATGATCTCTGCCATTTGGCTAGATGGAACTGTAAGACCTCCTTGTGAAAGTACTGCTTCTCTGTAGCATAATCACTATCACTGCCTACCATGACCAGGGAACACATTTCACATTGAAAACGTTTAATTAATTTTTTTGCATTTTCTCTAATAAAGAAAAAGATGGTAATGGGTAGGCTTGTTGAGATGTATAGCAAAGTAGTAAGGTATAATGTATTAGTTCTGCAGAAAGGGAAGGACAACCTCTTGGTTGGTAATGTTGTCTTTTTTGTAATTCTTTTAGAATTGAGTATGTTTATTCTTCCACCACATTTTGTATGTAGTTTAGAAAATTTTCTAATATGCTAAATCTTTTATGTTTAGCATTATGTCCATGTATAAACCACTGTGGTAACAGTATAGGGGTTCCATCACACTGGAGCTGGACATGAAAGTTTTGGTCAATACAAAATGAAAATGTAAATGTGTTTCAGGGTCAAAGGCTAAAGGCTTTTTTTAAAAATTCAAAAATGTTAAGACAACACTTTCCTTCTAACTGAGTAAAATCCTTTATCATATCAGCTGAAATAAAATCATGTAATTCATGAGTTTGGACCAGTCGTTGTTTTGGAGGCTTTCTGAATTTCCTTGTATTCAGCAAAAGAGACAGTTTGCTTATTTTTTTCTCAATATATTGTAGGTATTGGATGTAAATCCAAATTCAGTTTTTCGTTTTCCTTTCAAAATAAATTTCTCTTCAAAATGTTTCATACAGAGAAACTGAATTTTTCAGAGGAAACCAACCAATACGATTAACAATTTTTTTCCATTTTTCTACATGGTCAGATTTTTTGATAGGAAAAGAAAATATTGATACATTTTCACTGTTAGTTACATATCCACTGGAATAGCCAAATACGACACATTTGTTAACCCTTTTTTTTTTTCTTTTCTTTTCTTTTTTCTTTTCTTTTTTTTTTTTTTTTAAAAACAAAATATCACAACAATTAAATCTTTTCTTTAAATGCAATGAACTACGGAGTATAAAATTTACCTAATAGTGTTCATTTGCAAAATAGACTGTATGCACAATTGAAAATTATAAAAGTGAGGTAACTCAATTTATAATTTGTGGATTTCTAAAAAAAAAAAAAAAAAAAAAAATGTATTTTAGTGTTGAAAACATGTCTAGGTAATTGAAATAATGTCTGATAAATTCTATGTAAGTGAACATTGTTAATTTATGTTCTAAGAATTGAATTTTTAAAGTTACCTCCCTCTTAGATTAGCAATTTTCTAAGCAGCCATTCACATTTTTTATTTTGTTTACATTACATCAGCCTGTTAGAATTTTTAGCTTATGTGACATGTGGGGTCTGTTGGCCATGGTCTAGACTTAGATTCCCAATAAAAAGAACCAGGTACATACCTAACGAGACAGATAGAGATAAGATCTCATACTATTGTTTGGAGAAGTCACAGATTAATGAAGGGCATAAAACTTCTGTTTCCAGGAGGTATAGTAACATATGCAAAATGGACTTTTTTTTATACATAGAGCAAATACTAATAGTTCAAGTCATCATTCAGTATAGAGTTAGAACTTCTAAGTCACAGATTAGATATAAAAAACGATTTACTTGAAGATGATTAAAAGATGAAAGAACTGAAATATTAACAGCAAATAGCAAAGGGATATGTGTATTTAACTCATTAGCATTCAACACACCCATCCCATAAATATCAGCTCTCAGTCTTACTGTTTGCATGAATTGTGTTATTTGCAATGATGTCATCATATATTATAGCAAAGTGTACATGGAGCAGGTTTGGACAGGTTGAATGCTAAAGTGTTAAAGAAATGAATTGGTTGATTGGAAATTTGATGGCATTAAAGGACTACATTTTAGAAAGTTTTCTGCTACATTTCAAAGCTCCAACACTTAACTGATTATTCAGCTATATTTATAACGTGGGTTTTACAACTATAATTTAGCTGCTTTAAAGAAAACCATTTTAGTATCATTTTTGTTTGTCTGTAGTCAGTGATGAGTCTTCGCATAAAATCTTGTGCTATATTATCTCATGTTTGGAATTGACCATTCATGGTTTTCTCTGGTTGATTTTAGAAGTTTTTTTTTTCTCTTTTTACCTTATATAGTGCACATGAAAGTTGTGTGTTCTGGTAAACAGCACAAAACAAAACAAAGTCTGATCTGCTCTATATCATATATTGGTAATATATTAAATAAACCCATAACTGATCTAATTAAAAAAAACAAATTGGTTGTACTTTGTCAGTTTTAGTGTTGAACAGTGTCCACCTTTTTCTTTTCCTCCCTCCAAAATATCATATGATATATAAACTATATAAAAGTACTTGTTTATAGAAACAAGTAATAGGTCAGTAGACGTTTTTGCATAAAGTTTAAAGTGACTTTTCACTTTGCAATGCTTTATATTACTGTTGATAAAATACCAAATTTTAAAATTGTTCATACAAATAGGCCATTTATCTAAAGGATCTAATAGAGTATACATTAATATCTGCTCTATATTGTGTACACATGATGGGCAGGGTTGGAAGTGCACCATCTTTTCCTATTAGCAACCTGATTAGCTTTAATTATTAAGCAGCCATCTTTCTTATTAATTCAGTTGTCAGATTAAATATTTCAGACAATTATAGCAATTTAGTAATTTAATGAGTAACTATATTTTAAGTAAAGATAAATATTTAATCACAATGTGGATATATTTAATTTTAAAATTCAGTTCATTTGATTTACTTATAAAGCTGAGGAAGTTTCTGACTCTTCTTCCTTCATAAGATTCTTTGTTTGATAAATCACATTATTTTTTCTAATTTTCATTTTGTTACCTATACAAAGAAAGACAAAAATCTATTAAGCCCAATAATAACTTTTTAGATTTTACTTTTTTATGTTGAATCTAATGCCAGTTGTGAAATAAAAGCCTTTCCTCCCACGAAAGTTTTTTTCTGGTTTTTAGTTTTAAACTAATTGATTCTCTAGCCATATTTTACATTTTTTAAATTTTGTATACTAATAATTCAAAATCTAATAAAAGTGTTTCTTAATTTGAGAAATAAAGAGCTGTGTCTAAAGTCCCTTCCCATCTGATATTCTAGTTCTATTCTAATATTTTCTATATTACAAGTTAGGATAAATAAATTCTAAATCAGTTCTTAGCAGAACTTACTTTTTGCTAGGTTTCAGGCTTTACAGAGCCTATTGGCAGTTTGAGTATATGACTGAGAGCAGATAGAATACAAACTGCCTGATTCCACATTGTAATCTAATTTCTATTACTGGCTCTTTGAAGAATCATCCTCAGGTGAACATTAAGTAAGAGATTGATTTTTACAGCAATGGATAAATGTGAATTTCACTGAAGTGTTAAAAATGCAATTGCATTTTAAGCTTTTTTTCCTAAAGAATTCATTAATGCAATTGCATTTTAAATCTCATTCCTAAAGAATAATTCCTTAATAATGCAATTATGTTAACCCCTTCCCTGACAATTATTTTGGGAAAAATGTTTCATTTTCAGACAAATTTTTTTTTTTATTTGTTTTTAATATAGTAGCTAAGAAACTGAGGCACCTTGAAGTATCCAAGCAGTGGCTAACACATCTACCAGACATATGAATTGACAATTGGACTCATTTTAAGGTCAGAAGGGCATAAAAAGAATCAAGATCGATATATAAACATGTCTGTAGCTGGTTTGTGTACATATTTATTTGTCTGTGTCTGATAAAAAAAAAAACACTTTTGGTTAAAATAAAGTATATACACATCTCTGCCAGTGCAGACGTAATTTGTCCCTGTCACGCCAATGGCATCCCTTCAAGTCTGTCCCTGGTGTTAACAAAGGCTGGTTTTTATCGCATCTAGCGAGATTACTACACAGACTTTTGGTCATGTGAGGCATCATCCAGTCCGCGCAAATTGAATCTCCTGTGCAAAGTGCAGGCGATCTTATGTTGCTTACACTTGTCAGGCTGTCTCCACTATCCCCACAACCTTTGGTATCACTCACACAGGTAGCAGCTAGGGGGTGGCATCCTTTTTACATTTGCTGGTTCTTCTTGGCAGGCACACTTGCTTCATGAGGCATCCCTGTCATAATCTGCCAACCTTCATTGTCATCACCGTCACACAGTTGGTTAGAATCAACATCAGTTCAATGGTCATCTTTGTCCTTCATTACAGGTATGTACATCTCAACACAGTAGTTTCATCTTCCACAGAATTTCTCACCATATGAGGAAAAGTGTTGAGGTCTCTCACATGGTGACGCCCCCTTTCTTCACTCAGACTTCATACTGGTACAAAGCATTTGCTAGTCACACTGAGGATGCCATCTTTTGGCATAACGTTGTACCAGTGAGCTGCTTCTGGACAGAGTATTGCTTTCTGGCAGAACTCCACTTTATGAATCTGTGAGATCGTTCAATAATACCATTTCCATGTGGTACATATGCACATTGGAAATGCAGGCAAACACCCCAACTTTCAGCAAACATTCTAAAGCTCCTGCTGTTAAACACCATATCGTTATCTGTCAAGATCTCTTTTAGTGGGCCCCTCTCAAAAAAAGATATTTACCTTTACCACACTAATTTCTTTCTAGAATTGTTCCCCCTTCCATTGCATTTTTTTAGGGTGCAAAAACATGAACATCTACTGTTTTAAAATTGTTATAACTTTCTTTGTATTGTGTGTATAGATTTTAATTTTTGTACACTAATAAAATAATGAATGAATAATATTTTGATGTAATGCATGCATGTTTTGATGTTGAAAACAAAAAAATTGAAATGCAAAATAAAAAATAAATACATTAAAAAATATATAAATAATTCAATGTACTTTAACTTTTATTACTTCTTGTAGAGATCTGGGGGTGCAATAAGAAGCAAGATCACTAAAAAGGCTTTCATTTTGTCAAAAAATGTGAAGTGTTTCCTTGTGTTTACATATGACACGACAATAGCATTTGTTTGCTCTTTCTTTTACCTGACTCATATTTATTTGTCTCGTTGACGAATAAAGTTATTATTTTCTCATTTAAAAATAGACAAATTAATTTACCTTCAGAAATGCTATCAGATATATTGATGGTTGTCAGTAGCTTCCATAAAATTACTCTGGCATGGATGATAGTATCCACTCGTGGTCGTGGTTATTTATCTCCAAGCACTTCACTGTCAATATCCACTAGAGTAAAGCCTTCAAAATTATCATCAGTGTTAATCAAAGAAAAACTCCTGAATAAGGGCTTTGTTGGATATTGACACAACCATTTTTGTTTACAAAAACTTGCAAAAAACTTAACATGGGTTTAATTGATGTTACACCTCATGTAGAGTCTAGAAGAATTCAAAATGGTGCTGGGAAACAGAAGTTTAGCCTTGTTCCAAAGCAGTAGTAAGCGATTTCCAGCTTAAAATACCATAAATAACGGTTGACAAGTGTTTATTTATAGCAACCGTCTCCGATGATAGAAACCACTAATAGTAGTAAGGAAGAGAATTCTATGGCAACTATTATTGCCTGTAGTGTGGTAAAGGTTAAGATATTGGATCACAGTTGCTGAATCTCTTGTCGCAGAGGTTGCCAAATTGCAAACCGAGTAGGTCCACAGTCTATCAGAGTTAGGTAGTGAGCACCCCTGTAATGGGTGATATTCATCCCTAGTCTCTGCCATATACTTGCTGTCTCCAGATTCCTTTTTTGCAATTGGATTGGTGCCAGATCAATCGACATATTCCAGGCAGGATTTAACAGCAGATCTCACAGCCTTTTTTTGTCATAGAGTGAGCGATTTTCCTGACAAAGTACATTGTTCATTTTTCATTGGGCTGTGTGAGTGTATTTGCCTTTTCTGACTGTTCCATACTGCTGTCACACAACATACTCATAGTACAGATTCTGCCTCATTCTTCATTGCTTTCAGCCACCTCTGTAGAACTCTAGTTCTTCTATCCACTTTGTTCTGATTCAATTTGACGAGTGCAGTGTCCACCATTATCTTCTACCTCCTGATCAGCATCTCACTTGTATCCTTGGTACTCACTCTGGCTTTACCTATCAGCATGTTTGTGAGCCATTGATACGCACACAGTAAATCAGTTTTTAAGTGTACAGACTTAACATCTCAGTGTATAACCAGGTTAACCCTCTTTATAATAGCATCTAGCCTCAAAAAGTTGATGTGTTGTGTGTCGGATTCTGGCTGCAACCAACATGCATCTATGGTCACAGACCAACGTGATTCAAGCAATACTACACTAGCCAAAGACATTGCATCAACCAACACATCAAGTTCTTTGCTATCAATGCACCACTCACCTCTACATGGGTTGTTTTGCCTCACTTTAGTAATAGTCTCTGCCAGCATCCTTTTTAGCAAGGCATTGTTGATTCAATCGTCCCAAACTTTTGTTACTGTGCTTGCCCTTTGTTTGATGACACCAGCCGCTACTCACAGCCATCCACAAATCCTGATCTGGCCAGGCAGTACATTCTGCCTTGAAAGATAAATTTGGTATTGCCAAAGTCATTCATCAATGCACACCTGTAGATAGGTGATCTGAGATCTAGCAGTGTGACATACAATCCTTTGTATCTCCATTCTCTTAGTTTGCTGACACAAACATCAGCATCTGAAGTATACACATCAATATGGTCATTGAGTTTCCTGTAATCCATTATGAGAGACACTTTCGACTTTTTTTGCTGTATGGCAGCCATCAGTGGAAGTAGCCTTTTTTGGGGCTCCAACCTTCTGCTCATCATATGTAATAAGTCCACCCTTCTCAATCCACTGTCACAACTCCCTCTCATATGATCATCTGAGCTTTGTTGGCACAATACTCTATGTTGTTTTGTTACTTGCTTGGCAATTTGCTTTCTGTTCATTTCCAGGACTGATCAGATTCTGCCTGAAAATCGAGAGAACTAGCACTGCAGCACATACAGAAACTAACTTGTGTGAATTGACCCAACTCTGACATAGAAATAGACATTCTGCCAAGAGCCTTGGTAGCATTTATTCCAAGGAGATCCTCTAGCACTATCAGGGTACCCCCAAAACAGCCTTTTCATTTCCCACACAAAGGCTGACAGACATGTCCACATTGTGTCACTGATAGTTACAATGTCAATGCTTCATTTTTTTTTTTCCATGTTCAACACACCTTCTTGCTCATTATGGTGCAGGAGCACTCAAAGTCCATTATCATGACGTACTGCCTTCCACACACATTAATTTCTATCATTGGCTGCACTGAGTTTTCATCTTGATTAGAGAGGGAACCAGCACTGATCCGATCTCTGGATATGTGGCCTATTTTATTGCAGTTATAACAATGGATACGAGGCTTCCTGTCTCCACTAAATAGGCTTTTGCAATCTATGGCAATGTGATTAAGGCCATTGCATTGATGATAAATTATATTATTAGAACCTCTAGCAGTAAATTTACATAGTCCTTTGGGGCATCTCTCATGCTGTTGCTACTGCCAAGTCTTCGTTTGGATTCTCATATTTCATTATTGCCCGAGCATGAATGAATACCTCCATCTAAAAAACGCAAAGGATCCGTTTCATGCAATTTGGCACCCCCTTGACAAAAGTGCACACTAGGCCACGGTTGCTGATACCCTCGAACAATATAGCCAGATTGCATAGTTCTACCAAGTACACATCAACAGATTCCCCTGGTCAAAGATGTCGCTCAGAGAATTGTTCGTATGTGACAAACCCATCCATCACTCATGCAATATAAAGAGCCAATTTTGTGTTTTCCTATTCTCTTAATTGCTGATAAACAGCAAACACTCCACTAGACAGTCTTAGAAGAATGACATGTTCTGACCATTTCACTTCTCAAACAAGTTCTGCTTTGTCTATCCATTTAACCATGTTTGGCCTGGACGCTGAGCTGTCAAACTCTGATATAAGTTTGGTATCTAACTTTCTCTCTGACATAGTTTGCAATATCACCAAAATAGCTTGTAGATGTAATTTGCTCCTGTCACACCGGTGGTATCCCTTCAAGTCTGTTTCTGGTGTTAACAAAGGCTCTTTTTTACCACATTTAGTAAGGTTGCTACACAGAATTTCGGTCATGTAAGACCTCACACATTTCACATAGATTGAGTCTCCCATGCAAAGTGCAGGCAATCTTATGTTGCTTACACTGGGGGAACAGGCCTGTGTTCACTACAGCTAGAGAAGAGGTTAAATGTCATTCCTAATAATTCCTTAATAATGCAGTTACATTTTAAATCTCATTTCTAAAGAATAACCCCTTAATGCAGTTGCTTTTTAAGACTTATTCCTAACAAATTATGCATTTCTTTAATTCAATCTTTTTCTTACAAAGCTGTTTAAATTCTGTCAAGTAATTTTACCCAACTATCTATTGCTTTTGTTTGCATATTCCTAAATAGCAACAAAAGGACAATTTTGTTTGCTAAACATTTTTTTAATAGAAATCAGTTTATCATTTAATTGAAAACTAACCAGACAAGAATATATTATATATATGAATATATATTCAGTACATTATTTTATACAATGTGACAAAAAGGTTTGTCTTGTTCATGCAATAATAATAAATGTTTTTCCAAAATAAGAGCTGATGGAATCTGTAACTTATAAATCCTTTTCATGTGTCCTAATTGAGGACTTGATTTTAATTGAAGTCCTCTTCATCATCATTTTAAGTGTCAAACAAATCCAGTTATGCCTTTTTTTAGATTGTCTTGACTGGATTGTCATCTGAGTTGTAGGAATCAAATTATATAACAAAAATAATCTTTCTGAAATTTTAGATTTCAGATTCTTTTTTTTTTTTTTTTTTTGTTAAGTCATCTTAGAAATTAAGTATTGTTTTTTATTTGTCATGGCTATTTTTCTTTTCTGCCTTTTAGATTCACTAGCAGCAAAAATACAATCTTCTGTTAGGTTGGTGCAAAAATAATGTCGTTTTCTCACATAGTAACATGTCAGGAAACAACATTATTTTTGCACCAACCTAATATTTTCTTTCAACCAGATCTTTTTTTTTCTTTCTTTGATTGTTCTGGTCACTCTTTTCATATCCAGAAAATAGTTCCTATCACAATTTGAACTGTTTTTTTTTTTTTTTTTTTTTTTTTTTTTTTTTTTTAATGTCTAGTTTTTGCTGAAGTAAATTTGAATCTGAAGCTATATTGTTTATATTCCCTTTCATTCAAGATTAAATAGAATAATTGAACTTTAAATAAAATGTTTTTTGTCCCTTGCTATTTCATAAAATATAGTCCAAATATATTTAAAACCAAGATTTTGCACTTGGTATTTTAAAGCCCTTGTCCGTCTTGTGGCAGTCACAAAAAAAAAATCAAAATGGGTTTGTGAAAAGACAGAGCAGATTGAGGAGGTTAATCCAAGGAGCAGCTGAAGTTTTAAAAAAAATTAATTACGGCTTCTGCTTTTATAAATTAATTTTTCAAAAATGTATTGCAATAAAAATAAGTGGTATTTTTTATTTATTTATTTATTTATTTTTTTTTATTAATAACAACCTCCTTTTATAAAGGATCTTGGATGGAGGAAGATGGGATAAACAAGAAATAAAGCTTCCCTATTACAAATTGGATGACCACCTACAAGAGTGTGGGATGTGAATATCCCACTAGCCAGGCTGTTAGGAAGTAGGAAAAGAGAAAATCTTTATGGTTCACTTTTATATAAGATGTTGTCTTCCCAACTTGGTAAAACTCATGTCTGCCATGACATTCCTATATTTGCTCACTTAATGTGAACAAATCTATTTTTTATTATTTTTCACAGTAATGAAAAAAACATGAATACTCAAATGAAAGATTTGAGTAGATTATGCTTGGCAGTAGGTCTTTTCTCAAAATGGAGATGTTGCTGCTGGAACTTGAATATTTGTCATCCAATAATTAAGTGAAGCAGTCAAATGGAACGTTGATTAAAATGTCTGTTTTGTTTTTTGCCTTATAATGATTGCTTTGTTAAATATCTGTGACACCAGCTGATATAGTTTGTGTGTATATATCTAACCTAGATTTCACTCAGAGGATCAACTGGTGTGATTGTTGAACTGACAAATTTCTGTACATTTAGTAAGAATGTAAGATGAATTAATTGCAAATATGTGCATGCATGGCATACAAAGAGAAGGAAACTCTGTGTGTGTGTTTATACATTTATATTTTACTTTTTAAAAATTACATTTTTTACAGGTATATAAGTGCACTAAATGTTATAAGCAGGAAGTCAAAAGAATTCCATTGAAGATTTAGATTACCACTCCTAGAATAACTATTAATAGCTCTTATGTAATTAGTTTTTTTAAAGTAAAGAAAAAAATACGTAAATATTTTTGAAGTTTAGATTCCTAGTATTGGACTTAAAGTAACTGTTAATATATTAATATTTTGTATTTTATACGAATAGATTAACCTTGGCAAACAGTTTGAAAAGCTTGCTCAGTGTCTATAGTCTTGAGCAGATGTTTTACGTGCATCATAGTAAGTGCTTTAAAATTAGATAACTTCAAATTACACTACTAGATTTCATTCAAAATTTAAATAGAGAAAAATATAACTAAAATAATATATTAATTTGGAATTTATTCTATATATTTTGAATTTATAATAGATACTGCTTTTAATAGGAACTAAAAAAAAACAAAAAAACCTTTACCTAGCAAATGTTGTGTCTTCGACATTCAATAAAATGGAAATTAGTTCAACATCATTTAAAAACAATAAAATTCATATTTTATTCAGTTTATAATATTTTATTGCCAAATACCAAATTTAATTTGCTACTACCTAGGAATATCCTAATGAAGTATGCAACAAATTTGTGGACAGTCTTTTGTAGGGCAAAGTTTTTCAGATAGACCAAAATCTGGTTGTAAACCTAAATTATCTCAATGAGACAAATGTTGTCAATGAATTGAACACCAGAGAAAAAAAAAAAGAAAAAAAAAATCCAATCAGATTTGAAATAATGTGAATTTGAAAAATAATTGTTGGTGTAGTAACAAAATTTATTTGGTCAAATTCTTGCTAGAAAACCAAATGAAATACAGAAAAAATATGTTTCTAAAAGTGAATGAATTATCCCAGACTGGATAAATGTTATTTTCTCAGACAGGTGTCAAATTGAACTTTTTCCAAATATATCATATTTTAAAATCAACTATAAATTATTTAAAAGAAATTCAGACAGTTTAAAGTATATTGCTTGGTCATTATTAATTATTGTTTGCTATTTCTGATTGACATAATTGACTTTTAATTCAGTATTTAATTAGATATAAAATAAATCTTGTGTGTGTGTGTGCGTATACAAAAGGGAATAGTTCTATATTATTCATAGTAATGCAGAATCTTTTTAATTTGGTCATTTATCTGCAGTTGACAAAGTGTTGTCTATTTTATTATTCTTGCATCAATGTTTAGTCAGTAGACAGGTTTGCTTGAATCGTTATTAAATTCATTATATTTATTCAAATCTGAACTCATAAAAATGCAAATATGTTATTTAATGAGCAATTTGTCAGCTGAGGTTTTTGTCTGCCAACAGTTTCAGCTTAGAGGATATTGATGATAACTGGTGTCATTTTACTTACTGTGATATCTGTCTGTTATTTTAATGATTACAAGGTTGTCATCATCAACCAGGGTCATAGGGTATATAAGCTGAACAGACATACCAGATTATTTTTTTGGCCTTATATCAATGATTCTAACTTCAGTTTATTTTTGTCAACTTAATGTTTATTTATGTCTGGGATGTCTTTACCTTTTGTACTTACTATTTCAGGCAGTTTTTTTTTCTCATTTCTTTTCTATCAACAGTGTTAGTCTAGTGCTGTTAACAAAATGTCTCAGCTGAGTATTTGTCCCAATTGAAAGTTGTTTGCTTGTGCAGTTTATGATTGGCTAAATGTACTGCATGACATGAGCTTCGAAAAAATATTTTGCTTTCTGGCTTGTCCATCTTTGAACATGCAGTCAATACTAATTTGTTACAGTGAAGATATTTTGGTTTGGGGGGAAAAAAAAAAAAAAAAAATAAAACATACAATTTCTAAACCTACCATATGTTGTTTTTTTTTGTTTTTTTTGTTTTTTTTCCTCAATCCACTAAAAACATGAAGATAATTATGTAAAGATGTAACATTCTTTTTTGACCATTTTATTTCCTTAATCTAACTTTATTTAAAAAAAAAGAAAAAAAAAGGATATATATATATATATATATATAGAGAGAGAGAGAGAGATTGAAGTCAACACTCAGCAGTGACAGTCTGCTTCATGCTTATACACAATGTCTACTTTTACATTTACACGCTCTATCACTGATATTGGCCACTTTAACCTTTAAATAAAACTATATTTTATCATATATATAATATATACCTTAACAGCAGACTAAATAACAGAATTAATATATAATCCCATACATCAAACTCACAATTCATATTTCTCAGCCACATTGGACAAACATGCTTGCAGAGGTGGTGATGTCTCTCACATACACACACTCATGCAAATATATACACATACATGCATTACCCCCACATTACCAAAAAAAAAAAAAAAACCTAAAAGATAACATACACATAATACATGGATCCCCTTCCTGTCAACTAAGCTGTCAGAAGGAGGCAAATCTGAAACTTATGAACTTCCCAGTCTCTCCTTAAAAGGACTTGAAAATGGCCTTTTGACCAATACAAGGACTGACGAAAAATTAATGATAAAAAAACAAGTGAAAAATGCAGGCAAAATCCAATTCAATTCAGAAACATTCATTCGCACCTGTAGTTCACTGCTACTAACAAGCAGGAATTTTTTCTCCTGATAATTTAAATAATAAAACAAAAATATTAATATTTTGAAAATTTTAAAGTGTCTGAAATTTTAATTTTTTAACAATTTTTCTTGCTCAAGATATATATATATATATATATATATATATATATATATGATAATGCACACACCTGTCGATTTTGGTGTATGAGGATCCAACAATTTTTTTTCATTTCTTAGCCAGTCAATACGACCAATTTCAAAATTTCTGACACCATTCTGGCAATTGTTTCCAACCAGAGCAAAATGCTCAGACTTAGTATGAGACATATATATAATTTATTTTGCTTAAAAGATGGAAATGTTTATTAGGATTATTTTGTTCAGATAATATTTTGTCTTAAATTGCAGAGTTTCCACTTCCACACTTTCAGCTAAGCTAAGAAACTATTAGGTTGGTGCAAAAATAATGACGTAATAATGTCGTTTTTGACGTTAAAAAATACATCAAAAAACGACATTATTACGTCATTATTTTTGCACCAACCTAATAGTATGGGGTTAGAAGTTCACCCCCCCCTCCAGCCACTATCGTTAGGTGATGAGGCAGCTGGATGATTATTCAATTGAGTACAAAACTGAATTTTCTAATTAAGTATATTTTGTAGGTAGATAAGATTTAAACATTATTAATGTGGAAGAAGACTCACATGTCACTTCCATATTAGTTGGCTTTCAAGAGTGATTTTCTTAAATATCAATAAACAATCATTTCCTTTTAATTTTAGAATGGATGAATTGGTAGTTGTGATTATGAACAGCTAAATGCATTATCAGATTTGATCACGAGGATGTAACATTTCAAATTCTTTTTTATTCTTAGAATATAATAATTTCAAATAGTTACTCATATTGTCTAAGTACAATAATGCTCAACTGGACATAATTTAGAATCAAATTTACAATTAGCCAAAAGTTTGGTGCCATCCTCTTGATTTCAAAGAATTGGTTAAAAATGACTAGCTCACTTTGAACCAGAGGGGCTGTCTTTTCCTGAAAGCTTTTATCATATATTCACTTATTATTGTTGGTGTTATAATAATAATAATAATAATAATAATGTAATTAATTCATTACTGTATAAGGTTTCCTTAAAATTTGATCTCTTATTGCCTAATCTGCCTTGCTAGCTAATGGTAATCTTAGGGCCAATGGATTTTAAATTTTAGGTATCCCCGTCCACTAAAAATTTTAACATCATGCATTAATTAAACCAAAGAAGGTATGAAACTTAGTAATTATTAAAGCCAGAGAGTGAGGGCAAATGTTTGGCCCATCATACAGGTCAATAGATAAAAAAAAATTATACAACTTGTCATCCAAAGTTTTTATAGTTTTTATTTTCACAGCCTAAATTCAGATACTTTCTCCTGCATACATACAATCACTCTCTGATTACAAGTAACTGCATAAAAAATATGTTCATGCTTGTTATCTGAGTATATGCAATCAATTGACAATCTTCTCTTTTTGTCTTTTGTAATATTTGAGTTGTCCCTATCGTATACTTGGATTATGCTGTTTTTTGTGTCACTAGAATGTAACAGTCCTTTATACAGAATTCATGTATCGTTGGAACCCAGGAGACGCTTCACTTTGAACGTTGATTTCTCTGCTACAACTACTACTATTGTTAATCTTTGCTTTTCATCCTTCTCTTAGGATACAAACTAAGATTTTGTATTACTTTTATACAATTTAAACAGGCAGCTGCCCTCTTGAACTGAATAGGTCCATATGTTCTAAATAATAATTGCTAAATCTTGGGAAACAAAAGACTGACAAGTAAAAGCTTTATTCAATATCCAGAAATTAAGTTGTCTCCTTTTTCTTGCTAAAGAAAAACGTTTGATATCAAGTAATTAAAAGTAGTCACAAATATTCCTGTCATAGACAAAGTGAGTTAATCACAAATACTGCAAGCAATAGAAAACAAAATAATGTAATTGTCTTGAAATAGGTTTATACGATGAACAGTAGTTGATACAAGTTATAAAATTAGATAGCAATGAAAATATTGTTGATACTCGATTCTGTTGTGGTTGCATTCGGTATATCACTTAAACTAGCATAATTCTAAAAGAATCCTACTCTCTGATAAAGGCCAGACAGAAGAATTTCCCTTGGAGCAATGTTAATCTGATTTGATATAGCCTTGTACCAAAATATTTATTCTAAGCTCACTTTAATCTCTGTTCATCCACAACAACAACGACGACTGCTTGGCCATTTGCCCTTCCCATTCACCGGCTGTTACAAAGCCCCCCCCCCAACCCCCGTCGTCTTCACTCATTAATCTCTTTAGTTTACTGCACTTCTTTCACTGATAATCTACCATCTGGCCATAGTCACAATGGAAGCAACCCTCAACCATCTCATTATCAGCTTTTTCATTAGAGAATCTCTTAACCCAAGCCACACAAATTCAGACAGGTGTTTCTTTTGACATGGACGCATACAGAATTCTATCTCTATATCTGTACATATAAAATCTATTACATTGTTTCTTACTTAGACATATTGGATGACAAAAATATTTTGTATATTTTTTTATTTAGTTGATATATAGGAGCAGAAAGTTTTTGAAAGAACTACAGAATTTTCAGTTGCTTCTGAAATCTTCATCACCTGTGTTTAATACTGAATTTTATTTGTTAATTTTTTTTTTTTTTGCATCAGAAATGAACCGAGATATGTCATTAATGTAAATTGTCACAATCAGATACAAGTTAAAAATTATAAAAATAAAAAAATGACAAAATAAGCAAATTAAAATAATAAATGATTAAATATGAAGGAAAAGATTGAGAGAATGCACATAAATGCACATCTTATATATAAAGATACAGGCATCGATAAACTACAGAAGAACTCAAAATTAGTTGCTGCATTTTAAGTATTGAATTAATGTTTAAGCTTACCTTTTAAAAGTTCAACGATAATTCTTCTGCTGCCACTTAATTTAAAGACGATTTGATGTATGTAGATCCTTATTTTCTGTACAAACAATTTTATTTTGTGGTTAACAGAACAGGGGACAATTTATAAGATAAAATTAATATAGTGTAAAGATGGGAAAATAGAAAATTAGAATTAGTTATACATTCAACATTTAAAGAGTTAGAGAAATATAATAGCTAATTAAGTAAAACCTATACTTTGGAACCTATATGAATAAATGTGAAATTGGGGTTCAATTCTCCCACAAATTCTGAGATTAAAAAGTCCCAGCTCTACTTTATAGAAATTTGGTATTTACTCAACCCACCACAGACAGTTTAATGTGTGGAGCCCAAGCGCATACACCTGGGCTAGGAACAAAAATTCCCCAAGCCTACACAACCTCAATCAGAAGGTGTGGCCTTGGGCAGTTGTTCCCCAGACCTCTCAGTATAATTTTCCTCAGTTGCGACCCTGTCTTTCAACGGAGCCATCCCTGAGTGCACTACGCCCAAAGACAGACAGCAACTGAGAGATGATAAATAAATGTGTTATATTTATTATATATAAAATACAATTAGGGCACAAGGCTAAAATGGGGTGGGGTTGAGGCTGGTCATCACTATCTATCTTATACCTAGCTAATCTGATTCACGACCTATTCACACATTACAGTTTCCACATTCACCATAAGAACTCGTCCGTTGCCAGTCAATCCTCCATTCACCATAATACTGCATCCTCTCAAGGGGAACCTACAAAACGCGCCCCCATGCCTTAAAAATTTAATGATAATAAATTATTATATGTACAATTCTAATAATGAAGAATGAGAGGGGAGGGAGATGAACCCAATAATAAAATAAAACTCAACACAAAGTAAACTAAACATAACTGATGTTAGTAGGGCCTGTCCAACCCTCAAAAAGGAGAGGCCATTGTATTCTGCCCATTGGACAAAATCAAGAAGCTCTCTCACTACAGGAGTGAGAAAAGGATAAAAAAATAATACGAGCATGGGAAAATATAAAGCTGACCCAGTTGAGATAAAAAAAAAAAAAGTGGGGGGTGCAAAACAAACTGGGGAGGTTGGGAATCTCAACTTGAATCATAATCAAAGAGGCAGCCGGGAACAGGCCAGGAACAACACTTACTTTCATTAACTAGGTACACTGAAGCTTGTCTAACCTAACCAAGGGGAGGGCTCTGCAGGAAACCACCCAGATGTGACCTAGGTTGACCTAAAAGAGAAAATCAAGGCTAGCCTCGTTCAAACGAATCAAGCTTGCCTCTTTCACCCACTTTTCTCTGAAGACAGTCGAATGCAAGTGTTTTCTATCAGTTCTAATCTTCATCTTGAGCTGATGCTCAAAGAATCGGATCAGATCCTGATGAGAAAGACGATTGCCTTGCAAGACTTCCTCCATTTGCGTCATCTAAATCACCATTCAGGTTATGGCAAGCAGCATCAGAAACACCATACGTATACCATACACCATACGTATACCCAGAATACAGGCACGACACATTGTCACATGCATATGCGCGATCAATGAGCAAAAGCTTTTTGAGAGAGAGAGAGACGAGCCATCAACTTGCCGACATGGCCCCATAAGGGGCAGACACAGGGACAATGGTAGAAGGCATGTGAAGCCATTTCTTCCAGACCAAGGCCAATGATAAATAAATGTGTCCAAACTACTTTATACTAATTTTATTATATATTATCTACTTCTAGGCAGTATCACTCTTCAGGTTTAACTAATTTGCATATTGATTTAAAAAAATTTATTTCATTACTGTTCTTTCATTCGCAGATTGTTTTGATTTTCATATCAAAAGTAGTTCTGTTTAGGAATATTGTCTTATATAGTGTAGAAAAATGTTTGAAATTTGCATTTTATTTGGCTTTCATCAAGTTGGCATCTATTTGTAAAACTTTCCTTAACTATAACAAGCCAATTTATGAATGAAATGTTCATTTAAAATTTTTGTTTCAAATATTTCAAGTAGTGAATATATCTTAATTTGTGAAGCTGGCTAGTATATCATAAATAATTAAATGTTTGTGAGAATATGAAATAATAATAGTAATAGATACTAATGATAATAATGATAAAAGTAATTTAAAATATAATAATTATAATAAACATATACAAGTCATTCAGATATACATGAGTATAAAATTATATCATTAAAATAGTAGTAGCATTAATTATATATATATATAATATATATATATACACCAATTAAAATCTGTAATGAAAGAAGAGAAGGAGAAAAGGAAATGAAAGTTTGTATTTTGACAATTAGGCTACTTATTCATTTTGATGTCATTTGTGTGGTAACTATTTCATAATACAGCTTCTGTTCTTCTTTTACCTGGCAAAAGATTGTGAAAGCACATGCAGTCAGAGGTGCTATGATTACTACACCACAAGAAAAAAAAAAACTTTGAACATTTTATCATTGACATGCAACATTTAGATATGAAGACACACTAGAAAACACACTGAGGAATAAACCCGTATGATCAATTACCAGGAGTGCAAGATTGATATCTGCTGTCCCATAATCACTTGTTCTCAAGGTGCTGTGGATCTAAGAAGATAAGCTGGCTTCATGAACTTCATCTTGAAGTATTAAATGCTGCAGCTATGGGCAGAAAAAAAGATTTGATTGACTTTGATAAAAGGCAAATTGTTCTGCCCAAGAGATTAAAGTATTTCTGAAACAGCATGGCTTGTGGAGTGGTGAGCTCCACTCAGCAATGTTTTTTTTTTTTTTTTTTTTTTTATTTCTATTTTTTTTTATTTCTATTTTTTTTTATTTCTATTTTTTTTTTTTTTTTTTTTTTTTATTTCTATTTTTTTTTATTTCTATTTTTTTTTATTTCTATTTTTTTTTATTTCTATTTTTTTTTATTTCTATTTTTTTTTATTTCTATTTTTTTTTATTTCTATTTTTTTTTATTTCTATTTTTTTTTATTTCTATTTTTTTTTATTTCTATTTTTTTTTATTTCTATTTTTTTTTATTTCTATTTTTTTTTTATTTCTATTTTTTTTTTATTTCTATTTTTTTTTATTTCTATTTTTTTTTATTTCTATTTTTTTTTATTTCTATTTTTTTTTATTTCTATTTTTTTTTATTTCTATTTTTTTTTATTTCTATTTTTTTTTATTTCTATTTTTTTTTATTTCTATTTTTTTTTATTTCTATTTTTTTTTATTTCTATTTTTTTTTATTTCTATTTTTTTTTATTTCTATTTTTTTTTATTTCTATTTTTTTTTATTTCTATTTTTTTTTATTTCTATTTTTTTTTATTTCTATTTTTTTTTATTTCTATTTTTTTTTATTTCTATTTTTTTTTATTTCTATTTTTTTTTATTTCTATTTTTTTTTATTTCTATTTTTTTTTATTTCTATTTTTTTTTTATTTCTATTTTTTTTTTATTTCTATTTTTTTTTATTTCTATTTTTTTTTATTTCTATTTTTTTTTATTTCTATTTTTAAAGAATACACATTTGTATAGTACACCTCAGTTATTCTTAACTTGTCTCTACCTTTTGTAACTTCTTGCATTCTGTCTTTTCATGCAAACATTTACTGTTTAAATCTGTTGTCAATAGAACATACTTCAAGCTCTTTTAATTTTTCCATGTTTGTCATCCATTTTTCTTTTTCGTTATGTCTTTCTTGAAAATTTTGTTTGTGGTTCAAAATTTAACAATTTGCCTGTTTAGTATGTTACTAAATTAGTATATTAGTTTTTTCTTTGTTATTAGTCAGTATATACACTTAGTATTTTAGTCCTTGATAGAATTCTGATTACCTGAGGATTGACATCGGGTAAATCCCTAAGTTTTTCATTTTCTTTTTTCTTTTCAATTAAATGTTAGTCATTTTGTTTTCTTGTTTTAACTACTTATATTAATTATACCTTTCATATTATTTATGACCATATTTCTCTTTTTCGTTGTTTTTAATGTTGACTTTGAGTATTTTTTTTTTCTATTGTTATTTCCATTTGTTTTCTGTATCTCTGCTGCTTCCTTCATTATAGTTGTTTATTTGTTCTTCATCGTTTCTATTTTCAATATTCCACAAAGCCTGGAATCTGTATGAGATTTCTATGGGAAATTCAGTAATGTTCTCTCTTACCTTATTAAGATATGGTTTCTTTTTGAGAATAACTTTTTCTGTAAATTTTAATGTTAAATTTGTCACTGCAAGCTACCATTCTGCTATAACTTCCTATATTTGGTTATGATAGTTAACAGTCCTGGCTTTTCAGTTAATTTAATTTCTGTTTCCCTCTTTGGGCTTGTTTAAATCAATGTTTTTGAAAAGTAGTATTTATAATTGGAATTAATGTCACTTATCAAAATGTGACAATTTCTGGCTTGTTTGGAAATCCTCTTCTGTAATTCTAGTCTTTAAGAACTCTGGTGAATCATCTGATCCTTCTAACAATCAGTCTATTAGCCTTCTACCTCATTTTGGCAAAGTACTAGTGGCCTTTAATCAACTCTGAATTGGTCAAGCATCTCACATTGCAGGGTTTTCTTTCAGATAAGCAATATAGCTTTCACTTCACTAGATCAACTGCTGATGTATTAACAATTATTGCTGAAAATCTCTTTCAAACTTTAGATAAGAATGGTGAAACTTGAGCTGTTGCTTTGGACATCTTAAAAGCATTTGACATGGTTTGGCATAACCAGCCTTCTTCACAAGTTAAAAGGTTATGGTATTTCTGGATGAATTTTTGAACTGATTCAGTTTTTCTTACCAAACCATGAAATGTAAATTGTTCTGAATGGCCACTCTCCTCGATATTTTTGCATTAATGGAGGTGTCCCCTAGGGCTCTATCCTTGGACCTACATTGTTCCTAATTTTCATCATTAACCATCCTGTTGGCATCAGTTCTCAACTCAGTATCTGTGGTGATGATATTTACTCCTGCCTTAATAGTAAGTCTGATCAATTAGATGAAGTCAAATTGGCAGTTGATCTAAAATGATCTACAATCTGTTGTTAAATGAGGCAAGGAATGGCTTGTTAATTTTAATGCCTCCTAAATTAAACATCTATCTGAGAGACCCTTCTTTGTCTGAAAATGATTAAGAAATAAAACCTTTTTTTTTTTTTTTTTTTTTTCTCTCAGCCATACCTATAGTAATGTTGACATGTATCATTTCAATTTTGATTTTGTTTTATATAGACTTTGATTCCTTTTAGACAGTATTTTTTTTCTATGATCTCAATACTACTGCTCTCTGATAAACTGTTAAAATATGTTTCTCATAAATCCTACTCCACTTAAATTGTTCTTCAATAATTGATTGATTTATTCATTTGCTAAGACTTATCTACCCTTTGCAGGTTATTTTTATTTATTTTTTTTTTTTTTTTTTTTTTTTTTTTTTTTTTTTTTTTTTTGAGATAATAATGATTTAGTGATATATTAATTTTTGTACCTGAAATGTAAATGAATATTTCGTATTACTATAAATGCTATTTTTAGTGGTTTACATGTTTGACTTGCTGTCTCTGTCTTTTTTTTTATTTTTTTTTTTTATTTTTTTTCTTCATGAAATTAGGCTAATCTGGGCTGGTTGAGTAATTTCATTGTTTAATAAAATAAAGTGGATATCAACTCAAAAACATGTGAACATTAAAATAACATTTCTAGTAATAGGAAAAATAGAGGGTGGGTGTATGTGTGTGTGTATGGTTGCAGGGCATAAAAGGGATAAATTGTCATATAAATTATGCAAAAATAAAAATAACACTGACATCTCATTTTAAAAATTACACAAAAATACCTTTAAATAATGAATAAATTTATTCGATAAAATCACTATTGGCTTCAACCATGGCCTCCAGACAACTCCTGCAACTCTTCTGGATGGTCTACTTGTTTAAGTTGGTGAATGCTGCCATAATCCTTACCTTCAGTTCATCTTTGGTGTTACAGGGAGTTTTCTTGGTCTCTCGTTCAACTGCTCCCTACACATAATAATCAAGAACGTTGCAGTCTGGGGAGTTAGGTGATCAGATGTATGGAGTGATATGGCTGCAGAAATTATCTGACAGCCATGACTGGGTTCTACTGCTGTTGCCAGACATAGGATCTTCCAGCAGCCACCCTCTTGACCCAGGGCAGCACTACCTCATCAAGGTACTTGATGTAGGCCTCTGTATTGAGTCTGGGACACTGTATGAAGATGAATGGAGGCATAACATTTCCTACATGAGTGATCGCTCCAAACACCTTCATAATCACCATTAGATTCATTCAACTTTTCAAATCCTTGGCACTGTCTTCAGATTGACACCCAAACACTCTGAAATGTTCATATTAAAGCTTCCGGCACAAATGCCAATCAGTACAGCATGACATTTCCAAATTTCTGGCAGTGAATTGTCTTGGTGCTCTTTTTCTCATAGATGGTGCCCAACTGATCCTACTATATTGTGCAGTTAACAAAATCAAAAACTAACAACGTCCATGTGCAAAATTAAAAATATAAAATGGCAACAATTTACCCATCTCACCCTCTGTGTGTGCGTGCATGCGTACACACACACACACACACACACAAGTTCTACAAGTTCATTTGATAAGTAATTTAAAATATTCGCAGAATGATAAATCTTGCTCCAGAAAATATTTAAAGATAAAATTCCAGTCACTTCACAGCATAATGCAAACATGGCAGCTACAGAATAAACCTTTTTTTTTTTTTTTCGAGGAGATCCTTAAAATACATCAAGAAATAAGATCATGGCAAATAATGTACACATGATTCTAAATATTTTGAATTCATGACATCATGTTAATGTCTTTTAATTGGTAATACAAAACTTCACTTGTGCGAGATTTATAAAAGGCCGTTATTATGACTTGTGGTCTGTCATTTATTGATAATATTATTTAAGGAACTTTTTAATTGAAGAAATGGCATGATAGTAATAAACTTTTACTTCTTGCTACACTTCTAAAATTTTATTTCCTTATTAGATTTAAGAACATAATTATATCTATTCCAGTTATAAATGGAATGTCACATCACTTGATAGTTTGATGCTTACTGTCTTCCATAGTTCATCTATACTGTGTATTCAAGCAAAGAATATTTTTGATACCTTGTCTTCAAGCTATGAAGTGTATTTCAGGATACAGTCCTGGGTATGATAATAAACTACATCTGGCAGCAAGGCCTCTGATCAAGAAATTGGAGGTTTTGAGGAGCATGGAACCACCTCTTAATTGCCACCGTTCCCAAGTTGACCCTAACCCAGGGTGGTAGCACATGTTAGGCTCCCAGCTATGAGCAAATACTGAATCACAAAACAAAAACAAAACTCTATGAAAGTATAACAATATTTATTTATAGTAAAAAAAATACCAGCAATACCTTCTTATATGAAAAAAGTTACCAACAATATATATTCATAGGAAATGACCAGCATACAGTTGCATTCAAAATATATTTAGTTGAAGCTATGAAATTGTGTTCAAAATATTTAGATTTTGGCATTAAATAACCCATAGAGGTTGATATGCCACTAAACAAAATCAACTAACCAACATGAAAGAACTCTTTCTTTTGACATTAATCCATATGATATCCTACAATTTCTTAAATCAAACTGTAAACTACAACATACAATGCACATATCACCACCTCTAGTAATCATGTCCACAGAAACATGTATATGCACAAAAACTGAGTATCATCTGTCATGTACTCAACTGTGAAAGCAGAATGACATTTTTATTAATTCAAAGCTGCCAAGAAAATTAAATTTTGGCATTAAATCAGCCATGAAGAAGTTGATATACTGTTAAACAAATCAATCAAATCATGTATTTCAGGACCTTAAAAGACTAGTCTTCATTTAATGTTAATAATGCAGCATGAAAACCTTTTCAAGAGAAGTCAGACAAAACAAGAAATGATATCTCTGAAGATTGTAAGCAAAAATAAAAGGTAATTTCTATTTAATTTGTGACTGTGGCCTCGCTGTTAAATTTGTAGAAACTTAGAGAAGAAAATGCCTTTTTCATCCTGAAGAATAAAAATAGTTTGGCTTGTATGCTTAATCAGATAGCCAAGTTTTTTGGCAACCTGATAACATTGACCTTCTTTCCAAATCAGCTAAATGACACCTCCATGTTTTGATGATTTTAGTAGAATAAGAAAAACAAACTTTTCTTTTTAAATTCTGTTCTCATAAATTCACAACCATTTCCTTACTCTGTGATTGCCAAATGTTTTTATAGACTATTGTTTAGATAAGCAAATTTACTTACTTTAAATGTGGAAATGAGAGATAAGCACTTATTCTGATTTTTGTTTTTTTTTATCATAAACTTTGCCTAAAAGTTTAAGACATTATTTTTGTAGATCTTTTTTTTTTTTTTTTTTTTTTTTTTTTTTTTTATCAAGCCAGATGTTTGGCATCCTGAAAATCTTGGCTACAATCTGTTATGGTTCCAAATCTTGAGAGTATCCCATTTGCTTTTGGAATCTTATCTATTGTGCCAAGCTTTGAGCTCTATTTACCATTTCCTGAAGAATATTTAGTTTCTTGACTGAAACGTTATAATTTTCTGAAAAATTTTCTTTCTTATTTTTGTTTTTACATAATTTTAACCAAGTAGTGCTGGGATTTGAATCAGCCTAGATAATTAATCCATGCATTTAAAGGATCTACTTTTTTTCGCCATTTAATAATATTACTAACTGAAAATGTGTTGCAACTTTGATTTTTTATTGTTGTGTAATACACACACACACACACACACACACACACACACACACACACACTCTCTCTCTCTCTCTCTCTCTCTCTCTCTCTCTCTCTCTCTCTCTCTCTCTCTCTCTCTCTCTCTCTCTCTCTCTCTCTCTCTCTAAGAATTTGGTGTTTTTTGTTTTTGTTAGATTTTTCACTATTTTCAAATTTGCAGTGGTTTTTATTGGGGAAAAATCTGACAAAAAAAAAACTACAACTTGTGAAAAGCATTTCAGTGAAATCAGAACTTATTTCATTAACGAATAATTTAAAAATAATTTTAGCTTAGTATTTTCCTTTTCATTATATTCAAACTAACACTCTCTTAGTAGTTTTATTTACTTTCAACTTGTCAATATTTTTTTTTATTTTTTATTTAACTAAAATACTCTCAAAGTGGTTGAGTTCTAAGTTTGTCAGTATAACTAACTCGCTGGTAAAAAAAAAAAAAAAAAAAAATGGAATAGCATGACTTGCTACAATTTGGAACTAGATTAGTTTTAACCGAATATCTTTTTTCTTTTCTTTTCTTTTCTTTTTCTTTTTTTTCTTTTCTTTTTCTTTTTTTTCTTTTCTTTTTCTTTTTTTTCTTTTCTTTTTCTTTTTTTTCTTTTTCTCTCTTTCTTTCCTTTTTTCTCTCTTTCTTTCCTTCTTTCTCTCTTTCTTTCCTTCTTTCTCTCTTTCTCTCTTTCTTTCCTTCTTTCTCTCTTTCTTTCCTTCTTTCTCTCTTTCTTTCCTTCTTTCTCTCTTTCTTTCCTTTCTCTCTCTCTCTTTCCTTCTTTCTTTCCTTCTTTCTTTCCTTCTTTCTCTCTTTCCTTCTTTCTCTCTTTCCTTCTCTTTCTCTCTTTCCTTCTCTTTCTCTCTTTCCTTCTCTTTCTCTCTTTCCTTCTCTTTCTCTCTTTCCTTCTCTTTCTCTCTTTCCTTCTCTTTCTCTCTTTCCTTCTCTTTCTCTCTTTCCTTCTCTTTCTCTCTTTCCTTCTCTTTCTTTCTTTCCTTCTCTTTCCTTCTTTCCTTCTCTTTCCTTCTTTCCTTCTCTTTCCTTCTTTCCTTTCCTTCTTTCCTTCTCTTTCCTTCTTTCCTTCTCTTTCCTTCTTTCCTTCTCTTTCCTTCTTTCCTTCTCTTTCTCTCTTTCCTTCTCTTTCTCTCTTTCCTTCTTTCTCTCTTTCCTTCTTTCTCTCTTTCCTTCTTTCTCTCTTTCCTTCTTTCTCTCTTTCCTTCTTTCTCTCTTTCCTTCTTTCTCTCTTTCCTTCTTTCTCTCTTTCCTTCTTTCTCTCTTTCTTTCCTTATACAAGATTCTCCATTTATGAATTTCCTTTCTTGAACAATGTAAAAGTTTCAACTATAATGCTTAACCTAAGTATAGAACATTTAATTGAGCTATAAAATAATCCTCATTGGAAGACCTTTAAAAACTTGAATGCTAATTTTTTGCTTCTCATAATTTCAGCCTCTGAAGTTGTGAGGTCTCTGCATGTCTATCGTCATAGGCAAGGGGGGGGGAGTCTTTTTGTACATTTTGATAGACAAGAATTTGGGACAAACTTGACTTGTGGAATGCAGCTTTTTTCCTGTGTACAGTAATCAATCATTTAATCTCAGTAGAAAAAAACACTTATTTTATTTATTTATTTATTCATTTATTTATTTATTTATTTTTTTGTTAAAGGAAACAGTTCTTAGCAACAACAATAACTTATGTGTTATTGGCTTGTTAGTAAACAAACCAGCTGTGGTTTCTTATCTGATGAGCAAAAAAAAAAAAAAAATTTTTTTACTGGATTTGCAGTCAATTTTTACTTAATGGATGCTTACCAATATGAATCCTCTTTTTAAATTTTTTTTTTTTTTTTTTTTTTAAGCATTCCTTAGGACTATGTATTGTAAACCCATGTTAAAAATTACGTTTAAAGTTAAACAAACCGCATTTTAAAAAATGCTTCTGTAAGAGGAGGGGAGAAAAAAAAAAGCTGTCCTAAGAGAATATTTTTCTAATCCATGGATGCCATTTAGTGTGCTAAAAATCAAAATTGTCACAGCTTCTCAATAGGAATAATTTAAAGATCCAAGCATTTTTTGTAGATTGTCATCGTTGTCATCATCATTGTTATCTGTTTTTAAAGAAGGTAATCTCTTTTTATTTTTAATAACTGCCTCCTATTTTATTTAAATAATTACCTGGTTGTTTTTTTTGTTTTTTTTTTTTTGTTTTTTTTTAAACTGTTTAGAATTTAGACCATTTTATGAGTTAAATTCTCAAGCCCCTCCATCCCAAAAAGTCTTTTAAGGATTTTGTTGAAATCAAGATGGAATGTTGCTTAACATTGAATAGAAAAAATAAAAACATGAGATCTACACCTTTGGTCACTTGTTGAAGTTTGTTTTTTTTTTTTTTTTTTTTTATCATTTATCTTTTCATGGAACATAAAACTTCTCTTGTCCATAGTCACATGAAAAAGAATTTTGAACAGTTATATTAAAATGACCAATTGACATTAGCTTCTCCTTTTTCTATCAATGACTTTTCTCCTCACTTGATAATAAAAAATACTAGTAAAATGAAAATCAGTTTCAAAAATGGTTGTTCATAATTTACTGTGTACAACTTCTAGTAACCTTGCTAGTTGACTATAAATTTCATAAAATGTATGAACGATTGATATATCTGAAATAATAAAATCCCACACGACACACATTGTGTAGGACAAAAGAGAGGAAAACTCTGTGAGTATCAGGCAAAGAATGTTAGTGATACCACATCTCATAAATATTGAATCACTACAGACCAGCAGCCAAGAGCTTATTATTGTACGTTTTTATAGAACATTGAAAAGACGATAATCGATTAAGTGGTGGAAATAACAAAACTGATTTTCTCCTTGATAATAAAAATTAAATATGTAAGTAACCAGGAGGAGGAGGAGGGGAGGAGGAGGATGTTGTTGCAAATAAATTCATGAATACCACGGATACCTCATTTCTGAAATACCAAAATCCATATTAGTTGTAACTACTACTACTACTATTCTTACTAGCCGAGATCTACTTTTCAACTGCCACTGCTTGCTTATTTGGCTCCTGGTGTCTGTAGTGGATGTTGACTTTCTTCCCTCTTTCTTCTTGTCACAACCACTTCTCTCTCATTGTTACTAGGAAACTGCCACCTCTTCCTCTTCCCTTTGTTTTCGCTTTCAATTCACTCAAGTTTTTCGTTTTCACAAAAATTTTCAAAGGCTGATGAGACCAACAATAAACCTTTTTTTTCCCCACAATTATTATTTTTTTAAATTTTAATTTTAACATACTACCAATGGTAGGATCCGAACCTATTTCAATATTGCTTAAGCTGCTTAAATCATTCCGTGTCTGGCCCTTTCAATCCTTCCTGTTTTCACTGTGGTGTCTTCTTACTGGTCAGCTTGATGAATTATTACTGCTTATGTGTGTGATCGATCTAATGAAATCCTTTGTTGTTTCTTTCTTTAAAAAAAATAAAAAATAAAGAAAAATATGCTGACTTCAGCTACTTATCTTCTTTTCCTGTTTCTCTTATGATGATGATGATGATGTGTGTGCGCATAACTACGTCTTCCACCACCCCATCATTCATGTTCATAAATTATTGTACACAAGATTGAATTGTGCTGCTGCTAATAATAATAATATTTTTTTTTTCTTTGGTCAGATGGGGGATTTGTTGTCTACAGCTAATTTTACATAGTCATAATGCGTCATTTTTTTTTTTTTTTTTTTTTTTTTTTTTTACATAAACACGAGAAATGCGGCTTGGCTGATCATCCATCCCACCCCATCTTCTCTAAGTCATTCTCTATTTCTCTTTCTCTCTCTAGTAGTAGTAGTAGTAGTAGTAGGTAATAGTAATATTGCTATCTATAATGTTGGTTGACATTCATCCCATCCAAGTTAAGTAATCTTTCCTCAACTCCAACTACCACTGCTACACCCGAGACTCCTAACCATCGTACTTGTCAACCGACAACTCTTGTTTTTTTCTTTTTGTGACCCCCCCCCCTTTGCCACTGACTAAAACTACTAAATGTTACGGTGATGACGACTAACAGGCTTTGTTGGTGATCAGAGAGCATTGTCTTTTTAATCCTAGTCATGTTGATCTGTGCGATTTTGTCTTAGGCAAAGCATTCACCTTCACCTTGCCTTTCCTTGCATTTGTAAATACACTTAAAATCCACCTCATAACCTTGTAGCAAACTTGTTTCAAAGGTAGTAACTGATCTGAGTAAGTAAGAAATAGGATTCTTTGGATTGCACATAGAAAAGTCTCTGAACTTGGTATTCAGTATTTTTGTTGATGTACATCCCCCTCCTCCGTCTCTCTTTAGATTTGATCTAACCATTTCTAACAATGACTAATTTGCCATTGTTGTATCATCTCTACTGCTATTTATACTGTTGTTTCAAGTTCAAATTCACATAGATAAAGAGATCATTATAATACCAGGAAAACTTGGTAGTTTAAAAATGTGGATGATTCTTAGTGTCCAGCCTAGCTAGAAAAAGAAAAAAAAATGTAATTCATAAGGAAATAAATCTGTTTACACTTCACCACCACTGCATCATGATCTTTGTACTTTATTTCCCCATCCCCCAGGAGAAGATTGTTCAACTTGAGGCCAGAGATGAGATGACAACTCCTAAGCTATTATTAGCAGTGCTAAAATGGATCCAAGATTACTTTCTAAATATTTTTCATTTTAAAATAATGAAAAAAAAAAAAAATTTTCTTTTAAAATCTCTCATTTATTCCAGATTAAGGCTTAATGAGAAAGCAAGTTTTGTTATTGACAGAAAATCCAGTAATTTTGGATTACCTTATACAGCTTGTTTTTATCAAGTTATTTGCTTTGAACTTTACAAAATACCTTTATAGCTAGGGCAACAATTATTTAATAAATCAATATTGAAATCACAAGTAACAACACTTGGACAACATTCTTTTTTTCTGACAGTATATTCTTTTGAAATTTCATTTTACACAAATTACCAACAACTTAGGTACAGCTGGTTGATTTTTAAAAATTAATTTTTTGAAAGAATTAAGTTCTAACCTTGAAAACCTTCACATTACTTTTCGGCTTCAACTATTATATATATATATATATATATATATATATATATGACTCAGTCTTGTTTGGTTAAAACTTTTCAAAAATAATTTAATGTCAGTTTGACATTAGATCTTTTATAAAACTTTCTTTTTCTATAATTTCAACTAAATTTCAACCATGCCCAAATATGAATAAAATTCAGATATTAAAGTTGATTCAGGTTTTAGATTGTTTGGAAATCTGTGTATAAAACTCTATTTTCTGAAAAGATTCTCTGGCATTATCTCAATGAAATAAGTTTATATAATCACATTTATTAAAATAAAAAAAAATAAAGATTTTGTCAGGACAGAAAACAATGTTGTTAAATGCATCTTGAAAATCATTCAAATTCTAAGATGAAGAATAATAACTAAATCAAAAAAGTAAGACTTTTTCTGTTTTCTCTTTTTCTGTTTTCTCTTTTTCTGTTTTCTCTTTTTCTGTTTTCTCTTTTTCTGTTTTCTCTTTTTCTGTTTTCTCTTTTTCTGTTTTCTCTTTTTCTGTTTTCTCTTCCTCATTTCATCTCAAGCAAAGCAAAATATCCACTAGGATGCAAGGGGTTACTAAGTTTTAGAGAATATGGGAAATAATCTACTATTAAACAGAGAGGACAATAAAAGAATTAAGACAGAAGATAACAATTGACATTGCATTTAAATTTTTAAAGATCAAACTTGACTGGGATGCAAGAACCCAGAAGAGAGCCCCACAAGTGAGAAGTATGATAGAAGAAACTGTTAACATAGAACTTACAATTACATCTAGCCATTTCAACTTTAAAATGATGAGACCTTCTGCTTAAATTCATAATGTCTAGCTACCATAGAGGAAAGTTCATTTCAATTACCATGAAAGTATTCATAGTCTAAATATATAGCAGGAGCACCAGACCAGATGTAGCAGCAATATTCAAAGAAAGGATGAATGATAGATGTATAAATATGTGAGATAGATATATATCTTGATTTTTTTTATATTGAGAAATTAAAAATTTTCTTTTCTGGTTTTCATTTAAATAAAAAAAATGTTTTTATGTTCACTGAATATGAAATTAAATCTTATTTGAAAACCGGGTATAAAAGTATGAACAAAGATACACACCTAGACTTGATATAAAAAGACAAGAAATAGGAAAGAAGATGCAAGTGATACAGATCTTGTGGATTCAACTAATTATTTGAGACCCTCTCTAAATTTCAGTTATTCCTACTAATAAAAGATGAAAGGTCACAAAAGTGATATCCACCAAGGGTTGCTGACAAGGTTTTGGGGACTGAAAGTTATGAAATTCTAGTTGTTCTTCAGAAGTTTAACACACTTAGCACATTGTTTTTCAAGTTTCTTTAGGACCCCCTTCCACTATTCAGTACCTTGTATATTTATGGCTGTTACAGACTGTTTATTGCTGGGTGAGTATGTATGTGTGTGTATGTATATATATATATATATATATATATATATATATATATATATATATATATATATAAATAAATAAACTTTCATTTTTCAGTTTGATAACAAAGACTGAATCAGTTCAGAAATTCCATAGCTTTTCAACTTGTGAAGAATACTAGCATACCAAACCCTGACAAATGCCTTTGAGATATCCAAGGCAACAGCCTGAGTTTCACCATTCTTATCCAAAGCTTGATAGATTCTTTCAACAATAATCATTAATAGATGAGCAATTAACCTAGAGAAGTCATATTGCTGGTCTGAAAGAAGACCATGTAAGGTGAGATACTTAACAAATTTCAAGTTGATGTGAGCATTTAGTACTTTGCCAAAAAGAAGTAGAAGGCTGATAGTTAGAAGGATCAGACAGTTTGCCAGAGTTATTAAAGACTGGAAATACAGAAAAGGATTTCTAACAAGCAGGAAAGCAAGAAGCAGTAAGGCATTTATTGTAAGAGAAAAGGAGCCAATTCAGGAGCACAGAACTATTGCAAAGATGACATCAAATCTACATGCTCTGTGGGGATCCATTTGAGAGATTATAATAGAAATCCCTGGATGGAGTTATGTGCATATTACTCAGACTCTGTTCAAAGTGGAAAGTCAAGCAAAGATGCTCCAGATGAGTCAAGAGTAGAATTTGAAGAGAATTAATGAGCCAAGCATTCTGCAGAAGTTATTAACAACTCAAATTGAGTAAAGAGAAGGGAGATAGAATTCTAACTCTTATTTAACACACTATTACAGAGCCACAGTAGTCCCATGAAAAAAAAACTTGTTGGAGGCTATACAGTGTTTCATTCTAACAGCAAAGACTTAGACTCTTTGAGGACACATTTATAATTCTTATGAGCAGTGACAGATGTCTGTTGTGTTCAGAATTATCATGCAAGTACAGCTGGTTAAAAGTGATTACTGTGGGCTATAGTGGCTAAACAGGCCAGTGTGAAAACTGTGGTTTCACCTGGTATTTCCGAGAAGGTACAAAAGCTTCGATACTGGCTCTAACCTAAGAAGAAATGTTTGTGGCACATTACTTAATTCAAAGGTTAAGAATATCAATCCAAGGGTCATCCCAAAGAAAGTCACAAAATGAATCCCAGTCAGCTAGTAACAGAAAGAAGTCTTGTGAATAGGAGGTTCCTTTCAAATAGGTGACTCAAAAGAAATATCTACAGATATTACAGTGTGATCCAAATTGCCAAAAGGAGAGAGTTGTGATACTCAACAAGAGCTAGGAGACTAGGTAAGGAACATATCAAGTAAAGAAGAATCTTGATCAGATTTTATTGTAAGGAAATACGCTATTTGAAAGACTGAGCAGTAGAAAAATTGAATATCAGAATGCAAGCAACATCATTAACATTAGAATGATTATGCAACTTGACATGATGAACATTAAAATCACCAAATACAAAAATGCTTGCAGATATCTATCTGTCTATATCTCTCTCTCTCTCTCTCTCTCAATATATATATATATATATATATATATATATATATATCTATATCTATAGAGAGAGAGAGAGAGAGAGAGGAGCCATTTCTATATAGTCAGAAATTTTGTCTAAACATTACAGTCCTGAGAAGAAAGAGTGATAAAGGAAATAGATAGTTAACAGGGTAATAACAAAAGTCGAAAGCATATGACAATCACCTGAGGACTCAAGAGATAATTACCTTGCAGTCTGAAGATTTTTCCTGGATGTAAACACCAAGGCCATGCATATGTAAAACTTAAAAATTGATCAAGCTTATGTATGATCCTGATGTGTAGATACTTTTACCAATTATTTATAACTTTATTATATTCACACATGCATATTTTTTTACATGAATGCCCTAGAGAATGGCATGAATCTTTCCCTTTTGCTTTGTCTTATAATGAGTTTTATCCTAACCAAGGTCTTGTTATAGGTCGGCTGTAATGATTCTACTACCACGCCATTCATGCAAATAAAAAAAAAACACATCTGTTTGACATAGTATGCTGCTTCTTGCTGTACAGCTACATAGTTAAACAAATGATTTCAGGATCATGATATTAAACTCTTAGAATGGCTGCCAAACTCACTGGACTTCATTCTGATAAATAATCTGTAGGAAAGGCCAGATTTTACCAGTGAAAAGATACCTCTGCAGATCATTTTCTGAAAGAACTAATAAAGACAATCTGTAAGTCAAGAAGTCAATGTTCTGTGCAAAAGATTTGCATCATTAGTCCCTCCCAGATTCAAGGCAATGGTAAAAAATAAATGCTTAAATACCCATGTTTTACAGTTTACATTAATACATATCTTGTGAGTTTTTGCACATTATAAACATGTAATATTTTTAAATTGAAAACAAACTTTATTTTCATTATTTTGGATGGTGTTTGTAAACTTTCATACACTGTCAATAATGAGGAAGGATTTCAAGTAAGTGCATCAATATCCCCACTCACACTAATACAAACAGTATTTAAGTTTGTTTTTTTTTTCTTTGCCTTTGTAGAATTTATGTGCTTAGTTTTATTCCAGTTTATAGCAGGTATTGGAAAATGTCTACAAAAATTAAACTTCATGTGTATTTTTATTAATTACTGAGGGTTTTAAATTTGTATATATCGGCTCAACAATGTAATTTGCTTTAATATTTAATTCCTTTAATTGCCAAAGCTTTACATTTGTAGCTAAAAAAACAAAAATGCCATATCAAAAGAATGTTTGTTCTTTTTCTCTTGACACTATCATTACTGTATGCTCTCAGCAATTTTTGTTTTAAAAAGCTATTTTGACAATTTTAATAAAACTCAAATATGAAACATCTTTTTTTTTTTTCTCTCGAATTGATAACAAAAGTATTAAACACTATTCTTGTAATTAAATGGTCTGATAAAGAAAAATACTTAAAACCAGATGCTCCCAAACTATTTTAGTGAATTTATGTAGCAAGAGCAAATGAAAGAAATACCTAGAAAGTAGAATTTTTTTTTTTTTTTTTAATTTATAATTAGTTACTTTTTTAGGAATGGATTTTTCATTTATTAATCCAACATAACTTAATTTATGGTTGCTTACACATCATTTTTAATGGATACTCATATTTGAGTAGATGCTCTTTTTTTATTTATTTATTAAACAGTATATCCTTGTGTTCAAACATTTTTATAAATTTCCAAATGAAAATAATTTGTTTTTATAATTATTTCTTTATAATATGGCAAATGATAAATATTGCATTGTTTTTGCTTAACATTTTTTATAAACTTTGGAAATATAAAATTATTCTTGTAAATAAACAATCTAATAAAATAAATGGTGTTTAATATTTTTCTTGTCAATTCTTGAGAAAAAAAAAAGGCATAAATCCAATTTTCAAGGATTGGGTTTCATTAAAATTCTAAAAATAGCTTTTTAAAACCTAAAAATTGCCAAGAAAGTATGCAGCAGTAATTGTGGTACCAAGAGAAAATCTGTCCTTTTGATGCACCATTTTTTTTTTTTTTTTGTGCCAGTATAAATGTTAAGCTTTGCCAAGTAATTTATGTTTGTGTGGCTGTCTAATTGTCTCCTGTAAAAGTAACAAAATAGAAAGAGTTAATTGGACAAGAGGTGCTATTAGAAAAAATATTTTCTTGCTAAAAACCAAGTTGAATTCACTTGTATATTTTTAGCTTTTTCTTTCTATCCTGTTTGTCTTTTCTATTTTTTCTTTTCTTTTTCTTTTTTTTTTTTTTTTTTTTTTTGGTTGGAGACTAAAGAATTTTGGTAAATTAGAATAGGTTTTAGAAAAGTTTTGATTCAAGGAATTAGTAAATTGAAGTGATTTAACGAAACTTTAAAAACACAAGGTTTGTTAAATTCTAATTTCTTTTTCTTTTTTGCCATGTCCCTTCAGACATATGCATTCGTGGCTCTCCACAACTTCCTATCTCGTGTAGCTCTTAGTAGTTTTTCTCCCTTTCTCATTTACATAAGCTTGTCAGATAAATGGCTCACTGCCCTCTCCCTATCTCTCTTGTCCTTTGAGAGTTTAGCTTCCCCCCCCCCCACTTCATTATGTGTCCAAGGAATTTATCTTTTTCTGATTCTGAGTAGAAGTGGTCTTTCTGTTGACATTTCCTTATTGCTTACTCATACTGTTCATGGAATTTTCAGTATCCTTCTGTAGAACCATGTTTCTGCTGCCTCCTGTTTTTTTGTCATCTGTGGGGAGATTGCCCAAAGTTCACTGCCATGTAAAAGGATGGATATCACATAGCACTCTTTTCTTTGTTTCTTAGCTTTTGGATTTTTTCTCTTGCTTGTCAATGCATGTTTTGATCTTTGGTGTCACATTTTCCATCCTCTTTTAAAATGCTTCCAAGATATTTGAACTACTGCACATGCTTGATGTTTATATCTCCAATATGTAACTCACATCTTGGGCTTTTTCTCTTGCTGATGGCCAGGCTTTTTTCTTATTACTCACTTAAAAAAAATGAAAAGTTAAATTTTAAGATTATTTATATTAGTACTTGGAAATTTAAAAAAATTAGTACTTTAAAATTTAAATAGAAATTAGTAATTTCCTATTTTTGTACACTTGTTACTATTTGGTATAAAGCATGAATCTGAAGAGACATGTTAATATATTTGTGCATGTGTATGCATTTACTTTTATGTGTGTGTAAATAGATAAATATAGAAATGTTTTATTCTTGTATGTATTATTAATCCTTGTCTGCTTCCAGTTAATTGCTTCTGTAGCTCATTGAATACTAACTTTCCCAAGATTCTGTCTGATTAACAATAGCACATGTTTCTTTTGATGAGAGTTATGTCATGAAAGTTCAAAGCTCAGACCAGCTGGTTGTTTTGGTTGCCATGGAAACTGATTCAATTGTAAATGTTGTATGCTTCACTTGTAATTGAGAAAGAAAGAAGATTGCTTTCAACATGATTCTCTGCTTTTTCTTTCTATTATCAGAAATTGGGATTTGTTACTTTAACTTGATTTTAAAAGTGCTTTAAAAAGAAAAAAGAAATAAAAAAGAATGGTGAGGTATTTTCTGGGTGAAGCCAACCATAAATTTATATCTTGTTAGCATAAAAAAACAAATTAAAATTTTTCTTACAAAATAATTTTAAAATAAAATTAATCAGAAGAATTAGTTCTGACACATGATTATTTTTACATATATACATTTAAAAAAAAAAATTTGATGTTTACTCTAACCAAGTCCTTCCATATTTCTTTTTTCTGTGAATCTTTTTAATTTTTTAATGTATTATGGAAGAATATTTTACTTTTTTAATTAAAAGCCCAATACATTCTTTATTTAGTTGGCCAGAGTTTGAAAGTTAGGATCGCTTCAAGTATTAGGTTGGTGCAAAAATAATGTCGTTTTATCACATGTGTTACTATGTTAGAAAACGACATTATTTTTGCACCAACCTAATAGAAAATATTGTGGTGTGTGGAGTGGAGCAAGGTCATACTCGAAAATAAATTAATTTCCCCCAAACTTGTCCTCCATGAATGAGATAAGGAAATGATGTAGGACATCCTAATAGCAGTATTATCCACTTTTCAAGAAATTAAATTTTCTGATTCCAGTAACAGATATACAACTCCAAATCATCATAGCTGGAGGGAAATTTTTTTTTTTTTTTTTTTTTTTTTTTTTTCCATGCATTTCGCATCATATCTCTTATGTGACTTTCTCCAAAAGCAAAGACCATGATCACTGATGAAAATACAGAATTTTGATTCCTCACTGAAAAATGATTTGGTTCCATTGATAAACAGACTAATTTTGCTCAGATTTCATATTTTTGTTTCTATTTAAACAGTAGTAGTAGCTTTGAAAATGGGTATTTTGCTTCCATATCTGAGCTGATAGAATCTCCAGAGTGTTGTGAATCAAGAAACAGCTATACCAGCATCATTCCAGACTTCGGAAATTTTACCACAATTGGCAAATTGATTGGAAATAAAGATCCTATCCAGCTGATATTCATGTCAACATGTTGTCTTGGTTTTGGAAGGACAGTTAGAACGTTTTGAACAAGTTCATCTTTTTTTCTTCTTTTTTTTTTTTTTTTTTTTTAGTGCAAGACAGCAGACTGAGAGCATCTTGCCTTGACAGCTGTCTCCTTTTGAGTTTCACCAGCATCCCGCAATGTGCTAATAATGGTTTCTTAACTCTTGCCAGTTATGATACTGAGCAACAATATGCTGAACATCAAAGATTTCACTCTTTTTATTTCAATGCTTTAGCACTGAGAATACTCATGAAATGATTTCATATGTAAATGATTAAATAAATTTGAATTGTCAGAAAAGAAATGCTAGATTATTTACATATCAATTTGATATACTGTTATTAATTATACTTGTTTCAATAAAAATTAAGTGGGAATTATGAAAGTCATTTGCAAAAAATGAAATATTCCATTTCTTTGAATCATTGTTATATATATATATATATATATATATCTGTGTGTGTATATATATATATATATATATATAAATTTACATTCTTAAATATACTTTAATGTGTGTAGAATGCTTGCTTATATATATATATATATCTATATTTGTAGGTCTGATGTATTGGATCGTGATTACGATTTCAATGTAATAAATTATAACCATGGAACCATAACCATGTTTGAGCCTTTTATATTATATATATATATATATATATATATATATATATATATATATATAAAATCTGCTTAAGTAATAAAAAAAACACAAAAATTGAAAATACCAGAATTTTCCCCACTTTCTTTTTCTATCTCCTTCTTTGATGAAGCTTTAATATAAGCAAAACCTGTTATATTTTTAAACATGTTTAATGCACCCCAGAACTGGCTCCTGTTCTCTCTAAACTAGAATAAATGTACAATAAATGCCTTACTGCTTCTTGTTTTGCTGCTTGTTAGAAATTCTCTTCTGTATTTCTAGTCTTTAAGAACTCTGAACTGCTTGATCCTTTTATCAGGCTATTAGCCTTTTACGTCTTTTTGGCAAAGTACTTGGAATAGGTTAAGTATCTCACATCACCTGGTCTTCTTTCACATAAGCAACAGATATATTAACAATTATTGCTGAAAGTGTCTCTCAAGCTTTGGATAAGAATTAAGAAATAGTTAAGGAATGTCACAATAAGTAATTTATACCTTTCTCCTTTAGATTATAAATATATTTTTTCATGATCTTCTGCAATATTCATACCCATGTTCATCCCATGTAAAGATCACATTCAACTTACTGTATGAGTTTCATAAAGGTTTCAATGCAAGTGCAACAGAAAAGTCTATTCAGAACACTTATGGAGATGATGCAGTTAATAAAAGAAGTTGTGGTGGTTTTCCCCATTTCAGAAGTGGGGATTTCAGTTTGAAAGACAAGCAAAAAGAGGGTCATCCAAAAAAAAACTAGATTCTGAAGAGTTGGAAGCTGTTATCACAGACTCTCCTGCCATTACCTTTAGGGAACTTGCAGAACAATTTAACATAGACCATACAATGTTGCTATGCCAATTAAAAAGAATTGGAAAAGTTTCAGTGTTTGGGAAATGGGATCCACACGAAACAGAATCTGCAACAATATGTTGCCTGTTATTAATCATTGCTTTCACAACACCTTCAGGCACCATTTTTATGTAGGCTTGTTACAGGTGATGAGAAGTGGATCGTTTACCATAACATTAAATGACGCCAATCGAGAAGGAAGATCAGTTCAACAACCGAGAGGAGGATCCAAAGAAGATCATGTTGAGTGTATGGATATTGAAGGCATTGTCCATTATGGATTGTTAAACAACACTCAAACAATTACAGCTAATTTGTACTGTGATCAACAATTCCTCTTTTATACATGTTTCATTGAAGACAGCTAACAAGGTACTGCGATTAAGCTTTTTATTTAATTCTTGTGTCCATACAAGTGTTTTCTTTTCTGGACACAAAGAAAGTGTGTAAAAACTGTCTAAGAGTTCAACATGTCCGAACATTTTCGGCTATAATTTTAGCCATTATCAAGGATGATTTATTTTTAATTTTAACTGAATGTATCGGTTGTGTTATGTATGTATGTATCTAGAGTTATAGGAATGTTTTATTTTCTAAACATGGTCAGCATGTTGTGGCCGTGTTCATAGTTAATATTATTACGTGTTGGATGGATTTTTCTTTTTTATTATTAGGGCTTCCATTATTTTTAATCTTTTTTTTTTTTTTTTTTTTTTTTTTTTTTTTTTTTTTACATGTGGTTGAGGTTATTATGCTTGTATTTTCTACTAGTATTTTCTACTTTGGATAGAGTCTGGTAGATTTTTGTGTGTTTTTAAATGAGTCCTAATAGAGCTATGGTCAGGTAGGTGTAACATAAGTCATCTGGATAGGCATGTAGTAGTGATGTAATTATTTATGAGTTTGGTTTGATCAGGAACACTTGGCCATTTGAACTTTTAAATAATGTTGGTTCTTTGTAGTTTTGATTTTGCAAGTGTGTTGTTATTTTTAATAAGGTTAGCTGTTTTAAATTTTTTGTAATAGATAATTTAATTTTCTTGTTCTGGTCAACTGGGGTTGTGTATTTCTTTATGATATTTCTAAGTTAAAATTCATCTTGCTTATAGTTGACATGTATTTAGCATTTGTAGAAGATTTTAATGTTATTGTTTTTGTATATTAGTATTGTTATTAGTTACTTTAGAAAGAAATAGTCTAATCTGGTGGTTGATGAGGTATTTAGGAAAACAATTAACAAATGTCTGTTTTATATTATTGATTTCTTCAAAGAAAAGTGAATGAGAGGATGAATTCTTGTGTGCTCTTTTTAGGGATTTTTTTTTTATAACTGCTATTTCATATCTAAGTAAGCATTCACTCTTAAAATTAATGTGGCAAGAGTTTCTGCTAGTGGGTTTTTTATATAATGAGGTGATGAAAGTGTTATTACTGTATTTGACGAGAACATCTAAGAATGGCAGTTTATTTTTTTATTTTTATTTTTTCAAATGTGGGGTTTTTAGATTATGTCTTTAGTGAACCCCCACTATATATATATATATATATATCATTTGGGTTAATAATTAAAATGTTAAGTTTTGATTAAAAATTTATGGAAGCTCTTTCTTTTAGTATTTTTTTTTTTTTTAAATTCTTTTGGTGTTTAATAAAGAATTTGTTTCTATATTAATAGTATCAAAGCATTATCTCGAGGTTTAGTCTTTTTTTTTTTTTTTTTTTTTTTTTTTGTAATGTTAATAGTATTCAAATTTCATGTCAGCTTGTGGCACATCTTGTCTTTTTTTAAGTTGTTAAATATATTTAATGTTCATTTCTAATTGGATGAAATTTTAGTACGGCTTGGTTGTTTATCGTACTTAAGGTTTCTCATATTGTTCACAATTTCTGATAAAATATTTTTGTAGTGTAAGTATTTGTCAGATTTCCTTTGTTAATGGAACTATTATCAGAATCTTTGAGGTCATGTTATGTATAACCATTCTATAAGTTAAATTTTTATTATTGCAAGAGAAGCATTCTCCAATTGAGCATGAAAATTCATTAAAAAAAGTTCTTTTGGAGTTTTGATTTTTTTTTTTTTTTTTTTTTTTTTATTAGTAATCTTAAATTGCCATATTACTAATGCAAACATGAAGGATGTTAAGTGACATAATTTAATGTGTAATAAACAAAGGTGAGTAAATGTTGGTTAAGATAAGTTTTCCTTTTGTCTTTATTTATATTGTCCTTTTACAGATATATTTTTAGTTGTGTGTGTGTGTGTGTGTGTATATATATATTCAAATTTATAACATACATGTTATAAAATAACTACAAAATGTACTTTTGTGTGTGTGTGTATATATATATTGAAGTGGGGGGGGGGTAAAAAATTTACAGCCTATCCAAGAGACTTCTAATCTCTGGTCAGATTTTTGGAAGTAAGCATGCTTGGCATGCACATTGCTGTTCCTACTGCTGAAATATATTACTTACTGTCTGTGTTCACATCCTCTGATTGGTTTCTATAAATGTTCAGCAAGTATCAACGTATGTCAATTGCAAGAATTCAGTGCCATATCTCTTCTCCATACACACTTCAATGTTAGGTACCATTTTGCCAAGCTATAACAAGGCAAAAGAATTATTGATTATTGGTAGGAAGTTTCAACCAATATCCACATTTGACATCATCAACCAACGCAGTAAAATAGGAGTCATTACTTTCAGAGAAACTCTGGTACTTAAACAAGTTTATATATACACACATAATAATGCATATGTTTAGTTGGTTATGTATATATAGTTGAATTTTTGTTTAACTATTGGTGTGACATTGAGGCATATGTGATTCTTTGTACATATGTGATCTTGTGCATGCATGCATACACACATAGAGCTGGTGTCATTGTTAAACTAAATTCAAAACAAAATTCCTCTGTTAATAGGAGAAATGTCATCTTTGGAGTGTCAATTATCTAACTGCTAATATGCCAGCTTTCTCCTTGTCATCATTACTCCAATGAAAGCATTGGACTATTAATTGCTTCAGTTTATCATACCTACCCTTTACCCAAACTCTTTCACAGATTATAAGTCCATTCGTGTGAACATGGACACTGAGTGTATTGTACCGAAATTGGTCGCTAATACAGTCTCTCCTGATATTTTAGCTTGGCATAGATTCTTCACACCAGTAGTTTTTGAATTGATGTTCACTTTTTCATGTCCCTCCACTTGAAATCCTCACATTTCCTCTGGCATTCATGTAAAAGCCCCTCTGTGAGTTGAGAGAAGAATTGCATGCCATTAGATTTGCTCAGGATAATAATTATAAGGAATTCTAGAACTTAGGAAAATGTTGCATTACATTTTGATTTACACACATCTAATCTAGTAGCAGTCATGGTGGGTGTTTATAGCCTGACACAGTTATTAACTGAATTTTGATGGGAAAATGTCATTGTATAATATACCATTTGATTTATGTAATTAATGGAGAATCATTGGGTTAAGTGCATTGACAAGGAAGGAGATTATGTTAAAGTAAAAAAAAAAATATATAAAGTATAAAATAAATACTTTTTCTTACGAGGCTCATAGCTATATGTTCAACCGATGTCAGAACTTTTATTCTAATTACATATCTACTATCACGCTGTCACAGAAATTTCCTGCTACCAAAAAGTATATTGCCTAGTTCCAGAAGATCCATTCTCCCATTCTGAACCTGCCCATGGCACTGTTATACCAAATGCAAGGAGAAAGGAATAGGACAATTTCTGTCTCATCTGCATGTACATCTGTTGGTCTTTACATCTGACCCTATGGGGGAGGCATTTGTTTGACATCAAATTCTGACAGGAGATTAAAAATAATAATGAAGCAGTAATTTCTATTGTATTTTAGTGCCAAATGCATTTGGATTATAGGCAAAGTTTTTGCTTTTCTTTTTGCACCCACTGACTTTGCTATTACTCCACTTTTCTTTTTGTTTAGCTTCAGTTATTTCTTGCACTAATAAAAAATAATAGATTAAAAATGGAATTTTAAAAGTTTATATATATATATATATATTTTAGTCAATGTTGTACATTGGAAATGAGAAAGGAAGATAATGTCTGATATGGGATTAATGTAATCTTTACTGTGTTATTGTATGTATATATGACAGGTCGATGTCAAAGTAAAACAATTGAATAACAACTATTTACTGTTACTCTTGCTTATATGTTAAGATATGAAAGAGTGGTTTCCCTCACTGTGGTTACCCAATCTATTCTCTATCAGTCATTATGTCATGCTCTCTGGGTGGAAGACGATAAATGGACATTTCCAACCACAAATTTTAAAGTGGCATTACTCAGCTCAAGTACCATTAGCATTAACATAATGTTGTCAACAATCTGTCAGAATTTGTTCAATTATAATAAAAACTAGGTTCACAAGAGTTAAACTGCTGGAAGCTAATTTCAACCTGGTCAACATTGATATGCACCTCTTGGGGTGTGTGTGTGTGTGTGTGTGTGTGTGTGTATACAGTTAAGAACAAGAAAAAAAAATAATTGGTAAAAGATCCAGTGAATAAGGAGCGTTTGAACTATTGGAATATAATGATATGAAAATTGTTTCTAATCATCTTTGATTCAATATTCTATATAAATTTAAAAAGATAAGAGTAATCAAAAATTCATTAACATCTAAAAGATGTGCACAGCTTTGAAAATGATTTATGGACGTACATATAAACCAAAAGAAACTGAAGGAGAAAAAAAATGCAATGGTTAGTTTATTCTGTTGGGAATTTAGATAAATGTAAACTACTTCAACCAAAATTGGAACTTGGTTTTCTCAGTCAATTTGCCATTATGTTAACTATTCTTACCTTATGCAAATTTTTTTTTTATTTTTTTATAAATAAATTAAAAGTTGATTCACTTATTTTTCTTTTGAACCCTATCTGAATCATTGAGTCAAGTATATCCAGTCAGATGTTCAGTGTTACTTTCAAGAATCTATTTACTAATACTTATCTATTTATTTATTATGGAAATGAATTCTGGATCAAGTTGTTAAAAGGGCACTTTAAGAAAAGAAAGTAGGGGTATTCTTTCTATTGTTTATAAGTGTATTTATTTATTTTTCAGGTATATATTTTTTATATAAACAATTTCCATGGTGGGGAGGAAAGAAACCAAGTTTAGCACAAGATTTTACTTTTAAAGTAGCCATTAAAGTTTTGACTCTCTATATAAGAACTAACAATATAACAATGGATAAGTTATACCTATTGTGAAATTACAGTTTTGATTTTTCTGTTACTTTCTTGACAATGTTAGATTAGCCAATTTGATTATTTGTTTATGCTAATACTTGCAGTCAGAAATGATTGTCACCAACTTACTCCATATTACCTGTGTACACGTGGTGTCTGTTTGTACATGCACACATAGATATGTGTTGCATATATGGTGTGAATGTCTACTGTCAAGTAAATAACACATGAATACTATATAAAGGATAATCAGTTTATGTCAACATTTGGTTGGTCATCATAATTTACTAGAAGAATTAAATATACACATACACAACAAAGATAGGAACAATAATAGGAATTGATAACTTTGTTTATCACTCTGGTTCATATTTCTTTCCCTGTCTTTTGAACAGAAGTAAAGGTTTATCCCTTGTTTCCTGTTTTGGATTAGGTTTCCAGTTCATTTTTCTAAAGTCTTCTCATTCTCTTTCACTCCCAATAACTCCTTGCATCTTTGTGGCATTATCACCCTGCGTGGAGTGAAATAATTAAAGAAAAGAGAAAAAGGTCAAATGTTTTGAGCTTTAACCTCTTCTTCAGTTGAGAGAAGACACTGCCTTTCATTTAAATTGCTTTTTCCAAATCCTCATAATGGAGGAAATAACACTGTCCACACGCAAAAGAGAAGAAAGAACTTTTCAAAGAAAGAACTTTTAGCAGGTAAATTTTATAAGGCTACTTCACCATGTCAGTAATGTACAATCAATAGAACTAAATACTTTACATTTATTTACATTATTCGGGCTATTGTCCTCATCTTTGTTGCCATATTTATCACAACGTTTCGTCCATTGTATGCTCTGGCCTTCTTCAGGTGGTTGGAATGTCGAACTGAACTCTTTATTTCGCTCAGTAGAATATTGTTCTAAGAGGTGAATTATTATTTTTAACTACAAGGTTGGCAGTTTTAAATTTTTGAATAATTAGTGTAACTTTTTTGCTATAGTCTACTGGTATTGTGCGTATGTATATATGTGGATGTATTTTTATGTGTATGTATGTATATGTGTGTCTGTCTATATTTCTGAAGATGAGGTATTATGTACACTATTTACATTATTTGGACTAAACACCTTTATCCACTGTGCCATGTCTCCTTAAGAACCACACTAGCGAGTGAAATAAAGGGTTCAGTTTGACAGCCGAAACATTGTGATAAATATGGCAAAGATGAGGACAATAGTCCGAATAATGTAAAAAGTGTACATAATACCTCATCTCAGAAATATAGACATCTACTTTACATTTGTAGATTAATTAAAATCTTTTCAGTGAGGTATGAAAGAATATTGGGATAGAAGTGAGTGCCTTGAATTTTAGATTTTCTTGTTTAAGAATATTTTCTTTATTTCATTGAACTGAGAAAAAAATGATCCATCATTATAATCTATGCACTCTTGTAGTAATGCGTTTTATTCAAACTTAGAATCATTTTTACCTCTTCATAATAAATGAACAGCTGAGAACTAGTATGATCAGTGTTTGAAATTTATTAATTTCAAATAAAAATTATTTAAGTTTAGTAAAAATACATGACCTATATACAAGTGTCAACCCTGCAATTCTGGGCCTCTCTGCAATCTGTGGTAGTTCACTACACTATAAAACCTTTAAAAATGTTTCATTTAGGCTTAAGATATTGAAGATTTTTTTATTTTTCAATTCTTTTCACTTTTTCTATTATTGATGAAATTATTTTTAAAGCTTTTATTTGTCATTTTCCTTTGTTATGCAAAGTGAAGTTTCCTCCATTACATCTGCATGGCTTCTTATTTACTATTAACTAACCTCTATATAATCAAACTGGAGAACAACAAACAGTTTGCAATCATGTTTTGCTTCAACTGACCACCTTTTATTGGTTGTATTGAAAGGATAGATTTCTGTTCTCACTTGGTCACCATCACCTGAAGAACACTGCAGAATAATGCACTGACAGTTTGAATTAGTTTCTTTTGACAATATCTATTGCTGTTTTCTAACATTTTTCCTCTCTTATTTTCAGGCCAGAAACCTGAGTTCGGGTGACCTTGCAGCTATAAAGGTCATCAAACTTGAACCTGGTAAGTATTACAAATCTTCTCTTTTCATTGGCTAACAACATTCTGTGATCTTTTTCTTTTTTTAAATGTAACAAAATGATACATTCAGAAAATGTGAATTTTTCCCATTCTTGGACATGTAATGAATTAATATAATTAATCCTGGTAGTTCAAGACCCAGTAAATAAAGCTTGGTGTTCATTTATGGATCACCAAGGTGTAATTTCCTGTTCTCAAATAAGTACTCTTTTTTTTTTCTTTTTTTTTTTTTTCTTTTTTAAAATGATACTCTCTGGAAGGTGACAAGATAACAACAGGTTGATTAATATATTAGGGTTGCCAAAATACTTGAGAAAATGTAATAATTAAAAAAATATTACTCAGGAATATGAAAATGTCTTTACTATAGAAATAGTTTTACGCTAGTTTTCAATGTTAATATTATGGAAAATGGCATGCTTTTCTGACCAATGGTTTCAACTATGCTTTATGCATGATTAAAACTTGCATAAAAATCTTTTTAAAATGAAGATTTATAAACAATAATTATCTAAATTTGAAATGTAAACAACTAGAAACAAATGTTTATTCAATCACTTGCCTAAACCCCAAAGTGATCTTTGCACATTACCTGTTCACACAATTTTGTCATTTCTTCCTGTCCAAGGCAATCCTTTCAAGTGTCAGAAATAGCATTCTGGTGTTCTTTCGGATTTACTCTTCTTATCTCTTAGGTGGTCAACTACATACTCTTTTGCAGAATCTCTACACAAAACTTTATTTTTCTCTTCTTCTGATTCCATAGCCAAACCAGTTCAACCTCCTTCTTCTAATCAAGCAATGAATTATGTCAGCCATCCATTTAGATTTTATCCTTTAGGCAGATATTCTGATTCTCTCCCTGATATTTTACCAAGCCATTTCTCTGAAGCAGATGTTTGCAAAGACTCAAGAGCCTTTGTATGTCTTTTCTCAATGTACAGGTTTCACAGGTATAAATTTCTATCAGAGTGTAATCGAGCCTGGACTTGATCTACTATAGAATGTTTTTTCTACCCCAGATATTTTCCTTCAGTGTTCTAAAAGCAATTGAAGCAAGTGCTATTCTTCATTTTATATCATCAAATGTAAATGTTTCTTCAAAAGATGAATATATTTGCTTTGAAAACTTTTCTCATATAATATTTTTCTTTTTAGTACTGTGTTGATTATAAAATCTCATTAGAAAGCTCTTCCAGAATTCTATTTACTGTTGGACTTATTCTCCCCCCCCCACCACCACTAAATGCAGACATTTCAGCTATCCTCTAAAAAAGATTCAAATTACAGATACATTACATTGTTTTCAATCAATCCAGTTTTATTAAATGTTTTCATCCTAAATAAAATGAATATGGAATCACTGTAAATTTGGGGTTTTGCCATTATATTTCTTTCTGTAAATCTGAACAAAAATATATTACATTGTAGTTTCAGTTTTTTGCTAAATGAAGTGAAAGTATTTATAACTCCAAAAATCTATTGCTGGTAATATTTTTTCTCCAAAAATCTATTGCTGGTAATATTTTTTCTCCAAAAATCTATTGCTGGTAATATTTTTTCTCCAAAAATCTATTGCTGGTAATATTTTTTACAAAGTATTTCTGGTATTAAAACCTATTTTTACACTTTCATAGTGTTTTGACCCCAGTTTAGTGGGTTAACTATTTACCCATAGCTGGGACCCTGATAGGTGCTACCACCCTGGGTCAGGGTGGACCTGGGGATACCAACAATTAAGAGCTGATTCCATGCTCCTCAAAACCTCCTGATCAGAGGCCTTGCTGTTATCATCTTACCCAGGGCAGTGGCCATTTGGTTCCAACAGAATTACTTTGTATTCTCAATGTAAGCACATTTTCAATGAAAGGAATTCTATCCAAATAGATGCATATGTATTCAACTGGTAAAGAAAAAGAAATGATCACATTTGTATGACATAGTTGTTAAATGTGTGGAAATGATTTAGGAAGTTTGTTGCACCAGTCTTTCAAATGATGGCCTGTCCACCTTGAAAATAAACATTCAAAGTTGTGGCTTTTACTGCTGGTGAAAACTGTACAATGACTTCAGGCCCTGTGGAAATTTCAGATCTATATTATATCAAATATTATTATATAGTCAATGTTTCCACAATAAAATTACTGTTAACTAACAGATGTTAGTAAGATTTTCAAAATATATAAGCCATATATCCTGCAAATTTCAACTTGTATTTCAAATAAAGAGAATAACTTGTTTTGGAAAAATCCTATTTTACAAGGCATACAAAGTGGGTTTTTTTTTTTTTTTTTTTTTTTTTTTTTTTGGCGGTGGGGGGGGTCCTAATTATTTCATCCCAAACATGTAAGGTGTTAATGAGGATGAAAGACAAAAGAGTGAAGGAAAATGTTATTATTAAGGCAGAAAGGCAATAAAAAGAACAGGATTCAAAGAGACAGAAAATTATGAATGATGTTGCATTTGTGAAGATTCAGAAGCTGAAAAAGAATTCCATAGGCCAGAAATGTAAGAGAAGAAACAATTAGAATAAAACAAAATAGAACTTCATATTTAGCAATTTCAACATTAAAATGATGAGACCAAGCTGCCAATCTAGTACTACGCTTAAATTCATGAAGTCAGGGTACTAAAGACGAAAACTCATCAGAACAATTGCCATAAAAATATTTGTAGAAAAAAGTATAGAAAAGCTACATTATAGTGGTGGGAAAAGGATTAAAGCTGCCAAATTGAGACTGATAATATTGCCTGGGTTAACCACAGATTGAAAGTCATTTTCAAGATCAGCTGCCAATTTGACTTTATCAAACTTATCACACTTACCATTAAGACAGGTGTAAATAATTGTATCATCAAAATAGATATTGAGTCAAGACCTGATGATATAAAAATTAATTGATAATTTTTTTTTTTTTTCTTATTTTAAATGATTTATCAACTCTTTCTACATTTGAAGCCAATACATAATTTGTATTATAAGAATTATTGTGGATATTGCATTAACAGTTTTTTCAGAATAACAAAGATTTTTCCAGAAACAAGTCCTACTACTTATCCCATAGCTAAGAGGAGGAGGAGATGGATTCATACTTCTCCCAAGGTTATGCATAAGTGAATATAACTAACCAGACTGGAATTTGAACTCTGCTTTCCAATTCATCATTCCAAGTTGCTATCCACCTGTAAATCCTGATGAGATTAGGCCATTCATAAAAATTAGGAGCAAAGTAAGACCAGGTAGGGTGGGGTTTGATGCCACCCCAAAAAATTCACCAACTCGATACCCTCAAAATGAAAAGTCATGGCCATTAGTCAATCCTATCACCAAAAAGTTAAATAGTTAACATCATTAAGACTATAGAAGAAAGTAATTGGAAAACCATATCTTAAACAGGAACCACAAGATAAACATCTACTCTTGTTTAGTATATATCAAAGGAATATGAGCCAAGTAATAGGCAAACGTATCTACTTGTATTATGTAATACTATTAGTACAATATAAATTTTTATTTGCAAATAAATCCAAAAGATATAGACACATAAACATGTTTGATAAACACAGTATCCCAACTACCAGAATAAAGTACTATATTATACATGTTAATATGGACTCTTTGACATTATATAACCTTCATCAGTGTTTTATTGATTTTATTAACTTTTCTACTGTTTAAATTTTAACATATGCAATGGTTTTTATTACTTCCTAGAGATCTTCCTTATTCGAATATTGTTTTCCATTCTTATTATTATCTCCTAATAATAGAACACAAGTTTTCTGTTGGATATCTCAAGAGGCTGGTTTGGAGAAGCATGACATAAAGTTGGTGTCTTTACACCTGCCCCTGCCTTTTTTTGCAAGGTGTGCCATAATCAGCTTTATTAAATCTGAAGGAACATTGTTTTGCATAAATATATCCTTTACTGAAAATAAAAGGCTTTCTAAGAACTTATAATAATTCTCTCTATTTATCTTAACATTATCATCAATTTTTGAAGAGACCTCTAGTTTCATTGCTTATATTAGAAGTCCAACGCATTACTCCCCCTCCACCATGTCATGTTTCCATGAAAGACCCAGCTTCTATCCCAGCTATATCAGGTCCACCCAATTTAGCTCTACAAAAAAAGCCTTCTAAAAATGACTATTGAGAAATCAGTTTTCATGCATTTCATCACCTTTTACATTTTTCTTTGTAATGTTAACTTAAAGGTGATAATTTGTTCTCATACCTTTAGCAAATATTCTGCATCTTTTTTTTTTTTTTTTTTTTTTTTACAATACCAGCTTCAAATATTTTCTTGCTGACAAATTCACTTTTCTTGTTTATTATCCTTTAAATTTTTGGAAATGTCTTTTTTTCTTTTTTAAACCAAGTTTTTTTTTTTTTTCTCTCTCATCTTGCCAATGTTTTCACTTTCTCTTTTGATTATACTACGATCTTTGTTCAACTTTTTTGCAATTTCCAATATTTTGTTTTCCTTGCTCTATAACTTTACAATATCTTCTTTACCTTTTGAGCTTATGCTTTTTTCTACAACCCATGAAAAATTTTTATACATTGGGAATTAAAGAAATAAATATTTTATATATTCACAATATGTAGAACAAACATAGTTGGATAATAAAATTTCACACAACCAAATAAGTTATAAACATTTTTGATAAAACTAATTTAAGCTGAAACTGATATAGTATATATATCAATATAAATATATCCTGGAGCTTTTACCAATACTGGTTGGTTAATAGCAATTTTATTGTGAAAACATTAACTTCGATCATAAAATCTGAAACAGTGTAAAGTAGCAAGTTATGGTTAACTACAATAAAAAGGAATACAGTCCAGTTATGGATCGAAGAAGGAAAAATGTTTAGAGAAAATAGCATCATGTAACTCAAGTAAAGATAAGGGAATGTGTGACACAAAATTTCGTTTTTAATCATTTTACCCTAAGCAAGGCAATAAAGCTGCTAAGACATATGAGTGTTAGAGAATATGAGAAAAGGAAAACATTAAGTAGAAGAAACAAGAACTGGAATTAAGAAGACTGAAAATAACAATTGACATTGCATTTAAATTTTTGAAGATGAAAGTTGACTGCAAACCAACAAGCCAGAAAAGTGTTCCACAAGTAAGAAGTACAAGAGAAGAAACTGTTAGAATAGAACTTACGGTTATATCTAGCCATTTTAATTGTCGCAAGGTCTCATTATTTTACAATCTAGTTCTGTACTTAAATTCATAATGTCTAGATACCAAAGAGGAAAGCTAATCAGAATAATTACCATGAAAGTATTTATAGAAAAGACACAGGGAAGCTATGTTACAATGGTGGGAAAAGTGATGGAGTCTGAGTTGCCAGGTCAGGACCAGATGTGGCAGCAATAGTCAATGCATAGATGAATGGTAGACTAACATAGATTTTGGCAAGAAAAATTGTCTAGCACAACACAGTGAACCAACTTTCCTAGCAGTTGATTCAATATAATCATTCCACTTCATGTTAGTGTAAAAACATTAGTCTGAGAAGGCACAATGAGTCACTCTCCTGCAGGTTGCAATCAGTTATGCTGATGGAAGTCAAAAAAAGGTTTACTCAGATACTTAAGAGAGCAGTTTCATTTTGTAGGCATTAAAATTCACAAGCCATTTCTTGTCCCCGTTAACACCAGATTGTAGCTCATTTATTTATTTATTTTTCTAGATCAGCTTCCAATTTAATCTTATCAAACCATTCAGACTTACTATTAAGACAGTAAATATTTGTATCATCAGCATAGATAGCAAGTTGAGAACTGGTGACAACAGGAAGGTCGTTGATGAAAATTAGGAACGGCATAGGCATATAGCAATAGCAAAAAACATCTTTCGGAAACTGAACAATATATTAAGATATCAGAAAATATCCTCAAAAACATAAAATTGTACCGAGTTTCTATATAATATCCAATGCTGGACAATTTCCTTATGGATTAAGATAAAGTGACAAGAGATGTGATTCTGCTGACATGTTAAGACTACCATGAACAGTGCATGTGGCATATGAAGAAGTCTTAGCAAGAATAGAAACTACTACAAAGAAGCCATTGCTTACAATCAGAAACAGACAGATGAAATTTTTGGAAGACATCATGAGAAAAGAAGACTTAGAGAAATTAACACTCACAGGGGATGGTGAAGGCAAGAGGAAAACAGCAAATAACCACTTTGATGATTTTAAGTAAATGAATTGTAGAACAAAAACTATAAAGATAAAGAGGGGGTAGTAAATAAACAAGAATTAGAGCAACAAGACAGGAAGTTGTGGATAGCCATGATCACTAACATTTTAAAAACACACAGCAGAGAAAGAAAGTGTGTGTGTGTTGGTTCTGAATAATTTTCTTCTATAAGTCTATAATTAATTTTATATATCTAATTTCTAAGACAATACAATGTTTATGGATGGGGGGAAAATGAATTTCTATTTACAGTCATAGACTTCTGTCTCTTTTTATGCATCTTCACAGATTTGCAAAGTGAACTTGTGTAACTATTTATAAATACCTTATGGCTGATGACTAAGGAAAATGACGGTTTTTCTTTTTTCCTTTTATTAGTTGTTACAATAATCCTCATGAACATAATTAAATGGGATAATATTGCAATCAGTATTAAAAATAAGAAAAATTGTATGTTTTTCTGATTTAAAAAAGATATTATAGTAAGCACCTTCATGAAAATCGATAGCATGACAAGAACGGTCTGAAAATTAATGAAAAAAATTTTCTTCGTGTTGAATGTATATTTCATTATTGAGACGAAACACTAAAGTATTTTTTGAATATTTTTTGAAATTTTTTTACTCATACTTAACATGTCCAAAATTTTAGTTACAAATCTTGTTTACCAAATAATGAAAAAAAACTAGATTTAACTATTTTTTTTTTTAAATTTTTAAAAATAAGTTAAATTCTTCATTTAAAAATTAATTATACGTATTTCAAAATTTATTCAAAAAATTTTGAAAATTTGAAGTTTATTTAAAATAATTTAAAAGAAACTTTTACTTACTTTCTTCGTAGAAAAATGTTTTTTAAGATAAAAGAGAGCCAACCTGAACCTCACGCGAATTGACACGTGCGAATTGATGCCGTCAATCAATTATTGACAGCTGACGTGAGATTCGAGTTCCCCTACGGACGGACAGAATAGACATATTTTTTAAGCGGACCTGCTTAAGTACTACCTTTTTATAATTAAAGTAAAAAAACTTTTGCCACTCCATTTTTTGTTTTTTTTTTTTGTTTTTTTAAGTACTGTACCATAAGTTTGTTGATACTATCTGGAGAAATTATAAAGACTATAAAAAAAAAAAAAAAAAAAAAAAATAAGATACAAGTGCTGCACTGCTGACGTTTTTTATTTATTGCACACACGATACTTCCAGCTTCCGTAGATTTCATTTGGTAAAAATTATTGACACAAATTAATTTTTTTAATATACGGGGTGTCGTTAGTTTGTAATAAGCTTTGGAAATTATAATCTGTAAATATATATCTACTTAATAACAACATTCGTTAAGTTCTACAAACTTTTCCCTAATTTTAGAAGAATTAGCAACATAATATAAAAATAAAAAAAATATTTCAGAAATAACAAATAATTGTTTTAAAAATTCATTTTTCATCGAAATATCTTTTTGCTTTCAGACAATATTGTCCATATTCATTGAAATAAATAAAAGCTATTAAAAGCTTTTGAAATTAATATTTTTGTTTTATTGAGTTTTGTATGTTACACTTCAGAGACGATTTTCAGGTAGGGGGGTTCCAACAAAAAACAAAAACAAAAACGAAAACATGATTTTGTTTCCTCAAAGCATTGTGCTTTGAACTAATATAATCATTAATCTCCTCAAAATTGAAATTATAGAGTTTTCGTACAATTAGTTAGAGGAAGTAATACATATGAAAAATAAAATATTTCTGCCATGACTTTACTAAAAATAAGATATTTATAATAAGTTCCATTATTTGTGAATAGTTTCTGAAAGTTTCACTAAAATCCGACAATTATTTTTATTTTTGCAAGATTTTCCAAATTAATGTGTTACATACAGGAAAAAAACGCGATAAAATTTTATGTTATTTTATTGGTTCGGTTGATAAAAAGAGAAACAAGCTTTTTTTAATCAAAATTTACAATGTTCTAAAAAGAAGGAAAAATTTCTAAAAATATTTAAAAAATACTTTGATCTTTTCTCTCAATAATAGCATAAGCATTTAGATGCTAAAATTTTGTTTTCATCAACTTTGGCGTCTTTTTCATCATGCTATGCTCTGTTTTTAGTGATCTCATGAAAATACCTAAGTAAGCTTTTCTTTATTAATACTTTCACTAGTTTGGGAACAGAATCATTTGGAGATATTTTTAAAATATTTCTTGAAAAGTTCCATAAATTTTGTTTGCAAAAATTCCAGATACACAAATACAGGATGTGTTGGATAAATTGTCATCTAAATTACACAAAAATCAAAATAACACTGACCTGTCATTTTAACACATATCTTTATCAAAATTACACAAAAATATCTTAAAATGCTAAAGAGTAAATTTATTTGATAACATTGCCATTGTCTTCAACCACAATCTCCAGATGATTTCAGAATCTCCTGCAACTCTTCTGGATGGCCTCCTTATTTAAGTTGGTCTCTCACTCAACTGCGCCCAATACATAATAATCAAGGGGGAGTCTGGGGAGTTAGGTGGCCAGATGTACAGAGTGATGTGGTCACAGAAATTGTCCAACAGCCATGACTGGGTTCTCCTGCTTGTGTGGCATAGTGCAGATTCCTGTTGCCAGGCATAGGATCTTCCAGCAGCCATCTTCTTGACCCAGGGTAGCACCACCTCTTCAAGGCACTTGATCTAGGCCTCTGTATTGAGTCTGAGGCCCTATGGGAAGATGAATGAAGGCATAATGTTGCCATCACTAGTGATCACTCCAAACATCATGCTGTTGACTGGATATTTGGTTTTCATCAATCTCTATACATTTTGGGGGAAGAAAGCAAGCCAATGGTTGTTCTGTGTGTCCACCATCTTATCCTGGCAGAAATTTTTCTTGTCTGAGAAAACCCAAAGCATGTTCGATTGGAGAGGATGCTTGAGTTGGCTCAAAAGCATCATAACATGGTCTTTCCTTTTGTCCTTCAAGGCCTGAATTAAAAATTGGCCTTCTCATCTTTTATGAGAAATACTGAATGTCTTTATGCACTACCTGCCTGATGAGAAACTCGGACACTCCTGTGTCCCTGGCTAGGAACCTGATTGACTTTGGAGGGATCGTTTTCATTCATGGCCTGGATCTCACCAACAAATTCAGGAGTTCTTATCAGAATGATCAGAGTGTGTTTTATGAACTGCTGTTCCTTTGTAATCACCATTAAACTCAGCCAATTCTTTTTTAATCCTCTGCACTGTCCTCAGATTGACAGCCAAACACTCTGAATTGGAGCTTCCAACATAAATGCTAAGCAGTACAACATGCTGTTTCCAAATGGTAGAGTGAATTTCATCATGGTGCTCTTTTTCTCATAGACGGTGCCCAACTGACCCTATTATACTGTGCAGTCGACAAAGTCAAAAACAAATAACACACATGCACAAAATAAAAAATAAAAAAATGAGAACAATTTACCCATCACACCTTGTAAGTCTGTCTCTCTGACATGTCAACATGCAATGATGTGTGTGTGTGGTTGTCAACTTTATTGACAGCTTATATTTTCTGATGGCACAGAAATTGGACTCTATAAGCAAAGTTCAAATTCCAGACAATTCTGTTATGTTCACCTTAAGCTAATAATTTCCTTGGAAAAGGCATGGATGCATGCCACCCTCCAGTTATGGGCAAGGTAGACTTGGCTATCTTGCCTTGAGTGGTAACCAGTTTAGGAGAACAAGAACTCTGAGTCCAAAACCAGCCTAAAGAGGAGTTGGCTTTGTAAGGCCATCTTACCTAGACACACCACTGCTGCTACTATTGTCACAGTACATATGGTCCCTCTATGACCCTCAGGGATTACAGGACTCATGATATGCTTTCTAAAACACTTTTCCAGTTTTAGTCAACAAGCCCTTAACAGAATACTTTAGAAAATTATTAACTATTTGGAATGAATAATGAGAAAATAAATTTACAAACCTCTTCATGGATAATTAATCTCATTACAAAAAAGTTATGTTATTGTTTTTATTTTTCTGTTATCCATGAAAGCTAATGGCAGGTGTTTTAGATATTTGATTCACCATTTATCATTTCTCCTCATAATTTTTTCTCAGTTACATTCATTAGGCTATATGTGGGAGAAAGGGCTCCCACCTGTCACCTTTGAACCTATTGTGTGATAATGTAATTTATAAATGAAGTTTTCAAAATTAGTTGAAAGGAAAGAGAAAAACAATTTTGAAAAAAAAATAGGAAAAAATATCTTTGATCATCAAGGTGACATTTTTATGTCCTCTCAGCTATGCAATATCGACACAGGTTTAACCCTCACCTTAAAGCAGATTTTTTCTTTTGTTTATTCTATAAGAATCATTACTGAACATTTTTCTATTTTATTGTTAAGATGAAAATAGGTTTGGCATTTTCTGCAATCACAGTTAGGCAACAGATGGCATTAGTTACTTGTTTTTACAATATAATAATTGTGGTTAATTATAATTACTGTACATTAAGAAATGGACAAAGTCCGACAATTTATTTATTAAAGACATTTTTATGTTTAACGTTCTTTTTATAGATACAAGTATTTAAGTAAATGCTCTGTTTATAATAAACAGTATTAAATAACATTTACCGGCCTGAATGTCCAAGAAATTTTCATAGAAAATATTCGTCCTTTGACAGGATTCGAACCTGCATCCTATACGGAACCGTCATTTAGCTTGACGTGCCTAACCGCTCGGCCACAAAGGATCGTTCGGTTGGCAAGGTCGAATTTACTGTACAAGATTCATGGAAGATTGAAGTTTATAAGCAGTAAATTCGACCTTGCCAACCGAACGATCCTTTGTGGCCGAGCGGTTAGGCACATCAAGCTAAATGACGGTTCCGTATAGGATGGAGGTTTGGATCCTGTCAAAGGACGAATATTTTCTATGAAAATTTCTTGGACATTCAGGCCGGTAAATGTTATTAATACTGTTTATTATAAACAGAGCATTTACTTAAATACTTGTATCTATAAAAAGAACGTTAAACATAAAAATGTCTTTAATATATAATTACTGTGTACACCTCTTTCAGTTACTTTTTTGTCATGTGTGAATATTTTGTAAAAGGTTATAAAACTTTTAAACAGTTGACTCTAGATGCACACTACTTGTCTTATTAATAGATTTATGTTCAGTTACTATGAAGACTTACTTAATATATTTGAATAATGATATTTTCATAAAAGATGCTTTAAAATTATTTAACATTATATTTTGACAATTCTTTAATAAAATCTGATTTTTCACCGAGTTGAAAATTACCATCAGCATATTAAATTGAAATAAAAAGGAACAGATTTTACAAGAGATGCTTTGTTATTTTTAGTATACAAATCAATTTCTCTTTTTGATTGCATTTTCATCTGTTGTGCTAAATCCCCTCACCACCACCATTCTTTTGTCAGTTATTTTTCATCCATAGACAACTGTCTCCAGGTAATTTTCTTTTTACTATTGAAACTCATTGGTTTGGATTAAGTCTTCTGTTATCTCATTCATAAAAACGGCTCTGTTTACATCTACATAAAAAATCAAAATAGCTTGTTGCTTCTTGTAAAACACTGTAAATTCCAATATTGTTACCACTCTTTATGGACATGTTTGCTTTAGAGATTTTTAAAAAATGAATATCATCAATTCTTTTTTTTTTTTTTTTTTTTTTTTTTTTTTTTCAAGACCTTTTGATCATCAGCAGAGCAAACTGCTGTTCTGATTTTAGGCCGAAGAGCCAATCCATATGTGAATAATCTCATAATTTTTTATAGGTAATATAATAAATTAATGAAAAGAGAAAATGTGCAAGCCAATAATGTATATATACATATAAGGTAATTTGCATTTAGTGTATGTCAAATATGCAAAATAAATTAAGTACATTTAAGTGTAGATGTTTGTATAATGTCAACATTTAAGCAAGGTTACATGGCATTGTCTGTCATTATCCTCATTAATTTTGTAATCTTATTTGATTGATATCATTGCAGATAAAGATAGATTAGAAGAAAATAGATAAATCACGTCATAAAATATGATAAATGTTGTCAATTTATTGATGAGTTTTTAAATTAATATCAAATGATAAATTCTGGGTGATGACCTTTAGCAATGCATTTACATCCCATTGGTGGTAATTTCTTACATATTTTTAGATCTCTTATAGCAGAATGCATTAAACTATGCTTTCATCCCAAACTAAAACTGATATTACCAAGATAATGTCTAAATTTTATCAAAGGGAAGCTATATATAGATATAGATAGATATATAATCCAAGTAGATTCTAGTACTATAAAGTATTAGGTTGGTGCAAAAATAATGACATAATAATGTCGTTTTTGACGTATTTTTTAACGTAAAAAAATGACGTTATTACGTCATTATTTTTGCACCAACCTAATATTAAAACTGATTTACAAAAAGAGCTCAATGTATTATAAAAGAGCATATAAATTACACAAAAAATCCAAAATTTTTATATATGTATATGTATGTATATATAAATATAAATAAAAAGAAAGAACAGTAAGATATATAATCTGGTGTTCTTATTGATATTTTTTATTTTTACAAAACAGTGCTCAGTGTAAATTTACAAAGCATAAATATTATAAATTAACTGATTTAAAATGTTTTTTTTTTCACTACACAGTAATAAGCATGTTTCAAAAACTGAAGCTAAAAACTTCAAATTTGATTTATATAATTAAATTAAAAGCATTAGTTCTGTATCATATTCAAGCGAATATTAGAATAACTTATTTTTAAATTTACTGAGTTTTAAATGCACATATAAATTCATAATTTCCTGTTTCCAAAGATACAGAGAAATCCAATCATTCAGACAGGGGTGGTAGCGTGTTCATTTTTATTAACTATTGTTGCATCGATTATGAGTTACGTATATATATGGGTTAAGATAAGGATATTCTTTCCATATTCTGAATGTTTACTGTTTGAAATGGATTTGTCCACTCTTGATGTTTATAGAGATTTGTTTGCTTTCATTGTTATTTTCCAAAAATAACACTGACAAATATTCTGTTTTTCACTAATGTTAATCTTTTGTTTGTGTGAAATCTTATTAAAGATTATCTATATTACAACATACAAGAAAATATAATTTTTTTATTTCCATATTTAGAATTTTTTTTTAATGATAAATTTATATTGATTTGCTTGTGTGCAAGAATAGCTTCTTTATCTACATTATTATAACTTTATTTTCTCTTTTCTACATGAAACAATTGCTTTGTATTTGTGCTGTATCCTCATTTTGGAAAGCATGTTATTCAAAGATCTCTACAACATTTCTTGTATTTTAAACCCAAATCCTGAATAAGTTATTTTTGTAGTTATCCCTCAATGTCTTGAAAACTCAGGTCACATACATCTGTACTGTACTGTACTTGTTTTGACACTATTATAGACATATTTCATGCATTAACAAAGTTTATCTAAAAATTAGTTTAAATTCAAGTGGAAAATTGATAAAAATAATTTACATTTTCAAAATAATAATAAATGATACAGATTCTTATTAACCTTTTAGGAAATTTGGAAGAGCCATGATCGCCAACATCTTGAAAGGACATGGCACATAAAAGAAGCAAAAAAAAAAAAAAAAAAAAAAAAATGCTAATCAGGTTTATTATTAGCTTTGATTTGTTTATGGGTTGGCCATAATCCAAAATGAGAGATCATTCAATAAGTAAAGTTTGTATTTGAAAGAAGAGTCCATGACAGTCAATATGTACAACATGGACTGATGGTGACCCATTTTAAAAACTGTATACAAGAAGTTAAGATTTATCCAGTGAAAAATGTATTGTGAAAAGGAAGCTGCAAAAGTTTATAAAAGATTTAACAAGAATGATTATGAATTGTACTTTTATAATTAATCAAACATTTTATTCTCAAATCCTCAACATTTTGAAAAATCAATCAAAGCAGCATTGACAGTGGATTTAATCGAGAAGAGGTTTTCATATATAAGGCTTTTAGTTAACAATGCCACAACAATAAAAGCTTCATGTTGGCTTTCCTGTCTCGGGAATGTCATAACTTTGTCCTGAAGCAAAAAGAAACAGAATTATTTGTGTTTCTATGATAATGCAACTCTGTCATTAGTTATGTGGACTTGGAAAAAGATTATGCAATCATTATTGAAGACATGTCATTTACGTCTTTTTGATCCAAACAATTAAGTCACATTAGGTTTCTTGTTTTTTTTTTTTTTTAAATGCTTTAAACGTTTTTATAACTGCATCATAATTTTCCTATATTTGCTTGTAATTGGTGCATTTCTGTAAGAAATGGTTAGGGTTTTTTCTTTTCTTTTTTTTTTTTTTTTTTTTTTTTTTTTTTTTTTTAATTTAAACAATGATACTAATATGTAATGTTATTTACTTTCTTTTTTAAACCAAATCCCATAGATATTCAAATATTTTTTATTATTACTGGTAATAACAAAAAACGAAACAGAAGTGAGCATAGTCATTATGTTTGATAGGTTAAGGCAAGCTAGACTGATGACATTCTTCTGTTGCGGTTTGACCACTTTATAGCTATGAGTAAAGTACACTTTCAAAACAATTCTGTAATTTGATATTAAAATGTAATTTTTCTCTTAATAAATGAAGTTCATAAAAATTGAAATGTAAATCATCCCTAAGTCTCATGCCATAATTTACATTTTCTAGTTCAGAATAATTGTCACTCTCTACTCCAATTTTGCATCTTTGTAACAAACCAGAACCTTTGTCATTGTAAGAATATAATCTCATTCAATGACAAACCCTTACTGTTACATTATAGAAAGCTTGGGTCTATTTCACCTCCCAATAGATTCTACAATCTCATTGCTATATTTCAGAATGGCAACTACTTCGTTACACTACTACTCTCACTGCTGCTACTGTTTTGTTTCTGACTCTTCTGTCACATAATCTCTGTGAAACTGTTGGCAAGTGGTCAGGAATTGGTGTTACCAGTGCTACCACAGCTCTCAGTTATCTCTTTGTCTTCTTGTTACTTATTTAGGTCACCATTTTGTGCAACTGGTTTCTGCCCCAACCTTTACTGTTTCCATGGAGGCTCTTATAAAGTCTGTAGCCATTCTTGGAAAAAGGAGAAAAAAAAAAGAAACGATTATTGCAGTCAGATAAATATAACAGCAGTCTACAATTGATTATTACCAAAAGTAAGATAGAATGTACAATTGAGCCACTCTCAATGAAGATGACTATTGAACTTGTTGAGTCTCTTCTATAAAGGAGGCAGGAAACCATTTCTGCTTCATATAATCCTTTTGGCCTTCATTTTTAAAGAAGAATTTCAAAAGCAGGGATTTTCACATTTCTTATAAAGTTTCCCTCCATATATATATATATATATATATATATAATTTTTTTTTTTTTTTTTTTTTTTTTTTTTCAACCTGAGAGAAAGAAATCCCGATACAAAATTTCCAGTTCACACAAAATAACCTTAATGAATATACAGTTATTAATATTGCTGAACCCCCACCACATACACACATACATACAACCATACACACGCACATACATATATGATTACTTATAAAATATTTAATTTGACTTCTCTGATAGAATTTTATTTTGTAGGTATCATGTACTTTCTTATCCTTGTATCTAAATTTGTACAGAATGGAGACCAATTTTGAAGAAAAAATGGTAAAATTAGTGAAAGTATTTTACATCAATTGCAGCATCAAATAGATAAAATCAAACAGTTTTCAGTAAGTTACATGTGAATATTTAATATATTGAGTATGAAAACAAGCTCTACAAATTCTCGAAAAAGTAAATAGTTTATTTCAATGATTTTTATAGATCAAAAATATATTGTCAATAAAAGAATAATATTTAAGAAATCCTAATATTTTTCATATTTTCTGGGAAATTGTTCTTTAAAGAACAGATTTTAAAGAACAAAACTATTTTTACAAAGAATCTTTTCTGTCAATCACGATAAACAAATCAGGTAAATAAATATTTTACAAACTGAAATTCATTTCATAGAAAAGTTGAAATTTTTAAAAGGTGCAAATGGTTAATTTTGTGGTTTGATTTCTTTAAAGAATTATTTGAACTGCTAGATAAGTTTGATTTTTCTTGGGAAAGATATTAAAATAACCCAGCAAACTACCTGCATTACAGATAGAAAATCTGGAATGCAAATAGAAAATCAAAAAAGCAAGATTGTCTTCTTATTGAACTTATTCAACCTCAGAGAATTAGAAGTCCTGTTTGGATTCATTGTTGGCAGGCACAATCTTAACATATCATCCAGATGACACAGTGTTGATAGTAGACACAGAAAGGAAACTACAATTTGGTGACATCAAAATGAAGCAGAAAATACAAAAATTTAAATATCTAGGAAGTGTTTTAACAGAAGACCAAAAATGCAGCACTGAAATATGAAGGCACATTGGAATATCAAAAGATGCCTTACAAGCAAAGTATTATGAAACAGGAACATGTTGTGAGAAATGAAGTAAAGAGTGCTGAAATGTTATGTAATATCAGTCCTCCTATATGACAGTGAACGCTGAACAATCTCCTCACAAATGAAGAACAGATTCGAAGCAACAAAAATGTGGTTCTACAGAAGGATGCTGAGAATACCATGGACTGAACATGTGAGTAACTAAGAAGTTTTAAGGAACATGGAAGCAAAAAGGATGTTTGTTTAGAATCAAAAAGCAATAATGGAAATTTCTAGGGAAAGTAATGAGTAAAAAAGAGTGCTTTGAGAATTTGGCACTCCCAGAACATATTGAATCCGAGGACAGAGGAAAGCAGCAAACAACTTACCTAATAAGTTTATGTAAATGATTAGCAGAATGGGGATTAGGAGCAATAGCATAACAAAACTTACTAAGAGCTATAAAGAACAGGAAGTTGTGGAGAGTTATGATTGATTACCCATGTCCTGAAAGAATTTGATTTTTTTATAACCAAATATTTGGATTTATTTTTTAAGGAATTTGTAAGCAAATTAAAACTAATCTTCATCATAACAGTTCAATTCCAATAGTGTATCATAAAATACTTAAATATAATTTTAAAATTGTCTCTATTCACAGATATATAATGGCAGTCTCTGTTGAAAAGGTGCTTTCTCTCATTGTTTAACTTCTATCTGTTAGGGAAATCCTAAATGTTGCACTAATGTTGAGACACCAATCAACTACCATGCCACAAGATATTTTTTTAATTTACTACTTAACTGTTGAACCATTGTCATAAATTTCATGAACCAAGGTTTCATACACAATATCAAATTTGTTTTTGAGTTTGAATATTAAATCAGGAAGAACCCTAACTTCATTCTAACACTATTCAAGGCTCTCACACTTTATTGGTCAGATTTCCAATCTTTGAAAACGGGGGGAAACTCTGCTTCTAACTCTTTTATTCAACTTTTTTTTTTTTTTCTTTTTTTTTTTTTCTTCCTTCTTTACTCCTGGTAGTTTCAACCCAAAATATTGTTGCCCTCATTCAGTATTACACCCATTTATTTATTTGCATACCATGAAAATGTAGAAAAACCACTCCTTTTCACTTATTGCCACCATCAGATTTTGAATTTACCGATTACTCCACTTTTAACAGACGACTTTGGAACCACCCATATTTCTCAGGAGACCTCAAACACTTTTAGTACTTTGCCTTCTGAAATAGTTGGAGAATATTAATTTTTTTTTTTCTTATTTTATATTCTCAAAAGCTGGTGAATTTTTTTTTTTTTTTGTTTTTTTTGTTTTAGTTTTATACTTTCGCTTATGAAATGCATGGCCAGTTTTAAAAGATTTGTTAAAGAAAGGCATTTCAAGATTATTCTGTTTTGTTGCAAATAAATATTCAATGTTGGCCACTGTTGCAGTTTTTTTTTTTCATAAAACACTTGCAGGTGTCAGGCTTGGTTCAGAATAGAGGCTGAAATATCAGCCCAGTAAAGGTGTGTGGATGGTGGGTGAATAGCAGATTTTCCTCTTGGAAAGATGCTGGTGGCAATGATCAACAAATTGCTTTGCATACCAAGACAAGCTTATTATGTGGGCGGTGGGGCTGAAAAAGTTCTTGGCCTGACCCATTTCTCAAAATCAGTATTTCAATGAACAGAATTTAGTTTTAGAAATAGGTTTAATGAAAATTAGAAACTGTATGACAAGGGTGAATTTTTAATTTACATGTCATTTTTCTTGATGAGACTGAGAAATTTTCACACCCCATTAAAAAGATACTGAATCATAATACAATTTCACATTATATTTTATATACCTGTTATGTTAATGTATCTAGTCAAGTATTACACACGCACACCATTATTTATATATACATACATGCACACATACAAATAGTGGGTGATAGTAATATTCAAACATTGGAGAAGTAGGTTACATCTTTATCATCAAGAATCCTTTCATATACAGGGTTGCTCAGTTTGTTGAGGATGTTTTCATGAATTTAGTAAAAGATGCATAAATCATAAAAGAGCTTTATATGAAAAAGAATTGTCATGAATAATCTCGAGACACTTCTTGATGCATTTATATAATGAATCCACCATTAGCACTAATAACTGCTTTAATATGAGATCTGAAATATTAACATGACTGAATTAGATGATCTTAATCTATTTTGGTCCTTGTGCTAGTTATAGCGGATTTCAGAGATTTTATTGTGTTATGGGGTGGGGGGCGCAGTGTTGATTGACTTCTCTCTTGACTACATCTCATATATAGTAGTCCAACAGATAATGGTCTGGACAGCTAGGAGGCCATATGTTTTGGGTGATGTGATTGTGGAGATTTTTAACTCTTCTATTCTTGGGTTGTTTTGGCTGATTAGATGGTGCAAGTGTCTTGTTGGTAGGTGTACAGTCTTCTTTTGCTCATTATCCAAGGCATCACAACCCTCTCCAACACCTCCTTGTAGTTAGCAGCATTTACCTTTTAAACCCTAAGGAAAGAAGTGAGGAGGCACAATATCTCTCTCATTGCACCTGACTCTCATAGTTATCACAGTTGCTGGAAAGTTTGTGTGCATAACTGGGCATAGGCAGCTGTCATTCCTTCAGTTGACCTTTTGGTCCTGATCAAAGTTTTTCTCATCAGAAAAAACAAAGCATTCCAGTCTCTTAATATTTCAACTTACTCAACAACTGCTTTGCACAGATCAGATATCTTTTGTCTTTGCAGATATGAATTGGCCTCTCTGCATCACATATGACTTGTATCAAAGGTCCTCATGCACAATTCTTATAATAGAGTGCCTTGAAACCTTGAGTTACTTAGAAATGGTGTTAATTGACTTTCTGCACCTCTCATACAAATTTGGATGTTCTGATGTTTTGGGGCATTTTAGAATATGTAGAATCCTCATCACTATCTTCCAGCTCTCTGCAAACATTGCCAACAAATGACTGTGGAACTTTCATGAAGCAACTATATCCCTATGCTCTGCCTTTTAGGGCAACAATTACAACAATTGCCTTTTTATTTGCTGAGTTAGCTTGATGTTTATCATTTATTTGAAAAGAAATGATAATGAGTACAAGTTAGTAAAAGGTTAGAGCTATTAAAAGACATTTCCTCAAAGAACTGAACAACCCTATATTTTCAGTTGCTCATATGGTAAGATTAAATATAGACTTGATGAACTTTAAGAAAGTCACTTTAAAACAATGTGAGTTAAAAGATTCAGCTCTGTGAAATAATTGTTGATGCTTCAAGACAATCCCATTTGATTCTGATTCTTTTTCCTCTACCAGTTTGTTTTTTTTTGTTTTGTTTTTTGTTTTGTTTTCACTCTTCGCTAATTTCAGTTTTCTTCATTTTCTATCAGTCCCTTCTGACTACAAAATTCAGCTGCCAATATTTTCTTCTAATAAAGGTCAAATTAGAAAAAAAATCAGCTTTGAAAATCTCTCGTAAGAATAGTGGGCTTTGTTGTTTATATAATAATAGCTTTCTAGTCATTATTGAATAATCGTTAGGCAACAAGCCAATACTTGTACTTCCTCCTCATTCTCTAATTACAATAAACATTCTGATTGAGTATCAAGAAAGAGACTGATGATTAGAGCATTGATTATAAATTGGTGAGGTTTGGTAATTCATATTTATGGTAAGAAAAGGAGGTTGGGAACAGGGTTCTGCAGTTCTAGGAGTTACAATATTACTATCATTTTGAAAGGAAGCTTCATTTCTTTTTGGTTGATGAGCATTTCCTTTTTGTTAAGGATTTGAGGGATCATAGCATGTAATAAAAAGGAACTTTTTCTTTATTTTTATTACTTCTGAATGCATATAGAATTTATCCTTGTCAATTGTGGAGATGATAAAATCCCTCTAGACTTCCTGATATCTTCTGGTCATAGAAATGTCATGTTTTTGTTCAATTTCAATATTTTTTTGTCTCTCTCTCATTCCAAATCTACTGTTATCTGCTTCTGTCTGGAAGGGTTTATTCTCATCAAAATGGAATTCCTCTTAATGTGTCTTTAACTCTTGGGAAACCAACCTGATATTTTTCTAGTTGTGAAAATGTGTTTCTGTTCAATTTCAATATTTTTTTTCTTAGTAGTTCCAAATCCACAGTTATTTGTTAACATTATAGGGATGAAAGCTAAAGCTCACTTACTCATTTTAGATTAAGTCTGATTTTGTTTTATTTATATTTGTTATATTTATTCAGAGATTCTTGATCAAATCCAAAGGTAAATCAGTAATATTATTGGTCCTGACCTAGCGTCTCAATCTTAGACACTTTCCCACCACTGTAAAGTTGCTTTCCTCTGCCTTTTCTATAAATATTTTCATGGAAATTGCTTGTATGAGCTCTTCACTATGGTACCCCTCTCTCTCTGTCTCAGATTGAAGACCAATCGCCTCTTGTGATGATCATTCTTAGTAACTAATAAAGAGATGAGTTTTTCATGGATCTGTAGAACTCAATAGGTTTTTATTTACATCATTTGGTTCATTTTTTTCCATGGAGAAAATCCTCATTGAAATTTTTCTTTTCAAAAACTGATAATTTATTTGCTACTAGCAGCATGGCCTGGCATTGCCCGTGCTTGATTAAAAAATCCTACGACTCATACAGCAATCGCTATCACTTAAAATATTTTTGCCCTTCCTTGCCTTTAAAGGAGTGTCATTTGTTGTGCTGATGTTGCTATACGCCTTACTTCTTGCCTATCTCACACTGCAAATTTTTTCTAAGCTCTATACTAAACATTAAATCTGTTACGAAAAAAGAACTAAACAAAATGAACACAAAACAGTCAGCTTTAAAAAAGGACTCATAACTGGAAAAACTGAATGAAAAAAGAATGTTAACAACAAATGCTTTTTCACACCCAACCCAGTTCTGCGGAATCAGAATCAACGTTGAGTTTAAGCAAACGAATGAGCCAATTAGAGTAAAGTGCCATGCAGATTTAAATTTTTCCCACTTGTGACAAATGCAGCTATAATTTTTTTTTTTTTTTTTTTTTTTTTTTGCATGCTAGCCAATAGAATCATCCTGCCTATTCATGGCAGCCAGCCAGTACAAAATGGCCACAAACTACATGAAAACTGCCATAGAAGCATGAAAAAATCGATTATTTCCACTATCAATGGCAGTTGGGAAATGTAATGTCAGTCTTGGCCCTCTTGCTAACTTTGTGCATGTAAATTTTGGTGCAAATCCGTCGAAAATTGTGGCCATGCATTCGTTACACACACATACAAACACACACACACACACACATCCTGCCTTTTATAGATAGAAATTACTTATGGTTAGTCAGTTTTAATTTTTTTTCTGTGCCAATTTTTTTGGTGTGTGTGTGGGGGGGTGCTTGGTACTTCACATTTTCTTAAAATGATTCGTCAAACTTCTTTTTTATTTTACTACTTTCTTTCTTTTACATTTTTAAAGAAAAATATAAGTTTACATTCAAATCTTATAAGAATAAAAAAAACTTTTACATTAGGTGAATGCAAATTTTTACAATAATCTATTTCAAGACTGCACTTATTTTTCAACTAAAAATGGAACTTGTTATTCTTGCTCATAATTGAGTTCTTCAGTATGACCACCTCAATGATATCTTTGTTTAGGAAACAAGTTTCTTTGTTTCTGAAAAAGCTCTGCATATTTATTTGAATATCTCATAGACTTGATAGTTTTTGTTCTCAATCAAACCCTAAAACAATAGCAGAGGAGTCACTGTCAGTGTTGTAAGTCTACACACATTCATTGAAGGTTGTTTGCCTCCATAATTAATTTCCACTTTCTACTTTGGTACTACAGGAAATCTCTGCCCAATATAAGCTCTGAAATTCAAGTCTCTCATCACAAAATCCTTCAAGTAGGTAATCCCAAACTAAAATTTTATTTATATATCTAAAAAATGTTTAATACAGGCATAGAGATCTTGATAAAACATAAAAAATGGAGCCAAATTTATCTTGGTAACACAATTAGCAACAAAGTTTTGACCATTCAGTTCATTAGTTTTCTACTTCATGTGCTATTGAACAAGAAGCCAATTTCCACATTATATCATTGAAAATGTGGATTTAAGACTAGTTAATTATGCTGAAACCTCCTGACAAATGGATTGAATGATTGCAAAAAAGGTTCATCTCCAAAACTCTGAACTGAATATAACCTCAGTCAGCTAAGTGACAAATTTTAGATTTGTATTAATCCTAAGTAATGTCACATGCATAGTTTTGAAGTAAAAGAAATATAATTCTAATGGAATCAATAATTATAAGAGCCAACCAGCCTAAACACTCAAGAAAATTGTGTTCTCAAAAACGAAATAGTTAAGACATGACATGGAAGTTCACGCAATTTTGACAGTTCATATAAGTTGCATTTCAACAGTTAATGCCTTGCAATTTCTTGCTATGATTTATAGCACAACAAAAATGAATCTCAATTTTTTTCCGTAGTTAAGTGCCGTACGTAATACATGATTGGGTATATCATGTCTCTTTTGATCCATGACTGACAATAGGCTGCTGTTTCCTATAGTAGGCAGCCATTTCTTTCTGCAGTTCAGTCTGTCCATAAGTGCAATTTCATAGTAGGGCAAAAACAGGTAAAAATATACCATTCTGAACTTGTCATAAAAAAAGTATCCTTTGTAGGTACATACTTGAAACTTTACTGATTTGGGGATGAAGAATTCCATAAAACAGTTTTTTCTTTGTAATATAAAGACCTTTTCTCATACATGTATCTAATATTGGAAAATTGTGGAAAATTAAGCCATTTTTAACATGTCAAAAAGAGACAGTAATGACTACAAAACTTGTTTCATGAAATGAATTATTGGCCAATCCTTCAAACAAATGCTTATTGTAAAGCTTTAAACTCTTGAAAAAGAAAAGAAAACTTTCTAGTTAGTCAGAATGGTCCACCTGCATTTCTTCTTCTAATGGTGATTTACAGTCTGAATTTATTTATAAGCCTCTGCTAAATGATGGAATGTTCCAACATTACAGGAACACTTCATATCCTATCATCTCTTGAAAGTGGTATTGTATCAAAATCCCATCTAAAGACAAATGTCATCTCAATGCAATATCATCTGACAAGGGCCATAAAAATAAAAAATTCTGCCTTTGGTTCAAACTGAAATTTTGATTACAGCACTGGACAGAGATGTAATATCAATGGTTTGATCAATGTAAAAGTTGGAGTAATATACTCTACTTCATTTCATTAGCCTTGGTGCTTGTAATGGAAGTTCATTTGTAGTGGTTCTTCTACCATAACATGCTAGACTTTTTTTAATACTCAAGATTCATTAAGTGCCTTTTCTTCCTTCCTTCCTTCCTTCCTTGAGAGGTGGAGATGAAGTTCCATTAAAAGTTCTATCAGTGAAATGTCTATTCCCTTCATCACACAGTTTTTAACTTTTATTAGCAATACATTGCAAGAAATTTAGGGTAATTTTCAGCCTGCTTTTCCCACTTAGGAGAAAATATATCTCAAGGCATTGAATTTATTGTTCACTGAAGAGAAGATTAAATGTAAATTTTATTAATCACATGGGTAGGGGTGTCTGATATGGACAGCACTAATACATAAAAACAAAAAAACAAAGGAACAGATACCCACTTAAAAAGGATATTAGTCTTATCTTCCATAACAGCATTATGAAAACACCTTAAGGAAAAAAGAATTGTGTAAAGATGCTACAGGTTTGCAAAAGTTGAAGCACTATAAAATATATATACATATATATATATATATATATATATATATATATATATATATATATATATATATATATATATAATTAAGAAAATGTAGCAATTTCATTTTTAACCTCCAAAATAGGACCTAATCCTTTGAATCAGTAAACAAATAATCATAAAAAGGGATTACATTTTGAAAATTTACCTAATTACATTTCAATTTGTTATGGACCCATAAGTAAGGTTAATCCAGTTCATTTTTTTTATTTACTTATTTAATTTTTTTTTTGATTTTTTTTTTTAATTTTTTTCTTTTTTTTAAGAAAATGTAAACATATTTTTTTAATTTAATTCCCAAATCCTGAAAATTAGAAAAAGTATTGCCATAGTATTGAAATATAAAGGAAATTAAGGACTTAAAAGGAAAACCACACACTTAAAGCAAATATAAGAAAAGGATTTAAACTCTAATAGCCATTGATGAAATAAATCTGATTTAAAATGGAGTTCAGTTATCATTGTTCATTCACTTAGTCAGCAATACAAATTTACAATGCATTGGGCCCAAGGAGGTGTAATTTTTATTTTTTTAAATATTGAAAATCTCTGGTATTTCATCCACTAAAGTTTGCAGTTTAGAAATTCTTTGTGAAAGACACCTGACAAATGTCTTTTTTTTTTTTTTTGTTTAAGATGGGGACTATTTTGATATAAGTAGGAAGACACACAACTCTGAGCATAAAAGTTTTAAAAAGACTGATGAAATGATCAACTTCAACTGCTGGTTGTCATTGAAATTGTGACATAATTTAAAGAGATGTAGAATAAAAATAATTATTACACATCAGAAAGAATTGTATATTGAGAAAGAGAAAAGTTGAAATATTGTTCATGTGGTAATTCTTGTCAAAATAACCTTGAAAATAAGTGAGATATCAGCAGCTGAAATGGAAGGAAATTTTACTACTTTAATGCATGTTTTTGCACTGTAGACTAAGGCAGTTTGGGATCCCTACTTGAATCCTATTCACCAATACATCCACTTGCCACTTTCTAGTGATTAGTGCACTGCAAACCTGATGATACTATTAATCTTTGAGCTAGAAGAATTTCCAAGTGTCAATCTCTACGTAAATCAATGAATCTATCTCAGGACTTAGTTCTCATGATCCTTGCACATGACGATAGCTTTCTGTCTGGATTTTTGATAGTCTCCACTATTACAGAGCATGTTAATCTTCCCACATATGACATATAGACTCCCGAGATCCTTTTTGTGTGTGTGTGTGTGTGTGTGTAAAATGCACACAAACACAAAGAAAAAACCCAACTTGTGCTTGACTCTATAACTGCTGTTGTTAGGGTTTCAATATATCTTGTTCTGTATTGTATTTGGCTTTGTTTCTTCCATGTCTTTTATGACTGCAGCTTCTTGTGAACTACGAAAGCTCTTAGGAATACAGGCTTTCTAATCAACAAGCCTGGTTCAGGTCCTAACTTAGTTAAGTTTCACATCTCCTACTTGTTACCAAATTGAGTTTACTATTTCAGTGATATAGGTGTCTCTAACTGCTACTTCTTGTTGTTCCTTTGCTGTAATCTGCTGAAAAGTCATTTATGAGGCTTTGTACACACATTGATTTAATGTTATCAGATTGTCTTTTTGTAGCCATCTTACATCAATTTCTCTCTCTCTCTCTCATATATATATATATATATATATATATATATATATATATATATATGGGAAAAATGTATGTCAAAGTGAAAAAAGTTTTCTTGTCATGCATTTCATCCTTTAGAATTTTATTGTACAAAATGTGTCACAAAAAAACTCTTTCCACTTTGTCATACTCTAATATTGTTTCTGAAATATATATAATTAAGAGATTGTCACTTAGCTGATTGATGTTACCTTCAGCATGTGGTTTGCAGTTTTAAATTTTTTATAATCAATAATTTAATTTTCTTGTTTCTGTTGATTGGTGTTGTGTATTTTAAAAATTTTAATTAAAGTAATTATCTATTATAAAAAATTTAATACTGTTAACCTCATTGTCAAAAATATATATACATATGAATCGACATACACATAAAGATATAAATACAAGTACAAAATTAATATGTATCTTCACAAACCTTAAATAGGGTGACTGCAAAGTAGCCTTCAGTATGCAGGGCAATTCTTCTATTGCTTATTAGTATGTTGTGGGGGAAATCATAGGTGATAGAACATAAAATATAGTATGTAGGTGGGGTGATGGCTATTAAAATTTAGGGGGGAAAAGACAGATATGGGACTTGCTCATCTGAGGAGTGGTGTTGCTGATTATGGGTTTCTTTCTTCAAATTGTACTCTCTGAGTAAACCCAAATCCCTGTTTAGTCCCTGAATGTGGGAATTTACTTTCTGTCCCTCCAGCTGCTGAACCAAGACACTAAAAGCACATATCCAATGTCCTTGATGATATGACCAGGTTGGTTGAAGTGTACAGAGACTGTAAAATTGTTGTTGTTGTCCCTGATGTTTTTTTGGGGGTTTTGTGGTTATTGAACTGTAGACCGAACTCTGTCCTGGTTTCCCCCACATAATTCCCCTTCTCACATCTGTGACAGAAAATTAAATATAGATTGGAACTGTCACAGCTTAGAGCCGGCAGTCTGAATACCACATGAGTGCCGGGGCTAGTGGGTACATGTTGTGAGTGATGTTTGCAGACCAGGCACCAGGGTTTGTTGCAGGTGACATTCCCTTGGTGAGGTGATGTGTTGCAGATGTTGGATGATGTTAAAAGTCCGAAGAGGTTGGGGGGGGTCTGTTACCTCATGTGTAGGGGGTTATCACTAAATAATTTACTAAAAGTATTGTCTAGTTTTAAATGTTGGAAATCTTTAGTTAAGGTGTGAAAAAGTTTGTGGATGTTGTAATTAAACTAAAAGACCATGGGGATTCTGGAATTATTCTTTTTAGTTTCATAATTGAGGAGAATGTCTCTTATGTTTGGAAGCTTTGGTGATAGATTCTTTGATTATTGTGAGTGGGTAATTCTTATTAAGTGATTGCAAAGTTGTCCTATGTGTTTACTGTAATCTGCCTTATGTGAAAAGATTTGTTTAATGTGCAAGCATTGGCTGTAGATTATAGATTTTTTTTAGGTTGATGGGGTGGTAGCTATGGAAATAAGGTAGCAATGACCATCAATAGGCTTGGGGTATAATGTAGTGGAGATGTGGTTGTTATTGAGACATACTAGTGTGTCCATAAATAGAATGGAAGTGGTAGAATATTCTATAGTAAATTTGATGGTGTGGTGCAAATCATTAAGGTGTTTTTTTTTAAGGTCAAGGAGATTGTTCTCTGTGTGTCCATATGAAGAAGATGTCTATGTACCTGGGTAGTGTAGGGATGCCAGGTGATATCTATATATCTTGTTCAAGGGCATCCAAGAAAATGTTAGCAGAGCTTGGGCCATTTTTGTTGTAATTGATGTGCCTCTAACTTGAAAATGGTGCCTGTTGAACAGTGATATATATATATATATATATATATAATATACACACACAGGGTGCAATGCGATAGATAAATTGTCATATAAATTATGCAAAAATGAAAATAACACTGAAATCTCATTTTAACAGATATGTTTATCAAAATTTCACAAAAATATCTTGAAATACTAAAGAGTAAATTTATTCAAAAATCGCCATTGATTTCAACCATGGCTTCCAGACGATTTTGGGATCTCCTGCAACTCTTCTGGATGGTCTCCTTGTTTAAGTTGGTGAATTCTGCCATCATCCTTGCCTTCAGTTCATCTTTGGTGTTACAAGGAGTTTTAACAGTTGCTTACTCAAATGTGCCCAATGCATAATAAAGGGGGTTGCAGTGTGAGGAGTTAGGTGACAAGATGTAAGGGGTGATGTGGTTGCAGAAATTGTATGACAGCCATGACTGGGTACTCCTGCTTGTGGAGCATGGTGCAAAGTCCTGTTGCTAGATCTTTCAGCAGCAACCCTCTTGACCTAGGGCAGCACTACTTCTTCAAGGCACTTGATGTGGGCCTTCATGTTGAGTCTGAGGCCCTGTGGGAAGATAATGGAGGCATAATGTTGCCATCACTAGTGTTCACTCCAAAAACCTTCTTAATCACCATCCAACTCTTTCTGAATTCTCTGCACTGTCCTCAGATTGACACCCAAACACTCTGAAATGTTTGTATTGGAGCTTCCTGCACAAATGCCAAGCATTTATGTTTGTCATTTGTGTACATTTGTGGCTAGTTTGTCTTCAATGTTTAACATGTATAGTAGTGAGTTAACTGAAAAGTGTTCTGTTTAACAATGGCAAGATATTCATATCCTAAGCAGTCAGATAAGATTTTTACATATGGCTGTGCAAATGGTAATAGATGCAAGGCTGCACGGCTTTATCAGATTGCGTTTCCAGTCTAAAGGCAGTTAAGTAATCCAAACTTTGCTGCTGTTTATTGTCGCGTTGCTGAGACAGGATCTGTGGACTACAAACTTTAGATTGAGGAAGACTGAGATCTGCTCATATCCCTGATCATGAAGAATACATTCTACAGGCTGTCGGAGACAATCCAGGTATCAGCACATGTCAAGTGGCCCTTGCATGTCATACATTTCATGGTACTGCATGGAGGGTACTTCAAGAGCAGCTCTTGTATCCCTATCACTTGCAATGTGTGCAGGGTCTTTTTTACTCTGATTCATCACCATGATTTATTGCACAGTGCCAACCTGTTGTTTGTCTCTTGTCTTGTTTACAGATGAGGCAACATTTGGAAGTGATGAATACCAAATTTACACAACATTTTAAGGGGGTGAAATGTGGCTGTCTAAAGAAAGATAAGATAGAACAAAAGGATAAACTGTTAACAAAATTTATTAACGAAAATACAGTTTGAATGGTGAGTAGAGCCGCTAGATGTATAAAGATAAGATGGGGGCATCTGAGATCTGTCCAGCTCACCTTGGTGTCTAAATAATCATTTGAGGATTGTAATTATTGAACAAATGTCAGTCTGTTTCATCAGAAAGATTTCTGGCTATTTGGAATTGGCATCCACAACTACAAGAAAACTAAGGCCAGCAAAATCACTGCTCACCCAAGACCGTGGTTGCTCTGGGTATGTCCAATGTGAGTTAACAATCTGAGGTGGATTTTTCTGTGTTTCCATGCATTGGATGCAACTCTTAACGACATGTTCTATATCTGTTTCTATTTGGTTGGTGCAAAAATAATGACGTAATAATGTCGTTTTTGACGTTAAAAAAATACGTCAAAAATCGACATTATTACGTCATTATTTTTGCACCAACCTAATATGTTCACCCAATACTCCACACTGTGAGTTATGACTTTCATCTGGTTAATTCCTGGGTGTCCTCAATGTAGTTGTTTCACAACTGCTTAATGAGAATGATGACATGATCTATGAACATCAAACAATTATCAATTACCAATAGAGAGTCCCTGTGATTCTGAAACTGTTGAAAGACTCATTGTGTTGGGTGGGGGGTAGCATGAATGCTGAAGTAACTTGACAACTTTTTGTATGATTGAGTTTCTCATTTTATGTCAGCACTTGTCACTGTAATTGTTCTGATGCATTCAGTGAGAATGCATTTGAAGTTGTCTTCAACACTGATGGCAGAGTTGTTTGGTGCTGTTTGTATACTGATGATGTGTGATAAGGCATCTGCGCGACCAAATTCTGTTGTCTTGTACTGGATGTTAAATTCATACCCCAATGATGCGAACACTAGCTGAGTATACAGGGATACCTTTTTTTTTAAACCAAGTATGAAAAGCAAGTTTGTGGTCTGTCAGAAGTGTGAAAGAACATCCAAATTACATCTTATGGAATTTCTTCACTGCAAAAATTAGTGCAAGAGCTTCCTTTTCCAGTTGGCTGTAGTTATGTTCAGCAGCTGTCAAGGACTTAGCTGCATGCATGATAGCTTTCTTAGTTTTGTCTGCGAATATGTGTGAGATCACTGCTTCCACACCATGACTTGAATTATCAGCTTCTACCTCTATTTTCTGTGTGGGGTCAAAATGTGTGAGTAGTAGGTCTGAATTTAAAAAATATTTGATTTCGTCAAGAGATTGTTGGCAGTCTCAGGGCCAAGACCATTTAGTGTCTTTCACCAACAGTTTGTTGAGTGGTGACTTAATTTGGTGAAGTGAGAGTAGGAAATTATCTTAGTGATTCACCAACCCAAGAAATGAGTGTAAACTGCTGATATCTGTTGTGGGTGGCATTCATTGGCGGCATTTGCAGGATCTGGATGATGACCTTCTTTGTCAAATATAAAGCCCAGGTATTTTATTGATGGTAAGTAAAACTCGCACTTTTCCAGTCATAGATGTAAACCAAAGTCTTGAATGCATGTCAGGACATTACTGATCGGTTCTGTTATTTCATTACTTGATCGACTGACAACTATAATATCGTCTATGTACACAGCTGCACCATCTACCCCTGTTAGCATTGTATCTATGATTTGCTGGAATATAGCTGGATCTGTTTTTACTCCAAGAGAGCCTTATAAATTGGAATAAACCATGATGCATGTTACTGGTAAGCAGTTGCCTGGCAGCTTTAGAAACTTCTATCTGTAAATAGGCCTCTGTGAGATCTAGTTTTGCAAAACAGGTTCTGCCATGGAGAAGAGATCACCTGGGACTGGTAGTGAGTATTGGTGTTCCTCAAATGCTGTGTTGAGCCCAGTTGAAAATTTAGCACATAATTGAGCCATTGGCTTTTTTTAAACACTACAATGGATGCTTCCCACTGTGAATATGCTACAGGTATGATGGCTTTCATTTCTTCCAGATGTTTTAATTCCTTGTCTATCAATGGCAAGGCAGCATATAGTACTAGTTGTTTGGGTTGGAAGACAAGTTTAGTAGATGGTTTGAGTGAGAATGTAACTTCTGCCTGAGTGCAGCATACCAGATAATTTGTGATAAGTGCAGAAAATTTACCGATTATCTGCTTGGTCTGGTTGGTAATGGTGCCCTGAGGTGAAGGTTTGGATACCACATTGCACACAAAATTGAGTAGAATGTCCAGAAGAGCCAGTGACTCAATAAAATCAAGTCCCAATAGATTGTAGCTAGAGTCTGAAACATAAATAATTCTAGACACTGTTTTGTTCTTGACTATAATGGTTGATGGTAATTTGCTCGTAATATGAACATAATCTCTGGATGCACTTTGCGCTGCATGTCTGGAGTGAAAGTTGGCCGCTGGTTTTCCATAGTGTTTGTGATATGTGTGTTATATCTAAGACTGTCAGTTTGTAGACAAACAAGATAGCCATTCAGTTCTACTGCTACATATTTATGGTTTAACTTATAGAGTTTGTGAGAAAAGTTGCTACCAGACTGTGCATGTTTTCCTCCACTGACTGTATTTGTTATGTGGCTGTTTTGTGTTGGTTTATGACATTGTGGAGTGCAGAATCCCTCTTTTTGTTTTCCATTCAGTTAGCTCCCCAACAGTGATGTAATCTGAATGGACAATTCCAAACAAAATGCCAGCTACCACAATTCCACAGTAGATGGAGTTTTTTGTCTGTCAAACCCAGAGATGTAGTACAGCATTGTCTTTGAACAAGTGTTTACTGCGGATGCTGTTGAAGGTACTGACTGTTGTATCATAGTCGAATTGTATTTAAGATTCACCAATCATTGACACTCCACTGCAACTTGCTGCAGAGTAATATCAGGATTTTGTTCAATTTGAGATAGAATCCTTGTTTGGATGTCTGCATCACATGCCAACCTCAAACCACATACAAAAATTAAACACTTAAACTGTGCATTGGTGATTAAGGCGACTTTAAATCTCTCACCTTCTTTCTTCACAATGCCAGCATATATAGCAAAATCAACTGAGTCACACTTTGCAATATTAAGGCAATTAAACTGCATATTAAAAAGAGAAGTTTGCTCACCAAATATCTGATTTAGTGTCTCAACTGTTTTCATTTGTGTGTTTCAGTAAAGTGTAGTTTATGTAGCAGCCATGGTTCAGAGGGTCCAAGTTTCCGTAAAAGGGGCCTGACTTTCCAATTGCCTGGAAAAGATCCTTGAAACATGCAAACCATGTGCAGAAAGTCTGTTTATCAGCTGGGACATAGTGGAACTCCGTGATTGAATGCACCACCGCCTCTGATGTGGATATTTTTGTTTCTGAAGGCACTGATGTGTATGCAGAAAATACCTCAGAGAATAATTCCATCAAGCGCAGTTGTTGTTGTAAGAGTTGCTGAATTGTTGAATCCATCTTTGAGTGTGTCTGCATTGTTCAAATGTACCTCATCTTCAATTTTGTTATGTTCCGAGAGTGGGGGAGTGAAATGTGATTGTGTGAAGAAAGATAAGATTGAATGAAAGGATAAACTGTTACAAAATTTATTAAATGAAAATACAGTTTGAATGGAGAGTGGAGCTGCTGAATGTGTAATAAGATGGGGACCTCTGAAATGTGTCCAGCTCACTTTGGTGTCATGACAGAACTCTCCTTACCCAGAATGTGCTGTCCTTAAAACAAAGGAGGTGACAAAAACCCTTTTTCTGGTCTAAGGGAGATAACTTTTCTTGAGTTTTTTTTCGTTATACCCTAACACAGACTGAAGACAGCAGAGTCATCCAATCTTTGCTGCTGTTTATCATGTTACTGAGACTGGATCCATGGCATCACAAGCTATGGATTGAGGATGTCTGAGATCTGCTCATACATTTGACCATGAAAAACACATTCTACAAGCTGTCAGATGATCCAGTTATCAGTATATGTCAAGTGGCCCTAGCATGTTATGTATCTCATATTAGCACATAGAGGGTAGTAGCTCATGTATCCATATCACTTGCAACGTGTACAGGGTCTTTTGCCCTCTGATCATTTACTACAATGTTTTATTGCTCAGCAGTTTGGAATAGATAGAATAACAAATTTACACAACCAACATTTGTGAGCGGATCAGAATCCCCATGGTACAATACAGATTAGACATCAGCATTAGTTTACGATTAATGTGTGGGCTGGAATTGTAGATGACTGCCTGGTAGGTCCATATGTTCTCCCAACATGTCTTACAGGTGCTGTTTCCATGGACATTATTTTGAACACGCTTCCATACCTGCTAGTGAACGTACCCCTGCTAACATGAAGATGCATGTGGTTCATGCTTGATGGGGTTCCAACACATTTTAGTCACATTGTTAGCGATGCACTGGCTAAAATCTACCATGAAAGATGGATAGGTAGGGTAGGACTGATTCCATGGCTTGCACATTCCTCTGACCTCAATGTGGGAGTATTTGAAAAGGTCTGCTACTCAATGAGCCAATAGGTGCTTGTTTGTGTAAAAAGTGGAGGGCATTTTGAACATTTGTTATGATATGAGTTGCTGTGTTGAGGTACAACAATTTTCTTTTTGGTCCATATGTTCGTGGACATTTTACCTTGTTTTGGTGTCAGGAACCCGCCCCAAAGTTCATAAAAGTATTTTTTGATTGTATCTTGGATTGTACATTTAACAGTGTCTACTGTAAACTTTAAACTTCATAACTCAAAAATATATCTATATGGACTTTTGTCCTTGTTTTTGTGTGAGGAAACTCCTACCCCCCCCCAAAGTTTGTAAAAGTATTTTTGAATAACTCCATGTGAAATCAATATATATATATATATATATATATATATACACATATATATATATAAGGTTGGTGCAAAAATAATGACGTAATAATGTTGTTTTTTGACGTTAAAAATACGTCAAAAAACTACATTATTACGTCATTATTTTTGCCCCAACCTTATATATATATATGTATGTATGTATGTATAATGTTTTATTCTCCAGTAATTCTCATTTGGCTGCTTCATTTATTGTTTCTGCCATTCACCGTATGCATTTTTTAAGGAAAGCACAAATAACTATAATGAAATGAAGATAATCAAGTTGGTCATGGTTAGTTTGCTACTTCTAGTATAGAGGAATTAGTTAAAAGTATGTGTTCTCTATCAGACTATACTGAAAGCAATAGTGAAATTAATCATGACTTCATAATTGTTTATATGACAGCATGCAGCTGCACACCCATCCAGCTCTTTCTTACAAATGCATTTGCAAGGGAGTTATGCTCAATTAAGTAAAATAAAACATACACATATTTTAACTGTTTTCTAAATATTTCATGTACGAACAATTGTATTTTAAAGGACTTTTGCTTGTTATTAAATGTAAATTATTTGTCTTCCATGAATCTTAAGTTAACCTTTTTGTTGATGGGACAAACAGTTTAAATGCAAAACAATTGAGAGATCAGATTATGACTCAAATCCTAATAACTGATTACTTTGTGTATCCATTTATATTTCAAAAATATACATTAAACAGATAATTTTGTTATTTTATCTACCTTTAAAGTCTTTGGGGAATAACAGTATACACAACCAATTGATAGATAACAAAGAAATCCTGTTTATCTGATGATCTTAGGAAAATAGAAGGAAAATCAAAGTAGTCATCTGCTACCAAGATCTTTTTTTTTTTTTTACCATCTTGTTAGTGTATCCGTAAACCAACATTTACAAGGACTGAAAGTGTTGGTGTCAGAGAGTACAACATTAAATGTTCTGTTGACAAGCTTCTTCTTGTTGCTCTGCTACTTGTCAACTCTTTGTTTACTGCTGTTCTCTGAACAAATATATCAGAATCCTGTTATTATCAGTAGTGTTTTTTGCTCTGACATTTCATGACATCATAAAATTATTAATCTGGTCAAAATGTGAACACCATTTGAAGCCTTGTTATCATTGGTGCTGTCTAAAGTTACTCGTTCTTCTCTTGCAGGAGATGATTTCGCTGTTATCCAGCAGGAAATTGTTATGATGAAAGATTGCAAACATGCCAATATTGTGGCATATTTTGGAAGTTATCTCCGGTAAGTATAGTCTTTTATAGAAAACTAAACAAGCATAAATTTGATCCTTATTCACATTCATGGCTTTAGGTCAGTGTTTCTCAACGTGGGCACTGGAATTTTTTATTTCATTTGGATGAGGGTGGGGGTGAACATACTCATTGGGCAGTGGGCAGTTATCCAATTTTTTTTTCTTTCAAATTTTCAAAATTTATTAAATATTGGCTACAAAAAGAAATTTCTGAAAGGTATCTAAAGCTGTGGGAAGCTATCAAACTTTTCTTCATTGCTTTTCTAACATCCTATATGGCTGAATGTGGTTTCAACACAGTTACGCAGCTTCTTACTAAACAAAGTACTGCCTGCATATTACAAAACGAGGAGATCTACGATTACTTCTAAGTAGCATGGAATCTAGAGTAAGAGCTTTAGCTAGTAAGCACCAAAGTCAACGCATTCAAAACATTGAGATAAGCTATCAAATAATTTTTTTTTTTTTTTTTTCATTTTAATCATTAACATTTATAATAGAAATGAAAACAATATTAAAATTATTATGGCACTAATACCTAATCTTGCTATGAAAGATAAATTCAGTATAATATTCAAAATTTAAATTGACATTGGTGTGTTGATAAAAGAAAAGTTTGTGCCCAAAGGGGACACTGATTGGAAAAAGAAAAAAAAAATTGGGAAACACTGCTTTAGGTGTAAACCTTTTTTTCCTTTATTGAAATATGTACAGATTGGTAAACATTTTTTCTTTAAGGAAAAATGAATAAAGAAGAAATTCCTGTATCAGAAATCTTTCTATAAATATTAGCTTAAAAACAATATCATTATTTTCTCATGTGAAGGACACTTAATACCCTCCTTAAAAATTTCCTTCAGATAACAAATCACCTAGGAACAGAAAAGTATAAAAAGATAAACAGTATTGATTGTTTTCTAAAATTCTCTTTGAATACTGCCATCCATATGCATTTTAAGATATTTTTTTATATTTTTGTTATAATTATTGTCTTGGCATTTAGAGTAGATTAAGTTGGTTCTAACCAATGACTTTATAGTCATTGGAGAATTTTACATGTAGTTTTTACAATAAAAACCTCAGTTCTATCAAGGAAAAATAGTGGAGTGGTTTCCTGTTGTGTTTTCAACACTTTTAAATTTAGAATTATCCTTCTCATAGACTAATTTTCTTACAAAGGCTAAAGAATACAGTTTGTCTTACTCTTTCACCAATGGGTTTTGGAAAAAAAGAGATGGATTTGAATGTTTCCCAAAGGCACTAATATAAAGTAAAACACAACTGCCTCAGCTGAACTGTTTCTGTCAATTCCATTTCCTGTGCCGATAACAGTTACCATGCACTGCTGCATTTTAAGACTTGATTCTAATATTTAAAGCAGAATTCATCTGAAGATACGAAAATGATAGGTCGTTTAGTGATCCCAATAAAGAGAGAGATAAATATTTGATCCTGAATATCACACTGTCACACTATAGCAGGGGGTCTCAAGTTGATCCCCCCCCTCCTCATTGGTAATACCTTGATGACGATGACCCCTTTTGAGGCCTTGAGTTTTAGACAACCTGCACTATAAGAATGAATAAATTACGGAGAAGATTATTATAGCATAAATAGAACCACATTACTTTCAGATTTAATTTTGACTTTTCTCTCTCCTTTTCATTTAGTTACATTTAGCATCTTAATAGCAGAAACACTTTTATTCCATATTTCTATTTAACCTGATTGCTAAGATTTAAATGCCTTCATTTTATCATATTTTCAGGCGAGACAAGTTATGGATTGCCATGGAGTATTGTGGTGGGGGATCTATGCAAGATATTTATCATAGTAAGTATTTGTGCAGCTTTTGTATTCTTTGAACAAAATGAATACTACCTTATCTTTACTTATGTTTAAGACTGAATTCATTTTTCTATGATCACTTTAAGTTTTCTTTATCATCATTGCTGCTTCTGATCAGAGAATAGAAGATTTGACATGTGAAGAACATTAGTTATAAATTGCATCTTACTTTGAAACACAAAAGAAAAAATATTACTTTTTATCCTGATATGTTGATAAGACTTTTTCTTTTTTTTTCTCTCAAATTTGACCTGACACAGAAGTACAATCAGGATCATAGGGTCACTTTAAACTTCTCAATTCTTTCCTTAGCTGTATAGTATATGCTTCACCAGGGTTACATATGATTTTGAATTCAGAGTTGTTGTCTTAGACTGTTTTCTACTCAAGGCTGAAGGGCCCAATCTGCCTCCTATTTAACTCAATAGCTGGGTGGGGGGGATTCATACCCCTTTCCAAGGGTATTTGTATGAAAGTTAATATAATGAAATTCAAGTGCAATGCAAACTTGATTCTGTGATTTCTTGTTCTGAGTTGCTATTCATTACATCACCAGCACATCCATGGTGATGATCCTGACTGCAGCTGATACTGATTGATTAATTTAATCACTGACCATCCGCTTTTTGAATTAAGTTTTTCTTTTTTTATTTATCAACATAATTCTGTGGAGTGATTTATATAAATCTACACTCACTGGCCATTTAATTAAGTACACATGAGCAAGTTCTCTTTTATGCAAATTTTTAATCTGCCAATGATGTGGTATCAATTTAATGAATATGGGCATTTAAACATGGTCATGGTGGCCTGCTGAATTTCATTTCATGCATTAGTATGAGAAAGGAAGATGATTTAAGTGACTTTGAACATGGCATAGTCATCGGTGCCAGACAGTCAGGTCTAAGTATTTCAAAAACTGCTGATCTATAAGTATTTCCACACAAAACGATTTCTATGGTTTATAGAGAATGGTGAGAAAAAGAAAAAATTGCAATGAGTGGAAATCTCTTGTAAGAGTTTAGCAAATAGCCAGACTGATTCAAGCTTATAGAAAGGCAACTGTAGCTGAAATAACTACACTTTACAACGGAAAGATATACAGAATAGCATCTCTGAATGTACAACATGTCAAACCATGAAGCAGATTAGTGAGAGCAGCAAAAGACCATGCAAAGTGCCATTCTTGTCAGATAAGAACAAGAAACTAAGGATACAATTTGCTAAGGATCACAAAAATTGAACAATAGAAGATTGGAAAATATTACTTGATCTCATGAGTTTCTGTGGAATTGACTCCCATGTTAATATTTCCTTGAGCATTGTAATCTTAATCTGTTCAAGTCAAGAGTCAATTGTTATCTACCCTCCTTATCCTCATAATCTTCATTTATTATCACCTCCTCTCACATTCATATCATACATCTCATTCAGTAATCTTCTACCTTTAGTTATTGACTCTTGTATTGGGTGAACTTTAGTAAAAAAAAAAAAAAAATCTCAACTTTTGAGTGCATATAAGTGTAGACTTGAAAATTTGTCATAATTTCACAAGCAAATTATTTGAAATGGTTTGACTTCAAATTTCTCTCAGAACAAATGAATTCAGATTTTGACTGTTATTTTGTCATAGATTTCAACAAATTAGCCAAGTTTCGTATGATCTTGTGTTGGTGCACTTGGTTGAATTCTTTGACTCTTGGAAAATTCTTCTTTTTTGGATTTACCATTCTTTTGTTTTTTTGTTTTTTTTTTTTCCCTCCCCAGTCACTGGTCCCCTCAATGAAACTCAAATTGCTTTTGTGTGCAAAGAGACACTACGTGGTTTAGAATACTTGCATAGCCGTGGAAAAATGCATAGAGATATTAAGGTGAGTTATTTTATGATATTTTTTATTCCAAGCAATATTTTACAAATTAATTAAACATTTATATAATATTTTTATTAGGTTTCATTTGGATTTAGAAATTTATAAAAAAAAATGTTCTGATTGTTTTCCAATCATCTTCAGATGTGATGCTGATCTATTCTTTGGATTGTTAGCAGTTCTACAATTCCTTCTTTTTTATTATTTATACAACTTTGAGTCATGTTGTTACTTAGGTTATGTTGCATGTGATAGTCTTTAGAAATCACTTTATACTTTACCAAGTTTATAGAGTTAATGACCAAAGTCTATACTATCCATTTCCACCCACAGTATAATAAGCACAAGTGAGATCAATGTGTGATGCAGTAGATCTTACGACAGCTATCTGCTATAGATTAAGGATAAGCTACTTCATTATTGGGCTTTTGTACCAGATTAAACTGTTTTATAAATATCTACTTAATCTAATAAGGAATTATAGCTGATTGACAAATTGTTTAAAAAAAAAAAAAAAAAAATCATCATCAACAAGATGGATTTTGGTTATTTTGTTTCACAGACATACCAAAAAAATAAAGCACACAAAAGCCTGATTGTCTCATTATTTCACTTGGTGAACGCAGCTTTTCTTTTCGGAAGAGATTTTTTTAATCCAATTCCAATGTTTTTTGGGGTATTTTTTATGAATTCATTGCTAATGGAACATTTTAAAATCTTTTAAACACTCTTCTTTTTTGTATCCTTTCCAATTTTTCTCTATGTAAAATATCAAAATGAGCTGAAATTCTGGTAAAAAAAATATTACAAATAAACAAAATGTATTCATATATATTGCAGTTGTGTTTTGGGGTATTGTATGAAAAGAAAAAAATTCAAGGAAGTATCACTGAGTACATTTTGGATGTGATTTTTGCCTAAAAAGAGTATTTTTCAAATGCAGTTTGAGTATCAGATGTATTAAGGTTAGGGAGCATACAAAATTTAGACTACCTAATCACGGTGGAAAATAATTCTTTTATAACTGTTTTGTTTCTTTCTTAGGGTGCTAATATTTTGCTCACAGAAGAAGGCGACATCAAATTAGGTAAGTATTTTTTTTTTAACTTTAAAAATTCTGAGATGGATAAGTAGCTGCTAGAAGAATAATTTCATATGATAGATTGTCTTGTGTCATGACTGACAATGAATATATTACATCTCTTTGGGGCAAATGGAACACTTTGACTCATTTTGTTCAATCATTATTGTTTGAAATGGATAATACTGCATTAATGGACAACTAACAGTAAGACAGATTAGAACTTGGAATAGTTTGCTAATTTTATTTTATCACTTATCCAATATCTACTCGGTCGCTAGCTGCTCTATACATTATCAGTTGCAACAGAAGATGTCTGCTTCTGTTGCTGTTATATATTTTTCTATTTTAAGGATTTATAACTTTTGCAGAGATACAGAATTGATAACAACTGTGATTAGAACTTGGAATAGTTTGCTAATTTTATTTTATCACTTATCCAATATCTACTCGGTCGCTAGCTGCTCTATACATTATCAGTTGCAACAGAAGATGTCTGCTTCTGTTGCTGTTATATATTTTTCTATTTTAAGGATTTATAACTTTTGCAGAGATACAGAATTGATAACAACTGTGATTAGAACTTGGAATAGTTTGCTAATTTTATTTTATCACTTATCCAATATCTACTCGGTCGCTAGCTGCTCTATACATTATCAGTTGCAACAGAAGATGTCTGCTTCTGTTGCTGTTATATATTTTTCTATTTTAAGCTGAAGGTATACCGATTAAAATCTCAAATATGTTTATTGGATGTGTCCCAATCAACTGACCTTCTATTTTCTCAATTGTTATTCTAGTAATATTTAATTGAATCACTCGTCCACATTTCAGTGCTGATCATTTGTAACCTTTTGCCATTGACCAGTTTTATTGAAGATGAAACTCTCAGCATTGACCAGTCTGCTGTCTTTGCAACAAAGATGCTTTCATACTGACCCAAACCTTAAAGGGCAAATCTCTTCTGAGCTCTTGAATCAGTGACAATAAAATGGACATTTTGTTATGTTTATGTTTGCCTTAAAAAAATAACATTTCTACAAAATAATTTTATTTAATGTTAAGAATTTTTAATTAAATATTCAACAATAACGTAATTTTAATGCTTTCTCTATAATTTTCAGCTGATTTTGGTGTATCTGCTCAAATCACAGTCACAATGTGCAAAAGGAAATCCTTCATTGGCACTCCTTATTGGTGAGTAATCCTGATCTCTTATCGATTTTTCTGTTTATTAGCCCTAATATGGGTATACCTTGAATACTTGCATTTATTATTTAGAAGAATTTATTACATTATATTTTCACTTATGTTAAACTCTGACAACCTCCTCAGTTGACTTAGCATAAAGATGAATGCAATCTGGGAGACACTGATTAAGAAATAAAGGATACTCAAAAATTCCACCACCTGACTGTAGACAGGTTTAAAATCTTTACATCAAATATACACATGACCTTAGCTGGTTTCTTGACAATTGTGAGTTCAGTCCTTGATTTCAGTAGTGTTTAAAGGTTATATACTTGTTTCAGTGTAACCGAAAGGAGAATCTACAGCTGCTAAAAGATATCCCTTAAAATATTGAAAGTAGAATGAGAACAATCTCCACTCATGGAAACTGTTTGGTTGAAATCCCAAGCAGCTTATCAAATATAAAACCAGAAGAATGCCAAATTATACAGTTACAGAAAATTATGTAAATTAAACAAAAGGTTTATTTCCTTTTTGAAATAATTAAGTCTCTTTTATGAAAATACAAAAGAACTAATTCATTTTACATTCGGTGAGAACTTAGATAATAGCCATTGAAAGAAAGTTCCGGTACAATATTCATAAACAAAATATATCTAATTCATTTTACGATTGTTGATTTTAAAATTAAGAAATATCTTTTTTTTATAAAGTTTCATAGTGTTTTTTTTTTTGTTTGTTTTTTGTTTGTTTTTTTTTTTTGTTTTTTTTTTGAGAATTAGACTAATTTTTTCCCACTGAAAAATACCAAAACCTAAATTGTATACAAGGAAAAAGAAATTTTCATCGCTAACCACAAAACAAGTGCATATTTTGTTTAATCTCCATTTTGCCTTTATAAAGTAAATATTTTTATATTATTCATAATTCTGATTTATTTTTCTTTGATTTATTGAGAACAAGTAAATATTGCAATTGGAAAACATTTTTTTAAATAACATTTTTACAGATTTATTTTCCATAAAGGTATGGAAATTTTTGACAGCATTAAATCTTTCATTGATCACCAGAATGAAATTCCAATGCTTCAATTTTTGACCTAAACTTAATCTTTAAATCTCTTTCCTCAAAAATCAATAATGATTTAAAAAAAAATATTTTGTGTCATTATCATCCCAAACTTCAACTTTCATATAGAGAGCAATACTACAGTTCCAAAATCGACCTGCCCTAATGAGGACATATCAAATGTTTAATTTGCTAACTATCCACATACTAACTACAACAAATGTTTGTACTGATATCTAGTTCCATGGTTGAATTGACATCTGGTTATTTCATATGTTTGAATTGTTGTCTGGACATGTTCGATATGCAAGCTGGTTTAATTTTGCAGCTGCTTGCATATCAATTGTATTTGATGTTTGCATTGATAGCTGTACATAATGTAGCATATGTTGTGGATGCTGTCATTTATTGATAAAATTGCATCTTGTCATTTTGAGATTAGCTTTCTGTGCACTTTTCTCATTTGTTGACAATTTACCACTTCTCCAAAGCAGTCATTAGTAGATTGTTCTGGGGTTATTTAAGACTGAGCAGTACCATTTAAAAAGTTCCACCTGTGGCTATTGCACCTTTCGATATATTGTCAACAATTGATTTTAGAATCTTATCCCTAGCTAAAGATTCCCACTCACATTAGGAAAAGAAATTAGTAAATACCAAGGATTGAACTCAAGATCTTTCGTTGAATTATAGCTATTTTTTTCTAGCAAACAATTTTGCTCTTAATTGCAGGATGGCACCAGAAGTGGCAGCAGTTGAGAGAAAAGGAGGATACAATCAGCAGTGTGATATTTGGGCTGTTGGCATTACAGCGATAGAATTGGCTGAATTGCAACCCCCTATGTTTGACCTTCATCCCATGAGGTGAGGATGAGAGCGCTTCCTGGCTGCAATTACAGCCAGCTGCTGCTCAGCAAACTTTACTTGCCTTTCTTTTTTTTTTTCTTTTTCTTTTTTTTTTTTTTTTTAAATATCTGCTTCACATTACAACTCACCAACACTGACCTCTTGGGTTTTGCTTAGCACCAAAACAATACACTTTAAGGAATATGAGCAGAAAGAAGATTACTGTTCATCATAAACACAGCCAAAAATAATGGAGGAAGAAAATATCAGCTTGGAAATAAATAACAAAACTTATTTTGAGCAGTAACACCTTCCAGCACTTTCTGCTTTTTCCAACTTGGTGATGCATTTCTATACATAGATATGCATTTCTTATAAACTGTCTCAGGTGAATCAATAAAATCTGTTGAATCTTTTAGAAAGTGAAATAAATTCTGAAAAGGACATGCAAATTCGCATAGCTAAAACCGCCTTGAATAAAAGAGATGTAATCTGGAAATCTGATCTACCAGACAATCTCAAAAGGCGATTCATTCCACTGTAGTTGGTTTTAATGCATGGTGCCACTGCTTGGACATGAACTAAAACTCTTGAGTCTAAGCTTGATGGAACCTACATTCAGAGCTATAATTAACATCTGTTGAAGACAGCATCCAACTGGACCCATCCCTATTATTTCTACAAACTTACCTGAATACTGCTGGAGAGCAAAACAAGAACTTGCAAATGATCTACTACTCTGGACATGAGGCCAGATGAGACGGTCACCGATCAACTACCTATGACAAAGGATACTCATGGACATGATAAAGGTCCAAGAGAATTGGCTGATCAAATTAATGAACTTTGTGAACAGGCTCGGACCCCATTCTCAGGTGCCAAGCATTCTTTGATGATCAAAACTTTGACCAGGACCAAAAGGTCAAAAGGAAGAACAAGTAGCTCTGCATGGACCCCTACAGAGGTACTCACATGTCCTCAGTGACCATCACCACCTTCATGTTTCCTGTGATTGTCCTGGTGGTCATGAGCAACAAAGGCTTATGTCATGTGAACTCAATTCTTCTCACAGGATCCATGCCACCATCTACACTGAGGTACTAAATGTGTGATGGTCACAAGGTAGGGAGGGTGGACATGTTACAGTAGGATTCTGCTCTCTTGCACATGCCCAATGTGAGCCAAGAATTGTCACAATCATGTCACCCTTAGCCTCTTAACTCTCCTAATTTGGATCCTCTGGTATTAATATGCCTAGATTGTCATGAAGAGTAAGACCAATCAGTGGCTACAGAATACTAAGGACTTAATCAAAGCTGTTATTATGGATGGCCAACATGAATGAAAACCTCCTGATTCTGTTATGAAGTCTCTTTCAACTCTGCATTGAAACTGAAGATAGTTTTATCAAATAATATTTTTCTCTTATTTTTTTTTCCCCTTCTCTTAAATATACTGATGTCTCATAGTGAGTCAGTGTGTATGTATGGAGAGGGAATATACACACACACATATATATATATATATATATATATATATATATATACATACACGCATGCTGACAAAAGCACACAAAAATGGAAATAAATCTAAGAACACACAGGGGTTATTAAAAGATAAGCATGCCAATAACTACTCCATCATTTCTCCAACCAATCTTTGTTTTATAACCCTTCATGCAGAACTTTTCATTGCCACTTCAAGAAAGATGTTTGGATCACTAATACAAAAAAGAGAATTTCTCATATCAAGAATATTCCACATCAAAAAACATCAAGAAAAAAATTATTTTTAATAATATGTGGAAATCTCTACACTTTGCCTGATGACAGTTGCGAGACCGGAAACACGTTTAGCAAAATTATGGAAAATAAAGCAATATTTTTTTTAAAAATCCACATTACAATCAAAGACCTTTGCAGTTTCTCTCTCTTTTTAATATACACACTTTTCTCGCATTAGAACTACTATATCCTCTTCATTTATTTATATATATATATATATATATATATGTTCATTCGGGCGCTGTATTACTGCGTCACCCACCAAAAAAAAAAAAAAAAAAAAGTTCATTTTGCCAGATTTTGGGAAATGGGTTAGGCCAATATCTGTTTACCACAACCTTACACATGCACACATATATATATGGAGGAGTTGAAAATTTCCAAAGCAAATATTAACTGAAAGATTAATGGTCACAGTATACACCTGAAGAATACTAGAGGATATATTGGCTGAAAAAATATGTTTAAAATAGCAAGGTTCAATCTTCAGATTCGGTAAATAGAAATAAAAATTGTCTGATAGAAATAATTATAGCAGAGACTTGTGTAAAATTCTCTTTGTAATTCTTCTTAAGCAGAGATCTGTTTATTCCACATTGGAAAATACAAGAAGTGGGTTTTCATTATATTTTGAAGATGATTATGATCATCATACTGTTTGATTTTTTTCACATGCAATTAACAGTGCATCATTATTTTTTGTGAATGCCAACCAGAAGAAAATACAAATGATAAAAGCAGAGATGGAGAAATGTTTTCAGTGACATTGATAATTAGTGTATATATATATATATATATATATATATATATATATATATATATAGATATGAGATAGCCTGCACCAAAAACAAAAGCTTTTATTCATGATGTCATATCTCCAAACAAAAAAAGTTTTTCACTTAAAATTACATTGTCTCCAATGAGAATGTAATTTTTTTTTAAAAATAAGTTTTCATTTGTCTTCAATGCACTTTGATGAAAATTCAATAGTCTTTGATGATGTGCTTTTCTTTGAAAATCATTACAGGGCCTTGTTTTTGATGTCAAAGAGTGGTTTCAAGCCCCCTCAGCTGAAAGATAAAAATAAATGGTAAGTGCTTATTATTCTATATTGTAAATATCTGTTGAAATATTTCTGATAATATTACGATTTTATTTTTTTGGTCAGTAAAACTAGAAATGAAGACCAATTTTTTATAACCTGGAAAGAATTTTGAAAACAATCTGACCAATCAAATGTCTGATTTTCCCCTCGTTATGATGATGATGATATACTTCTAACAAAAAACAAAGTTATTTCTGATGGAAATAGTCAAGATTGGGATAGAAGTCTAAACAAAGTATGTATTTTACAATATGAGATTGGATAAAAAAAGCAAAACAATCTGTTATGCTTACTGGAAGAACCTGATCATGAGTGTTCCATGGACTACATCTTTCTGTCCAGACTTTCACTTTCTTGCTGCTAATCTGAAGTTTGGTTGACATTTGATTCTCAGCAAATTTCAAGTTTCTAACATTGTAGTTTTTTTTTTTTGTTTTTTTTTTTTTCTTTTTAAGGGTAAATGGTACAGTTTGTCTTAAAGGATTTCAGTTATTTTCTCAGATTTTAACTTGTCAAGAAACAAGTCAGATTTCAACCAAAGTAAATAACTGTTTTGATACAAAAGCATTGAACAAATCCTAAGCAAGAAACACTGGCAATGGATTGGAACTTCAAATGATAATTAACTAAAAATAATTTTCCTACATTCTCATAACATAATAATGTTGTAAGTGAATATAAAATGCAAAATATATAAAACATATTTTCTAAAGACAGTAAGTTTTTTATTCAACTGCCTTCCATAACAATTTTTAAAAAGAAATTCTGGAAGGATGGTTATTTGGGGATGAAATAAAATCTGGATAAGTCAGGCTAATTGAATTCTTGCAGACAATGGTCATGAAAAATGACAAGAGGTCTTTCCAGGTTTCCAAATTGCATTGTTTTAGGAAGATATCATTATATCCATACAATAACAAGTCACATATTCTCTACATTTTCATATTCCTATATGTTCTCTTTTTCAGGTCGACTCTTCTTCATAATTTCATAAAATTAGCTTTGACTAAAAACCCAAAGAAAAGACCACCAGCTGACAAACTACTTGAGGTAATTAAAGTATTTTCTTCTGAAATCTCTTAGAACAACATTTGATTTCTCTTTGTACTTGGTTGTCTCGAAGTTCGTTCTTTCAGCTCACACTTCTCATGCATTTTTTTTTTTTAAAAATCTTACAAAATTATTTGAGTATGTAATTATTTCACAAAATGCCCTTGCCCTCACAAATTTTATTTTTAAATTTGTTATGTACCACAGCTTATCATATATCTTCTTCTCCCTGAGTTGTCTCCAAAATTTTACCTTTTATCACATAACCAAGAATGTTCCTGGTTATGACAATAAATTACATTTGGCAGCAAGGCCCCTGACCCAGAGTGGTAGCACCTGTTATGGTCCTAGTTATGGAGAAATAGTGAACCCCCAAAATGAGGTTAAAACATGAAAATATAAAAATACATTACAAAAAATTGCCAGCAATACATTTTCATAGTAAAAAAAAAAAAAAAAAACACAATGAAAATTATCAGGAATACATTAAAAAAAATAAATACCAAAGCTCCCAAGAAAATAAAATTTCAACATTAAATGATCCATAAGAAGTTGTTATGCTGTTAAACAAGAATTGCATGTTAGCATCAACATACTCTCAGAATATTTACTAAAATGACTTATTTCCAGATCATGAATTTTGATAACCAGAAGCTGCATTTCACTATATGGCATAAACCATGAATTGACTTTTCTTTTGTCATGCCCTTACTTCATATTTGTATCTAAGTCCCAAATGTCTGGATTAATTTTTTTTAAAGATGATGGCTTGGCTTATGTAAAATAAAATCCATAAAAGTCATGTTAGATTTAATTTGACCTAAGTGAATGTCAAAATAAATTGACAGCTGAATTCCAATTTGTAAAGAAAGAAAATCTTGCCCCAGGTTGAATATTATTCAGCAGCACGTCAACACAATTACACAATTAGCTTAAGAAAGTTATTGACAAAAACAAGTATTTTTTCCCACAAAAGAAATATTGGTTGATGAGTTTAACTTTTATTATCTGTAATGGTTTTTCTTTCTTATTTTGGTAGCATCCATTCTTACTCCAAAGTGATCTGTCCAGGAAAAGCACAAAAGAACTTTTAGAAAAAGCCCGCAATCCTCAACATCATTTCACCACAGAAATGACAGAAGTAGATGATGAAGGTTTTCTGCAGAATGTGCCTCAGAGAATATCCTCAGAAAATTCTAGTCGAGCTCCCAAAAACAGGAACAGTTTAGAAATTACAAGTAAGAATTCTCCCTTTTTTTCTCTCTTTCTCATTAAATACTTGTTCTTTTCTTGCTTACCACTCTCTCACTGCC